>JBCFYV010001001.1:31492579-32164457 GCA_039000515.1 Timema cristinae | reverse complement strand
GGTACAAAACTTATTTGTGTTACAAAACGGTACCAAACTATTACAAAACTTTGGCATCAAAAAAAGTTCAAAATCAAAAGGGGTACAACCGCATTTACCTGGAGTACGTGGAGTACTCACTTTGATATGCTAATTACTCAAAACGGGTACGGGTACAATACTTTTTCTTTCTGGTACAAAACGGTACAAAACTAGTACTAAACTTTGGCATCAAAAGGTTCTAAATTCAAAAGTGGTACTATAGGTTAATGGACGTCTAGCTGACTTGAATGAATAAGCTAATTTTTCTGCTCGAGAGTGTGATTGTATCTTGACGTTATGTCTCCCCACGTTTAGTCAAACTTGGTCGCCTACACACTTTACGGTCCGGCACTACACTTCTTATCTCTCTCGATTCTTGGAAAAAAGTTTGCTTGCTGCCTTTACTGATTACCGGTCTTCGTCGCCAGTCTCCCAATTGTTTAAACAAACCAGTAGTTCTGCCAACCTGATGGCTGGAATCCACCAGTTTGTATAACGTCAGCAACGCCATCTATTTTAGAGCTGAAAGCTCAACACGCCGCCAGGGAGGGTAGGCAGGGCCTTAACTGTTTATTAGTACATGGAGTGTATAAAATATATTCTAAGCTCGTTTGAACACTTAAAAGAAGGAAATGCGGCTAGAGTCAGTCTTTTTTGCGGTCAACATTGAGGCCCCCTACCCCTGTAACACCAAGTAGATATGTCACTAAGACGTCATCCATAAACCACTCCTTTGAGACCCTGTAACACCAAGTAGATATGTCACTAAGACGTCATCCATAAACCACTCCTTTGAGTCTTTTCCCCTTGTAACACCAAGTATACATTAGATCCCACCGGCTAACATAGTTACGTGGTTTATGGATCATCCCTAAATAGTCTGTTTTGCCTGTACGAAAAGGTCGGGGTTCAAATCCCGGTCTGGTGTTTCCTTGCAAATGCTGGTAGAAATTCCATCTCCACCCCAAGTGTTGTGTGCTAAGAGCCGGATAGTTTGGAGGCAATGAAAACAAATTAATGTTACTATAGTTATTTTTTCCCTTCATTTAACACGTGTGAGTTGTTGGCGCCGAGGACCTCCTGAGTAAAGTGGACTTGAAATGACACTTCTCCAGCCAGATAATTCCAGTGAAAGCCCTCAACCGGAATGAATAGTTGAAACGTGTCCTAACTACTATAACAAGAAATATGGGCGGCCATTGAAACCGTCCCTTACTCTGGAGTATATGAGAGCTAGAGCACGTACAAAGCATTAAACATAAGTTTGAATAGTTTAAATAGAGCTGATAGGTTCGGAAAGTGCTTGCTTGGTCATGTCACAGAGCACTCCAACCTTCTGAAAGCTTGAGCACATGAATCATCATCATCATGAAGTGCATCAGAGCAACCAATACCACGCACCTTGCTTAGATACCGACTAATTGGATAACGAGACAATATCAACAAAGTCGGATTCGAGCCATGGTCGCCTTAGTAAGCAAACAAAGAAGCGAATTTTTATAATGGCTTGCATAAATCTGGGCTGCAACTATTTTCTTCAAATAAAATTCCCTGTACCTTCGAGAAGGAATTTCGATTTTGAGACACACTTTATAAAGAATCTTGGAGAAATTAATTTTAATTTCTTATTAAAAATAAGTACGCGGACTTATTGATTAATTGATGTTTAACACCAGATGTGACCTTGATAGGGAAATTGAAATATATGAAGTCGTCACGTGACCCAATGAATCAGGGAGGGGAAATATAGGAAATGTATTCTAATGAGCGTATTTAATTCTGAAGTTCACATTTTCTTCTTTGCGAAGGTTTAGTTGAATAATTAAGATTTACAAATATTTCAGAAACCATTTAGTTGTTTAGTTAATTTTCTTATTTTTCACAGAACAAAAATTCCCTGAGCATTCCCGGATCTCTATATTTTTTCCAGGGGTTTGGCAACCCTGATAAATATTCGCCTGGAGAGATGAAAGGAATATCACGCGAAGGAAACAGCTGGTCAAGATCGAACCCCGAAACCCCGGAGTCCAGGCGCGCTAACCAGTGGTGCCATTAGTTAAGGGGTGAGACAGGCCACACAGCAGGACTTCCGACTCCGCCAGTCGGGCGGCGAGATCACAGCGGCAATGAGGAACTTCCGATCAGACGTAGTCCCTAGAGGGGGGCCCGTGCCTGTAATGAGCGTATCAATCACAACCTCAAGATAGACTTCCGACACACTCGCTTCATGTATTACTCCGCGGGGCTAGACTTGGAGGGGAGTTTCTCATGTAACATTAGCTACACAAAACTGCCATACAAATGTGTATCCATTTGTAAATCTGACTGATACGTACTAATTACTGACATACAACACATCAGGCCACTGGTTGATAGTGGGTTTTTAAACACGCCGTATTGCACATTTTACCTGGCACCGGTTATGTACAAAATATAGTTTCCCTTCGTTGTAGTTGTTTTTGTAAATTTCTACCCTGACCCCAGAATAGTTTCCTAATAAAATACAAGCACAAGTCCAAATTCTGCGGTTAGGTAGACTTGGTAGATTTTTTAACATTTGTTCGTGAGTGCTATCTATATATTCTTTCAACGGCTCGTCTAGCCTGGTTTGTCGTTACCAGCAAGACTGAGGCTGTTCTAAACTTATATATTGCTCGTCTAGCCTGGTTTGTCGTTACCAGCAAGACTGGGGCTGTTCTAAACTTATATATTGCTCGTCTAGCCTGGTTTGTCGTTACCAGCAAGACTGGGGCTGTTCTTAACTTATATATTGCTCGTCTAGCCTGGTTTGTCGTTACCAGCAAGACTGAGGCTGTTCTAAACTTATATATTGCTCGTCTGGCCTGGTTTGTCGTTACCAGCAAGACTGAGGCTGTTCTAAACTTATATATTGCTCGTCTAGCCTGGTTTGTCGTTACCAGCAAGACTGAGGCTGTTCTAAACTTATATATTGCTCGTCTAGCCTGGTTTGTCGTTACCAGCACCTGGGGCCGGAATCCCAGCCGAATGCATCGAGGGTATTTTTTTACCAAAAATAGTTTCCCACCTCCCTCACGCAAATGCATGTAAAACTTTTATAAAAAAACCTCAACATCTCATCTCTTCCTCAAAGGTATTATCAATAGTGGGCGGATAGCAACGATAAAGATAAAACACACTTTAGTCCCAGTTCTTTTACCCTATTCACGTTTGAAGCAGCCAACGAGCGTGAAACTTGGCAACAGCGCACTGTGAGCTTCTAGGAATCAAATAAAAAGCAACCCGCTGCCATCGCCTGACTAGAAACCAGTTTTGTTCGCTCCAACACAAATTCTTCCTGGTTGTTCTTCACTGTCTTTGAGGTACAAACATACAAGGAATGATCACAAAATATGACTCACAACTGACCCGGCGTCACTCTCTCGGCTCGTCGGACAAAACATAGAGGGAGGTGACACCACCATAGCTCTGGAGCTAGTACAGGTTGTTGGTTCCGTGCTCTTACGTCGCACTCCCATTGGAGGAGCTTGATACATGTTTCCTAAGAATGTTTCACGATTTGGGCACATAATACTTAGCACCACGTCTTACTACCCGTTCGGGTTATACGCTAAGAACTTAAATAAAAAAGAATTTTTATGAAAATTGAAAAAAAAATGCAACATGAAACATTGCTCAAAAGTCGTGTCAAGTTTCGAGAAACGCATACACTTATGAAGTACTGCATATAATGGCGGCCGAAGGGAGTGCAAGTATTTTTCAGTTTTTATAGAATATAAATTTGTTGGCTAAAATAAATTAAATATTTCTCCAGTAGCAATGTAGAGTTTAGTTTTCTGCGCATGCTAATATCAACAGATCTTGAATATATGTTAAGGGTGTCCTGGAATTTTGTCAAAACATTTTCTCTTTATTTAAAATGTTTTGACAGCATTCCAGGACACCTTAACATATATTCAAGATCTGTTGATATTAGCATGCGCAGAAAACTAAACTCTACATTGCTACTGGAGAAATATTTAATTTATTTTGGCCAAAAAAATGTAATTCTATAAAAAAAACTATAAATACTTGTGCTCCCTTCAGCAGCACCTTAAATACATTGTTTAAAAAAAAGAATATCTATAGTGTATGTAAAATGTTCCATCTTTTGTTGTTTTAAGGGTATTTGAAGCATAGTGTTATTAAATGTGTCGAAATGTTTCAACAATCGCTGAATGCTAACAACTACTAGTCGACACTAAACAGTGCATGCGGAAAGAATGTCAACTACTTGACTGAAATGGGTGGTGGGGGGAGGGACCAATGATACACTTCCTGACGTGTACCAATATCTCGGCCTCACTGTTCCTATTTCTGAAGGATAACACATCCGTGCTACTAGATCAGAGTCCACTTTACAGATGTACATAGACCTCAAACATTGCTCGCTCTTTCACTGTCATGGAACAAACTAGATAACTCGACGCTCACCTAACTTCTAAAATTACCTTCAAGCATGCGGTTAAGCACTTTATCTTATCTATCAAGCTAAATCGAGTTCTTGAAACTGCTTGAGCTTTAAATGAGTGTGTAAGTTTTTCTACTTATTTGAATATTCCTTTATTAAAATAATTTTATTTTAAAATAAATGTAATAGTGTATGTTGTATTCAACACTGCTTAAGTGGAAGAGAAGGCTAACGCCTTAATTTCGCCAGATAAATAGAGGCCATTATTATTAACCATTCACAGTGAAGGACTTGTGTCCCATTTGCCATTTGGTACCGATTGTACTAGAGCGCTATGGGTACCTTTGCTCACTCCTTCGCCTTTCATACTGTAGAGCGATTATAGCGCTTGGAGCACGAGATGTGCCGAGTAGTAACACCTAGAGCCCAGTCAGTGTACTTCAAATAGTGTGTGTTAAAACGAGTGGGCTAGAAGAAGTATGATTTATGGACATAACGGGTCGACAAAGGCTCGCTCGCATTCATTTGTTTCTTTACTCTTTTTTTAGCACCGAGTCTTACTACCCGTTCGGGTTGTCCGACCATGTAATAATTACGCTAATGTGTTAGGGATGAGGAAGGTTGAATTTAGAGGAATTGTACCCGTGAGAGTGGAAAACTATTTATGAAGAACCGCCCTGAGTGCAACCGACTGGTATCGAACACTAATCCCCCTGTAATGGGCAGTCTAGTCTAGACCGTGCGGCCACTGAAGCTCGTGTGATGATGTTAACGCCCCGAGTCCCTTAAGTATAAACGTTGACATTTGGGATCTCTACATCTCGATTATATTATAGGGAACATTTTCCGTCTCATATCTCTAGTCTCGGTGCATTGCTTTCACAGGCAGGGCGGATAAAGAGCTGGGGTGCCAACTTAACCTAACGTAGCCTGGGCTTATAATGGAGTTGAAACTAGAACAAAATTTGGCATATTGGGATCGTTTCAATATTTTCCTATCAGCCCCCGGTTATATAGGAGGTGCCAAAAAGCATAACTTATGGGGTACCTACAAAGTTTAATAGAAAACTATATCCGAGGGTTCCCGAATAAAAAAGGTTGAATACCAACGCCTTAGACCATGCAGCCATTTATTGAAGTGGGTTCCTTTTAGTTTTAAAACTATAAAAAGTTACCATTCTTTTCTTGATGTTCCTTCTCAACGTTCATGGCTCGAAGTGTAAATAGAGAGAGAGAGAGAGAGAGAGAGGGGAGCAGATTCTACTCTCTAGCCTTACCACCCCCGGCCGGTATTTTTCCAGAGTTGCAGGGGAGACCCTCCCTCGCCTTTACAAGCCCTGACAGGCATGTTCCGGTACACAAACTCAACCAAAATAAGGAAGGGCGTTACAAACTTGCCGAGGTCACAAATATAGTCTACCTATGTACTTCATTGAGCCATGTTTGTTTAGTTCCACTTTAAGATTCAAATCATCACTTAGTTCTAGAACAGACAATTCCCGGCCTCTAGAAGCTATTCAGAGGTCTTTGTCTCTTTTTTTTTTTGTATTAATTAACTGGCTCGTTTAATACTCGATGATATCAAAGGGGAGGGAGTAAAATAAATATAAAGAAGAGGGGGAAAGATTTTTCCAATCGGGAGAGGGGGGGACACAAATTATTTCTCAAGGAAAGAAACATCCCGCACCCCCTTTTGCTATGTTTTTTTTATAAATCGTTGGTCACTTTAACAAAACAAAATGTACGCCCATGATATATTTGATTCACTCTATTCACGCGCCAAATATAATTTAAGCAGCCTACAAAATAGAATAGTCGGTGAAGGTTTGGAACATTTGTAAAGGAAGGAAGGGCAAGACTGTACCGAGCCACTGATACATAGTACCAATAGTCCCCTCGCGCGTCTGGAGAGCTACGGTATGAATAACCTATGGTGGCCGATAGGAGCCTTTGATAACCTATGGTAGCAGGGACTGTTCAGGATTAGGTCTGCGGACCAATCTCCTGGGACATCGGATTGGAACCCGGGTTAAACTTGTTCCCCGAGACCGATGGAATAGTCGCCTTTGCGAACGACCCCCTGATAGTAGTGGAAGGTGGCTCCAGAAAGGAACTAGAAGAAAAGAGCGACCCGGTGTACAAGTGTCCACACGGTCAGGTATCTCGGGGGTAACATTGGAAGAGAACAGGAACCCTAACAGCTATGAATAACATTAGCATAGGCTAACTTACCTAAGAGGATAATCAAAGCGCACCACCAAACAATGATACTCTCCATTGGTGCCGGCTGGAGCTTTCCGGGGGATTCAGAGGAACATCCTTCTGAAGTTGTCGGGAGCCTACCGGACTGTGGCAACGGGTGTCCTGGGTGTGTGACCGATAACCTCCCGTGAGGTCAGCCAGCACCACTGGCGGAGTGGCAGAGGCGCTGGGAGGTAAGTGAAACTGGAAGGAGGACTTGTCGACTGTTCCCGAATGTTGTGGAAAGACTTGAGAACGAGCACCTTCAATCATCCCAGGGTCTGGTCCACTTTATGACAGGGAAAGGACCGTATCCGGCCTCCTTAAGGAAACAACTGTTAATCGAATCAAGTGGGTGTGTGTGATTGGACAAGAGAGAACACCTGAACAGGTGGTCTTAGAGTGTGCTAGAAACCAAGAAGACAGAAGACCATATCTGGTGGAAACTTATGGATGTCAATGGAAATAGGAAAGACTACCGGATGAATGAAGCAAGACAAAGAGGACCAAGACAGACAACGTAAGATGAAGACGATGAGACCGACCCAAGTGAGGACTCGGCAGCGGATAGTTTGAGATAGGTAGAGTGGTTTACATTATTATGAGAAACAGTAAGCAACCCCTCGATGCTGACAGAATTTAAATGGTCGGGAGGTGGCAAATATGAGGCTTGGGACATGGGGTGCCAGTTTGGGTGATGGGTCCTGAAGGATGTTGGGGTTGCCCTAACAACCCACAGGGCCAACCTTCCAGCTGAAAACCCTGGGGATACGATAACACCAAAACAAAGTCGTGAACCTTAAGCCGGTTGATCTCCTCTCTTGGCAACAAGAGAAAGGGATTAAGGCATTTGGGCCTTCTGTGTTCAGGTGGAAAAAGCCCCCTGATTACCATTGGGCTTAGAGAAGGATACCGGTGAAAAATAGTTATTAGTAATAAGTTTAATTAGTTAGATTAAGGTGGGGGTTGAGAGTAGTAGATTAGGATAAGACATCCTATAAATAAGTGGTGGAGCTAGCGCCAACTCCAATAGGGCATCTCCCCAGGTGTCAGATAGGGGGGTGCTCGCCTTCGCCGGATGTACCGTGGATCGACAGGTCAAGGGTATAACTCACGGGGGAGAGTACCAGGGGCAGACCAACTGGGATGTTATGGTAATTACGTAGTTTCTAGGTGCTTAGCCTGTCTATAATAATAGGATAAATAAATAAGTTCCCTCGCGCGTCTGGAGTCGTTAATAAATACTCAATGTGGGAAGAATACCAGACATGAAACGTGGAACCACTTCTAGAAAAATAGAAGCGCGCCACCGGAAATGCCCCCGCCCAACCCCAACCCCCACAAATGTGTCACATAAGAATCAACTTCCTGGTTGACAATCAGATGTTTGTCGGCGACTATTGACCTAACAGTTTATTAAACTTGCTTGTATGAATGAATGTGACAAAGGGGAGTGTTGTCCTAAACCTTCCCACGCTCGCACAACGTACGTAGTACAGTATGTCAGCAAAATACTCAGTTGGTTTCACTGATATTATTTATTTTCTTAGCACAAGGGCGCCCGCAGAATTTTTCTCCAACGGGAACAAACAGGTTAAGAGGGGGATGAAATATTCCCCAGGCTGGCGGAGGGTTCGGGGGTCCTCCCCCGGGAGAATTTATTGAATTGAAACCTCAAAAGTCGCTTTCTAGGCCAATCCTTCTCTTGAAAATAAAATACAACATAAGAAAAAAATATTCGAACTTCTAATATTTATGCAACCTCAGAATCTCAAAAGGGGCAATTGCAAATTTTTAAATTTTGGGAAACCTCAAATACTAAAATAAAAGTTTGGTGTGGTTGGAGTAATTATGTTGTTAAAACAAATATTTTGAAAAAAATCTAAGGTAGATGCTTTTTATTTTGAACTTATTATAAGAGTCAAATATACAGCTTACTTTGGACTTGCGACTGATAGGTCAAGGAGAGCTAGTTGTCTCTGACCTTGATCCTCTGGACTTGCGAGTGATAGGTCAAGGAGAGCTAGTTGTCTCTGACCTTGATCCTCTGGACTTGCGAGTGATAGGTCAAGGAGAGCTAGTTGTCTCTGACCTTGATCCTCTGGACTTGCGAGTGATAGGTCAAGGAGAGCTAGTTGTCTCTGACCTTGATCCTTTGGACTTGCGACTGATAGGTCAAGGAGAGCTAGTTGTCTCTGACCTTGATCCTTTCGACTTGCGAGTGATAGGTCAAGGAGAGCTAGTTGTCTCTGACCTTGATCCTCTCGACTTGCGAGTGATAGGTCAAGGAGAGCTAGTTGTATCTGACCTTGATCCTCTCGACTTGCGAGTGATAGGTCAAGGAGAGCTAGTTGTCTCTGACCTTGATCCTCTGGACTTGCGAGTGATAGGTCAAGGAGAGCTAGTTGTCTCTGACCTTGATCCTCTGGACTTTCTTGTTGCGGATACTTGCAGGAGTTTAGTGTATTCGCCTCCAATAATTGAGTCACAGCTTTTGTTTTTATTATTATTTAGCACCGCATCTTACTACCCGTTCGGGTTATACGCTTTAAGTACTAAATACGCTAATGGATTAGGAATTGGGAAGGTTGAATTAGAGGAAGTGAACCCGCATTTGCGTGGAGGGAGAGTGGAAAACCATTTAGGAACACCCCCCCTCCCTCTCCCCCAGTTCATCCGACCTAAATTCGAACCTCGATCTCCCCGTCCTCAGCAGTCAAGCTCAACACGACAACACGACTAGCGCGTTAGACAACTACGCCACCGAGGCGGGTGACAGTTTTTGTTGTGATAAGGTTCTGAACCCAACTAGCTAACAACCTGTACATAAAATCTGTACATAAAGTCTGGAGTGTTGACAGCAAGTAGGTGATATTAAATATCAGTTTTCAGTAATTCAACTGTAACTGACCAGTGACCTTGTTTTTAGTACCACGTCACCTCTTCCTAAGACCCCCCTCACTCCCCCCTCCTATGATCAATGTTTGCAACGATATTATATATACTCCATTCACGATAGGTTTTTACCTGGATGACAGTTCGAAAATCATATGTTTAGGTTTTGGGTTGCCAACACTTGTAAAAGATCACAGTTTTGTTATAAATGTAAAGATCTTTAATTAACTGTTGTATATTACATTTAAAATAACGTAAACTTAAGTTTTCTCATACTATTTAATTTTTTTAAATAATTTCTTTTTATCCAACTCAAAACAATATTTTTAACAAAATTAAAAGTACTTACTTTTCGTTTTGGAACGTTACTGATTTTGTGTAATATAGGTCAGTCAGCACACATCAATATATTTTATTAACAGGCATCGTATTTACTTGGAAAAGAGAAAATTGTTGTCATTTTTGTACATACAATAAATTATTTTATGATTATTTTATCGTATTTTGAAATATTTAACTGAATAAAATATTTTCATCTAACTGCGTGTCTGCATCATTGTAAAAAACTTGTTTACCGTTCGTTATGTTCAATCATATGGTTTAGATTCGTCAGCCGCCATTTTGAAGCTATGTTCGTTAGAAGTTTTTGTGAAAGTGGTGTTAATATTTTTTTAAGGGGAATAAAACTATAAATAAACTTTATGTCCGACCTCGAATAAATATATAAATAATATTGGCCTAAATTACTGTGGTTAACTATCACATTAATATATTACCATCTGTTTTAATTACAGTGATCCAAAGTGATAGATGTCAGCTGTTGGCGTAGTGATATATTAGGGATTACTTCTAGAAACATTTAGAGCTTATTATTAACACCGCGTCTTACTACCCGTTCGGGTTATACGCACTTACGCTAATGTGTAATGGTAGGGTGATTGTGAGATGAAATGGAGGACCTACAGTTTAACGTGGAATCCGAACCATGGTGGAGGCCTGGCATTCCTCACATTCACAAGATGTCTTGTCAGAGGTGAAGGAAGGGTGTGGTAATCAGATAAATCTGTGCCGGGACCGAGGATTGAACCCCGGCCGCCAGCACAGAAGTCTGACACCTTACCCCTAGACCACCAGGTCACCAACAACATTTAGAGCTGTCATCCATGTAAACTTAGCTCGTGAATGACTTATACCTCATTTCCTTTCAATGCTCTTCATATTTTTGAAAACTTTTAATTAAACATCAAAGTGATTCACCGCTAAGGCGACCCTGAGCGTCATAATACCATCAAATTGATTTAAGTTGTTAATCTTTTTTAAAAATGTCAACCTAGATAGAATACTTAGTTTTTCTTTATTATTAGAAATAATTATTAGATTATTTAATTTAGGTTAATTAATTATTTTGAACACTGAACAAATTAATGTCTGTTGGAAAGCGCCCTTAAGGAATTAACACTATCAGTTGAAGCTGTCCAAGCGAAAATAGACCATTAAACCAACTTTTTAATATAAATGTAAAGTCTTTATGCACTGGCCAACAATGGCTAGCGGTAGAAAATGGATAATTTACCAATAAAAACTACGGCAGGCAGATGTCAAACACAGGACTCCTGCCTGGCATGTCAAACATGTGAGCGTTGGTTTTGTAAGTCTTCACTATTAGAAGCACGACCTTTCGACCTCTAGGTGACCCAGACCTCATACCCCTGGGGAAAAAACCAATTTGAACTTCAGTGACCCTGGTTAAACTCTGGTTATTCCGAAATTTAGAATAACCAAAAGCACATGTTTTACGTCTACTTGGCGTTTTAATAAACAAATTAGAGTTAATGGAATGGTTTGGCTTACATATAGCGTGATAGCTAACCTTTACCGACAATTAGAGAATATACTAGAACTATAGTAGGATTTTTGGGTGACTTGTTGGTCTAGGGGTAAGGTGTCGGACTTATGTGCTGGGGTCCAGGGTTCAATCCTCGGTCCTGGCACAAATTTATCTGATTTCCAAACCCTTCCTTCACCTCTGACAAGACATCTTGTTAATGTGGGGAATGCCAGGCCTCCCCCGTGGTTCGGATTCCACGTTAAACTGTAGTTCCTCCATTTCATCTCACAATCACCCTACTATTACACACATTAGCGTAAGTGCGTATAAGCCGAACGGGTAGTAAGACGCGGTGCTAATACTAATATAGTAGGATTTTGGTAGGAATACATTTAACAAAATACTAACATATTTTCATTTTACATTCAACAATAATATTTTATTATACAGGTACATGTATTAAGGGACTGTAATAAAAAATATATATATATTTTTATTAAAGTCAATGTATTTAAATTACCGCCGATGACGGGGAGATGAGGGCTTGAATCCAGGCTGACCCCTTGAGTAGTCTTCCGGCAACACAGCTTGGTAGAGAATGTACAACAGAGCGTCCTGGGGTTCCAAGGTAATTTTTCACCCTCTCTACTACCGGAGCTACTATTTGGCAACGCCGGTCAGATACACGTGTGGGTTTCTAAGACATATGGCGGTTCGATATCCAGCCATTACCTCTATAGCAGGTAGAATACCAACTACCCCTATTAACAGGGTTCCGCAATACCACTACCCGCATCGGGGGTCGCGTCACTTGTATCCCACTGGAATTGGGAGACTGTGGGTTCAAGTCCCGGTCAGGTTTACTAAGGTGGGATTTATTAGAACGTTTCCAGCCCTCTCTCATGCAAATACGGGTAAACTTCATCTAAAATTACACCTTCATCCTATCACATTAGCATAATTATTCATGACGGGCGTTTTACCCGAATGCAGTGGAAATTAAACTCCGGAAGGGAGATGAGACAAGGTGATGAAATATAGCAAAGGAGACAAGGTGGTGAGTCAAGGTGATGAAATATAGCAAAGGAGACATGATGGTGAGTCAAGGTGATAAAAAATAGCCACGGAAACAAGGTGGTGAGTCAAGGTGATGAAATATAGCAAAGGAGACAAGGTGGTGAGTCAAGGTGATGAAATATAGCAAAGGAGACAAGGTGGTGAGTCAAGGTGATGAAATATAGCTACGGAAACAAGGTGGTGAGTCAAGGTAATGAAATATAGCCACGGAAACAAGGTGGTGAGTCAAGGTGATGAAATATAGCAAAGGAGACAAGGTGGTGAGTCAAGGTGATGAAATATAACCACGGAAACGGGGCGGCATCAAAATGTTTATTATAAAATTCCTTGACTTTAACAGATAATTTAAAAAGATTAAGTCAAATACTTTAAATTAGCTTAGTTTGTTTACCTTTTATTAAACTCCCTCTATGTAGCTACCACGGATTAATAAAAAAATGTGTCATTTGTGACGTCACGTGCTACGGCAGACTTAATAATTTAGTTATAATCCTAAAACTCACTACACATTATAAATATCATTTAACACAACGAAAAAATGACAAAACATTCTGAGTGTTCAAACGGATCCTTTTTTAACAAACTGTTGTTTGGTATACTTGGTTACTACTTCTCGCCAAAAGAGTCGCATGACAGCTTTGTAAGAACATAACTAAGGCTTGAGGTATTAATCCATTCACAATTTCATTTTAGTTAAATTTTAGTAGACTTGGCAGGTTAGATTAACCCTAATAGATTTTATTTATGGTAAACACATAAAAGATTAGTTTTAACAAATTATTACGATTCATATTGATAATTATGTTTTAGTTTATTAAGTTGGCAATTCTCTTGCTGGTGATCTGGCGGTCTAGGGGCAAGGTGTCGGACTTCTGTGCTGGGGTCCGGGGTTCAATCCTCGGTCCCAGCACAAATTTGTCTGATTACCAAACCCTTCCTTCACCTCTGACAAGTTATCTTGTGAATGTGGGGAATGCCAGGCCTCCACCGTGGTTCGGATTCCACGTTTAACTGTAGGTCCTTCATTTCATCTCACAATCACCTTACCATTACACATTAGCGTAAGTGCGTATAACCAGAACGGGTAGTAAGACGCGGTGCTAATAATAATAATTCTCTTGCTATCGTTTCAAAAATTTAGTTCTGTGGTTAATATTAATCTACTAAAATACCTCCATTCTGTGTTGGGTGGTGGAAATAAAGAAAGATGTTTAAGATGTTGTTACGCGTCTCGCGATTTTTATCTTTGTGAAATAGGTGAGATGAGCAAATATTTACTAAATTATCAAATAGTCTTAGTTTATACGGTTGACGTTTGATTGAATTACAACACGCTCTGCTAAGTATTATTATATATATAGTTGTTTTATTTTTAAAGAAAGCGTAAACTTTTCAGTTTCTTGAGTTTAATAATTTGTATAACAAAACCTTATTGATGGTGTAGACTAAAATACGAATAAAACAGGTGGTTGTTGGAATTGGACCAAAGTTTTGTTTGACGGGTAAACTAAGAGCCGTACAGTCGCAGTCTTGACAAGTGTTCTCAAGTACTCATTCATATAATCTACTTTTACATTTTCAACCAGGCACACACGTTGTCAAGTTATCAAAACAATTTTGAAAGGTGGGTGTGAACTTCTCAACGCCGCAAAATGAAATTGTCTATAAACATTACTCTCATTTCACAAAGGCCTTGGACATTTTCCGAAAGCTACCACCGACTGACGAGGTTTAAAGCATTCAAAACTCACCTCTCAACAAATGAATAATCCTCCAAATTCCGTTGTTCTTTTCACCAGTTTCAAACAAAAGTTGAAGCGTAAAGCGCTAGGCTTTTCATTAGTTTGTTGAAGACACACACTTCACTAACACACGCGCACATCATAACGTGAGTACAAGCGTTTGTAGTCACAATAGTACCGACAATGGGACTGCTCCATGTGCACAAATAAAACACACAACCTCTTTCTGTCGTGTAAACTCCGAGACTGAAACTGGTAAAATAACACTGTGGCATGCATCTTGTGTGACGTCATCGCGATACAATGCTCTCTATTGGCGGGGTTACAAAGCTCGGGCTACAAACACTCCACAATAATAAGTGGCGTGAAAAGAAAGCAACAACACACAAAGCGGAGGAAAAAAAGAAGAAATAAAAATATGTGTAAAGCCCATAAAGATTACGACTTTGTTCTATAAATAACCGGGTGTGAGACTCATAAATGTAGATATACAACGGCAGAGAAATAAGTTTCGGCGATTCTTTTTGTGATTTTAAATCACTTTTTAAACAAGGTCCAAACATTTTAATGTATCAGGTTTTATTAATTTTTGGGTCTTAATAAAGCATTTATTGATATTTCAACATTTTGTATAAAGTAAAACTTGAAAATAGTGCAATCATGATGAATATTTTATCATGTTGTGTTTCTGAGTGAAGGAAGATTTGAAGTATTGACATTTCATTGCAGCAGTTTCCTCACATTCAACGTCGATTAAAAACACGAGTTTGCTTTGCTTTAAAATATAATACGATTTTCCATAAACATTTTTAAATGCAACACAAATATTTTGTATAAAGCACCACTTAACCTAAAATGTATAGTCGCCACATTTGTCTACCTGCCCGAACTATTCTCAAGTTTATTTAGGCTACGCTAAAAATAGGATAAAAGGGTGAATAAGATATCATTTGAATGGAGAGAAAGTGGGAAGCAATTTAGGAAAAAAACATCCTCGATACCTCCGAGAGGGATTAGAAATACATATATATATACACACACATGTATTTCTAATTGTACATAACGTATGTATATGTATATACACACGTCACACGCACCTTTAAAGAGTCTTTTAGAGAATATTAAATATGATTCCTCGTATCGAAGAGGAGAGTTATTTGGGGGCTCAAACCACGAACCATTGAATGCAACAGTCCATCTGTCAATGTGATAGTTGGCCCATGACGTAGTTTGTTCAACAGGCGGATGGATATCTACTCTACGCATTTGTTTCCTAGATCGAACATATATACGACTCTTACTTCTACCGTCCGAACGATTGACATAACAGGATGGCTTCCATCTGTTTTATCTGTTGTTTGTTTTCTTTTATGACATTTTCCATCCAGTTGAAGCAGCAATATCCAGTTTAACGGTTAAATGGAACGTAAGCGGAGTAGAGTTAGCAAAAGAGGGGAGTGGTCATTTTATTTTAATTGCGGGCAGCCATGCAAACTGACACGTGATGGTATGGTGAGCACAAAATGGCCAGAACTCCAGAGATTTGGCTGACCAGTGCTGACCGCTGACGATTATACACTCATAAGCCTGCGTTAATTCAATTGTTTTGTTAGTTTAAGTATACTGCGTCTTAATACCCGTCCGGACTATCTGAATATTTAAACTGATGGGGCAGGAGGAAGGAAGGTATGATTTATATTAAATGTTCCCACATTTTCGTAGGAAAAAACCCACCTCACTCAGTGCGAGAGGTGTTGGAGTATTTCAAGACAGTTCTAAGGTTTGTTGAATGGATGTACAGTGTGAAATCAAGAGTGAGTTTGTTGAATGGATGTACAGTGTGAAATCAAGAGTGAGTTTGTTGAATGGATGTACAGTGTGAAATCAAGAGTGAGTTTGTTGAATGGATGTACAGTGTGAAATCAAGAGTGAGTTTGTTGAATGGATGTACAGTGTGAAATCAAGAGTGAGTTTGTTGAATGGATGTACAGTGTGAAATCAAGAGTGGAAACAACTCACTCTCTTGAGAAGGATACATTGGAAATATGAACTGTAATGGTTTACAGCAAGCAACAGCACACACCCGATAATTAATATATTTCAACCAAATTTACTCTGTTTGTGATATTTTGTTTGTCCTCACCTCTCACTAAGGTTTAGTGGAAACAAATTTGATTTATTAAACTCCGGACATGATGAACCAAATATGTCGAGCCTAACGTCTTAGACTGCGTCACTACTGGGAAGTGCATCTTTAAACTAAACTTTAAATAATTAGTCATGGAAATATTCAGGGTGTGTACATCAGCCTCATTTATATCCATAGTGAGTCTAACACACTAGACCTTGTGACCACCTATACGAGCATCTAAAGAACCAAGAAACATGGAAAGCTAAATCTTGGTATTAACCACTTTCTTCGGGAAACCTTAGTGTTTGTTACTCCACACATCGTGAGCCTGAAGTATATTTAGGGAAACTATCAATCAAATGCTTACAACTTGAACAAGTAAGACGCAACAAAAACCTGGATATTTGAAGATGTTAAAACGTAGTTCAAATAACTGCAATGATTGTCTAAAAATGAGATCACCATAGAAACAACTCGTTCACTTTGAACTTTCAGACCATATTTGGGTTTACTTCAAGGCAGAACAAGTCGCTGAGCTAATAAACAATTCCTGTTGAGCATATTTTCCTTAATTTCTTTCGTTATTTCCTTCCCAAGACAAGTTTTTTGTGTGCTATTTACAAATGGCTTAGCTAAAATCAAACTAGTAATCTTTTCGATATTCACTTACGTGTCAACAAACACTAGCAAAGCTCTGTACGCAGGTGATACTGAAGGAAGGGCCTACGCATGCGCAGAAACAACACCACAGGCTGCAAATGATTGCGACTACACCACTGTCCGTATCGACTCCTAGGCTCACTGCTAGATCATTGGCGGTCCCTGTGTGCAAGTGGCATTCTTAAACTAATTTAAATTTAAATTTGCATTTTATTATGTTTTAAAACGTTTTTACTTTTTGACTAACCTGTATGCGTTGATCCCAGGTGTTGGTGGATTGGGAACTTTTTCTGTGAGGGATTGTTGGATTGGGCACGGTTGACTCTACTAGATGGAATTGTAAAAATATGTACTGGGCACTTCACAGTATAATATTGGTTGTAAACTAATACACTGAATCTCCAGAATACTACATTTCAGTACAAACCACTTTGTCCGAGGTAAAATTAATTCGTAGTGAGAGGTGGAGCAAGGTTAGGTTTAGTTAGGTTAGGTTGGGTTCAATCCAGCTCGGGAGAGAAATATTGGTCGTAGCCTGGGATCAATGTCTGTTCCTAGTTCACCCACGCCCGTTGGGCCCTTATGAAAACACTGGAAAAGGCGGGTTGGGTCGCGAACAAACCAAAAACGTTTTGAGCACTTATATATATATATATATATACAACTTTAAAAGACGATGACGGAGTGTACACACTTTCAGCGATCAATCTAATAACACAAACTATATAATATAGATAATGGTAGACCCGGTCTTAAAACGCATTCTGGAAAGACGAAACAGTGAGGTATTTGATGCTGAATAATAAATAGAAGAAGTTAGACTTTAGCAATCATTGTGGGACACAGGTATTTATAATTATATTACAGCAATCAAAAAAGAAAACCGAAGGCTAGTAGGACATTTCCGGATCTTCTCATGTCATTGTGTTGAACTAATTATATGGTGTTTGAAATACACACTCCTGGTTTAGTACACCGGATCAACTCACGGCTCACACGCGCTTAGTTATCCTCGAAAAGGAATAAGGTTTTTGAAAACTGGACATGATTGGCACCAAATTAAAACGCACTTGTACCAAACATTTCTCAAACCACTATTTGGGTACTAGATTGCACTTTCTAGACCAACTTATATATCAGCACATGACCTAGAAATGAACCTAACTCTAGAACAGACATGGTCCACTGTTTCCTGCCCTTCAATTTATAAATTTGAACGGGGACCCTCAATTTTCCCAAATAATAGTTTTCGTTAGGATACTACCTAGAATCAATCCCTGGGCCCTTGAGCTCAGTAGACAGATACATTCAAACTATAAGGGTTCGGCCAGACTGACAAGCGTGCGAGCGAGCGCGTAAGCGACTGGGTGGCCAAACTGGCGAGCGCGCGAGCGAGCGCGTAATTAGCGGACCCTAGTTAGATTATTATTAGCACCGCGTCTTACTACCCGTTCGGGCTATACGCACTTATGCTAATGTGTAATGGTAGGGTTATTGTGAGATGAAATGAAGGACCTACAGTTTAACGTGGAATCCGAACCACGGTGGCGGCCTGGTATTCCCCACATTCACAAGATGTCTTGTCAGAGGTGAAGGAAGGGTTTGGAAATAAGATAAATCTGTGCCGGGACCGAGGATTGAACCCCGGCTGCCAGCACAGAAGTCTGACACCTTACCCCTAGACCACTAGGTCACCCCCCCCCCCCCCCCCTAGTTAGAGAAGATGTATCTGTCAAACACACTTAGTACATCTCTGCTCCTCGAAAATTCTTACAGAAAATATTGTGTATTTATAAAAAAGAAAAAAGTAGAAGTGCATCCAATTAATAAATTGAGAAATGCGTATGGTACTGTACTGAAGTGTTTTAAAATCAGATTAGCCACACCAGTGGTGGAATGGTGCGTTGTACTCGATAGCTTTTGACTAGGAGGCAAAGGTTCGAATCTTGGCTCAGTGAACTGAAGGTGATTTTTAAAACTTATTTATTGTTGTTGTTTTTTCATACTCTCTCCAAACTAATGGTGATTCTTATTTGTAAAGGCCTACTTTGATTATAATATTGAAGTATTTTAACATATCGGGTTTACATATATACATTATATTATTTATGGTCTTACCAATTAAATTAGGCCATTATTATTATTATTATTATTATTATTATTATTATTATTATTATTATTATTATTATTATTATTATTATTATTATTATTTATTATTATTATTATTATTATTATTAGCACCGCATCTTACTTCCCGTTCGGGTTATATGCACTTACGCTAATGTGTAATGGTAGGGTGATTGTGAGATGAAATGAAGGACCTACAGTTTAACGTGGAATCCGAACCACGGTGGAGGCCTGGCTTTCCCCACATTCACAAGATGTCTTGCCAGAGGTGAAGGAAGGGTTTGGTAATCAGATAAATCTGTGCCGGGACCGAGGATTGAACCCCGGCCGCCAGCACAGAAGTCTGACACCTTACCCCTAGACCGCCAGGTCACCGGGCCATTAATAGCAAGTGTGTTAAACCTATCACTGATAGAAAAAAGTCAAATATCATGTCAAAATGAGAAGTTTCCCCAGCACTCAATGAACCAACATACAATAATATTGCCTAGCGCCTGTAAACTAGACTGTACCGGGTCGAGCGCGCGCGCTTGAAAAATAGAACCAGTTCTATCTTTCAAGCGCGCGCGCTCGCTCGCTCGCTCGCTCCAGTGTGGCCACCCCCCATTACAACCAATGTGTTCTATTTTATATTTTAGTCGCTCGCGCGCTCAGTCTGGCCGTACCCTGACTGCTAAAAATACTCATTGTGTATGGGATTGTGTCAACCAACTATTGCAACCTTTCTTGATTTCTATTTGAAAATATTATTGTCAAATATGGCGTGTTTGTATTTTGGAAACGCTAGTGGATGTAAGATATAATTATTATTATTAGCACCGCGTCTTACTACCCGTTCGGGTTATACGCACTTACGCTAATGTGTAATGGTAGGGTGATTGTGAGATGAAATGGAGGACCTACAGTTTAACGTGGAATCCGAACCACGGTGGAGGCCTGGCATTCCCCACATTCACAAGATGTCTTGTCAGAGGTGAAGGAAGGGTTTGGTAATGAGATAAATCTGTGCCGGGACCGAGGATTGAACCCGGCCGCCAGCACAGAAGTCTGACACCTTACCCCTAGACCACCAGGTCACCTGTAAGATATAAGTTTAGCTCAATGATTTAGGCTAAAATTTACTCCTTTATTAAAAATACGTTAGCACTAGATTAATGGCCTGGGGGTAGATAAAATATCTGAACAAGAAAGGTCTCCCTGGGGCCTTTAGTTTTTCAAATTTGATTTAAAAATGTCGAATAGCTCAAATTACATTAAGGAAAACTTTCCACCGACAGACAAGCTCATTCTCTTAAATAACGTCATAAGCTAAACAAATGATCATTTATAACATAACATTTGTTTAAAAACTCACTTGTAATCATAGCTTATCGGCCCGTCCCAACAGAGAATTTTTTTTATATAAAATACATTAAAAAATAGATACTAGTTATTATTTATAGGTCACTAAATTTACCTGAAAACTGTTAAATTTGACAACACCTGTCGAAAGTTACAAAAACAGAACACGATGGCTTGTCCTATGAAAATATGAAAGTAGATTTAACAAGTGGTGCGTCCAATGTGATGCAAAGGGGGAATTTGACACCCCTTCCCAACTCTTTCCCCTAATATCACAAATAATGTTAGTGAAATCATAAAATATATGAAGTACAACTTGAACAGTGTGCACAGAAGTGATATCGGATGTACAAGAAACATTTTAAGAGAAGGCTCGATTTAATTTACGTTACTCGGTGAATGCACAATCTCAATTATGGCGGAGTCCCGATGTACAGTATAAAGTGTCTAAAGTTTCTTAGAAAACTCACAACAAAGTTGACTTGGGTGGTTATTCCTTTGGATGAAACAACTACACTCGATATCATCTCTGAGGTAACTAACGGCATGGCTACTATTGGGAAACAGCGTTGTCATTTTCTTGTTTTCATGTGGTCAATCTCCCCTGGCATATAAGTCAAATTTTGCAACGCTGGTTCGTGCCAATAGTGGATATATTCAGTGCAGTACACATTAAAAGTGCACCTGCATTTCACAAATGATAAGAAGTGCATCAATAAAAGTTTCGACAGATTATATCCCCCTCCCCCCTTTCAAAGTAAATTGAGCAGAGTAGTTTTCATATCAAGGGACTTTTAGAGAAAACAAACATTTATTTGCGGTCAGCATTGATAACATTCAACTATATAGCTTGTGTTATTTTATATGACTTGATGTATGAATATATTAACATTGTTTTATTAGCAGATGCTAACTGTGCTGTCGTCAGTGTAGGGACCTTCCAGTGCTTGGTCGGATGGTCGGTTCCTCAAAGCTCTCGCCATTTCATGTCTACTCTAGCGACCCGCTTGTTTTTTATTATTTTTAATTGCGGCGGCAGCTGACAGTTGTCAACGAGTGGAATGGAGCTCAGGTCATGGCGGTCAACTGGCTACTGTCAGACTGTTATAGTTATTGCCTAGCACTGAACAACAGTCGTGAAGGCAATGGGCGCTGGCAGCCATTCCCAATGTTTCAATTCCCGAGAGCATGGTTTGCTACTTCCAGATTAAATGAGATAGAAACGAGCGAGGAACCTCTAGAACAAAATACCAGTATTATACACATTTGACTTAGGGTTAATTTTGTAAAATGAATTTTAATATTTTCTCTTAAGGGGACTGCCTCGGTAAGCGAGAAATTGCAACATTTAGTTCTACTATGAATTATTTTTAAATGTAGTTCAAGGTAAAATAAATTTGAGAGATTCCAACAGGGACAACCTTATAATTTGGGTTTTATTAATAGAAATAAATGGGTGAATATGTGATATTAGTTCATTTTAAACGACTTTTTAATCTTATTTGAGGAGCTATGAATCAGGGCTTGATGAAAATGGGCTATAGATTCAGCCTCCCTCTAACAAATACAGATTTTTTTGCTAAGCTCACAATAGAAAAATTGAATATATTTGAGAACTAACAGCGTGCTTTCCTCTTTACCTTGAGATAAGAAGTTTCGTGGTTTTCTTTCCCCTCTTTCTTATTGACATGACAAAGGTAGGTTGTAGGTGAAGGACGAAAGGGAGTCTAAATTTAGAGAAAGTATAAAAGTAGTTCCATAAAACGACACATACCATTGTATTTTAACCGTGTGCCCTGATCAATTAGTACTTTCTCCCTGACTAAGGCAGCCGGCTTGAGGTTAGAGGTGACGTTGTAAATCAACCGAAAGGAGGTACGAACTGCGAACCACCGTCCAAAGGACCTTGTATCGGGTGCGACTTTAAGGTGTGTACAGAAAGAAAGCAGGTTTCCTGATTGGCGCTGACCTGCCTCAACAATGAGAGTGTGTGTTTACAGATGGGACTGTTCATAGTGAAAGCATGTTAACGCTTATCAACCCTGGTACCCGGCACCGACAAGTTTACCGGAATGAACATTTCATTCTTTTTTTTTATTTATCGGAGCCGATAAAATATATGTTCAAGAGAAATAGTAGTTATTGAAAGTTTAATTACGTGTGTTACCCAGATGTCCCATGTATTTATGCTGTAAATATATACTGTATGTTATAGCATATATATAGTGTACATATGCATACTGTATGCATGTATATATATATATATATTATATATACTGTATATGGTATATATGTACTTTAATATGGATATACTGTATATGGCTAGTGTATTATACTGCAAATATGTAGGGTATGTACACTGAATATACTGTTTCTCTCTCTCTCTGGCAGTGTGAGCCCCCACATATCCGTTTCTATAAGCTCATCTTATTGCTTTAAACTATTTTATTTTATTGTCAGGCATAAGGGCAATTAGTTCTGAGAAAATGTAATGACTTTTCCTGGAGAGAAATCGAACCCAGCTCGGTGTAACTGTCCAAGACATAAACCCCATCCTTCCAAGTAAATGAGTTGCACTACCTCTAACATCAGTCGAAACGTTTGCTTTTATTAAAACACGAACCTGACAAAAATACCCCCAACTTGTGCATTCCCCCTCGTGATGCCGGTGTAGTTCGGTCGTGGGGCACTGTCACTACCCCCATAAGTGCCCCGTGGGCGATTTGTCAAGATGGCTTGTGGGAAAATGAAGGTGCGACTAAGTAGACAGTTGGAAAATGGTTTTTGGTGTTGTTTATTATGTTACAGATGGATTCCGAAATCAGTTAAAACCTTATTTAACTAACACAACTAGTTGTAGCAAGGCCAACTAAGTGCAGTAGACAATACTAGTAGGCTTTGCACTAAAAGTCATGTAGTCAATTCCCGTACTGGCTAGTTAAAACAGTTTGCCTGAAGGTTGTCTCTAGAGACAAATAATATAACTGATTACCGTAATACAGTTTATTATTCATCAATCAATTACCCCCTTTTTTAATCTATTGCAACAAGGCTTGCTGCCATGGAATTTGGAATCGCAAAGCTTTCCCTGTTTTCTGCCCAAGCATTTCTTCAAAATACACTTCTTGGTGCACGAATAGCATAGCAACCCATTGTCCTGTTCCGATAACTGCTTTCCTCTCTGCAAACCTCAGCTAAGTTTTTTGGATCAGGCACCTGTTCGATGGTCGAAAACACTTGAGAAAAATCTACAGATTCTGACCTGAAATAAACATTTCTTTCTTTTTATGGACTGGTAGGTTTTGTGTTCAAAATTCAATTATAACTTTTAAATTTAATAAACCTACCTGCAATATAATTTATCCAGCATGCCATCCTTCATTCCGATTTTGTACAGGCCCTCTTTATTTTTATCAAGCATGACTCCTACATGTTTTGAAGGTCTACTTTGATCTGTCCACATCCGGTATAGGCTTGATTTGTCCACATCCGGTATAGGCTTAATCTGTCCACATCTGGCTGAGGTATTGTGACATTACCTCAAACATCAAAAGGATTTGCAGCAACCGAAATAAATCTCATTTTCTTAGCTCGTTTCGACAAATTTTTATGAGTTTCTTTTTGTAATGGTAAATATGTGCGTACGTATCGAAATAAAAGCACCATTGACAGCGAAAATATCAGTTGCTAATTATAAGTTTGTTACTTCCACTCGTATTATAAATATATTTAGTGTAATTGTACTTACATTTCAAGTGAATCCTAGACGTTTTCGCAACAAGTTGTTTTGGCTTCTCTTATTGATCAGCTGACTAATTGTTGGCTGCTCCTTGTTGGTGTTTATTTCTAAGTACCACGGACTACGGAAATAGTCTGTAGTCTGTAGAAGAGACTTTAGCCGGAAAATAAGAACTGTTCAAACCATCACTAGATCGCCTAAATAATTAATCAATGCACGCTCATAATTATACAAGAAGGAACATTTTAACAGTTCAGAGTTAACAGAACAATGTTCTTATGTTTGTGCCTAAAGTCATGCAGCCTGTAGCTGTAGATTTTCGTGGATAAAATCAATGAATTGGAATTAAAATCGCTAATAAAGTAAAATATTATTAATTCTGGCCCCTGTCTGTTTGCTCCACGAGAATCCTACTATGGGATGTTTCACGAAAACAGGGCACTAAAAGTGCCAGTTGCGTGCCATATGAACACATTACACCCCTCTCAACCTATCCTGGATGTATTGTGCGTTTGATCAGAGCTGTCCTCTGTAAATATATCTTTCCTCACAATCATGGTTGACTTTCTCTTCTGTAGATCTTGTTATCACAATATCAAGGGCACAAGTGTCAAGTGACAACAATTGAGTGGCTCGCAGATGATAAACCCCCTAAGCGACTCGAGGTCAAAAGTTCAAATAAGAGACACAATAAAGCGAGAACGTATCAATCGCCTTCGTGCTTAAAATACAATGGTTTGTGTTGTTTTATGGAACTAATTCTCTATTCTCTCTAAATTTAAACTCTCTTTCGTCCTTCACCCTCTTAAACTATTATATTATTGTTGTAAAGTGCACGCAGTGTTGAGTGTTGTAACATGTACAATACTTTGATAATTCGTTAAAATTAAACATAGATCTAAGCTTTTTCTTTATTTTTCCTTAAGTTCCAAATGCAACCAATTTTCTAAAAGTTGTTTGGTTATGTGATTGTTTTATCAAAATAAGGGTATAAGAAATTACGTCACTAATTTTTGCCATGCTCTAACTAAACCATACATAGCGTGTAAAAAGGTTAAAGTTGAATCAACGTTATGAATTGCGCGCGCATTATTCACTATATTTACGTTGTAAATGCTATATTTTTAAATAATGTGCTTCATCTCTATATGCATTATTACTTATTCGTTAGTGAGTATTTACCAAGCACACTTACAATTTAAAATAAGTCAGTTATTATCGCACAGGATTGGCCAAGAACGTCAAGGTATAAAAGTCTGGTTTCTATTCAGATTGCTCCTTTTAAATAAGTCCCGATTACCAGTGGCCAATGTCTGAGAGTGACCTATTTAAAACAAACTCGCTTAATTAGTGATTAGACTATAGATATTATATTCCAAAATATCCAAATAGTTCATACAATGCAAGGAAACGAGTTGAGTATCGATTATACCATTACAGGACATAACAACGACATGTGTGATAAGGACACTGCTAGTCTTCCTTCGTAAGGAGACGGTGAACATTACAGGACATAACAACGACATGTGTGATAAGGACACTGCTAGTCTTCCTTCGTAAGGAGACGGTGAACATTACAGGACATAACAACGACACGTGTGATAAGGACACTGCTAGTCTTCCTTCGTAAGGAGACGTAGAGTTTAATTAATAATGAAGTAACACTCGTCGTAAGTAGCACCGGGTGTGTTTTCTGTTTCAAAAGAGACTGCCCGCAATTAAATGTTGAATACAGTAGTAATTAAGAAGAGTAAATAAGTAGAAGGAAATATACAAAGCCGTATGAATGTATAGAATCTGATGTCTGACTATATTGAGGCTACGTACCCGGCAAGAGGGCGCGTCTGATTGACATGACATGATTAATTTATCAATGTTGAGTAACAATATTGAAAATCAGTACATTAATAATTAATAAAATGTATCTTTACATAACATAACGTTCCTCTATTAAAGAAGGTTAAATATTAATCAAGTATATATTCTAAATAATTAATATAAACATATGAACGCAAGCATAAATTGGTTGGCCCTTGATTGGTGCGCCTCACAAGATAAAAACGTTAGATTTAATTATTATAGACTGAAAGAGTTTTTCTTAGCGTTGAGTTAGAGTTTCATTTGTCCACGTATTTGCGGTCTTTGTCTTGACAACACCACTAATTAAACGAAACTGTTCTCTCTAAGGAACAACTTCCAATACACTAATATTTATTATACTATTACTATTGGGTTAGTTATAAACATACTTAAGAAAAGTTGAAATAAGAGGTTGGCTAATTAATGTTCGTTGAGTGCATTTACAAAATGAAACAGTCCTTGTTCATGACTTGTTTGGTGTAATTCACGGTGAATAACAACTCGATAATAAGCATAGGCAACATTTTGGATTCATTTTATAAACGACATAATAGTTACTATGTTTGACATCTTACTACCCGTCACTAGACTAGACCAACATCTAGACCACGTGCTGTGATCTAAATATTGATGGTAATTATTAGAAACCCGCTTCGGTGGTCGAATGATCTAATTATCCAAGACGTCACGCTCGCAATAGGCTGAATGCTAATTATGAGGGGATTTTCCACTCTCCTTCCATGAAAATATGGATACACGTCCACTAAATTCAACCTCCCTCATCCATAATCAAGGGGTGTAAAATAAAGGTAAATTATAATAATCAAATCTAGTTTTGATACTCTTTGTGTGTGGGTGATTATTACCGATATATCGCCTGTTTTTATCCGCACTGGTGGTCGTATGGTCTAAGACATTAAGTTCGCAATGAGTTTGGTTACCGGTGACGGTTAGCTTGAGCTTGAATATCGAGTGCACTGATTTATCACTGATATTTTACCCATCCTCTCTCTACGCTAATTCGGGTGCACTTTATATAAGTTATTCTCCCGAGACCTATTCCTAAAAATAAATCGCAAATAACCATGTTGCCCATCTGGGTGAGCACACGGACTAAACGTCAGACTCGTCTCATCTGGATCACCGGTGACGTAAAGGTCCCAACCGGGTGTGTTGATGGTGGGTTTTCTTCAATAGTTCTCCACTCTTGCTCCCCGGAAATCCAGGTTCACTTCTAAACGGTGTCACGTGTGTAGTGTAAGTAAGGTACGATAAGCTCGGAGGGGCAGAAGGACGCAGACGAGAGAGAAAAAACCTTAGTACAAAATAGCAAGTTCCCAAAGAAACCTTATGAGAGAACATAAGGACCATAACTTAAAAGTTTTATCAAAACACCATCTGTCAAGACACTCGACAGTTAAACAAAAGTCTCAAAATCTTTTCGCTCTATATCTTTCGCCTGTTCAAAGGAATGGCGAGAGTGTTTTACTAAAGTAGACGAGTATAGATTTGTGTTTCTGTTCCGTTGTAACAGTTCCAGTCAGTACTAACTTTATCTGTCTACTAAGCCCCCCTTCCCCGTATCCCACTCTTTCCAAAACGTCTGTGACTTCCCTCAACCAGTGACGACACTTCTCTCGGTTTCCAGCTGACTTGCACATAGAATAGCACAAGTTAGTTAAGTAAGAACGCAAGTTGGGTTCTTTCTCTAGGCATTGACGTCCTAGGACTGGAATTCCCGTTGTAACACTGTCATCCGGTGACATAATTGCTTCTCATGTGGGCCACCAAGTTCAACTATTAATTATGTCATGAGGCTTGAAGTAGGTTAGAGTTGTTTTACGTATGACCAGGTGGCAGGGTCGTGTTCAAAGTGTGAGGTTAGAGTTGTTTTACGTCTGAACAGGTGGCAGGGTCGTGTTCAAAGTGTGAGGTTAGAGTTGTTTTACGTATGACCAGGTGGCAGGGTCGTGTTCAAAGTGTGAGGTTAGAGTTGTTTTACGTATGACCAGGTGGCAGGGTCGTGTTCAAAGTGTGAGGTTAGAGTTGTTTTACGTATGACCAGGTGGCAAGGTCGTGTTCAAAGTGTGAGGTTAGAGTTGTTTTACGTATGACCAGGTGGCAGGGTCGTGTTCAAAGTGTGAGGTTAGAGTTGTTTTACGTCTGAACAGGTGGCAGAGTCGTGTTCAAAGTGTGAGGTTAGAGTTGTTTTACGTATGACCAGGTGGCAGGGTCGTGTTCAAAGTGTGAGGTTAGAGTTGTTTTACGTTTGCACAGGTGGCAGAGTCCTGTTCAAAGTGCGAGGTTAGAGTTGTTTTACGTCTGAACAGGTGGCAGGGTCGTGTTCAAAGTGCGAGGTTAGAGTTGTTTTACGTCTGAACAGGTGGCAGGGTCGTGTTCAAAGTGTGAGGTTAGAGTTTTACGCCTGAACAGGTGGCAAGGTCGTGTTCAAAGTGTGAGGTTAGAGTTGTTTTACGTCTGAACAGGTGGCAAGGTCGTGTTCAAAGTGTGAGGTTAGAGTTGTTTTACGTCTGAACAGGTGGCAGAGTCGTGTTCAAAGTGCGAGGTTAGAGTTTTACGCCTGAACAGGTGGCAAGGTCGTGTTCAAAGTGCGAGGTTAGAGTTGTTTTACGTCTGGACAGGGGGCAAGGTCGTGTTCAAAGTGTGAGGTTAGAGTTGTTTTACGTCTGAACAGGGGGCAAGGTCGTGTTCAAAGTGCGAGGTTAGAGTTGTTTTACGTATGACCAGGTGGCAGGGTCGTGTTCAAAGTGTGAGGTTAGAGTTGTTTTACGTATGACCAGGTGGCAGGGTCGTGTTCAAAGTGTGAGGTTAGAGTTGTTTTACGTATGACTAGGTGGCAGGGTCGTGTTCAAAGTGTGAGGTTAGAGTTTCCACAAAATCCAAATTTTCAATTTTAAGATTCATCTAGCTATCTG
Organism: Timema cristinae; assembly: GCA_039000515.1. Lineage (NCBI taxonomy): Eukaryota > Metazoa > Arthropoda > Insecta > Phasmatodea > Timematidae > Timema > Timema cristinae. Next base: position 32,135,430 of record JBCFYV010001001.1, on the reverse strand, counting down.
GAAATTTCTCTCTACCTGTCTACTAAGGTTTAATTTTCTATCTAATCTCAATTTAAAAATATATATAGCTCTCCCCTCAATTTACTAGAGTTCTATCTAAATTTTATTTGTAGTGATCCCTACACCTGTTGAAGAAGTAGATAACTACTACACACAGAGAAGTTGATTACTATATTACACACAGAGAAGTTGATTACTGTACTACACACTGAGAAGTTGATTACTGTATTACACACAGAGAAGTTGATTACTATATTACACACAGAAAAGTTGATTACTATATTACACACAGAGAAGTTGATTACTGTACTACACACAGAGAAGTTGATTACTATATTACACACAGAGAAGTTGATTACTGTACTACACACAGAGAAGTTGATTACTGTATTACACACAGAGAAGTAACTGACTGTATTACACACATATAAGTAATTGTATGTATTACACACAGAGAAGTAGTTGATTGTATAAGTTTTCTAAATGTTAAGCCCCCCCCCCCTAGCTCCCACCATTTATTGAATTCCCACTTATACATTTCAAATTTTAAGATTTATTTGGTTATCTTGAGGAGTCCTTTATAGCTGCTTGCCAAATTTAAATTTTATCTCACACCTATAAGCTTTTATTTTGTATACCCCTCCTCCCCTTGACCTATTTCCCATTCAAAATTTAAAAAGCTCAGACTTTTTTGGTCATTTGGTGTGTTCTCTGTACTTTCCTTCTAAACTACAGTTTTCTACTACACTGAGAATTAGTTGTTTTTATTAGTTTTGGAAATCTTAAACCTTTCCTCTTCAATCCACCCCCAATTTTTCTAACTACCATTAAGAAATTTCAATTTCTAAGACTTATTTGATCATTTAGATTATTCCTTCTGTCTGAATATCAAATTAAAATTGTTTATTTCACTTACAATTTTTTTCTGTTTATACTCTCCTTCCCCTATTTCCCGAAGTCCCACTTGAAAATTAAAAATGTTGAGGCTTTTGTAATAATTGGAGTGATCTCTTTAGCTGCATGCCAATTAAAAAAAAATTACATTCATAAGTAGTTATTTGTATTATCTTTGGAAGTTTTGAACGTATCAAATCACCTCGGGACCCATCATGTGGGTGCCGTACCCAAATTAATGCTATGTTCTTATTCGGCGACCCGAAATCTCCAGGTATCAAATTTTATCGAGATTGGAGGACATGAGATTTCCCACCCCTCTCTGGTTCTTTCCACACCCTTAGGGGATTCAATTTGGAAAACCCTCACTAACGCTTCAATCAATTCTAGAAAGGAAACTTTATTCTAAATTTTAAGACTCTACGTCCGTTGTTTCAAAAGATACGACAGTTAATTTTGAAAATTTCAATCTCCCTTGGAGGTCAAATTTCGCAAAATCCCATATTATATCTTGCTTGGGGCCTAAAAGGAACCTTCACGCAACATTTCAAGGACCAAGGTTTGGGGAAGTACGGTGATACCTGAGTGAGTGTATTTTAATTGATGGTATTCCCAGTGATAAAACATGAAGAAAAGTTTATTCAAACATTGGTCTAGAAACTTTTAGTTTTAGAGTTATTGGACGTTTTCTTCAAAGATGGATGGATTGAAGAGATCCATTGAGTCGTTGCTCAATCACCAGATTTGAACCCAAGGGATTTGTTTTTAATCTTTGGGAATATTTAAAGTCAATCGTTTACTTAGCTCATGTGCCTGATGTTAAGGTTCTAAGAGAGCGTAACGTAAATGGATGTAAACAAATACTTAACTCCCCAGGTGAATTCAACAGAGTACGACAAAGCATGGAACACAGGCTCGGGGTTTCGTCGAATCAGGACACTATTTTAAACACATTTAAAAAAATATAAATGTTCTATCTTGGTGTTTTTGTTTGTTTCTGTTAAACTTTGTCTTGTCTAATTGCGTTATTTTCGATTGCTTTTTAATTGAACAGTAAAACTCCTCCTACCGCAGAAGAAACTAAGAGTTCTAGACCCACGAAATAGATTACTTAACAAGTCTCGCTACGCAACATCTTAATATCATACCTTCAATACCTGTTGTTTAAGTATTACAGAACTTACAGCTGGTGAACTATAATGGAAGGTAATCTAAAAATTAAAAACTCTCGTCTTCACCATAGAACCATAAAATAAGCTAGTATATTAAAATATTTTATGAATTCGTTTAAACTACCGTGAAAAGTATTATTGACTAAAATCGAACTTTATGCTATATCATACAATCATAAAAGTTGTTAGTAGTTAGTAAAAGTTCCTCAAACTTTGTCCATTTTATAATCAGAAGTGATGCAGAACACGGAGGTTTCAGACTAGAGATAAACTTTAAGATTTCAAGTTGACTTGAGTTCAGAATTAGAACCAAATATATTGATCATTTTATTTTTAAGCTTGGTGAAAATTTTATATCATCATCACCATCATCATCATCATAATAATAATAATCATCATGAACTGTTTCCATCCTGTTGCCAGGTCCGTTTAGTAAAATGCCTCCATCTCCATCTGTCCTTTCACCATTCTCTTCCTGTACTCTCTTCTACTCTCCTACTCTCACTTGCAAATTTGCTGCTATCTCTTCCTTGGTCTTCCTTACGGTCTCTTCCCTACATACTTCATATCCATTAATTTTCTTGGAATCATCTCACCTTCCATCCTCATTACGTGTCCATACCATCTCATCTTTGTTTCCTCAACTATCTCATTTACCCCCTGTACTCCAACTCTTGACCTTACATCTTCATTCCTAATCCTATCTCTTCTAAAGACAGCTAGCACGCTCCTCAAAAACCTCTTTCCTATGGCCTTCTCCACTTCCCTTGTTTTTCTTTTATCCAAAGTCCAAGTTTACGCTGCATTCGTAACTATGTGGTAGTTTGCTTTGATAACTCCAGAAACATGGATACTAGTTCTAACGCGAGCAATGAAGTGTCTAACACCACACGACTACGGTAAAAGGGGGAGTTGAGTTCATAGAATACATTCAAGACAATATAGATGGGCTAACGCCGGAATATAATCAGTAAGGTCTAAACATGAGAAATAATAAAAAGAATTGCATGACTAAAGATCCTATATTTTTGGAGTTACTAAAACGAATACTATTCAAGCTAGCTCGCTTGTTTTAAACCTCAAGGAGGGTCATATACACTCGAGTTGTAATATCCTATAGGAGGATCTTCTATTTTTCAAACAATAGAAGGCTAACAATCAGGCATCTATACGGAATTATACTATAGCCGGTCCTTTCTTAATAAGTACCGCCAGAGCACTCAATAGTACATTTACCTGATTACCAACACCCGGTGGTAACTTTAAATACTTAGATCAACAAGGCGCCAAAAGGGGCTGGAAGAAAGTACTAGGTCCTGGACAAACGTGTTAGATTACCTGCTTGTAGCCATACGGAAATTAGAAAAGTGAACATGCCGTTTAGGGCGTCATGAAATATTACCATGTCTTAAGGACTCAGGAAATAAAAATGAACACCTGGACCTACACATATATAGGCTATACTGCTTCCTTTACCTTTTCGTTCCACCATGGAGTTTCCTTCCATCTTCTCTTTCCGCTTGTTCTTCCACATATCTCCTTTGCCACTTCCACCATACACTTTTTGAACCTTTGCCACGCCTGTTCTCCTTTCATAACGTCCTTTGGTAGTGCTCCTTTTACTCTTGCTTGAACGTTCATTCTCTCCTCCATATACTTATCCTCTTGTCCTGCCTCACTATCTGGCACCCCCTCCTCCAGACTTTCATGTCGGCGACTATAAAAGTCTATGAAGATATATGAAAATGTTATATATATTCCTGAAGTCTTTTCTGCATGCATTTTTGTCCCAATTTGGGCTAAATTTATGACATCATGACTAATTTTCTCCCATCTCATGTTGCTAACAACCATTTTTAAAGTCTTGGTGGATTTAACTCGATTTTTTTTGCCCTCGATACGCGTACAAGTAGAATACAATCTCGTGTATGAGAACAGGTAGGGGAAAAGTGTAAGTGTGTGTGTGTATCCCCCCACTCCTCCCCCTTTCCCTCCCCTCCCGCGCCGTAGTCTCGCGTGTTCCAGGGATTCCCCCCTCCCCTCCCCCTCTGATGATCCAGAGGAGACGGTGGTTGCGGGGGACGGGTAGTATGATTGGTTCAGGAAGTCCCCTCACCCCTTTCCCTCGACGGGTTCTCGGAGTTCTCCCCTCTCTCTCTCCTCGCTCGGAAGGCTGTTCATGTTTCAGAACGGAAATGCCCCCCTCACCCTTTCCCTCCGGGGAGTGTACCTTCCTTGGGCTGGAGTTCTCCCTCTCTCTCTCGCTCCTACAGCTATACCACTCTTATACAGGCATCATGTTTCAGGGCAGCTATCGGAAAATGGTGTGTCTGTTTTTCCATCCTCTCCGAGGCTACACTTCCAGGAATAATGTTTTTACTCATGGTACATTCACGAATAAAACTTTTTTCGGAAAATGGTGTGTTTGTTTTTCCATCCTCTCACCAAGCAAATGAGGCTACACTTCCAGGAAGAATGCTTTTTCATACTCTCATCATGGTACATTCACGAATAAACCTTTTTTTCAAAACATATCGGAAGATGACGTGTTTGTTTTCTCATCCTCCCACCAAGCAAATGAGGCTACACTTCCAGGAAGAATGTTTTTTCATACTCTCATCATGGTACATTCACGAATAAACCTTTTTTTCAAAACATATCGGAAGATGACGTGTTTGTTTTCTCATCCTCCCACCAAGCAAATGAGGCTACACTTCCAGGAAGAATGTTTTTTCATACTCTCATCACGGTACATTCACGAATAAAACTTTTTTCGGAAAATGATGTGTTTGTTTTCTCATCCTCCCACCAAGCAAATGAGGCTACACTTCCAGGAATAATGTTTTTTCATACTCTCATCATGGTACATTCATGAATAAAACTTTTTTCGGAAAATGATGTGTTTGTTTTTCCATCCTCCCTCCGTGCAAATGAGGTTACACTTCCAGGAATAATGTTTTTTCATACTCTCATCATGGTACATTCATGAATAAACCTTTTTTTTTTCAAAACATATCGGAAAATGGTGTGTTTGTTTTCTCATCCTCCCACCAAGCAAATGAGGCTACACTTCCGGGAATAATGTTTTTTCATACTCTCATCATGGTACATTCATGAATAAACCTTTTTTTTCAAAACATATCGGAAAATGGTGTGTTTGTTTTCTCATCCTCCCACCAAGCAAATGAGGCTACACTTCCAGGAATAATGTTTTTTCATACTCTCATCATGGTACTTTCATGAATAAAACTTTTTTCGGAAAATGGTGTGTTTTGTTTTCTCATCCTCCCACCAAGCAAATGAGGCTACACTTTCAGGAAGAATGTTTTTTCATACTCTCATCACGGTACATTCACGAATAAAACTTTTTTCGGAAAATGATGTGTTTGTTTTTCCATCCTCCCTCCATGCAAATGAGGTTACACTTCCAGGAATAATGTTTTTTCATACTCTCATCATGGTACATTCATGAATAAACCTTTTTTTCAAAACATATCGGAAAATGGTGTGTTTGTTTTCTCATCCTCCCACCAAGCAAATGAGGCTACACTTCCAGGAATAATGTTTTTTCATACTCTCATCACGGTACATTCACGAATAAAACTTTTTTCGGAAAATGGTGTGTTTGTTTTTCCATCCTCCCTCCATGCAAATGAGGCTACACTTCCAGGAATAATGTTTTTTCATACTCTCATCATGGTACATTCACGAATAAAACTTTTTTCGGAAAATGATGTGTTTGTTTTTCCATCCTCTCCGAGGCTACACTTCCAGGAATAATGTTTTTACTCATGGTACATTCACGAATAAACTTTTTTCGGAAGATGATGTGTTTGTTTTTCCATCCTCTCCGAGGCTACACTTCCAGGAATAATGTTTTTACTCATGGTACATTCACGAATAAAACTTTTTTCGGAAGATGATGTGTTTGTTTTTCCATCCTCTCCGAGGCTACACTTCCAGGAATAATGTTTTTACTCATGGTACATTCACGAATAAAACTTTTTTCGGAAGATGATGTGTTTGTTTTTCCATCCTCTCTGAGGCCACACTTCCAGGAAGAATGATTTTACTCATGGTACATTCCCCACGTAACACCCTGTAAACATTAAAGCTCCCTATGTGACACCCTGTAGACATTAAAGCTCTCCCATGTAACATCCTGTAGACATTATAGCTCCTCATGTAACACCCTGTAAACATTAAAGCTTCTCCTATGTAACAGTCTGTAGACATTAAAGCTCTCCCATGTAACGCCCTGTAGACATTATAGCTCTCCCATGTAACGCACCGTAGACATTACAGCTCCTCATGTAACACTCTGTAAACATTAAAGCTCTCCCATGTAACACCCTGTAACACTATAAAGCTCTCCATGTAACACCTTGTAGACAATATAGCCCTCCTATGTAACACTCTGTAACATTATAGCTCCTCATGTAACACCCTGTAGACATTATAGCTCTCCCATGTAACACGCTGTAGACATTATAGCTCTATGTAACCTGACATTAAGTCTCCATGTAACACTCTGTAAACATTTAGCTCCCTATGTAACACCTGTAGAAATTAGCCTCATGTACACCCTGTAGATATATGCACATGATTAAACTCCCTGTACACCTTAGACAATAAAAGCTTACTCCCATGTAAACGACCCTGTAAACATTAAAGCCCCCATGTAACACCTGTAACATTAAGCCCCCATGTAACACTCTGTAACATTATAGCCCCAGTAACACCTGTAAACATTAAGCTCCCGTAACACCCTGTAAACATTAAAGCTCTCCCATGTAACACCCTGTAAACATTAAAGCTCCCTATGTAACACTCTGTAGACATTATAGCTCTCATGTAACACTCTGTAAACATTAAAGCCCTCCTATGTAACACCCTGTAGACAATATAGCCCCTCATGTAACACCCTGTAGACATATAGTCCCTCATGTAAAACTCTGTAAACATTATAGCTCTCCATGTAACACCCTGTAACATTATAGCTCCTCATGTAACACCCTGTAGACATTAAGCTCCTCATTGTAACACTCTGTAAACATTAAGCTCTCCTATGTAACACTCTGTAAACATTATAGCTCCTCATGTAACACCCTGTAAACATTATAGCTCTCCCATGTAACACGCTGTAGACATTATAGCTCCTCATGTAACACTCTGTAAACATTAAAGCTCTCCATGTAAACACTTGTAAACAATTAAAGCTCCCCTATGTAACACCTGTAGACAATATAGCCCTCATGTAACACTCTGTAAACATTAAAGCTCCCCAGTAACACCCTGTAAACATTAAAGCTCCCCTATGTAACACCTGTAGACAATATAGCCCTCATGTAACACTCTGTAAACATTATAGCTCCTCATGTAACACCCTGTAAACATTAAAGCTCCCTATGTAACACCTTGTAGACAATATAGCCCTCATGTAACACCCTGTAAACATTATAGCTCCCCTATGTGACACCTCATTGCATGACCTTAAGCCCCCTCATGTAACACTCTGTAAACATTAAAGCTCTCCCATGTAACCCCTGTAAACATTAAAGCCCCCTATGTAACACCTGTAGACATTATAGCTCCTATGTAACACTCTGTAAACATTATAGCTCCTCATGTAACACCTGTAGACCATGTAAACGCTCTACCCCATGTAACACGCTGTAGACATTATAGCTCCTCATGTATAACACTCTGTAACATTAAAGCTCTCCCATGTAACACCCTGTAAACATTAAAGCTCCCCTATGTAACACCTGTAGACATTATAGCCCCTCATGTAACACCTGTAGACATTATAGCTCCCGTACATGTAAACATTAAAGCTCTCCTATGTAACACCTGTAGACATTATAGCCCTCATGTAACACTCTGTAGACATTAAAGCTCTCCATGTAACACCTGTAAACATTAAAGCTCCTATGTAACACTCTGTAGACAATATAGCCCCTCATGTAACACCCTGTAGACATTATAGCTCTCCCATGTAACACCCTGTGGACATTAAAGCCCTCATGTATCATCCTGTAAACATTAAAGCACCCCCATGTAACACCCTGTAAACATTAAAGCTCCCCCATGTAACACCCTGTAAACATTATAGCTCCCCTATGTGACACCATGCAGACCTTAAAGCCCCCTATGTAACACCCTGTAGACATTAAAGCTCTCCATGTAACGCCCTGTAAACATTAAAGCCCCCCCCTATGTAACACCCTGTAGACAATATAGCCCCTATGTAACACTCTGTAAACATTATAGCTCCCCGCGTAACACCCTGTAAACATTAAAGCTCTCCCATGTAACACCCTGTAAACATTAAAGCTCCCCTATGTAACACTCTGTAGACATTATAGCTTCTATGTAACACTCTGTAAACATTAAAGCTCCCCGCGTAACACCTGTAGACAATATAGCCCCTCATGTAACACCCTGTAGACAATATAGTCCCTCATGTAAAACTCTGTAAACATTATAGCTCCTCATGTAACACCCTGTACACATTATAGCTCCTCATGTAACACCCTGTAGACATTAAAGCTCCCTATGTAACACCCTGTAAACATTAAAGCTCCCCCATGTAACGCCCTGTAAACATTATAGCTCCTCATGTAACACCCTGTAAACATTATAGCTCTCCCATGTAACACGCTGTAGACATTATAGCTCCTCATGTAACACTCTGTAAACATTAAAGCTCTCCCATGTAACACCCTGTAAACATTAAAGCTCCCCTATGTAACACCTGTAGACAATATAGCCCCTCATGTAACACTCTGTAAACATTAAAGCTCCCCGCGTAGCACCCTGTAAACATTAAAGCTCCCTATGTAACACCCTGTAGACAATATAGCCCTCATGTAACACTCTGTAAACATTATAGCTCCTCATGTAACACCCTGTAAACATTAAAGCTCCCCTATGTAACACTCTGTAGACAATATAGCCCCTCATGTAACACTCTGTAAACATTAAAGCTCTCCCATGTAACACCCTGTAGACATTAAAGCCCCTCATGTAACACCCTGTAGACAATATAGTCCCTCATGTAACACTCTGTAAACATTAAAGCTCTCCTATGTAACACCCTGTAAACATTAAAGCTCCCTATGTAACACCCTGTAGACATTAAAGCTCTCCCATGTAACACTCCGTAGACATCATAGCTCCTCATGTAACATCCTGTAAACATTAAAGCTGCCCATGTAACACCCTGTAGACATTATAGCTCCTCATGTAACACCATGCAGACATTATAGCTCTCCCATGTAACACCCTGTGGACATTAAAGCCCTCCATGTATCATCCTGTAAACATTAAAGCACCCCCATGTAACACCCTGTAAACATTAAAGCTCCCCCATGTAACACCCTGTAAACATTATAGCTCCCCTATGTGACACCATGCAGACCTTAAAGCCCCCCTATGTAACACTCTGTAAACATTAAAGCTCTCCCATGTAACACCCTGTACACATTAAAGCTCCTCCTATGTAACGCCCTGTAGACAATATAGCCCCCCTATGTAACACTCTGTAAACATTATAGCTCCTCATGTAACACCCTGTAAACATTATAGCTCTCCCATGTAACACGCTGTAGACATTATAGCTCCTCATGTAACACCCTGTAGACAATATAGCACTCCTATGTAACACTCTGTAACATTAAAGCTCCCCCTATGTAAACACCCTGTAGACAATATAGCCCCTCATGTAACACTCTGTAAACATTAAAGCTCCCCGCGTAAAACACCCTGTAAACATTAAAGCTCCCCTATGTAACACCCTGTAGACAATATAGCCCTCATGTAACCTCTGTAAACATTATAGCATCCCTGAGTACGCTCTCATCATGCGCAAATGATCTCAGATTATTCACGCAAATGATGGGACATGGCATCCTAAAGTCACGGCTGCACTCTCATCATGCGCAGTATATCTGACCCTCCTGGGTACACTCTCGTCATGCGCAAATGATGGCACATAGCATCCCTGAGTATGCTTGTACCAGACTGTAACTGGCTAACCGTGAGGTCCCGGGTTGTAACCCTCCGACTGTAGAAAACAGATTAGCTCTGATCAACTATGCTCAGCTTCTAATCCTGACCGTTCTCTGAGAGGACGTACCAGACGTACTCTGAGAGGTCCGTACCAGACTGTACTCCGAGATGCTCAGCTTCTAATCCGAATGTCACCTTATGTCATTGTACCAGACTGTAACTGGTAGCAAGAGGTCCGAGGTTGTAACCCCCGACTGTGGCAGTCTGTACTCTGAGCGACTTTTATTGTACCAGATTAGCCTCTGAGATTCGAACCCTGGTATCGTTAAACCATGATGATGTAATAAACCCGAGCGAAAGGTTTTTTTCTCTCAATACGTTTGAGTCAGATTCGAACCTCGTTACTGTCGAAAGTATTTTTTCTCTCAATACGTCCGAGTCAGATTCGAACCTGGTATCGTTAAACCATGATGATGTAATAAACCCGAGCGAAAGGTTTTTTTCTCTCAATACGTCCGAGTCAGATTCGAACCTCGTTACTGTCGAAAGTATTTTTTCTCTCAATACGTCCGAGTCAGATTCGAACCCTGGTATCGTTAAACCATGATGATGTAATAAACCCGAGCGAAAGGTTTTTTTCTCTCAATACGTTTGAGTCAGATTCGAACCTCGTTACTGTCGAAAGTATTTTTCTCTCAATACGTTCGAGTCAGATTCGAACCCTGGTATCGTTAAACCATGATGATGTAATAAACCCGAGCGAAAGGTTTTTTTCTCTCAATACGTTTGAGTCAGATTCGAACCTCGTTACTGTCGAAAGTATTTTTTCTCTCAATACGTCCGAGTCAGATTCGAACCCTGGTATCGTTAAACCATGATGATGTAATAAACCCGAGCGAAAGGTTTTTTTCTCTCAATACGTTTGAGTCAGATTCGAACCTCAGTATCGTTAGTTAGTTTCCTTAAACCATATGGTCACCAAAGCAGGCACGCGTCACAAATGGTTTAAACACTTTCACTTTTTTTTCTCCTCTCTGAGGAAGGGGGGAGAGGTTCTGGTATAGCTTACCCTCGGGTGATGTGTCAGGGAAGGGTCGAGGTGAGGGACTCGGACGGTCAACTCGGGAGCTGGACCGAATAATGGATTATACCCCCCTAAACGACTTAATTGAATTGATCTTTTTTCAAAAAACCTCTCCACCTCTTATAACGCTGGAAATCTTCATCACCTTTCCAACCTATGTGCTATTTGAAAAGATCAATTCGATTAAGCGTTAGATTTGCAATACATTGAAATGCTGAGGTCAAAAATTTAAGAGATTTTTTAATTGTACATCACTTGCTTACAAAAAAGATCAATCTGATTAAACGTTAGATTTGCAATACATTGAAATGCCGAGGTCAAAAATTTAAGAGATTTTTTTAATTGTACATCACTTGCTTACAATGGTATAAAGATTATTAAATCATTTCCTGGAATACAAATTATTCCTTAAAACATTGAACATCCTATTGCATCAGATTAGCTCTTTTAATATTGAGCCAAGCTGGCTAAAATGTTTTGACCAATGTTGCAGTCTAAAAGTTAATACAGTTAAGCGTTAGATATTGCTAATTACATCTTGAAATGTCAAGGTATTAAATATTTAAAAGATTTTTTATAATTGATACATCACTTGCTTCAATGGTAATAAAGATTATTAAATATTTCCTGGAATCTAAATATTACTTAAAACAATTGAATCATTAATTGTAATCATTGCTTACATGTATATCAAGATTATTAAATCATTTCCTGGAATACAAAAATTATTCCTTATAAATCATTGAACATCACTTGCATCAATTAGCTCTTTTAAATTGACCAAGCTGGCTAAAATTGTTTTGACCAATGTTGGCAGCCTAAAAAGTTAAATACAGTTAAGCGTTAGATTTGCAATACATTGAAATGCCGAGGTCAAAAATTTAAGAGATTTTTTTAATTGTACATCACTTGCTTACAATGGTATAAAGATTATTAAATCATTTCCTGGAATACAAATTATTCCTTAAAACTTGACATTAATGTACATCACTTGCTTACAATGGTATAAAGATTATTAAATCATTTCCTGGAATACAAATTTTCTTAAAACATTGAACATCACTTGCATCAGATTAGCTCTTTTAAATTGACAAGCTGGCTAAAATGTTTTGACATGTTGGCAGCCTAAAAAGTTAAATACAGTTTAAGCGTTAGATTTGCAATACATTGAAATGCCGAAGTCAAAAATTTAAGAGATTTTTAATTGTACATCACTTGTGGTTATTAAATCATTTCCTGGAATAGCTTTATCAAAACTTTAGCTAACCTAACAGGGAGCAAGTTATAATTATATTAATCATTTCCTGAATACAAATTAACTCTTTTAAAAAAAAAACATTGTACTTCACTTGGTTCAGGAAAATATCTCAACAAACAGTAAGGTGTAATAGATTTGCAATACATTGAAATGTCGAGGTCAAAAATTTAAGAGATTTTTTTAATTGTACATCACTTGCTTACAATGGTATAAAGATTATTAAATCATTTCCTGGAATACAAATTATTCCTTAAAACATTGAACATCACTTGCATCAGATTAGCTCTTTTAAATTGACCAAGCTGGCTAAAATGTTTTGACCAATGTTGACAGCCTAAAAAGTTAAATACAGTTTAAGCGCTAGATTTGCAATACATTGAAATGCCGAAGTCAAAAATTTAAGAGATTTTTTAATTGTACATCACTTGCTTACAAAAAAGATCAATCTGATTAAACGTTAGATTTGCAATACATTGAAATGCTGAGGTCAAAAATTTAAGAGATTTTTTAATTGTACATCACTTGCTTACAATAGTATAAAGATTATTAAATCATTTCCTGGAATACAAATTAGTTCTTAAAACATTGTACGTCAATTGGTTTCAGATTAGCTCTTTCAAATTGACCAAGCTGGCTAAAATGTTTTGATCAATGTTGACAGCCTAAAAAGTTAAATACAGTTTAAGCGTTAGATTTGCAATACATTGAAATGCCGAAGTCAAAAATTTAAGAGATTTTTTAATTGTACATCACTTGCTTACAAAAAAAGATCAATCTGATTAAACGTTAGATTTGCAATACATTGAAATGCTGAGGTCAAAAATTTAAGAGTTTTTTTAATTGTACATCACTTGCTTACAATGGTATAAAGATTATTAAATCATTTCCTGGAATACAAATTATTCCTTAAAACATTGAACATCACTTGCATCAGATTAGCTCTTTTAAATTGACCAAGCTGGCTAAAATGTTTTGACCAATGTTGGCAGCCTAAAAAGTTAAATACCGTTTAAGCGTTAGATTTGCAATACATTGAAATACCGAAGTCAAAAATTTAAGAGATTTTTAATTGTACATCACTTGTGGTTATTAAATCATTTCCTGGAATAGCTTTATCAAAACTTTAGCTAACCTAACAGGGAGCAAGTTATAATTATTAAATCATTTCCTGGAATACAAATTAACTCTTTTAAAAAAACACATTGTACTTCACTTGGTTCAGGAAAATATCTCAACAAACAGTAAGGTGTAATAGATTTGCAATACATTGAAATGCCGAGGCCAAAAATTTAAGAGATTTTTTTAATTGTGCATCGCTTACGGTTATTAAATCATTTCCTGGAATACAAATTAGCTCTTTTAAAAAAAACATTGTACATCCCCTCGATAAAACAGATTAGCTCTTTCAAATTGACTAAGCCGGCAAAAATGTTTTGACCAATGTTGACAGCCTAAAAGTTAAATACTGTTATAAATCATAAGCTTTGTCAATCTTTCAAAAATATACAATTATCATAATCTTTCAAAATATATTCACTTAGACAACCTACATTTATCATGTTCATATAGTTTTTTAGTTATACTGCCTGTTCTCTCCCTCACTTAGTCCGACCGTAAAAGTCTCGCTTGATCAGACTTAAACCATTCGTTGATTACTCGTACATTTTCCGTAGCACAGGAGTAAATAGTATCAGAATGTGTAGGACACTTGTCCACCTTGTACAGTTTTTTAAGTTTACTCAGAGAAGGACAGCCGAGTTCACCTAGCTCGCGAAAGTTATACTTATCTTCGGTAACCATTTCATCTTCTCAGCACCTTTAATGTAGATTGTCGGCGGTGTTGTGTACCGCTCTAAAATAGGACGAAGATTCGAGTACTGTACTTCCCCTCCGTTCCAAGATAACCCATGATAATATTGAGTTAGATAACTTACGTTTCTCAAGCCTGAAGTCGAGAGGTTATCAATCTTGAACGGCGGAAGAAACTTGTAGTTGATCTCCTCGAAGGGCTCGAAATGTAAAACACTCAACTCTTTGAATATGAATACTATTTCTTCACTCGAGTATCCTTGCATATCAATCAACATGGTGAACCACCTTACTGTTTGCTGAGATATTTTCCTCTAGAATGTAGATAGTAACTAATGATCTCATCTAGAAAGCTTACTTCTATATATAAGGAGTCAGCGTGTGACTCGGAAAGTTCATACAGATGTGAACCGTAAAGCCTGTACGGGTTACAGAGGAAGGGGCGGAAGTTTGACCCTTACCCTCTCAGCCAATGTCTTGTACTTACCCGTGCACGTAATACTGAACCCAGGATAAACTCACGAGTGACGAGGAGAGCTCACCAGTGCATGGTCTCGAGCTGTGCTCATGATCGAAATCTGACTGAAGCTTTGTTTGAGAGACGAACGGTGGAACATTTATAGAAGGGATGATTGTTGAGAGTCCTCCAATAGGCTCAAGCTATATTCTTTCATCAGTATTCTGGCTCGGGAGGGTCGTGGGAGAGAAAAATCTGACTGAAGCTTTGTTTGAGAGACGAATGGTGGAACATTTATAGAAGAGGCGATTGTTGAGAGTCCTCCAATAGGTTCAAGCTATATTCCTTCATCAGTACTCCAGCTCAGGAGGGTCGTGGGAGAGAAAAAACCCTACATGTTCTCCCTCTACATCGAACATTAAGATTTTCCCACACTTTCCGGAAAGAGGGTTCCCATCCTCCCTCCACGTAAAGCTCCTTCTAAGAAGATAAACGTATTCTGGCCTGCCCGTCTGTTGAGGCTAGTTCGTGAAATTACAGATACATACTAAATTAGCGTATTTTTTTCTCAAGTCTTTTTTAAAGCACTAACATTTTTTCTAGTAACATACTAAATTAGCATATTTTTTAAAGCACTAACATACACCTGCTTTTTTTCTCAAGTCTTTTTCTAGCGGCATTAATCAAAACAGATACATACTAAATTAGCTTATTTTTTAAGCGCTAACATTAATCAATAGTAGATCTGCTGTTTGATATAGTAGATCGTCAAGCGTCTGCTATAGTAGATCAACAGTTGCCTGGTATAGTAGATCAGATGTTTGGTATAGCAGATCATCGGTTGTTTGGCTCTGGTATAGTATATCAGATTAGTTGTTTGGAATAGTTGAGGCTTGATCCTTGTAATCAAAACATACGCATGCTTTTTTCTCAAGTCTTTTTCTAGCGACATTAATCAAAACTCTATTTAAACAGATACATACTAAATTAGCTTATTTTTTAAGCGCTAACATTAATCAATAGTAGATCTGCTGTTTGATATAGTATATCAGATGACTGGTATAACAGATCATCAGCTGTTTGGCTTAGTATAGCAGATCAGTTGTTTGCTATAGTAGGAAATCAGACCGCTGGCAGACTTTATGAGTGGAGGGCTTGATCCTTGTGTTCCGGACCTCATTCCTCATCCCTCGTTTCCTACCGGGTGTGCGTTTAATTCCCTGGGAAGAGTCCACCCTCCTCGTTCCCTATACGCCAACTCCAGCTGCGTACGAGAGCAGGAATTTGGAAGGAGGGCGGTCCTCATTTGGAGGGTGCAAACCTTTCGCTCGGGTTTATTACATCATCATGGTTTAACGATACCAGGGTTCGAATCTCAGAGGCTAATCTGGTACAATAAAAGTCGCTCAGAGTACAGACTGCCACAGTCGGGGGGTTACAACCTCGGACCTCTTGCTACCAGTTACAGTCTGGTACAATGACATAAGGTGACATTCGGGATTAGAAGCTGAGCATCTCGGAGTACAGTCTGGTACGGACCTCTCAGAGTACGGTCTGGTACGGTCCTCTCAGAGAACGGTCAGGATTAGAAGCTGAGCATAGTTGATCAGGAGCTAATCTGTTTTCTACAGTCGGAGGGTTACAACCCGGGACCTCACGGTTAGCCAGTTACAGTCTGATGCGAGCATACTCAGGGATGCTATGTGCCATCATTTGCGCATGACGAGAGCGTACCCAGGGAGGGTCAGATATACTGCGCATGATGAGAGTGCAGCCGTGACTTTAGGATGCCATGTCCCATCATTTGCGTGAATAATCTGAGATCATTTGCGCATGATGAGAGCGTACTCAGGGATGCTATAATGTTTACAGAGTGTTACATGAGGGGCTATATTGTCTACAGGGTGTTACATAGGGGAGCTTTAATGTTTACAGGGTGTTACGCGGGGAGCTTTAATGTTTACAGAGTGTTACATGAGGGGCTATATTGTCTACAGGGTGTTACATAGGGGAGCTTTAATGTTTACAGAGTGTTACATAGGAGTGCTATATTGTCTACAGGGTGTTACATGAGGAGCTATAATGTCTACAGCGTGTTACATGGGAGAGCTATAATGTTTACAGGGTGTTACATGAGGAGCTATAATGTTTACAGAGTGTTACATAGGGGGGCTATATTGTCTACAGGGCGTTACATAGGAGGAGCTTTAATGTGTACAGGGTGTTACATGGGAGAGCTTTAATGTTTACAGAGTGTTACATAGGGGGGCTTTAAGGTCTGCATGGTGTCACATAGGGGAGCTATAATGTTTACAGGGTGTTACATGGGGGAGCTTTAATGTTTACAGGGTGTTACATGGGGGTGCTTTAATGTTTACAGGATGATACATGGAGGGCTTTAATGTCCACAGGGTGTTACATGGGAGAGCTATAATGTCTGCATGGTGTTACATGAGGAGCTATAATGTCTACAGGGTGTTACATGGGGCAGCTTTAATGTTTACAGGATGTTACATGAGGAGCTATGATGTCTACGGAGTGTTACATGGGAGAGCTTTAATGTCTACAGGGTGTTACATAGGGGAGCTTTAATGTTTACAGGGTGTTACATAGGAGAGCTTTAATGTTTTACAGAGTGTTACATGAGGGACTATATTGTCTACAGGGTGTTACATGAGGGGCTTTAATGTCTACAGGGTGTTACATGGGAGAGCTTTAATGTTTACAGAGTGTTACATGAGGGGCTATATTGTCTACAGAGTGTTACATAGGGGAGCTTTAATGTTTACAGGGTGTTACATGAGGAGCTATAATGTTTACAGAGTGTTACATGAGGGGCTATATTGTCTACAGGGTGTTACATAGGGGAGCTTTAATGTTTACAGGGTGCTAACGCGGGAGCTTTAATGTTTACAGAGTGTTACATGAGGGGCTATATTGTCTACAGGGTGTTACATAGGGGAGCTTTAATGTTTACAGGGTGTTACATGGGAGAGCTTTAATGTTTACAGAGTGTTACATGAGGAGCTATATGTCTACAGCGTGTTACATGGGAGAGCTATAATGTTTACAGGGTGTTACATGAGGAGCTATAATGTTTACAGGGCGTTACATGGGAGAGCTTTAATGTCTACAGGCTGTTACATGGGGGGTGCTTTAATGTTTACAGGATGATACATGGAGGGCTTTAATGTCCACAGGGTGTTACATGGGAGAGCTATAATGTCTGCATGGTGTTACATGAGGAGCTATAATGTCTACAGGGTGTTACATGGGCAGCTATAATGTCTACAGGGTGTTACATGAGGAGCTATAATGTTTACAGAGTGTTACATAGGAGGGCTATATTGTCTACAAGGTGTTACATAGGGGGGCTTTAATGTTTACAGGGCGTTACATGGGAGAGCTTTAATGTTTACAGAGTGTTACATAGGGGGGCTTTAAGGTCTGCATGGTGTCACATAGGGGAGCTATAATGTTTACAGGGTGTTACATGAGGGGCTATATTGTCTACAAGGTGTTACATAGGGGAGCTTTAATGTTTACAGGGTGTTACATGAGGAGCTATAATGTTTACAGAGTGTTACATGAGGGCTATATTGTCTACAGGGTGTTACATAGGGGAGCTTTAATGTTTACAGGGTGCTACGCGGGGAGCTTTAATGTTTACAGAGTGTTACATGAGGGGCTATATTGTCTACAGGGTGTTACATAGGGAGCTTTAATGTTTACAGGGTGTTACATGGGAGAGCTTTAATGTTTACAGAGTGTTACATGAGGAGCTATAATGTCTACAGCGTGTTACATGGGAGAGCTATAATGTTTACAGGGTGTTACATGAGGAGCTATAATGTTTACAGAGTGTTACATAGGAGAGCTTTAATGTTTACAGAGTGTTACATGAGGAGCTTTAATGTCTACAGGGTGTTACATGAGGAGCTATAATGTGTACAGGGTGTTACATGAGGAGCTATAATGTTTACAGAGTTTTACATGAGGGACTATATTGTCTACAGGGTGTTACATGAGGGGCTATATTGTCTACAGGGTGTTACATAGGAGGGCTTTAATGTTTACAGAGTGTTACATGAGAAGCTATAATGTCTACAGAGTGTTACATAGGGGAGCTTTAATGTTTACAGGGTGTTACATGGGAGAGCTTTAATGTTTACAGGGTGTTACGCGGGGAGCTATAATGTTTACAGAGTGTTACATGAGGGGCTATATTGTCTACAGGGTGTTACATAGGGGGGGGCTTTAATGTTTACAGGGCGTTACATGGGAGAGCTTTAGTGTTTACAGGGTGTTACATGAGGGGCTATATTGTCTACAGGGTGTTACATGAGGGCCTATATTGTCTACAGGGTGTTACATAGGGGAGCTTTAATGTTTACAGAGTGTTACATGAGGAGCTATAATGTCTACAGAGTGTTACATGAGGAGCTATAATGTCTACAGCGTGTTACATGGAGAGCTATAATGTCTACAGGGTGTTACATGAGGAGCTATAATGTTTACAGAGTGTTACATAGGAGGGCTATATTGTCTACAAGGTGTTACATGGGAGAGCTTTAGTGTTTACAGGGTGTTACATGGGAGAGCTTTAATGTTTACAGAGTGTTACATGAGGAGCTGTAATGTCTACGGTGCGTTACATGGGAGAGCTATAATGTCTACAGGGCGTTACATGGGAGAGCTTTAATGTCTACAGACTGTTACATAGGAGAGCTTTAATGTTTACAGGGTGTTACATGAGGAGCTATAATGTCTACAGGATGTTACATGGGAGAGCTTTAATGTCTACAGGGTGTCACATAGGGGAGCTTTAATGTTTACAGGGTGTTACGTGGGGAATGTACCATGAGTAAAATCATTCTTCCTGGAAGTGTGGCCTCAGAGAGGATGGAAAAACAAACACATCATCTTCCGAAAAAAGTTTTATTCGTGAATGTACCATGAGTAAAAACATTATTCCTGGAAGTGTAGCCTCGGAGAGGATGGAAAAACAAACACATCATCTTCCGAAAAAAGTTTTATTCGTGAATGTACCATGAGTAAAAACATTATTCCTGGAAGTGTAGCCTCGGAGAGGATGGAAAAACAAACACATCATCTTCCGAAAAAAGTTTTATTCGTGAATGTACCATGAGTAAAAACATTATTCCTGGAAGTGTAGCCTCGGAGAGGATGGAAAAACAAACACATCATTTTCCGAAAAAAGTTTTATTCGTGAATGTACCATGATGAGAGTATGAAAAAACATTATTCCTGGAAGTGTAGCCTCATTTGCATGGAGGGAGGATGGAAAAACAAACACACCATTTTCCGAAAAAAGTTTTATTCGTGAATGTACCGTGATGAGAGTATGAAAAAACATTATTCCTGGAAGTGTAGCCTCATTTGCTTGGTGGGAGGATGAGAAAACAAACACACCATTTTCCGATATGTTTTGAAAAAAAGGTTTATTCATGAATGTACCATGATGAGAGTATGAAAAAACATTATTCCTGGAAGTGTAACCTCATTTGCATGGAGGGAGGATGGAAAAACAAACACATCATTTTCCGAAAAAAGTTTTATTCGTGAATGTACCGTGATGAGAGTATGAAAAAAACATTCTTCCTGAAAGTGTAGCCTCATTTGCTTGGTGGGAGGATGAGAAAACAAACACACCATTTTCCGAAAAAAGTTTTATTCATGAAAGTACCATGATGAGAGTATGAAAAAACATTCTTCCTGGAAGTGTAGCCTCATTTGCTTGGTGGGAGGATGAGAAAACAAACACGTCATCTTCCGATATGTTTTGAAAAAAAGGTTTATTCGTGAATGTACCATGATGAGAGTATGAAAAAACATTCTTCCTGGAAGTGTAGCCTCATTTGCTTGGTGGGAGGATGAGAAAACAAACACGTCATCTTCCGATATGTTTTGAAAAAAAGGTTTATTCGTGAATGTACCATGATGAGAGTATGAAAAAGCATTCTTCCTGGAAGTGTAGCCTCATTTGCTTGGTGAGAGGATGGAAAAACAAACACACCATTTTCCGAAAAAAGTTTTATTCGTGAATGTACCATGAGTAAAAACATTATTCCTGGAAGTGTAGCCTCGGAGAGGATGGAAAAACACACAGACACACCATTTTCCGATAGCTGCCCTGAAACATGATGCCTGTATAAGAGTGGTATAGCTGTAGGAGCGAGAGAGAGAGGGAGAACTCCAGCCCAAGGAAGGTACACTCCCCGGAGGGAAAGGGGTGAGGGGGGCATTTCCGTTCTGAAACATGAACAGCCTTCCGAGCGAGGGAGGGAGAGAGAGGGGGAGAACTCCGAGAACCCGTCGAGGGAAAGGGGTGAGGGGACTTCCTGAACCAATCATACTACCCGTCCCCCGCAACCACCGTCTCCTCTGGATCATCAGAGGGGGGGGGGGGGAGGGGGGAATCCCTGGAACACGCGAGACTACGGCGCGGGAGGGGAGGGAAAGGGGGGAGGAGTGGGGGGATACACACCACACACTTACACTTTCCCCCTACCTGTTCTCATACACGAGATTGTATTCTACTCGTACATTTCTTTAAAATCCTTCTGTTATCATCCGTACTTCATTTGCGTATTTAACATGTCTTAAGGACTCCATGACGTTAGGAACTCGAAAATTCATTGCTTTATTTACAAAAGTACGTATTTTAATTAATATGATTATTCTCTCTAATAATTTTATATTTCTATTCAGTATCTTTAACTTTTAAACAATTTAATAAATAATGTAAAAGAGTAGGAGATAATAGTAGTGGAAGAGGCTAGGTTGGTGCAGCACTAAAACATTTATGAAAAAAGAGAAACATGTATGCAAACAATGTTTCTGGGGAAATGTTTGCAAGTTCGTATCTGGCTTAAGATAGCGCTTAAGACAGCGAATTTATTAAAACTAATAACGCGGCGAATAAGTTTTTTTTAAAAATTACCAATCTAATTTGGCCTGGCATCTTTCAATTTAAAATTCAGTCCTTATTTACAGAGTGTCAAAAACATTTCCTTATTATTGTACAGTATCCAATTTTATTTAATCTAAACAGGATTTGGCTCCTATAGTACCTATCTACGAGATACAATTTCATTCACCAGTTGGTCTGCCCCGGGTATATTACTTACCCGGTACCCACCTTCGCTGGTCACCCCATCAGACCCGGATTCTCATCCCAGTCCGACGGTGCGCCCAGCAGCTGCGAGCGTCCCCCTATCCAACACCTGGTAGGCGCCCTTACCAAAGTTGATGCTCCACCTACACATGAGTGCAAACCACTTCCTTAATTACCTTCCCTGAAATTGTTTCTTCTAACCTACCCATTCCTATCACCCCCCCTACCCTACCCTATCCTATCCTAATCTTATCCTAGCCTTACAACTAGCTAACCTAAATAACTTATAACCCTCCGGGAATGTCCATTGCCCCGATGGTACAAGGGGGCTGCAGAGCAGCCACCTATCTCCATCTTGACGCCCAGGGCCCTTACAAGACCTATTCCTAATCTACTTGTTTCCAAGAAGAGGAATCTGCAGTCACAGGATTCCCCCATGCGTCCCGTTTCGTTCCCCTCATCTTTACCATTGATCGGCTGGAATGATGATACCTCGGAAATAAGAGGGTTATCCCAGTAAACCTCTGGATCCATCAGCCAACTGGTATGCCAGTCCCACAAGGCTTCGTGTGTTTGCCACTCCCCGGCATCTCTCCTTGTTCCTCATGGAATTCCACAGAAACAACCTTCTCCTTTCCCTATATTCCCCCCGCTGAGACCTCACCTGCGTCAGTCTCAGTCCCGCTTCCCGTGTTTCTGTCCTCGTATCTTTCATTGTCCTCGTCATTGTCTATTTCTTCGCCACTATCCCTGTCACTTACCTCGTCACTGTCACTGGCCTCTCCCCCCCTTTATTCTCTGGCCTTCCATCTGTTTAGCCTTTGTCTCAATCCTCGTCCCTCTCTCAGTGCCCTTATATATTCCATCTTGGCTCTTTCTGAAGCTTCCGCCGCCAACTTATCTAGGAACCTCCAATGGGCGGGATCTCTCAGGATATCACCCACCAGTCTCCCCTGCACTTCCTGCTGGTTAGGTCTTCTTATCTCAAGCGTACGGGCACATTCCAGCACAACGTGTTTCGGGGTACCCACCTCGCAACATTCACACCGATCAGTTTCGACCAATCCCGTCGTCCTTAAGGATTCCGGGTACGGCCCCTTCCCCGTGATAAATTGGACCAGACCCGGGGCTGGCTCCAGATGTGCGTTATCAATCCTTTCAATCACATTGGGAAAGAGTTGATAAGCCCTCCTACCAGTTTCACTGCTCTCCCAGCGTCTCTGCCATTCCCTCAACAGAGCAAATACTACGTCTTCAGATGTTTCAGCTTCGGGTGAGGTGAGTATCCTAACCTTCTCCCAGTTGTTCTTCCTCTTCCAGTACCCAATTGCCCTCCTCTTAACTAGAAGGTCCAACGGCCACACACCTAGAGCAACGTTCAATGCGTCTGTCGCCACTGTCCGGTAGGCGCCCGTCAGTCTCAGAAGGACATTCCTCTGTATACTTCGGACAGCCCTAGCCGGGACTACATTGTTCAGTCTGTGCTCCCAGACGCACTCTCCATAGCCAACAATAGAGAGAAGGATCGCGTGGTGGTATGTCTTTATTATCCGCATGGGCAGGTAGAACCTCCTCCGTCCAATGCTTATAATCTTATTCATTACCCGCTGAGCTCTCCCCATCACTTACTCTATATGCGCCGTGAAGTTTCTGTTCTCATCAAGAGTGACTCCCAGGTATCTGACCGTTTGGCTCCTTTTCAAGCTCTTCCCACCAACCTTTATTGCCGGATTCCGCACAATTTTTCCCTTAAACAGCATGAATGTCGTCTACGCCGGTTCCATCTTCAGTTTGACACTTTTGGACCACCTTACTAGCCCGTATAGCACTCGATTAGATCTTTCCTCCAGGCTCCTCCTTGAATTACCTTATACCACTATTAGAAGGTCGTCCGCGAAGACGACCACCCATGCATTTCAGGAATTTTCTCCAGCATTTGCAGCCCTGGCTCTAGCCCCACATCCCAGAATATCGGCCCACTGACCAATCCCTGTGGACATCCCTTGGTCAATCTTTTCTGCACGCTGGCACTCTGACACCTCAGGGTGACATACCTATTTCGGCAGTAGTCCTTTAAGCTTCTATACAATCGCCCTGGACACTGCAGTTCTCTTAACCGACGGAACAACGCTGGCCACCATAGGTTGTCAAATGCCCCCAAGATTTCTACAAATATCCCCACCACGTATCTGTCAGCGGTCGAGTCGATCAATTCCATTGCTATGCAGATGGCATCCTCTGTCGATCTACCCCTTCGAAAGCCATACTGCAGTTGATGCATGCCCACTCCTGTCCTGTGCATTAATAATATTTCGCACAGTATTTTATCCTGGAGTTTCCCACTCGTGTTTAGCAGGCAGATAGCTCTATATGACTTTGGAAGAAGCGGATCCTTGTCCTCCCCCTTGCTTAACACGATTACCTCGCTCTGCTTCCAGATGTTTGGGATTCTGCCCTGAGCGAGGCATTCATTTAGCAGGCCTGCAAGGTAGGGGGCTATGAGGTCTGCGGTCTTTTGCAGCACCTCGACCACTATCCCATCTAGCCCAGGTGCTTTCTTCTTCCCCATCTGAGCAATAGTCCTGATCACCTCGTTCTGACCAACCACTTCCACAGGCTCCTCATTGTCATACATGTCCAGAGTCATGGCTCCTCTCAGCTCCCTCTGTTCTTCCGTATCTGCTTCCTCATCATCATCCGGTAACAATGTCTCCATTAATAACGCCGCAGATTCCTCCCAATTCGTCGTGGTGCTGCCATCCTCTCTCTTCAGTGTAGATAGCATCGTTGGTGGTTTGATTTTCCCAGCCGCTATCTTAAAAGGTATTCCCCAGGGTCCTTGCTGGAGCTCCTATTTAACATATTCTTCCCAGCTTTTTCTTTTCTCTTCTTTCAGGCTCTCCTCAAACTCCTCCTTTCTTTCTCTATATATTTCCAGCAGCACCTCACGGACAAATAGGTTCCTGCACCTATGATAGCTCCTGCGAGTTCTTCTTACCCTTGTACGTAGTCCCTGCAGTCTGTCATTCCACGGTCTATTCCCGACCCTGGTATCTCCTTTCATCACTGGGATGGATTTCCTCATCGCATCCTGCAGGGCCGACGTCAACTCCTTGGCCTTGATGTTGACATTGCCTCCATTTTCAACTTGGTCGGGCAGCACCAATTCCCTCCTCAGCTTTACCCAATCAGCTCTTCTCATGTTGTATCTTTTCCTTGTCCCTCCCTCATTTCCTTCCACCACCCTCCCCATGGCAATGCCGAATACGATCAGATTGTGGTCGCTAATCGTCACATTATCGACCACCCTCCATCCCGCAACCATGGCCACAGACTCAGCGTTGCATAGGGTAACATCGATGTTCGTAGCCACCCCAGCCCTCCCTTTATACGTAGGGGGATTTCCCGGCTGGTTTACAACTTCCAGTCCGTGCCCATAGATGACCTCTTCAAGGGCTCGCCCTCTCCTGCAGTCTTCCTGCATAATTTCTCCTGTCTCCTCTGATCACTACCCAACTATGCCACATGGGAGACTTGGCATTGGCATCAGCAGTAATAATAAGTGGCTCATCTGCGTACATCCTACACATTACCTCCATCTGGTCCAGGTACGGCTCTATTGGATGCCTAAACTGAAAGTACAGATTCGCCATCACAACCCTGCCAGCGCCAGTTCCCAGCTTCACACAAGTTACCCATTGGTTACTCAACTGTGCAATCTTAGTCACGGTAATATCCCTATTAAAGATAACAATGGCACTCATTGGCATCTCACCGCCTGTGACTATTCTAGTAACCACCGGCATGTGCGGAACTTTTCCTCTAAAGGTATAGGGCTCCTGTATACATACGACATCGAGCTCCATTTCCTCCGCCAGCTTACGAATAATGTGAATAATGTGTGTACATCCTGTAGTATATATATATACACACACACACTGTCTTGGAGAATACTAATTATTCAACTACCTGTCTTGTTAATTATCCTGGCCAACTCTATGGACCGTTTTAGGGAATATTGGTGTGTGTTATGATATTACCCTGTGTATTTACTCAGCCTTTGTTATGTTAAACTTATGTTAGTAGGATAGTCCTCAACACTTCAGGAGGAACTCGAGGCATGCTATGATTTCAGGACGCATTGCCCAGACCTTGCCCACCCCTGCCCAGTCCTTGCTAATCCCTGCCCAGATCTTGCCCAAACCTTGCTCACCTCTACCTAGACCTTGCCCACCCATGCCCAGACCTTGCCCAGACTTTGCTCATCCCTGCCCAGACCTTGCCCAGACGTTGCCAATACCTTGCCCAGACTTTGCTCACCCATGCCCAGACCTTGTCCAGACGTTGCTCAGACCTTGCCCAGACTTTGCTCATCCCTGCCCAGACCTTGCCCAGACGTTGCCAATACCTTGCCCATACCTTGCCCAGACGTTTCTCAGACATTGCCCACCCCTGCCCAGACCTTGCCCACCCCTGCCATGACTCCTATCACGTCCAACATTTATATTACATGTCATTGAGCGATCGAGGGTGTGAGAAGGGTGGCGGTGATATCTGACCAATGGGAACAGGAGGAGAAGGGAATGTAGCTGTAAAGAGAAACTAAAAGAGAAGGAGAGAGAAGGATAGTGATGAAAGTGCCCTCACGCTTCGTTCACTACTGATGACCCTCGGTTGAAAACCAACATCGATACTATCGATATAGGGTGACGTTACTCCCTGCACCTCCCGCCATGTGTGCAGGCTAAGTTGAGAGCTACATGTCTCACCTCGGAGGATGGAATCTGTCAGTGGCGAAGCGTGGCTCGACCTCCACTTAGCCCTCATGCTACCATCCCACTTACTGTTCAGAAACTTCCACAAAAGCTTAATTCCCTCATATCACGAACAGCTGATCTACTTCTAACATGATCTTAAACAAACTATTTCTCACAGACATCTTGTGATAGCTGATTTTTATATTTGGTTATAAATGCGGCTTGCGTGAAGCTTCTAGATCGTGTACATACAGCTAAATGTTAGTTCAACAGGAAAAGCACAGAGTGTGCAGGATCTCGGAAATAAAGCGGTGGTTAAAAACTCAGCCAAGCTATTAATAGTCAGCAATTATAATAGTTTGGATATATAACTCAACTTGTGACATGCATTCGTACAGTTGTCATTGTACATTTGGCAGCACAAGATGAAGATTCACACACGTCCATTACAGACTCTACCGTTAGATATAGGTGAAGAATAACCCTGGGTAAGGGACGATTTTTGGTTAGCTCAATGGTTGGAGCATTGGAGTACTGAGCCAAAGGTCCCGGGTTCGATTCCCGTGCCCAAGTGTTATTTTTAAATTTAAAGATTATGGGAGAACTAATTTAGATGAAAGTTACGTCTTTGTCCACGTTTTCAGTCTAAATGGTTAGATAAGCAGCTTTAGAGCAGTCATATAAGGCGCAGTGAACAATAAGTTTTATTGTCATTTATATGATTACAACTTTACTAAGCTAGTACCTATCAATTAATACTATTTACATTAATAGATTATTGTACTAGGATCTATTGGGAAGGATATGCTTACATTAGTACACAAAATTATAGTCCAACAGTCCTACTAAATAAGATCTGTACATTTAATTTCTTCACTGGTTCTTAATTTCGTCGGTCATCGACGCGGACCACCTATGTTCTGTTGATCACTGTTTGAGAACCCCTGATCTAGCTTCGAAGCATTTGCTATGTATTTGACGCCCTGAGGGTATTACGTGTGTCAAACTGTAGTTATTGTCGTTCCAAAAATAGATTTAAGCGTAAACAAACATTACAAAAAGATTGCAGACCTATTCGATATTGGATGTTTGTATAAAAACCACGATGCAATAAATTTTGGTGTCAAGCTACCCATCATGCCCTTTCATCAAGATTTGCAGGAAACTAATCACAGGAGCAAACATTACACGACCGGAAGTAATTCACATACACCTATATACATACACAAACTTATAATATATACAGCAATATATTAGTACCACTAGAATCCCCGATTCCTCTAATTTTTAGAAACTTTTGAGAGATTAGAATAAAAATATCTCTAATCCAAACCCGAAGAATTTGACGTCACGTTTTCATGCAAACGGTTAAGTCAATTATAAGCAGGGCCCTGTTTTTGATAACATGTCATTTTTACTTCCTCGCTCTCTTACGGGTAGAGAAAGTACTGTGATCGTCAAAAAAATCGAACTCGAAATTTTGATGAATCTCGACGTTTCATAGACCCCCGAGTCCGAAAAAATGGTTTTTGAATTTCCGTCTGTCTATCTGTCTGCCTGTATCTCCAACTAGAGTCTAAACTATTTAACCGATCAGGCTAGAACTTATTATCTAGGGTTTTAATAGGATTACCCCGAGGGGTTTTTGGAATTGGATATCTAACCCTAAAATTGAGTGTAGTTTACTGAAGGGCAAAAATAGATAAAGTCGATTTTCTCAAAATCGGCTCTAACTATTATTATTATTATTATTATTATTATTATTACCGTGTATTACTAACCGTTCGGGTTATACGCACTTACGCTAATGTGTAATGGTAGGGTGATTGTGAGATGAAATGGAGGACCTACAGTTTAACGTGGAATCCGAACCACGGTGGTGGCCTGGCATTCCCCACATTCACAAGTTGTGATTAATACACGCCTTGTCAGAGGTGAAGGAAGGGTTTGGTAATCAGATAAATCTGTGCCGGGACTGAGGATTGAACCCCGGACCTCAGCTCAGAAGTCAGACACCTTACCCCTAGACCATCAGGTCACCTAACGATTTTTATTAAATTTCATTTATAAACATTTATAAATATTCCCAACAAAATGGCTATTCTCAATATTTCGGCAAAATGACATTAAGGGATTCGGTCTGATGCGTAAATTATCATTTTTTTAAAATCATATTTCCGAAACTATTTGTGATATGAAATTACTTATCATTACAAATATGTAGATATATTTATAATACAAATATTTTAATAGAAGCATAATTTTATAAAACCAAAAACTTTCAAGCTATACGCAAATATTTATATTTTTAACTTTTCGAATACAAAAGGTAAAATATTGCGACCTTAAAAAAAATCTAACCTGAAATAATGATGGATGTCGACGCGTCATGACCCTCCGAACCCTACAAAGTGGTATCTGCAATGCCTTTTGTCTGTGTATCTGTTTAAACTTAATATTAAGAGTAGTTTAATAAAGGGCGAAAAGAGAAAAAAAATCTACTTTCTCAAAATTGACTTTAACGATTTTGATTAAAATTCTTATCAAATCATTGATTAAGATTATAAATAAACTGGCTATTTTCATTTTTCCATGAAAATTACCTTTAGGGTACTTCACAGAACAATGGCGGCTCGTGTATAGACACTGCGGAACTGCAGCACCCCCTATTTCCACTTTGATATTATCGATAACATTTATTATAATGAGTCCTTTTTTCTTTAATTCTTCCTTTATTTTTGTATTATTATTAGCATCGCGTCTTACTACCCGTTCGGGTTATACGCACTTACGCTAATGTGTAATGGTAGGGTGATTGTGAGATGAAATGAAGGACCTACAGTTTAACGTGGAATCCGAACCACGGTGGAGGCCTGGCATTCCACACATTCACAAGTTGTGATTAATACACATCTTGTCAGAGGTGAAGGAAGGGTTTGGTAATCAGATAAATCTGTGCCGGGACCGAGGATTGAACCCCGGCCACCAGCATAGAAGTCCGACACCTTACCCCTTTTGTAGTACAATATATTCCTTAAGCTTAATGTCAGTACTTCAGTAGCTATCCCCCAGTTTATGAAAAAAAAAACTTTGTATGGGACTGTGCGCTTCACAGTGCCAGCGACGTGGTGTTTGACTGTTATGCGCATGCGCACATAGGAGGGGTTTGGGGAGGAAGGTGGGACTGCCAGGTAGAGAGAGCACTGTTTCTCTCGCAGTGTTGACTCTGGCGTGATGGCGGAAAAGTTTTTTTACTCAGCGTATGTTGTGCTTAAAAACCGTGTACCATATTCTTGAATGTGATAAAGTGTAGAAGAGTGTAGAATTAGATTATTATTCTGCTTCCAGCTATTTTATTTGATTCATTTTTTTCGGTTCTTTTATTTAACAGAAAACCTTAACCATGGCCTTGCACCCCCAAGAAATAAGTTCTGTGATTGTAAGTGAACTTCAACAGCTTAAATTTTCACAGCTATCTCTCCATGAGAAAGTTACAGTTAAGGGGGAACTCCCACCAAATATCTAAAATACTTGTACTATTAACCTCCTTAAATCTGATGGTAGTTATTATTTAATAGATTTGTAAATTTTTCCCTTATTAAAATAAAGGTTTTTTGTTACAACACAATTTATATAGTTTCTGTAAATCCAACCATTAAAAAGATATAAAATATTGAACTTCAACGTTTTAAAATAATTTTTATGATTTTTCTTCCATGATTACGCCCAAAATATCTTTTCAAAAATTTTATGTCTCATTTTCCAAAAGGATTGTTTCTTTGGCTATTTCCTGAATAATTCAAGAGAATATCGTTGTTTTTAAATTTGAGTCTACCGGCCGGTTGCTGTGTGTGTCTCTTGAAGCCATTTTCTCCACCGCTCAACGACCCGCTAGCTCCCTTCACATGAGGGTTTGTTCCAACTGACGTCTCAAACTGGTTTTCAAATAGACATTCTTCAGCGAGAATAGTTTTAATGTTTTTGTTTGTTTTTTACTCTAAAAAGGCAATACATTTAAAGTAATATTGGGAGACCTGGTGGTCTAGGGGTAAGGTGTCAGACTTGTGTGCTGGCGGCCGGGGTTCAATCCTCGGTCCCGGCACAGATTTATCTGGTTACCAAACCCTTCCTTCACCTCTGACAAGACATCTTGTGAATGTGGGGAATGCCAGACCTCCACCGTGGTTCGGATTCCACGTTAAACTGTAGGTCCTTCATTTCATCTCGCAATCACCCTACCATTACACATTAGCTAAGTGCGTATAACCCGAATGGGTAGTAAGACGCGGTGCTAATAATAATAATAATAATAATAATAATAATAATAATAATAATAATAATAATAATAATAATAAGTAATATTATTTTTATATATTTAGTCCATGTGTGAATAATTTTTTAGTTGTAATATATTTGTGATAGTTTCAAACAAATTTACCAAGTTTCACAAAGTAAACTAGTTTGAGACTTCTGTGCTAGGGGCCCGGGGTTCAATCCTTGGTCCCGGCACAGATTTAGGTTATTCTCAAACCCTTCCTTCACCTCTGACAAGACGTGTATTAATCACAACTTGTGAATGTGTGGAATGCCAGGCCTCCACAGTGGTTCGGATCTCACGTTAAACTGTAGGTCCTCCATTTGAACTCACAATCACCCTACCATTGCACATTAGCGTAAGTGTATATAAACCGAACGGGTAGTAATACGTGGTACTACTACTACTACTACTACTACTAATAATAATAATAATAATAATAATATAATTAAAACAGTGCCCATGGGGAACAAAAAACCACCACCCTCTAAAGAACAAAACTCCAAACAAATAAATGAAATAGCTATTCCTCGGTAAGTGTTAGAATTTAAATTGTATCTATATCGAATATGAAACAGGTATTTAGCTGAGCTAACAATATATACAGCTTCACTCCTAATAGTTTAATAATAGTAATAATAAACACATATTTTCTCATTTATAACTAGTTTATTTCATGAAACGTAGGAACTAGAACTATTAAGTTCGTAAGAAAATGTTTTCATAAATCACAACACTAATAAATATTTTAAAGAGATATTTTATCGAACAATTATTCAATAGATCTGAATCGTTGGGTGCGCGAGGTAAGTTTCAGGATCATGTTTGGTTTGCTCGTAGCTGGAAGTTCTGGGTTCAAATCTCAGCCACTTGGACCGAGGGCTGTTCTTCCCTAAGTGTTTATCCACGCTTCCTTCACGCAAATGCGGATACGCTTACTTTAATATATATTTTCCTTAGCTCTACTCCATTATTATAATTAAAATGTGTATAACACAGATTGATAGTAGCAGGGCCGGATTATTGACAATAATTGGTTTGGTGTTAAACGGCTTAATTTGATTATTTGAAATTTTATTGCGTGGGTAAGGAACGGGTCCAACTACTAGTTTTATTTATTTTTTGTATTTAACGTGTGCTTTCTGAACCAAATGATTATATAAGCACGCGAGAATTTCTTTGAGTGAGATCGAAAGGGCCTAACAATTTTGCCGAGAAAGGTATTTTCACAAACCTTACAGGATTATCTTACATACCACAATTGACATGGGAACGATGGCTTTACTTTCCCTCCAAAAGAAGTTATGCTATGAATTGTTATCACTCGAAAGAAATCCTTTGACCCCTGCGAGGTTTTAACCCACGAACACTGGGTCTTGAGGCGAGCACTTTACTCCAAGACCAGTGAAGTCGACCAAACTGATAGTATTATTATATGATTGAATGCTAAAGTATAAAGATAGCGCCACAAACACAAAACCAAATATTGTTCGAGAATAGGAATAAAGATCTCAAATAAAATCATTCATGGCTGCACTAGTGAGCACGTAAACTAAATGCTAGTCTCATTTAGTCTAGCCTATTGGCAACGGGGAGCTCGGGGTTCAATTCGCAGCCGGTCATTCTCGAGATATTTTTTCTAAATGTTATTCTTTTATTTCTATATGAAAGTACAGGTACATTTCACCTACATTATACCTTAATAACCCCTACCCTATTAACGGGAGTAAATTTGTATAGTCTGAACAATTAGTAAGGCAATGAGCTAAAAACTAAAGTCGAAGAACCTCGAGCAGGACCTTATCAAGGGTGCTGTGCTCATTATAGTAGCCGGGGAAAAACTTACTAAAAGGCCAAATAGCTATTTGTGCTAACTTGTATGAATTTTTTTAATCTGCGTATTGTTTTTTTCATTAAAAAAAACTTTACACGAATCAACACATTGAGGAGCTTTGAGTGTAAAATCACCACTCCTCTTTTGATTAGAAAAGATGTCAAATAAATATTGTCAATAGAAATATTGTGTTTGTTTATACCTGAGAGATTCTTAAACATTTTATTCCTATAAACACATTAGGTAAATAAAAATATTTATGGTGATTTAAAAAAGTAAACTAAAGATTAGGGCTAATGTTAAAGGGTGTTAAACTAGTGAAGAACATTTTTTAAATAACTGCTGTTACCATAAGCTACGGGATTTTTTTAGATAGTATATTGACTTAGTGTTAACATTTATGACTAATTCCCCTTTTTAATTTATTGTTTTGCAAACTTGTGTGCATTTTTATGTATTTGAAATATCAATTTTGTGTTGACAACTACAAATATGTTTTATGTAACATGCTGTTTTTGTTTTGACAAATGCTGTGCATTTTTATTAATTTATTTTTACAAATATTATTTAAGCAAAGTATTTTTTTTTGTTGCCACTACATGAACGTCATTGTTCAACGCTCGATTTATTTATCTGACCATAACATAATAACTGTCCAGATAGCTAGACATTCTTTTGTGACTAAATATTATATTGTGTTTACTGGGGAGGGGGCTAGAGAAGAGACTCATTTCAAATATCTCACATGTATAATTTACTAGCAGCCTGATCCATTCTTTGTACTATATCAAACTATTCAAATTAGGACGTTCAACATCCGGCTGCTCGCATTTATATAATTCCTCCTTGCACAATACCAAGATAACTATGGCAATCATAATTTAAATTTCACGCTCAGCGTTCACTCATTTAGTTGAAATTTTAACACTTATATTATTCTCTGGAGTAGTCCCCCTACCCTTTCCCCAAATTTCAATTTTCTAACAAAGTTAAAACGTCTTTCTTATTTTGACTCCCTCCCCCAAGTCCTGGAGCCCAATTTTGAAATTCCTCATTTCGTAAATTTTCCATGTTAAATGAGGTGGTCCTTCTAAAGATCTTCAAAATTTCAATTTTTCATCCTATCTCGAAGGGGCTTAGATTTTTCTGAACACACACCTAAACTTACTTTTGTTTTTTTATATATTACTAGCACGAAGTACAGCTTTGCCCGGGAGAATAGTTTAGGGTAACTAAAAAGATTTAAAAGGGTAAAAATTAAATCAAATTAATTTTTAAGGGTTATGTAATAAGTTAAAAATAAGGTTTGAGTATATAAAAGAGGTATAAGGGAAAAGTGACGGACAGACAGACGGAATTGCGGAAACCATGTTTTTGGTTTCTGGGGGTCATGAAACGTTGGCATTTATCGAAATTTCGAGTTAGATTTTTTTGACAATCACAATACTAGTATTATTATTATTATTATTATTATTATTATTATTATTATTATTATTATTAGCACCGCGTCTTACTACCCGTTCGGGTTATACGCACTTACGCTAATGTGTAATGGTAGGGTGATTGTGAGATGAAATGGAGGAACTACAGTTTAACGTGGAATCCGAACCACGGTGGTGGCCTGGCATTCCACACATTCACAAGATGTCTTGTCAGAGGTGTAGGAACAATACTAGTAGATATATATATATATATCGTCTTTGTATTTATTTTTGTTATTTTTAAACAGTAAATAAGGTAATTTTAATTCAATATTTTTCTGGCTTTGGCGTTGGATACAATATATAGAATCTAGTAGGAATTTTCTTTTTTTCATTAGGAAACTCAGGGGTCATTTTAATGTGTAGAGCATTTATCTCTTTTGAAATATGAATCGTAAACCTGGTTTTAAAAGGTATCTTATGCACTCGACACATCTTTAATGCTCTTTATTTTAACAATTACATAATTAATGTATTTATTAAACTAATATTGAGTATTGGGGGAGACCAATTCCCAGTTTTCCCTCTATTGGGTGTGCCACTGACCTATGTATACATATATTGGGTATTATATATATATATAATATACAGGAGTATATAATACCCAAGGACGAACATACAGAGAAATTCTGCATTAGTCTTTTTTGGTGCTATAGCTTCAATTTGAGGAAACACTCAAACTGTCTATGTTAATAGGCTGTCATTTATAAATTATCAGAACTACATTATATCTATTAAAATAACTGAATATTTTGTTTTTGCTTAGAAACATTTTTGACAGTATTTTATTTTGTGATAAATTAATGGAAAATTATCACTTTATAAACATTTTCACGTAAATTAAATTGTATAGTACGACACAATCTTACATACTTTCTCATTCAGTAACTAACCAAGAGTTGGTTTACTTCCATTGTATATTACAATTAGGAAACAAATTTTCATAATTGTCGTCAGTAGCCCATAAGGGAATGTCTGTGCGGTGCGCTGTACCATTTATTTTTTCAAACCTCTAAACACTTTAAGCAAGATTGTACTGTTAATTTTAAAGTATGGTGTTGCGAGTAAAGACATGCCTACTTTGATGAGTTTTGTTTAAATCTTTATATTAATTGTATAAAGCCGAAAATGACCGAACTAGATTGAGTATGCATGTATTTAGAAAAAATTTAAATTTGTTACGCATAGATACAATAAACAGCAATGACCTTCGTTTACAATTCGTAAGAATCGCGAATCATTACATTAAGACCGTTCAAATGGATCGGGTAAACAACTATCTTCAATAATAACAAATAGTAAGGAAAGTCTCTAGATTATCCTCTATCATAGCTCACAATTTCCACAGAATTATATATTACTCTTAAAACTCAAAGGTTTAATCACGACAACAAAAAACCAATCCATACATTTAATCAAAACTTAATTAGCCGTAAAGAGCCTAAGTCCTAAATTACATATCGGACCAACATATCGATTATGAGCAACTATAATCATCGATATTTCCGAAAAGAAAATATGTCATACAAATTTAAATGTTTTCATTTAAATACCATAGGAATGTTACGCAAATCAAAATTAATTCAATGTCTATGAATACAAAGCATAACGCATAACATTACTAATTTTGAATATTATGAATGAACTCTCCCAAGTAAATCATCTTGAAGCCTCGGCCTCGTCTTACTACCTCCAAGTCAAGTCCAAGCGTGCAGTCTTTTTTCATGGACTGTCTTTTATACGATGCACAAAACTCGTTGAACAGGTGATAAGGGATCAAAAGGGTGTGGATCAAAGAGTTTAACACAGAAGGGAGGGGGGGGGGGGACGTGCGTGACAACGAGAACGTCTATTTTATTCTCGAAACGACTGGGCGGCACTGGTCCCTTCTACACTGGCATCTCTTCTCTTCTCATGGTCGTTGGGTTGGCTTTGAGCATGGTGGCGGTCTCTAGCGGGTGAAGTTTGATTCTCGGCTCGGAGCTGGCAGTTGTTCGCGGGGTAATAATGTGGCCGGACGTGTTGTTATTAGTTCGTACATAGCCTGGACGGTGAGATTGGGTAAGTGTAGTGTTGTTGACTGGCCCATTTTTATTTGAATTGTAGCTAAAATTGCTATAATAATAATAATAATAATAATAATAATAATAATAATAATAATACTTAGCACCACGTCTTACTAACTGTTCGGGTTATACGCTATACAATATTAAATTAAAAGCATAACTTGCAAGTAATTTAAACTTGATTAGTAGACCAGTAAAATTAAACGTTTTGGTTTGCTTTGAATTAATTTGTGTGATAAAAACATCTTTAATCAGTTGAAGTTTTATCAATTTATTTTAAAATATTATTGTGATTCATTAATACTAGTACGGTGACCTGGTGGTCTAGGGCTAAGGTGTCAGACTTCTGTGCTGAGGTTCCGGGGTTCAATCCTCTGTCCCGGCACAGATTTATCTTATTACTAAACCCTTCCTTCACCTCTGACAATACGCGTATTAATCACAACTTGTGAATGTGGGGAATGCCAGGTCTCTACCGTGGTTCGGGTCCCACGTTAAACTGTAGGTCCTCCATTTCATCTCACAATCACCCTACCATTACACATTAGCGTAAGTGCGTATAACGTGGTGCTAATAATAATAATAATAATAATAATAATAATAATAATAATAATAATAATAATAATAATAATAATAATAACAATAATGACGATGATGATGATGATGATGATAATACTAGTAGTTATTACTCCACGGATTATTTTGATACTCAGTAATTATACTTGACAATTTTGTTTGTCAGTTCCATTTCAGGGCCCCCTTCGTTCTGGGACTGGACACCTGCCTAGTTATGGCACTGGATAATATTTATCAAAAGTGATCAGATGAATTGACGTATGAATATATGATAATAAATTTAGTAACTTTTCTAGTTGTCTTCCTATAAAAACTGGGCTGTATGTTAATTAGTATGAAAATGCATCCTAGTATGTTGAATGTGTTACTTGTGTGCAGTAGTCCAACTTATTTGAGATGTTTCTTTCAACACTACAACATCACAAACACACTTCACTGCCGTGTTTTGCATTCAAATTGTTATTGTTAGCGAGAAACGTTACATTTTTATAGAGCACTTCGCGCTGTAGTTTCCCCTTGTTCGGATGTACGCATGCGCGTGATGGTTTGCACCTGGAAGACCCAATATGGAGATAACGCCCAACCAAGAGGAAGTTGAATCGTCTGCGGATATCACGATAATTATTAAAAAATACAAATGAAAACTTGACCCAAGAGGGGATTGTGATATTTTATTGTTTTATAAAAGCATTGGTAATTTAACCACCAATAAAACTAATATAATGCGGCGTCAAGAAATAATATTTGTTTTTCTTGGAGCACTTGCCGTGGAGTGAGACAATAAACATAAACTACAACATATTTATGTTCATCTAACATTATTATTTATAATGTCTGTCACACAATTATTTTGTGGATTGCATTGGGTTTAAACTATTCTGTTATAAATAACATAAAGATGTGGGTGTGATTATTAGGGAATACTACAATACCCGTGGATGTGCATGTGGATTGAGGTAATGCGGATATTATTTTAGTCATCCTCGCAGGGCTCCACGGTCAACCAATAATAACAGGGGTGTGTAGCTAGGGCTCCACGGTCAACCAACAAGAACAGGGGTGTGTAGCTAGGGCTCTAGTGTTCACACGTTTCTTAAGTCTTGTCCAAAGTTGTCTGAACGAACTGTAATAAAACTCCTGAGGGTTCGGAGAAAACAATATAAATATACATCAGACTCGTTCTGTTCTCTTCCCCTTCAAACAGGGCTTTTGGAGTGAAACTACAACTAGACTAACCTCCCCGTCATCCGAAAAACTGGGGTTGACGAGACTGAAGTCTTCATCCGCGTGCCCACCGGGGGGTTTATTATAAAAGTAAAGAAAAAAGGGAATATTTTAAATTTGTCCTAAAATGATTGTTGGGACAGTGATGGTTCAATAATAAGTTGTATAGTGATTTTTGGGACAGTATGGTTCGAGAACAAGTTGTATAGTGATTGTTGGTACAGTATGGTTCGAGAACAAGTTGTATAGTGATTGTTGGGACAGTATGGTTCGAGAACAAGTTGTATAGTGATTGTTGGGACAGTGATGGTTTGAGAACAAGTTGTATAGTGATTGTTGGGACAGTGATGGTTCAATAATAAGTTGTATAGTGATTGTTGGGGCAGCAATGGTTCGAGAACAAGTTGTATAGTGATTGTTGGGACAGTATGGTTCGAGAATAAGTGGTATAGTGATTGTTGGGACAGTATGGTTCGAGAATAAGTTGTATAGTGATTGTTGAGGCAGCGATGGTTCGAGAACAAGTTGTATAGTGATTGTTGGGACAGTATGGTTCGAGAACAAGTTGTATAGTGATTGTTGGTACAGTATGGTTCGAGAATAAGTTGTATAGTGATTGTTGGGACAGTATGGTTCGAGAACAAGTTGTATAGTGATTGTTGGGACAGTATGGTTCGAGAACAAGTTGTATAGTGATTGTTGGAACAGTATGGTTCGAGAACAAGTTGTATAGTGATTGTTGGAACAGTATGGTTCGAGAACAAGTTGTATAGTGATTGTTGGGACAGTATGGTTCGAGAACAAGTTGTATAGTGATTGTTGGAATAGTATGGTTCGAGAACAAGTTGTATAGTGATTGTTGGGACAGTATGGTTCAAGAACAAGTTGTATAGTGATTGTTGGGACAGTATGGTTCGAGAACAAGTTGTATAGTGATTGTTGGAACAGTATGGTTCGAGAACAAGTTGTATAGTGATTGTTGGGACAGTATGGTTCGAGAACAAGTTGTATAGTGATTGTTGGGACAGTATGGTTCGAGAACAAGTTGTATAGTGATTCAGGATGAGACTTTCTGCCTCATTCAGTCATTGTGTTGAAAGCTCATATCATTACTCGTGAAAACTTCCAGAGGCGTCATCACGCTAGACTGAAGAGAAGGAGAGGTAATGGGGAGAGGTAACATATTCTGAGTAGAGAGTTTGAAATAATTTGACCCTTAAACAAGGCAACGCCCTAGGATTTTCTTATATTACTTCCCACACGGACTAGCCGCATGCACCTATTATTCTAAATACATGTAAAGGAAATTGAAATGCATCATAAATAGCCTGGGGCGTGTAAAGGGAGACCACAGTATAAATAATAACCCCTAGTGCACTCTCCCAGTATATGAACCAAGTCCAACCTTTAGAGTCTTAGCCGAGC
This sequence comes from Timema cristinae, assembly GCA_039000515.1. Taxonomy (NCBI): domain Eukaryota; kingdom Metazoa; phylum Arthropoda; class Insecta; order Phasmatodea; family Timematidae; genus Timema; species Timema cristinae. The sequence goes on along the minus strand of JBCFYV010001001.1, from coordinate 32,095,927 downwards.
ACGTCAGTCGAAACTTGCACAGGTAGTGAGTGTCTCTAATGTAGCAACAACTTTCCTCTGAGGAACTAACGATACACGAGTATTAGAAGTCTCTAGCGATCTCTTTATGAACCAACACTTGCCATCCATCTTAAAGCTTGATTCACATGTATAACCAATACAGGTCTACACACATTCCACTAGCGGGTTATTTAAAATATCTTCACAACGGAAAACGAGGTTGTCAGCTTGCTTCTGTTTGTAGAGAGCATTCGTTGTCAAATGCGCATGCGCACTGATGAGATGGTTGAGTTTGAGATTTCATTGGTTCTCCCCTGCCGAAAATCTCGGGCAGAGCGGACCAAGTAGAGATGGGTTGAACTTTAGCAGAACAGCTCGCGCCAATAGAGTTCGTCACGTGACCCCGTTTCTGTTCGGCAAGCGTGTGAATCCACAGTAATTCTAGAAGTGACAATCTACCCCATATCCACATTGGTGATTGTCACCCTTGTGTTAGGACCATCTAGTTTCCTCATTGAGAGACATTGATCCTTATGTAAGTGACGGGAAGGTCGGGGTTTGAGTCCCAGTTGGACGAACTGTGGGGGGTTTACGCGCAAGTTTAGGTACATTTAATTTAAATTGTTACCTTACTTCTCCCTATTTCTTTGCGTGATTATTGTATGCGTAGTCACAGCCGTAATATAACTTGAATGGATACTATAACCTGGCTAAAAATAAATCAATCCATTAATAGTACATTATCTGACCACGTTTGGAATCTAAACTGGTACCCCAAACTCAATATGCAGACGAGCTACCATATGAGTTAAGAAGAGCTCACCATAAAAAGCTTTAAGACAGGTTTAATGTTCAGAAGAGTCAAGTTTTCCGTATTGGATCAAAGACATCTCGTAATCTGATATGGTGTTTTTTCAGCCGTAGCCAGTTTGAGTTTAAAAATGTTCCATCCGTCTGCGTGATATTTGGAAATTCTTAATTTATTTCCCCAACAGTTGTGACAGGTTCGCAAGAGCAGAGGAAAGGGGGTAGAAAAAGGGTTGTAAGCTGAAGTCTAAATTATGGGGGTTTTCTGACAGATTTATGATGCAATTTATTTCCGGATAATCCGTGATTCGTTCAGACTTTACGGTGTTAACAAACGCGGGAAATTATATTCATAGCAGTTGAAGGCTGCATTTTATTACACCGAATTAACAACCCCATCAAAAAATAACCATTCTTAATCACATCAGACTTTGGGAATAATTTTGTTTCCAAACTTGTTTTTAGCTAGCTTGATTAATTTTTTTATTTAGTTTTAGGTGATCTATTGAACATGTACACATCCTAAATCGCATGTATAAACTAATCTAACCAGTCATTGTATCAAAGACTACACCATAAAGCTTAAAAATCATAAATAAATACATAATCCTATATGCAACATAAAGTTTCTCTAATTTTCATTTTTGTATTGGTTTTTTATTCATACAAAATGTAAAGAAGTTGGAACGATGTTAAATATTAGTACTTACAGATGGACATCTAAGTACTACGTCAAGTACTGTCCATGTGCAGACATTAGATCACAAGATGTATGAAGATAGTTTAGTTAGTTTAGTTTGTTCCGATAAAACATTAATCACCTGGTAAAGATTTTGTCACTAAAAGTGATCGGCTTTTCATTCACAGGTCCGTATTTTGTCAAAGAATGAAAATGAATCCATGCTAATTTCTTGAAAAAGCTAAATTATTTAAATGCTTAAATTTCTATTAGAATTCTGAATTTAATCGCATCTAATCCAAGTCTGGAATTTATTTGGATTTGAAATTTCAAAATGCATCTATCAAATATTAAGATTCGGAATTTCGAATCGAATACAAATCCTAACAAGATTCAAATTTGGCTTATAACTTTCGAAAAAGCCTTAATTTTCAATCATATTTAATTGCGATTACTAATCATTATTCCCTGATTAATCAAATTCTATTGTAAACTCTAATTGGTGATATCATCTCTATTAATGTATTAATTGTTGTTTGTTCAGTCGTCTTGGGGTAAAGTGCTCGCCTCAGGACCCGATGCTCGTGGGTTCAAACCCAGCCGGGGTAGACGGGTTTCCTGAGCGATAAAAATCCGTAGCACAACTTCCTTTGAGGGAAAGGTAAGGCCCATGTCGATTGTGACATGTGATAAAAACCGGCAAGATGTGGAAAAATACCTTTCCGGTGAAATTGGTAGGTCCTTTCACACTCGCTCATAGAAATTCAGCGTAGAAAGAAACGAGGAACCCCTACTCTTCTTAAAATCCCTTAAAACCAGGTATTTCTACCAGATGGTGCAGGTATCACTAACCAGCCCAAGGACTGAGGTACAATAATCAAATCAACCAACCTCACAGTTGTTGACTTAAGAAGAAGATATTTCAAAACCACTATGACGTAATCTCCAAGCTTTGTGTTCAGTATGCCTTATGACATTTATTTCAATTTTCGCACTTTCTGTTTGATAATAAGTTAGTTTAACTCTCCACATTCAGCTGGCTTTCTGGGCTACCCACATAGTCACATATCCCCCCTCCCTCCCCAATAACTATACGTTTACATTATGATTTAAATTATAGTTCCCATGAGCTTAATTCGAGTATATTCAACTTAAAACATTGTAACGTTGAAATATGTTTGATAATGTGTGATATTGTAACCGTATCAGATCATTAGGTTTCCATTTCTTTGGATTGAAGAGAAATATCTTATCTTACACGGGTTATCGAAACAAACAATTATTTGTTATGCAGATAGACCAGTTTTAATAAACCTTTTTAAATTAATATAACACACCCAGTATAACCTTGTACACCCACCTTTACTGCCTGGCTAATAGGAGGAACCACCTGGAACTAAACCAGGGTCCGGTTACCTGTGGACATTAAATAAACCACTAATCAAGTCTATAATTGACTTTAACTTGATCTTGTGGTGTGGAATATTCTAGTACCTTGGGACCTAACACTGACCTAGGGTCAGTCTGGGACAATACCCGTTGAATGGAAGGGGAGTGGACCTCCCAAGTGATGCTCAAGATGACAACAGTTGGCACAATACGCACCATCGGGCAAGTTAGAAACGTATCATTAAATTATGAAATGTATCATTAAATTATGAAATGTCAACGAGTGGGCTGTTAGAATGTTAGCAACTGTGACAGAAATGAGGACCTTCCTGAATTATCTCTAAATTTAACTTGTTCAATTAACATCACACGCTATACACATCACAAGACATTGTTAGGATAATCAACTGTCGCAGATTACGGTGGGAAGGACACAGAGAGGAGGGTAACATTAGAATGTACTTGAAAGAGATATGGTGTAATGAGGTGGACTGGACAGATAGGTGGTGTACTTTGCGGCAATGATCTTTTGAGTTCCTAATGCCACACAGTAAGTGATTGAACCCAACAATTCTTTAAAGCTACTCAACTCAATCCACTAAGCCATCCTGACAGATTTGCCCACGGGGCAGGGGCTGGTAGCGACAATAATGGCGGTGATGCGTGTGGAGGTGCAAGACGCACCAATCAGTTTTATTAGTAATATTTCTATTAAAGGGGCGGCTGGTGAAAGTTAGGAAAACACTCGTATAAGTGAGGCCGATATTGGAATTTCTTTAACACCATGCATCTAACATTATTGCCATTTTTCAACAAATTTGTATTTTGATGTTGGAGGTGGTGTTGTGGCAAAACACAACAAAAGACCACGAAGAGCCACGCTTTAATAGACAAGGGAACAAAGGACAAACTATAAAGATAACCTAACTCTGGTGATGTCACAACTTACCTCGCTGTTGATCTCTAGGTCACATTATGACTCCTTTGATGAATATAAATATAGCTTGGGTAGGGTCGGGTAGTTGGATAAGGAGGGGCCGGGAGTAATTGATGTTAATATTCGCGGGAGACAGCGAGTAAGAGAGTTTAACGTGATTAGTTGCGATATTCAGTGGAAGATGGTTTTATTTAGATATTAAAAAGCGAACTGTCAACTGGTCTGAGAGTTGACAACTCACGCATAAGATAATAAAGTTGGTAATATGTATTAATGTATGAGAAGTGAACGATCTGACCAATCCACCAACAAGAAAAGGTCAAGAGGCCTGATCTCTGGTGATGGTTTGACACAAGCCCAGAACTGTTTACGATAGTCTGGGGGCAATAGCAGGTGTAATTTTATAGGCAACACTAACTACTGCAGTGGTGATAGACTGACCTTGATAGGGATGTCAGGGTTTGGGTTCCAGATGGATGCATTGAAGGGGATTTTAGACAAAATGATCACTGTGTTTTTTCAAATTTCTATCCACGGCAGTACTGAGGAATTTACTCTAAGCTACTCTACTCATCCCTTAGATTATTTATAATGTTTGTGTTGAACATAAAACATACAATACATAAAACATTGTTTACAAATGTAAGGGTTTTCAAATGTGTAAACTTTTTTAAAAAGGCCTATGAAAATAAATGTATGTCTGAAATATTCCGTAGCTCCCTTTACGCTTTGATATTTCCACCCCGGCCACCCCCTTTTTTTTATGAAATTGGAGCCAATCGACACGCCCCACTTGAGGGACGGAAATTCTCAAAAGTGCTCTTCCCCACCCAGAGAACAAGTGGAAAGAAAATTGCACCACAATTACTCTCTTAGCGAGTGATCCGTAACTTGAGTTAACTTGCTTTAACCCGGTTAACTCGTTAAGACGTCGGAGGAAGTAGTACGGCGTGGTGATAGTAATGTCGGATTAGTTGCTCTCTTAATGATTGCTCACGTAACCATAGGAAACTAATGGTTATCAGCCCGATTGGTTGTTTTAAGGACGTTGCCCCCATATGACGTCATAGGATCGCCTGTGTTGATGAATTTACCTTTTATTCAGCGAGTTTTAAGGATATGACGTTGAAACATAAACCATAAATTCTTAAATAATTAGAAAATAGCCTTCCTTACAGCGTAACAACAGGATGTAGCGTAGTAGCTTTAATTTTTTCAAGGAGCAAATATTATAAAAATATTTAGTATGGATATATCCACTGAGCCAGCTGTGCTGTATTTTTTTCTTTAGTTAGTTATATCCATTATCACTAGATGTCAGCACCGCACTGATGTATTTTTATTTGATCCAATTCCCGCCCTTCACCTCTAATGGCTCTGGGCTCGCTCGTCCGCGATTTTCTTATCATAACGTGACGGGTAAAACTGTGATCAAAGCTTCTTTTAGCCTCGGGACACACAGCCATGAGACTCTATCGTGTGAAATATTAATAAGCGCCCCAGCTATCATCTCATCACCCCAGATATTCTCAGTCACCATTCGCAAATGTAGGCTCATAATACATCAATTGGTTTTTTCTGTATTTGATAAATTAAAGCTTGTTTGAAATCTCATCTGTTAACACAAGTTCGTCACAGGAAGAGGGAAAGTGTTATCGGTAGATAAACAAGAAACCTCGCAGGGTGAACTGCTCATTTTCTTCCCTTTCTATTTCTTATATTGATGTCCAGTGCTTAGAATACTTAGGTGCGTCAAGCTAAGATGCAACTCGGCTTGCAAAACAACTTAGAAATCTCCAAATAAGCTACATTGTTCAGTTAGTAAAAGAAAAAAATCGATGTTAGTGACGCGGGATACTTTCCCAAAAATAAAGTTATCTAATTTGTATACACAGGATTATTTAAAACACAAAAATGAACCCACGTTATTCAACCACCCAAAACCACACCCAAAAGTCCTCCAATAGAAGATAGAAATATATTTCTTAACATTAAATTTTCCTGCGATAATTTTTATTTAAATATTGTAATCATGAACATTTTTGACCTCGAGATTGTGATAAGTCTCTACATTTAATGCGACCCTAAAATAAAAAACCTGGATTTTACAATTCAGTATGTTCTCATGTCTGTCTGTCTGTGTCTGAAAAGGTTTGATGCATTTTGTTCAAGCTTGAGATTTAGATGATGTAGGGCTATTCCTCGGGACAACTTTTTTGATTTTGACACATCCCTTTGATTAAGGGAAGTTTACTTAAAAGGGATTTGTGAAATTTCCAAATTAAAAAAACTCAAATGATTTAGTTTTAAATGTATATCTCGCTAGTGTTTGACTTACCAAATCAAAATATATACTTTTTTTCGGGAATAAATTTATTTAGAGTGTTTACCGATTATTTTTTAATTTAATATTTTTTGAATCGTCCTTTAATATTCAGTTCAGTAGGAGTCGCTTTAGTTGAGAATTATTTTCTATGATATATAAGAATATCTATGTATTTTTACAAATATTAATAATTTGAGGGTAGTGGACCAATAATTGATTTTTGAATAGGAAATTTTTTTAAACAAATTTGTAATTTTTTTTATGGAGATTGTTTATTAGAATCAACAAGATTATTGTTGTGTGTAATAAATAAACATTCTCTTAACTAGGCCTATAATAACAAACACGAGTTTAGTAACTATTCCACTTTTAGATTTGTGAAGCCACTTCTGTGATGACGTCACCAAAGCGTCTCACGCAACAATTTTGTCAGTTCCGGTGTATATCTCGAGTGGCGAGCATGTGCTCTTTATTCTTTAAATGTTTATTGTTCTTTAATAAATAAAACTAACAATTATGTATTAAGTTTTCTGAGAAAAAATACTTGAGGGTAATTTACTGAAAAATTAATTTTGAAAATGTTAACTGTGAGGGTTAGCCCCTTATAAGCCAAAGATTACAGGTACACTAAAACAGACCATTAATTTTATGATACTACCACGCATAGATGACATTGATTTAGTTAAGGAAAAAACTAATTTTATTTTAATAATGTTTATTATAAGGGAGCAAATTATGAAGCGTCTAGAAGCTACTAAACCTACATGTGATGTGATAAACCACGCCTCTTTTTGGGCCGAACAATCCCTGCCACATCCGGTTCCATATTTCCTACTTTGAATCACAAAATCTGGATCGAAATCGAGCCGAGCTCTATTCTTAACAAAATGATGAAAATGTTTGTTCGCAAAGATATGTGGAACAAAAGAGAACTAGATGTTTCAAAGCTTTTCCCCCAACTTATTATAATCAGGTAAAACCTTCACAAGTCACGTCAACAAGTGCATCTGGCTCTTCCGCCGAAAGAGATGTTAGTTGGACATCATCACGTTTCAGGATTTGGTCTGAAGTTAGTCGATAAATCCCTCAGGAGTTCATTGTCTTTACATTCTATTTCAGTGGACTCCAGAAATGTCTCCAGTATACTTGAATAAATATGTGTGAAATTATGGAATGAAATGCTAGTTTCTGTCATGTGAACTGCCTTAGGCCATTTAGTCGCTGAATCAAGGCCTATTTTCTCTCATTACACCTTGAAACTAAAACTACAAGTTTTGATTTGAGACATTTCCTCTTAATCAATAATATATTGGGAAACATGTGATGTCACAGACACAGATTACAGGAAACGTTATTGACAATTAAATACGATTAACTGTTTGTATTTCTTTCAGTAGACTGAAATGTTCCTCTAATTTTCAACATGAGTGGATTCTTCAAAGCACTCTCACACTCACATACGACGGGAAACCGAAAATAACCCCTCCCCCTCGATCCAGCTGGACTGAGAGGCCACACATGATTGTTGGAGTCGGTCCAATTTGACCGTGGAATGGGGTAGCCAGAGAAGGACATCCCCTTGGCATCGAATTGAGTTATGACTGAAGATGCTATTAATGATGTCTGCTGCCGCGAAGCTAACTCTTTGGGAATAAAGAATCCCTCGGGATTAATCAAAGAGGGGAACACAATTTCGTTTTGAATTTGTTCAAATTGTTTTTAAATTTTTAGATTTTTTGAAAATCCTCCTCTGGCGTAAGAATTGAATCTAGGACCAGGACAAAGTGGTATTCTTCAGTAAATATTTGAGAACATATTTGTGGATTGCACATGGCCACATTATGTGTGGGAGTTATTTAGGAAATACACTCTTCTCTTAGATTTACACTTGCCGCATCTGAAAATTGATTAAACTACTGTAAATAGGAATATTTACTCTTTTATTAATGTTCAAAATAATTATTATGTCTTTATTAATTAATGCTTATAAGTTTTTGTTTCATATAAGAGCATATTTACACGAGTCCACGTTTAGTGGCTGACGCACGCCACTGCCACTTATACAGGATCATACTGTGCCACTTATACAGTATCATATTGGTTAATTCAAACGGAGCAGAGCTGTGTACCGTCCACTGTCACTGTCTTGAGGTACGAAAACACTCACGGTTACAATACTTTCTCTTGATAAGAGAAAGTAAAAAGTAAAATCTATCTGATTCCTTTTGTTTGCAATCAAATACGTCAACATACTATTTTTCAGAAAACAAGGGTAGTTAAAGCATTTTTTCATTTAATGTAGTTAATTGCAAAGCTAGTGAATCTCGGCAGTTTCAGTTATATTACAAACCACACCAAGTATAAATGGCAGCAAGCAGACCAGGTGAATACCATTTTGCACGTGAGAATACACGAGAACAGTCCGGCCATGTCATTACTCATTAACTGCTCTATGGGAAATGAAAGTGTAATTACACAAGCCAGGATATGAAATGTGAAGCGGGCATGAGGGGGGAGAGTGGGGGGGGGACAAAAACTAAGAGCAGGATGCATATGGCTTAGGACTCCGTACGCTGTACATGAATTATTATTCGGTCAAACAAAAAATTAATTTACTCTCTATATAAATTGTGATGAGTTATTCCATATGCACTCGCAGGCCGGAAAAATGAGCCTATTGTTTGGTAAAACTGTGTACAGCGAAGATTGCCATGACCCTAACATGTTGGACTTTAATCGAGGAGGTTGAGATCGTTCCCCGAACAGGCTTACTGACTCCCTCCCTTTCTATGTGTATGTTAGTCCCATCTCCTGAGGATTGCTGACTCCCTCTTTCTCTGTGTATGTTAGTCCCATCTCCTGAGGATTGCTGACTCCCCCCTTCTCTATGTGTATGTTAGTCCCATCTCCTGAGGATTGCTGACTCCCTCCCTTCTCTATGTGTATGTTAGTCCCATCTCCTGAGGATTGCTGACTCCCCCTTCTCTATGTGTATGTTAGTCCCATCTCCTGAGGATTGCTGACTCCCCCTTCTCTATGTGTATGTTAGTCCCATCTCCTGAGGATTGCTGACTCCCTCCCTTCTCTATGTGTATGTTAGTCCCATCTCCTGAGGATTGCTGACTCCCTCCCTTCTCTATGTGTATGTTAGTCCCATCTCCTGAGGATTGCTGACTCCCCCTTCTCTATGTGTATGTTAGTCCCATCTCCTGAGGATTGCTGACTCCCTCCCTACTCTATGTGTATGTTAGTCCCATCTCCTGAGGATTGCTGACTCCCCCCTTTCTATGTGTATGTTAGTCCCATCTCTTGAGGATTGCTGACTCCCCTTCTCTATGTGTATGTTAGTCCCATCTCCTGAGGATTGCTGACTCCCCCCTTTCTATGTGTATGTTAGTCCCATCTCTTGAGGATTGCTGACTCCCCCCTTTCTATGTGTATGTTAGTCCCATCTCCTGAGGATTGCTGACTCCCCCTTCTCTATGTGTATGTTAGTCCCATCTCCTGAGGATTGCTGACTCCCTCCCTACTCTATGTGTATGTTAGTCCCATCTCCTGAGGATTGCTGACTCCCCCTTCTCTATGTGTATGTTAGTCCCATCTCCTGAGGATTGCTGACTCCCCCCTTTCTATGTGTATGTTAGTCCCATCTCTTGAGGATTGCTGACTCCCCCCTTTCTATGTGTATGTTAGTCCCATCTCCTGAGGATTGCTGACTCCCTCCCTTCTCTATGTGTATGTTAGTCCCATCTCCTGAGGATTGCTGACTCCCCCTTTTCTATGTGTATGTTAGTCCAATCTCTTGAGGATTGCTGACTCCCTCCCTACTCTATGTGTATGTTAGTCCCATCTCCTGAGGATTGCTGACTCCCCTTTCTATGTGTATGTTAGTCCCATCTCCTGAGGATTGCTGACTCCCCCTTTCTATGTGTATGTTAGTCCCATCTCTTGAGGATTGCTGACTCCCCCTTCTCTATTTGTATGTTAGTCCCATCTCTTGAGGATTGCTGACTCCTCCTTCTCTATGTGTATGTTAGTCCCATCTCCTGAGGATTGCTGACTCCCCCTTCTCTATGTGTATGTTAGTCCCATCTCTTGAGGATTGCTGACTCCCCCTTCTCTATGTGTATGTTAGTCCCATCTCTTGAGGATTGCTGACTCCCACTTCTCTATGTGTATGTTAGTCCCATCTCCTGAGGATTGCTGACTCCCCCTTTCTATGTGTATGTTAGTCCCATCTCTTGAGGATTACTGACTCCCCCTTCTCTATGTGTATGTTAGTCCCATCTCTTTAGGATTGCTGACTCCTCCTTCTCTATGTGTATGTTAGTCCCATATCCTGAGGATTGCTGACTCCCCCTTCTCTATGTGTATGTTAGTCCCATCTCTTGAGGATTGCTGACGCATTTCCTGTAAACTCAGCCAGGTAAAATGTAAAACTGACCGTGTAGCTCTATTTATTTATTCAACATAAAATGATGTAAGAAGAAACCAAACGAGCCCGATATTAACATCCTTTGAGCGCGTTCGGAAAATAAATAAATCATTCTTTGTAAACAAGCAGTTCGATAGCTACACATTCCTAATAATTTTTTCTACTAGTATTTAAAAGCATTATTTTAAGTCTACTATGACGTTATTACTCTATGATAGATTAGGCATCTATAAATAAGCATTAATTCCTGGTTTCTTAGTTTTTTTTTTATAAAACTATCAAGAAAATGATGAAATGCAACATTTGGAGCATCGCGTTATATGGAGTAGAAACTTGGACTCTTAGGAAGATGGAAAATAAGTACTTGGAGAGCTTTGGAATTTGGTGCTGGAGAAGAGTTGAGAAGATCAGGTGGACAGACAGGGGGACAATTGAAGACGTACCAAGAAGATTGGGTGAGAAGATAGGTTTGTACCGAAGAGTCATCTCTAAAATGGCTAACTGGATCGGACACATCCTTAGGAGGAAAGGTTGAGGGAAAGAGGATTCAAATACTATATTAGTTGAAGAAAGGAAGAAAATGCTCGGAGCTGAAGGAGGAGACAGAGGACAGGGCAGATTGGCGGTCTAAATTCACTGACAACAGGAATGGACCTGTCCTAAGACATAGCACATAATAATAATAGCTAAAACCTGTATTTTTATATAATAATAACCTACCAAATATACATACAATTATACATACATACATATATAACAAAATCAGTTAAAACATTAAGTAAAACATGTAATCATGTGAAAATACGTAGCAGTTAATAAACCTTCTTTCCGCATGTTAATGATATATACATATATTATTGAAAGGAAATTTAATTTTATGGCTACACATTTCTGAAGGATGTAATATAAAAACATTTTTCTAAATATACTCAAGTAAAATTACTTTTTTTAACTAACTTTATTGCAATATTAGTTTGTTTTACACAACCTAAATGTCCCATTAATTAAAGAATTCAAATAAATGCCATTATATAACTGATTATATAAAACATACGAACACTACAGACTTTCAATGAAACCTCCACTGTTGGCTGGCTCTTTGAAAACAAGTGAACGTCAGACCATGAGAGTATTTATAAAGTCAGTTTTATAGAATTCTTTCTTCGCTCTTAAGTTAAATGTTTCATCTCTACATACTACACGTATAGACATGGTTGACCTAATGTTCACTTCAAAGCCCCTAGCTTTTGATCAATAATTTTTCTTATCCGCTAAAGATTTATACTATATTAGGTTTGGACATTTTTAACCCATTTTTCTGTCCTCCATTTTGAGATTTAATTTATTTTTAGAGTCTTTGAGGTGGATCTTACCTGTCAAATTTCAATCTCTACCACAGTGAGAAGTCGTTTTTTATATGAGTTCTGAAACTTTTAAAACACTCCTTCATCTTTTAACAAACCCCCACATAAAAATCAAATATTTAGACATTATTTGGGTATTTGGAGTAATCCCACTATACTTCTGAATCCTGTAAATTTCTTCCCATCCTACCCATAAGTTTTGTTTTCTTTCCTATTTAAAATAAGTTTCGAACGTGGACCGGTTCGGAGAGTGGTTACTGCAGAGAGAGAGACCTTTCCATCTGGCCTAGGCTTGGCCAGCCTTATCACTTATCTTCTTTATGTCGTCGCTTGGTACCATTTACCAAGCTTTGGCCGGCGTTGTTGATAACTTTTAGCACCACGTTGTTTTAATTGGAGCATTTAGCATCACTGAATGTGCAGTAGTGTCAACCTGCAAGCAAGTGCTACGTGACTGTCTCATTCTCAGGGTTATTTTGTGACGTAGGGCCGTCACAGTATCGATAAGAGGGAGGGGGGAATTGCCGCTTTCATGACGGGCCATGGACAATGAGCGAGTCTTGGCACTCTGTGTGCGGGAATAGCTCATTCTCGATATTGGAGTAACGTAAGTGTTGAAGAGATTTATTTTTATGAATTGATTATATCCAACATACTACTGTGATCAAGGAGACAAAGACATCTTGTCTTGCCTGTGAATGAGAAGTTCAAGTCCAAATCCAAGCCTGGTGTACACAAGTGACATTTTCTCCTAAATACTACCTTCCTATTGCACTAAATACTACCTTCCTATTTCACTAAATACTACCTTCCTATTTACCTAAATACTACCTTCCTATTTACCTAAATACTACCTTCCCATTACCCTATATAATACCTTCCTATTACCCTAAAATAATACCTTCCTATTACTATTATCCTATTACCCCGAAAGTGCATAAATATAGATGGCTCTGACGAGTGATGGAGACAGCAATCATTTAATATATATTAACAGGTAATATTGAAACACAAAATACAGCCCAATTTTCATAGAGAAAAACCTGATACGACAGCTAGAAAAACTGCTAGAGCTACTTTCACGCATTCATAAGTCAAGTCATGGGATCTATAGCTGTCGCGTTTGATATAAATTATCAATATCTATGAAGTAATACTAATATTATGGTAAAATTCTATCCATATTTACCACAAAGTAATAGTATTTTATTTTCTGAAAGTTTGTTCCTACCTCAATCCTACTATATAAATAAAATTCCGAATAAGCTAGTTTAAAAAGGTATTCAAATTAGTGTGGTCGGCTAAATATAAATAACTAAGTTATCATGTAAACGATTTATTTAACTTGTCAGATAGTCTGTATCTGAGTGTCCTTGACCTAGTTGTAGAAGTTGGACAGGCTCTGAAAGAATATCGAAATTAACTTACGAGATCACACACGGATACCTGACCAACATTCGAACACTAACCTTCCCCTTACCGGAAAATTAGATTAAATGCTCGTGACAGTCATTGCAGGTAGTAATACAATTATCTGCAGAGGTTTCAGGCTGGATTGCTGGAAATATCTTTGTTGTGTGACAACCAGCATATAATTTGTTCTTCGCTCATATCACCATAGGTGTCGTTACAGATATTAATTTCACGCAAATACCAGTGACGTTCCTGAAAAACACCCAATTAACTACTAAAACAAGTATAAAAGAAAACATTAAATGTAATTTTCTTTGACATTTAAAAAAGTATGATCTATTTTGACACACGGTTATCCGAGAGGAATGATACATCTCAAGTCCTTGTGTGCCATCTATAACTATAAACATAAGTTAGTGTCTAAATTCTCACGAAATTTGGAAATAGATAAGATAAATATTAATCCACCACAGATGTAACTTAAACCTAACAACGGAAATATTATTATTGGTATCTTTTAAAAAACACTCTGTCGTCAGCCCACAATCGAGCCATGCTGAGCGAGCGGTAGCCGTCTGTTGGAGAGGATAGTTTCCATCTTCTTATGCTATATGGTGTCATGTGGTCAATACAATGAACCCTCCGGTCGTTAATCTAAGTTTTCTAAACCGGGGCCGCTACATTTTCATTAAAATAATTCCTCAATTTGTCTTCACGAGGCTGGGTTGACACCGTTCCTGACCCATTTCTTTACAGAAAATCTGGAAGTGTCGGGGATCGAACTCGGGACCTATGGAGCTATAGCCAGGAGCTTTGATCACCAGAAACAAAGGATAACTTAATGTCCTAATATCTGAACTTCACATTTCAAGCCTCGCAGGTTGCTGCACTGAAAGTGTCTATCCCTATCGGGACAAAATTTGCTCCCGACCAGTTTTCATTTAGGCCCTGCAGTTCAATTTTCATAAAAAACACAAATATATTATACTGTTGCAGTGAACATTAGTAAACATCTTACTAAATCATTAATATTATTTTCTAGGTATTCGTTTGATCTCTCAACGTGACAGCTGCAGGTATGAGACCTGACGTACAGTTTCATGGTCTGTCTCTAATCTCCTCCATTCATTCCTGTCCCCACCGCTTATACGCTCCTCTCTGGCCTAAGAACACTTAGAACTAGATCTGGTAGCATTTATATATGTATGAAGAATATAAAAGCAAATCAGATTCAAATTAAGCCTCCTCATCCTGTTCTCTCAGTAAAGATGAGGTTGCTTGATAACGACAACCACTGGAACGCGATGATGCAGGAAGCAGCGTTGTTCCGATCAGCCGCACGAACTCATCATGTTTTATATTTTCACTTAGCACTATCTCTTGCACTCTGTGGGAGGTATACAAGGATGCCCGGACGTGAAACGCACAGTACAGTTGAATTTAAATGAAGGTATATACAATGAAGCATTGATTGACACTGATCAGAGGACTATGTTAATTTATGTTGGCAAGGACTTGAGTGCTTTTGGAGTTCCGAGGCTACAAGCAGCTATGCAGCTCAACAGGGAGGTGGAGAGAGAAATGGCATACGTCACTCAACAGCTGCGGCGACAAGTTCAAAAACTGACACAAAATTTTCTTCTAAAGTAGCGCTTTGTTTCTTTGACCACTTGAACTGCCCATTAACATGGTGAATGTGGACGATCCCATTTGCAAAATCAGCAAAGACTTGGAGTGGGCAGCAGTTCTGTGACAATGTGAACTTGGAGTATGGGGCGAGTGCACACAAGCATTTGCTGGAAGTCCTGGACTAGAAGAATAAAACACACTTGATGGAAGGACTGGTAGTATTGGTGGAGGGTCATTAGAGAGGCACGCCAACTGACGAAATATATGCATGTCATAAGAAGTCTGCACCGGATAGTTAAATATTACAGAAAATGTGCGAGTGTGGCTCCATAATCAAGTCCTGGAAAATTGTGGACGGGAAATTTGCCTGTGACGTACGACTCAGCATTCAGTTCGCCACTAAATTTTACAATTTCATTACCTCTGTCGAGGAAATGATTTCAGACGTTTTACCGGTCATTACCAGCTGAATGGCTGCCTGGACACGCCAGACTGGCACCTAAAAACTAAATTATAAATTAGTTCTGGTAGTTCCGGGGGATTTTACATAATTGTATTTGACCGACACCATCATGGATGATGATGATGATGATGATGGAGTAGATTACTCCGCTGAGTTTTTAAATCCACTATAGTTGTCCGCAGTGCCTCGAATTGAAGATGTGTGTTCCTGTGATGCTGCTATACAACTTTAATACCCCAGGATGTTATCTTACGTCTTGAAGGCAACTGCATGTTGCATGTTTCACTGTCTCAAGTGGACAACATTTGTTTGTTTACGTACCAGGGGGAGAGGTGGCCAATATTGTCTACAGACAAGTATTAAAATGTTAATATTTGTACATTTTATGTAGAAAAATACGCATCACATCTACAAATCCTAAAACTTTGGATAATTAGATCAGTTCGTAACATTGGATACGTATTACAAACCATTCAATGCAAAGAACGGATTATTTAGCTAGATGATAATAATAACCATATAGTAAATATCTCACCTCACCCCTTCAGCTTACTCTGAAACACAGCTTGCTCCAGTGGTATGTTCAAAGGAGACAACAAGGGTGTGCTAGATAAGACATGCATATACATCAAAAGATCATTTATTCAGTTTGTTTTACTTCTATGCAAGGGCCCACTACTTAAATTTTGAAGTTTATTGTCCCGAAATTCCAAATAATCCAGTAATTATTTATTATTTTGCAAAATTCCCTGTGTATTCCTGTTTCCCCTCAGATACAACAACTAATCCATTTTACCAGTTTTCCAGATGCGCGGTTGTCAATTTGTCGTGTACCATGTTGCAAAAGTGATTATAGTAGCAGGTGATCTGGCGGTCTAGGTGTAGGTATCAGACCTCTGTGCTGGGGACCCGGGGTTCAATCCTAGGTCTCGACACAGATGTATCTGATTGCCAACCCTCCCTTCACCTCTGACAAGATATGTGTTAACCACAACTTGTGAAGGTGTGGAATGCCAGGCCTCCACCGTGGTTCGGATCCCACATTAAACTGTGTAGGTCCTCCATTTAATCTCACAATCACCCTACCATACACATTATCGTAAGTACGTATAACCCGAACGGGTAGTAAGATGCTGTGCTAATAATAATGTTTATAGAAGCAAAGAACGTGTGTCAACGTTCAAGATTCCCAAAGACGATTCTCATAGTAGCAACATTTCTTAAACATTTGTGGTGATTAGTAAATATTTATTAGAAGAGCTAAGCTTACAATGGGTACTTCTAGGTACATTTCAGACGGATAACCTTGAAGTTAGAGTGGGAAAATACCACCAACATAGTAACATTTCCTGTGCAAGCATGCTAAACATTCGTACACGCGTGTCTACACAGCTACGCGTCACTTGACTCATTATTGCTCGGTGCTCATATATCACAGTTTGTTTTCCACATGTCCCCATTTCACCAACTCAATAATTTATGGAAGTGCCCCGAATAATCAACAAGTGTTTTGACAAGCGTGTTATTAGCGACGTAACATGCATCCAATTATTACGTTTACTCTTATGTGAAGATATCAACACCGCTGAAACACGAAGGTGACGAATCTTTCCCCACCAGAACAACTACTATGACCTTATTTTTTAAATAAAAATAATCTTAATATCTAATACCATAACTGACTATACACAACTTATACAATAATAGAATACTGGATGTGTGACAGTAATATTATGTATCAGATTCTTGATTTACAAATGTATACACATTTTTATGAATAGTTAATTATTGACAGTGTATTGCTAAATTAAGAAACTACCCCCTCCCCAGTGATTCCGGAGGTACGTATAAGGACACTATATGGAGAGGGAGGTGGGTGTATTAGGTTAAATGGTGTAAGTAATTTTAATAAGCCCAAATGTTAACTGAACTTCTGAATTATACCTATGCAAAATTTTAGTTCAATCGGTCTCTTACCTTTTCTTGCGTCCCTTACATCCCATACCAGCCTTAAGATTCTATAGAAATTCAAGCTTAAGATAACGTTGGATATTTCTGACAAATAAAATTAAACCAGTTACATGTTCATCTGCTTGGTAAATATTATTTGCGAGGGGATGCATTTAGATTTGGTTTTTTCTTGGCAACCTTTCAACTGCTTGTAAAAGCCAAGTTAACCATGTCTAACCCAGGACTCTTGAGGTAAATTCCATCCAGGATACACAAATAGATTATATTTTTGATTTTTTTTGGGTTGAACGTGGGTAAAATTGCGTAGAATTTACTTCCTCCTTCAGTGTACCTAGCTGCGTAATTTGTAAGTAGCCTTAAATGGCAGTAAGCCACACAGTACTAAAACGTAATAAAACAATAGCTGATGAACTGTCTGTGAAATCAACTAGAAATGCATCAACATATTAAAGTGGTGTTGTATGAGCCACAGAATGATAAAAATAATTGGCCTATCAACATGTAATGAGCTAATGAACTACTTGACTACCATCAAATAGCGATCTCCGGTTCAATTTAAAATACACACGTCATTAAATTGTAATTGAAATAACTATCAGAAACAGAAACTAATTATAGTATTTGTAAAGTAATAGTGATAAATACCGGTTCTAAATCATTGATAATGTTTTGCACGAACGCTTTTTAAACTGTAATTTAAATAGATGGAGTAAACAGAGTGTATATAAATACACACACACACACACTCATTTTGTTGTGATATAGTGAGTGGTTTGATAATAAGCTGGAAACAGGGAACACGAAAAATCAATGATTTTTTTATGACAGTGAATAGTCAGGGAGATTCAGAAAAATGTTCAAAAAGTCACTTGAATTTTCATACATTTTTGCAATATCTTTCATATTATGAAGAAGTGATGAATATAGATGAGAGAAGCATTTCAGGACGCAGTAAAGATTGAGTTGCCCAAGGATGAAGTAAGAACAGTGGAAGAAGAATGGAAAATATTCAGAACATCAATAGTAGAAGCAGCGGAAAGGACATGTGGAAGAACATCAAGAGGAAGGAGAAGGAAACGCCATGGTGGAATGAGCGCATAACAGAATACACAAAAAGGAAAAACAAAGTAAGGGGAGAGTGGTTTCAAGACAAAACAGCAGAGGAGGAGGAAAAATGGGAACGTATAACCAGAGGTGCAGGAAAAATGATTAATTTTCAGAGAATGAAATCTGGGGCAGAGATCGTTGAGAAAATAAAAGACAACTACAAAGGAAACAAGAAAATATTTTATGGGGCAGTTAAAAATAACACAAATCCTAGAGTATTGGATACAGCTGGAGAAGTCCAGTGGAGAGAAGAGGGGGCGATAAAAACATGGAAAATTATTTTAAGGACTTATTGGAGGGAACAGAAACAAATAATGAAGGAGAGATAAGAGAAACAGAAGAGGAAGTAGATGAATTTCATATGCGAGACTTAGAGATAGCAGTACTCGGTACAAAGATCGAATCAACTGTAGATCTTCTTTGCCAAAATCCGCACTGTTCTTCCCTTGCTGTTTCCTATATTCTTCGCTCATCTTTTTGTAGGAATAGTTTTTCATATATTTCCAGATTGTGGCACAGAAACGTAATCCCCTGTAATTCTCACATTTTGACTTGTTCCTCTTTTTTATTATTTAGGCACAGTAACCCCTTTCCTCCAGTCTTCTGGTATTTCTTTCCTTCCACACTGCTCGCATCACTCGGTATAACCACTGTAATCCCATGGCTCCTGCTGCTTTTACCATTTCCACCGGTAATTCATCTATTCCTGGTGATTTTCTATCTTGAGTCCTCCCGACCAGTTTTTGGAATTAGATATATAATCCTAAAAATAAGGGCAAAAAGAGAAAGAATCGATTTTATCAAAATCCGCTGTGACGAGTTTTATTATATTTTATATCTAGGCACTGTTTAACATTATTAGAAACATTGATATTATATTTTCTCCATAAAAGTGACTTTAGGGGCACTTAAGAGAAGCAGAAGTTTCCCATTTTGATCATATATCCGCAACTATTGAGATAACGAAATAGCTCACTATTGTAAAGTTGTGGTACTATTAAAAATAACAACAGTTTAACTGTAACAATACAAGGATTGTATTTTACAATCGAAGCCCCACCCAAACCGATGCTGCATAGACTATCGTCCGATTCATACTACCCACTCCACGAAACGTCGACATTTATTCAAATCCCCTACATTAGTATTCTTCACTATTGTAGTTCCATGTACTTCAAGCAATATACAAACAATATCATTCAATATAATTCACTATCAACTCTCTACAGTGTAAACTGTTACTATTCGTTCTGTCTGGATAAACTGGCTTGCACAGCCTAGTAACCTGGCTTGCACAGCCTAGTAACCTGGCTTGCACAGCCTAGTGACCTGGCTTGCACAGCCTAGTAACCTGGCTTGCACAGCCTAGTGACCTGGCTTGCACAGCCTAGTGACCTGGCTTGCACAGCCTAGTAACCTGGCTTGCACAGCCTAGTAACCTGGCTTGCACAGCCTAGTGACCTGGCTTGCACAGCCTAGTGACCTGGCTTGCACAGCCTAGTGACCTGGCTTGCACAGCCTAGTGACCTGGCTTGCACAGCCTAGTGACCTGGCTTGCACAGCCTAGTGACCTGGCTTGCACAGCCTAGTGACCTGGCTTGCACAGCCTAGTAACCTGGCTTGCACAGCCTAGTGACCTGGCTTGCACAGCCTAGTAACCTGGCTTGCACAGCCTAGTAACCTGGCTTGCACAGCCTAGTGACCTGGCTTGCACAGCCTAGTAACCTGGCTGCACTAGCTAGTGACTGGCTTTGCACAGCTAGTGACTGGCTTGCACAGCCTGTGACCTGGCTGCACAGCCTAGTAACCGGCTTGCACAGCCAGTGACCTGGCTTGCACAGCCTAGTGTACTGGCTTCACAGCCATGTAACTGGTTGCACACTAGTAACTGGCTTACAGCTAGTGACTGGCTGCACAGCTAGTAAACCGGCTTGCACAGCCTAGTGACCTGGCTTGCACAGCCTAGTGACCTGGCTTGCACAGCCTAGTAACCTGGCTTGCACAGCCTAGTAACCTGGCTGACTTCAAAACGTGCTAGATCGAGGAGCAGGGCAAACTTTCCTTGTTGTAACAACACTTGATGTTCCGACCTGGCTGTCTTAGATACATCTGATGGGCGGTTTTCCTCACACCTGGCGAAGAGTGCACGCGGACATGGCTGCCCTCTGTGGGCGGGTTGGAGCAACCATCACCTGTTCTCTGACGTCAGCATCCAATCAGTCAAAATGATTTTTGACAACAAACCCGAGAAGCGTCTATACGAAGTGGGATGACCAATCAGCGACCTACAAGCATGATGGCGTACGTGCTCAAGATGGCATGCCCCTCCACGCTGCGACGTCACCGGCTTAGAATGGACTATTCCCCCCAAATACCTACGTAGTTAGACCACTATAAAATATGAATGTTGGGAAGATATTGTTCGACTCTTGAATTTGGCACCATCGAGGATGGACCTCTGTTATATTTATTTATATTAGACTTTTGAAATCGACGCCATGATGGATGGACTGCGTATATATTTTATATCATCAGGAGACGACTTCTGAAAAATCTGGACTCTGTGAAGAAAGTTATAATACTCCGTACATATTTTTTGTTCTTCTTAAAAGTTTGAATTACGGAACTTTAACTATTTAATTTAATTTTGTTATAGTCGAGATAGGCTGATATTTGTTAATTAAATATGGGCATTATTTAATACTATTTTCTGACTAAAAGTAACTTCAGTTTCGTGTCACCACTTAAGAGTTTGTTTCTTAAAGATGTTAGTAAATTCTCAATGTTTGCTGTTCTAAATTAATGAGATATTAATTTAAATATATTAAAATTATGTATATTAATTATTTAGACTATCCGTATTATCCTAGCTTTTGTCATTGTACATTTAAATTCATTTATATACATTTCAATATATATGTAACGTAAATTTGGCTATTATTCGCATATATTTTAAATTTGGCAAACTTATAATGTTCTTTAACTTAATATCAATTGTTAGAATTTGTTTAGTAGTTGAATAATGCCGATTAAAGTACTCCCGCGTGAGTTACATTAGGTTTGAGGTGTGAAACTCTCGTGTTTGTTAACGTAATGTTTGTAATATAAATGTATATTGTATTATTTGAAGGTACTTTCGTTTTGTGTAAAATTTGAATACTCTCGTGATATTTAAAGTAAAAGTATGTAATTTAAAGATATAACTTTACTTTGGAAGAGTATATGTTTTCTTAATGTCTGTAGATGTTCAAACGCTTTTGTAACAATTTAGAAAGGCTCTTAAAGCTTTTTATATTTTTCTTGAATAGATTTTGTTATTAATTGTTTTAATAGCTTTATTGATATAAAGCTAACCTGGTCTAATTTAATTAATCTTTTTTAGCAATAATGTAATCAACTATGTTTTTCTTCATTCTACTAGATAAATTAAGAAATTAAGGCCACCTAAATTACTGTCTTATTTTTGAATTAATTAAATTACTCTTTACATTTAACTCTTGCTGATGCTATTTTCTCTTTAATATTGTTATGTTAGATGACTCCCTCTTATCCTTGTGGTATTTTCGTTAGTGGCCTATTGCTACGAGGTAAAGAACTGAGTAAGAGGGTGTTACATAACAATAAATATTATTTCAACACAATTATCCACAAGCTTAGTAGCGTTACACTGACAAGGCTGTCGCTTTGACGGATTGGATCACACGATATTTGAGTGCTTTTGTAGTGACCTCCAAAAAAACGCGGGGAAAAGTTTTTAATGATCAAAACTACTGGTAATTTCACCGATACAGTGAATTCCTTGTCCTTAACATTGCCACGCAGAACATATCAAGGACCTTGTCCTTACTGTGCGTCGTCCTTCCTTTCTCTTCTAATTGTGATTATCCTCTAAACTCAGACTTCCTAATCCCCAACACATTAGTGTGATTAGAACATATGCGTACAGCCCGAAGACAGTTCAGCTCACTGCGAGACTGACGCCCTAGTACTTGAGAGTGTCCTGCAATAAGCCAAATGGTCGGTAATGGCAGGCCATAGTTCAAATCTTGGCTGGGTAGTATATCAGAGTAATTGATGGCCATGGTACAAAATATAGCTGTGTATTCTGTTAGGTGAGAGTGTTGAGAACATTGCTCATCACATCAAAACGAAAGGGAGGAAAATACAATAAACACTAATAGTTTTTTAAATCGTTTTGAAACACATAATATGGATCATTGATCATTCATTTATATAAAATACAATGTAAACATAATATTTTGAGTGCACACAACTCCTTGAGATATGTATAGGCTTACTTTGTGATATTACCTGAAACTGGAGAATTGGCTGTAAGGACGGCCATCTCGAGGGTGCATCGTCTGGAAAACAAAAAATAACCTATTTCATATCGTACAATTACTTCGAGAATAGAGATTAAGCAAGGGTTATATAATCTCTTAGTGAATTGAAATAATTTAGATAAAACAGGGGGAGTAGGTTTAAACTAATTTAACGAGCTCATTGCCATTCATCCCTAGTTTATAATTATTATAACATTCATTAATTACTAAAATAAATTGTATATTTTAAAAGTAACATGAAACATTTGAATGTATTACGCCAAAATCCTCTTTGAGACTATATTCCCCTTTTAGATTTGAACTAGTTAACGGATTTCAGCCAAATACATTGCACACATTGAGCTCTTGTAGCCCATCTGCGTTTGATACATTGCACACATTGACCTCGTGTAGCCCATCTGGGTTTGATATATTGCACACATTGACCTCTTGTAGCCCATCTGCGTTTGTAACATTGCACACATTACCCTCTTGTAGCCCATCTGGGTTTGATACATTGCACACATTGACCTCTTGTAGCCCATCTGGGTTTGATATATTGCACACATTGACCTCGTGTAGCCCATCTGCATTTGATATATTGCACACATTGACCTCTTGTAGCCCATCTGGGTTTGATACATTGCACACATTGACCTCGTGTAGCCCATCTGGGTTTGATATATTGCACACATTGACCTCGTGTAGCCCATCTGCGTTTGATATATTGCACACATTGACCTCTTGTAGCCCATCTGGGTTTGATACATTGCACACATTGACCTCGTGTAGCCCATCTGGGTTTGATATATTGCACACATTGACCTCGTGTAGCCCATCTGCGTTTGATATATTGCACACATTACCCTCTTGTAGCCCATCTGGGTTTGATATATTGCACACATTAACCTCGTGTAGCCCATCTGTGCTTGATATTTGCACACATTGACCTCGTGTAGCCCATCTGCGTTTGATACATTGCACACATTGACCTCGTGTAGCCCATCTGCGTTTGATACATTGCACGCATTGACCTCGTGTAGCCCATCTGGGTTTGATATATTGCACACATTGACCTCGTGTAGCCCATCTGGGTTTGATATATTGCACACATTGACCTCGTGTAGCCCATCTGCGTTTGATATATTGCACACATTACCCTCTTGTAGCCCATCTGGGTTTGATATATTGCACACATTGACCTCGTGTAGCCCATCTGCGTTTGATATATTGCACACATTGACTTCTTGTAGCCCATCTGGGTTTGATACATTGCACACATTGACCTCGTGTAGCCCATCTGGGTTTGATATATTGCACACATTGACCTCGTGTAGCCCATCTGGGTTTGATATATTGCACACATTGACCTCTTGTAGCCCATCTGGGTTTGATACATTGCACACATTGACCTCGTGTAGCCCATCTGGGTTTGATATATTGCACACATTGACCTCGTGTAGCCCATCTGCGTTTGATATATTGCACACATTACCCTCTTGTAGCCCATCTGGGTTTGATATATTGCACACATTAACCTCGTGTAGCCCATCTGTGCTTGATATATTGCACACATTGACCTCGTGTAGCCCATCTGCGTTTGATACATTGCACACATTGACCTCGTGTAGCCCATCTGCGTTTGATACATTGCACGCATTGACCTCGTGTAGCCCATCTGGGTTTGATATATTGCACACATTGACCTCGTGTAGCCCATCTGCGTTTGATACATTGCACACATTGACCTCGTGTAGCCCATCTGGGTTTGATACATTGCACACATTGACCTCGTGTAGCCCATCTGCGTTTGATACATTGCACACATTGACCTCTTGTAGCCCATCTGCGTTTGATACATTGCATACATTGACCTCGTGTAGCCCATCTGGGTTTGATATATTGCACACATTGACCTCGTGTAGCCCATCTGGGTTTGATATATTGCACACATTGACCTCTTGTAGCCCATCTGGGTTTGATATATTGCACACATTGACCTCGTGTAGCCCATCTGCGTTTGATATATTGCACACATTGACCTCGTGTAGCCCATCTGCGTTTGATACATTGCATACATTACCCTCTTGTAGCCCATCTGGGTTTGATATATTGCACACATTGACCTCGTGTAGCCCATCTGCGTTTGATACATTGCACACATTGACCTCGTGTAGCCCATCTGCGTTTGATACATTGCACACATTGACCTCGTGTAGCCCATCTGCGTTTGATATATTGCACACATTGACCTCGTGTAGCCCATCTGCGTTTGATATATTTTTTGTTATTTAGAGCTGCAGTTTATTATTATTATTATTATTATTAGCACCGTGTCTTACCACCCGTTCGGGTTATACGCACTTACGCTAATGTGTAATGGTAGGGTGATTATGAGATTAAATGAAGGACCTACATTTTAACGTGGAATCCGAACCACGGTGGAGGCCTGGCATTCCTCACATTCACAAGATAACTTGTCAGAGGTGAAGGAAGGGTTTGGAAATCAGATAAATCTGTGCCTGGACCGAGGATTGAACCCCGGCCGCCAGCACAGAAGTCTGACACCTTACCCCTAGACCACCAGGTTACCGTTAGAGCTGTAGTTCCTGTGGAATAAGTGTATAAATCTAAAACCAAATGTTTATCTATGGTTTATATCAAATAATGACAGAGCAATGGAAAACATCTATCAATGCCACCGGTTAATATATTATATATAATTATCACCGCGTCTTACTACCCGTTCGGTTTATACGCCCGCTCGAAAGTTCTCATTAGGTCTCAGCTATAATCAAGAATACAACATTAATTGTTTGTTGTTAACTTTATTGGTTGAAGTCCGATATGTCCTCTTATTCTGATATTGGTTTTAATGGACCAAGTCATTTAGAAATAATCGATCTGATGACACACATTTGTGAGCACACAAGGGAGTTTTGTTTCAATGTTTGAGGGAACAACAAACCTTTGTTTTGGTTGTACTTCACTTTAATTAAAATAAATAGAACCACATACAAAACAAATCTAAACGAGTTCAAGGTAGGTCTGGATCACATTTGTAAAATATGTTTTGCTGTCAACATTGACCGTCTGGTTTCGATAGTTAGAGGCTGGCAGGTTTTTTCACCACGTCTTGCTACCTGTTCAGGTTACCCGCATATAGACAATTATTCTAGAGCGGTCAGGTTGAGGAAGGAAGCATTTTAGAGTCAATACACTCGTATTGGTCTGGAAGGAGAGTGGAAAACAATTTAAGAAAAACCATCCTCAATAGACCCAACTGGGATTGTAGCCCAGATCTCTCTGTCATCAGCAGGCTAGTTTAACACGAGAGTAACACCTTAGACCATTTGTCCACTGAGGTGGGTTTCTCTCTCTCTCTCTCTCTCTCTATCTATATATATATATATATATATATATATATATATATATATATATATCCCTAAGTGGGATTTACATGGGTTGGATTAGCCTAAACTGTATTTAGCTGTCGTATTCCTCAGTTAGGTTTGATTAATTTAAGTTTGTGTCAGTAAAGTTAAGCCATGCATTGTATGTTTTGTAACATATATAACCTATTTATACTCGTAACCTAATAATTATAGTAATTATAACCTAATTATAGTCATACATAGCCCTAGTTAGAGTTTTTAAACCTTAGCGAATCTCATGATGTGGTGAGGTATGGATACACTTCCCTGGTGAGAGCCCTCATTCAAAGAACCTCAAGATGTGTTGAGGTATGGATACATTTCCCTGGTGAGAGCCCTCATTCAGAGAACCTCATGATGTGGTGAGGTATGGATACATTTCCCTGGTGAGAGCCCTCATTCAAAGAACCTCAAGATGTGGTGAGGTATGGATACATTTCCCTGGTGAGAGCCCTCATTCAGAGAACCTCATGATGTGGTGAGGTATGGATACACTTCCCTGGTGAGAGCCCTCATTCAAAGAACCTCATGATGTGGTGAGGTATGGATACATTTCCCTGGTGAGAGCCCTCATTCAGAGAACCTCATGATGTGGTGAGGTATGGATACACTTCCCTGGTGAGAGCCCTCATTCAAAGAACCTCATGATGTGGTGAGGTATGGATACATTTCTCTGGTGAGAGCCCTCATTCAAAGAACCTCATGATGTGGTGAGGTATGGATACACTTCCCTGGTGAGAGCCCTCATTCAGAGAACCTCATGATGTGGTGAGGTATGGATACACTTCCCTGGTGAGAGCCCTCATTCAAAGAACCTCATGATGTGGTGAGGTATGGATACATTTCCTTGGTGAGAGCCCTCATTCAGAGAACCTCATGATGTGGTGAGGTATAGATACACTTCCCTGGTGAGAGCCCTCATTCAAAGAACCTCATGATGTGGTGAGGTATGGATACATTTCCCTGGTGAGAGCCCTCATTCAGAGAACCTCATGATGTGGTGAGGTATGGATACACTTCCCTGGTGAGAGCCCTCATTCAAAGAACCTCATGATGTGGTGAGGTATGGATACATTTCCTTGGTGAGAGCCCTCATTCAGAGAACCTCGTGATGTGGTGAGGTATGGATACATTTCCCTGGTGAGAGCCCTCATTCAGAGAACCTCATGATGTGGTGAGGTATGGATACACTTCCCTGGTGAGAGCCCTCATTCAAAGAACCTCATGATGTGGTGAGGTATGGATACATTTCCCTGGTGAGAGCCCTCATTCAGAGAACCTCATGATGTGGTGAGGTATGGATACACTTCCCTGGTGAGAGCCCTCATTCAAAGAACCTCATGATGTGGTGAGGTATGGATACACTTCCCTGGTGAGAGCCCTCATTCAGAGAACCTCATGATGTGGTGAGGTATGGATACACTTCCCTGGTGAGAGCCCTCATTCAAAGAACCTCATGATGTGGTGAGGTATGGATACATTTCCTTGGTGAGAGCCCTCATTCAGAGAACCTCGTGATGTGGTGAGGTATGGATACACTTCCCTGGTGAGAGCCCTCATTCAAAGAACCTCAAGATGTGAGGTATGGGGAACTCAAGATGCGTTGTTTTTATGATGGTAGTTTGCTAGAAACCTATTTTTGAGCATTCTATTCCAAGCTAAAGTACACAATAAGAGAATGTTTGTGTGATTTTGTCGTACTATTTATTATGTATGACTTATACAACTCATTTGGTTATCATGTTATTCATTTGGGCGAAATAATTCTTATTTTATAATCTTAGTTGTGTAAACCCCTTGAACATATTTCTAACATTATAGGAAGTGTGACGGGAAAACCAGACAAGAAGTTTACCAATCATAAACATAGTTGTTTTATTTAAGCACAATCAGAAAGTAAATACACAACTAATGCAAACAAGACAATATAGCGTAAAGCGCTTCTTCACTAAGATCCAAATAACTCTGGGAGTTATGGATATAACCTTACTTTAACAACATCTGAAAATAAAGGGGAAACATACAGTTATATGTTTGTTGTAAGTTATAACAGTAGAACTAATTGACATCGTGGGATTCTATGGTTCTTTCTACGGTTCCCTCAATAATAGCGTTAAGCGCGCGCAACCAAACAATATTTATCATACATTTAAACTTAGACCAAAAATGATAAACATATACGAGTATTTAACTCTAATGAAATCAACAACGTTGATTTCAAAACAAACGTTAGGCCAAGCCTCTACTCTAACACCTAAGTGCCCTGTATACTCCCAGTTAAATAAACTCATATTCCCCAAACATGCGAACTACAAAGAACGGGCGGTAAGCCTGACTCGCCGAGTACGCCTTGGCGCGATCAAAAATATTATAAATAAACAAATATACATTATGAATGTATAACAAAAACATAAACAATTGTAACTATCAATATGACGTTAACCCTCGTACCCCGCGAGCGTATTGGTATTGACCTGCCCACAACATTTCATAATTCCTAAGTTTTATTTATAAATAAGTCCTGAACGGTAATTTAGAAAGTCGTTCCCCATTTAAGTCGAAAAATGCAATTTTGAATAAAAATAGATTACGGTCCCAAGTCGCCGTCCTCACCAAGCCCAGTCGGTGATATAATAAGTGACTATTCCAAAATCGCGATCTCTATACATACAATTATTGCATCCACAGAGTGGCCTGGAAAGGGAAGGAGAGGGGGGGGGGGGGGGGGAAATGATAGAACAAACGAACAGCAAAGAATACGTCTAGTGGCGCCTAGAATGATCCAGGTCCTCCTAGCGACGGAAGTGATAACTCCGTCTGGCCGCGTGGAAGTTTAGTCGTTTCCGGCCGGCCACGGGTCGAGACCCGAGCAGACAGTTGGTTGAAGGCTCCGCTCAGTCTGTTGTGCCATTTGGAGGGTGAAGGTCAAGGCTCGGGCTTGATGTTGTGTTTGTGTTGTAGCTGATCACGAGAGTCGGTGAGTGTAGACCCATTCGATATAACGTTAACTAGTAACTTGTTACAGTTGAAAACGAATTAGCTCTGTCTCCCCTGATTAATTAAAGCCGGCGACGCCCATGATATTTTATACCTAGCAACATAGAATATTTGAATTCATTTCTGGCTATTCCGTATAGTTATAGTTTTCTATAGCTCGAGATAATCCCGGTCCCGTCACACTATATTCTATATTATTTAAATAATTTTTTCGGTATTATTAATATTTGTCATAAGTGACAACTGCAGAATAGTTTTGCTTGGCGCATGAGAGTATAAACGTTGCTCTAGTATGTTTTGTAGCTGTCGGATAATTGTCACTTCCTGCCAAAACTCCACTATTCATCTATTTGTTCGTTTCAATGTCGATGTGAAAACTAAAAAACTTAAAATCATTGACTGCGATATATCATATTGAATGTTTAAATATTACAGCCATTCCGGTACCATACAACGTAACACGATATCATTATAAACCTTATAGTTAATATCATTATAAATAGTTTTGTTGGTCTATGGGGGAAATTGGGGTTATTTACTGATCAGATCTACTGAGGGCCATTTTCTCTAACTGGTTTCCCACTCTCCTCCACGCGAACGTGGGTAGATTACCTCTAAAATACATTCTTCCTCATCCCTACCCCTTAGAGTATAACCTGAACAGGTCGTAAGACGCAGTGACTGAAAAACAAGTATCTTTACAATCAATACCTAAATACCTAAATAATGCCTGCCACAGATGTTTGAGGAGACAACATCTTATAGATTGAGTGTAAACACGTTAATGGGCTTGGTCCACAGCGTACAAGGACATTGGTTCGCTCCCCCACATGACGAACCAGTGTTTGCTCCTTGTAACCTCACCACACATTGTCAGAGAATTCCTGGAAGGTTTCCAGGGAACCAATTTCCTTCCATTCCTTGTTCGTAGTTGGCAGAAACCGCTCGCTTAGAGTTTCACCCTCTTACTGTCTCAAGAAAGGTTTCGTATTGATTTACAGAACGAAGAGATACTATTGTTCTAGAACCAAGAGCCTATTGCACTTCAATTAGAACATAGAACATTAGATTTTAAAATTACAATAAGGTGGAAAAGGAGAAGTTAAATTTCCAGTATTATTATTATTTATTTATTTACGTTTAATAATGTATGTTTACGTGTCTTTTAAATTTTATTGCCTATTATCCGCATCGGTGTGCACGCAGTAAAAATAGACAACTAATTCAGTCTAGTTTGCTGAAGATGGGAAGGTTGAGGTTTAAATACCGGCTGGGTATACTAAGAGCAGTTTTTCCCTAACAATATCCCACTACATAAACGCAAATGAGGGTACATTTCCTCTATATTTTACCTTTCTCATCCCTACTTTCTTTAGTGTAATTAGCATATGTATTCATAAAAACCTGTACTCCATGTTCACATTTTACAGATATATGATAGTAACTCTAATACTGGTAACCTGGTGGTCTAGGGTAAGGTGTCGGACTTCTGTGCTGGGGTCCGGGGTTCAATCCTCGGTCCCGACACACATTTATCTGATTACCAAACCCTTCCTTCACCTCTGACAAGACATCTTGTGAATGTGGGGAATGCCAGACCTCCACCGTAGTTCGATTCCACGTTAAACTGTAGGTCCTTCCATTTCATCTCACAATCACCCTACCATTACACATTAGCGTAATACGTATAACCTGAACGGATAGTAAGACGCGGTGCTAATAATAATAATAATAATATAATACTATTAATAATTCTAATGGGGTAAGGATCAGGAAGGAAGCATCTTAGACCTAATATACCTGCATTTGCGTGGAAGCAAAGTGGGAAACTATTTAGGGAAAATCACTCTTAGTAGACTCAACCGGGATTCAAACCCTGATGTCTCCGTCATCAGCAGGTAATTAACACGATAGTGATGCCCTAGACCATTTAACCACTGATGCGTGTAGTATATCTATATATTTGTAGCACAATGTTTATGGTTCAGCTTAATTTTATTCGTAGCTATTTGATGTATAATACATTCACCGCCTTAGTTTACTTGGATGACAGCTCAAAAAGTTACTAGAAATAATCCCTAATATATCCCTACGCCAACAGCTGACATCTGTCACTTTGGATAACTGTAATGAAAACGTATATGAATTTGATAGCTAACCACAGTAATTTAGGCCGATATTATTTATATATTTATATGAGGTCGGGAACAAAACTTATTTATCGTTTTATTCCACTTAAATTTTTTTATTATTCACAGCACTTCCACAAAAGGTCTAACTAACATAGCCTCAAAATGGCGACCGACGAATTTAAACCATGTGATTGAACGTGACGGAAACAAGTTATTTACAATGATGCACCCACGCAGTAAATAATCATAACATTATTTATTATAAATATAAAAAATGTTAAGCATTTTCTCATTTGCAATAAATACGACGCTTTTATTCAAAGGTATATGTATATGTATTACACATAATAGATAACATTCCAAAACAGAGAATATGTACTTTTAATTATGGTTACATGTGTTTCGGGTTGGATGAAAAGAAATTATTAAACGTTATGAAACTGTGTGTAAGAAAACTTAGACAAATGTAAAATTTGACATGTAATTTAAAAAAATGAACATTTATAACAAAAGAGTGACAAGTGTTGGAACCCAAAACCCAAACATATCATTCTTGAACCGTCATCCAGGTAAAAACCTGTCATCAACAGACTCGACCCGTTCTTCAAATAAAACTCAGGGAACAGGAACAGAATCTTAAAATTATGTTTAAATATGAATCGTTGATTGGTTTAAATTCTTATACAAGGCGCGAAAGTATCTCGGCTAATACACAATGTCGAAATAGAGTTACAATCTGAACATGTTTTAAAGCTGCCGATAGTTGTAACTTCTGTACAGACAATATCGTGATCTGTTGCTGGGGTGAACGAAGAGCTTCACGCCACACATACTTGCTTGTTAAAGGATTTTAGCATCATTTACACTATTTATACTTTCTATACCATTTTGCTCTATTTACACTTTCTACCTTCTTTACCCTTTCCGCCCCGTTTCCGCTCTTTACTCCGTTAACCTTTTATCCTTTCTTTCTCGTCCTACCCTTGTGCGGAATTTTAATCTTTCAGCAATTTTAAAGGGTAAAAAAGGTTTAAAATGTTTACAGGTAAAAACGTATTAATACAAAGAGCAAATTATTATAAATAAATGACAACATTTAAAAAATGAATATATCATGGTGACATGATGGCGATAGCTTCTGGTAGTACCAGACTATTCTTGTTTACTCTCCAGTCTCCATGGCAACCAAACTACATCACACATTGTGTGAAATGGAGTGGTAAAGCCTTCTCGCAGCGTTAATATTTTTATTCTGGCCTCTAGGTGTCCATGTTCGTGCATACTGGACTCTAGCTAGTCTCCTCCCAACTCCTGGCAGTCTGACATTGTCATCACCTCGGCCCTGCCCCTGTGGACTAGGCAATCTCCTCGCAGAGAGATGATGATCCCGTCACAGGGTGTTCCAAAACATGCCATTTTATGCTAGTGTTGCGCACCTTTTAACGTCCTTTTCGGCTATACGCGTCAAATCACTACAGGATACAGGAATAAGAGGGTGAGTTTTAAGGAACTGCACCAGTATTCACAATGTTGGAGGATGTAAAAAGCATCATTGGGACAAACTACTCCCAGTAAACTCGGAAAGGAAGCACGGTCGGGCAAGCACGCTAGCGCTGAGCTAATTTATGACAGCACACTAACTATACGGAGCAGTGTTTATGGTAGATCTACCATTGGAAAACTTTACCTGCAAATTAGAAAGTTACTAATCTCTTATTAGTGTATTCATACCTTTGACATGTGGAGTCTGTAAGATAAAGCGACACTTTGTCAATGTTACTTTTACTAGGCCTATTATTATATTATTATTATTATTATATTATTATTATTATTATTATTATATGCTCTAAGATTGTTATCCCTCTTGCTGGTACTTCGGGGTAACTGGTTTGGCCTAGTCGAAGTCCAGTCTCCGGGCGACCTTGATTTCCATGCGTCGATCTCGCGGGTCCAGTGGATGGGAGTAGGGAAGGAGAGAAAACATAGGCGGGTTCTGGGGTGGTCAGGGCGTGTAGATGGTAACCCTCAGGGCTGAAGGGGGAAATCGGAGTGGTGGGGGTCGGATGGTTGGTGAGAGGGGAAGGCGAGGGGAGGAGTTGGCTAACTCGGGTGCAGGGACTCTTGAAGATGCTGGAGCGGAGTGTTGACGTTCGGGGGTCTGGTGGTTGCAGTCGGGATCGTAGAAAATGGGTCCACGGGTGGAGTATTGTTTCGTTGTCGTTCTTTAGGGTCTTCTGTCGGTGGGCCTTGCCGCGCGGCGGGTGTATCCCATCCCGTGAGTTGACCATCGGAAGGGTCGATGAAGGTTGGAGGGTGATAGGGCAGAGTCCCGGCAACACGGAAGTCGCGGTGGGAGGCAGGACTGTCCCGGCAACACGGAGTCACGGTGGGAGGTGAGGATCTGTCCCGGCAACACGAAGTCGCGGTGGGAGGTGAGGATCTGTCCCGGCAACACGGAGTCGCGGTGGGAGCAGGAAACTGTCCCGGCAACACGGAGTCGCGGTGGGAGGTCGGGGATAGCTGTGGAAGGATAGGGAGTGATGAAATGCTCTTTCCAACAAATAAAGACGATTTAATATATAGCTCTTTCGTACGGTGGTTCGCCAGGGTTGGGTCACCACTAAAAATAGCTCCAGAGATCACCGTGTTATATACCCTCCACTGCTGCCCAGCCTTGACCAATGGGGAAAACGGGGGCCTCCTATTGGGGCAAAAAAACCGTTAGAGACAGTGTCTATCACGCGAGCCAATAGGAAGCGCTGGCGCTGTGAGCAGAGGTGGAGTCGTCACGGACAGCTCAGATCAACATAGACTGTGGGCCGGACCAGCAGTAGAGAGGGAGGGTGAAGCGGCCGGTGCAAGTGCGAAGGAAAGATACAAGGCTGACTGAACAGTGAGGCACATCAAGATGTCCAATCTTCTTATTACCGGCCTAATTGGGGGACATCGATGAGGAAGATAGTTTTAGTATAATTAACATTGGGGTTTAAACAAAAGTTCATCTTTAAAAGACAAGTTAGCAGCTTCGTCTAGAAATGTGAGCGAGAATAGCTACGTCTTACTGTGATCTGAAAAACGACATTACTCAGAGATAAACTTGAAAGTTAGACAAATGACTGGATAATACATTTATTTGTTTTGAAGTTGGTGGACTTTTTTGACAGAATAAGAGGAATTTGTAGAGCTGAAAAATTATAGTAGCTTGAAGTTAAACATCAAGAAGATGTTCTGGATAAAATTCTGAATTTCACTTCAAAAAGATTTTCTAAATGGAATCTCAGGGTTTTGTTGCAGTTTATGACCATAAAAGGCAATCTAATCTAATACAAGACGCACGCCTTAAACTGAGTGACCAATGGTATGGATACAGTTGAGAAAGACCTCGTTCTGGCTGGTATTTGGCGCCAGTACTAGCAATCCCATACAAACTATCCATCTTAACAATACAGGATGAGGAAGGTGATTGTCTAAGGAAATACACCAAATTTTACCTGTAGTGAAATGAACTATTAATATAAATACCCCCTCACCCCTTAACTGCCCAGAGTTGAGAATGAAACACAAAGTGTTAGGCTACTTTTTCCAGCCACCGGAGAGACTGATAATTGTATTCAAACTTGGCTCATTATCATTATTAATTAATGAACATTGGAGTACACGAGCTTGCTGAAGTTTCTAAAGCTCGATCCACACGTTCGCTGAAAATGTGGAACACACACTTATCTTATTTTACAGTGGATAGACGAACATTTAAAACTAATATCACGAGAGATGTGTGATGAAACAAAACAACGAGCTATTCAGAACAGTAGAAGCAGCTGTATGCTAGTATCTCGATCTATGGGCACAGATGTTATATTGACCTAGGAGGTCATGTAAAGTGCTCGCCTCAGGACTCGATATTTGAGGGTTCAAACCCAATCGAAGACAACGGATTTTACTGAGCGATAAAAATCCGTAGCGCGACTTCCTGTAAAGTGTAGAATGGGCAGATATGTGAAAATAACTTTCCTGGAAACTGTGTAGGTATTTTCTCGCTTGCTCTCATAAATCCTCTGAGCGGGTAAGCTAATAACCCTCTCCACCTGAAATTAACCTATCACAGGGACTGTAACAAGGAATAGCCGGAGTAGCGAGGATCTGTTGTGGTCTCTAACACGTGGTTTTTAAGTGTAACAAATATTAATTGAATATCTTTGATCTTCTGAAGTTTATTTCTTTAACAGACTTGTTGATGCTTCCTTTGTCTAACGTTGTTTGATCCATTACAATTATATATAAAAGTAATTTTGCCTACTTTTATAAATACTTTTATAAATAAATATCTATTTATAATTTTATATCAATCTCAATAGGCATCACTTAACTTTTGACGCTATTTTAAACTTAATATAAAAGGTCCACCTTTGAAGATATGTTTTAACAAAAATTAAATTCCCTTTGGAACATTTCTCTACAGCCTGAGCTACCCCTCGCACGTCGCGGGGTGTTTAAAGCTTTGTACGCACTTGGGAACAATGTTCCAAATATTGTTCTCGATGTTTCCAAAAACTGGCCTGTTGCTGACAAACATAGGGAAACAGTTTTCAAACATATATATATATATATATATATATATATATATATATATATATATACACACACACACACACACACACACACACACACAAAAGTATCACCACGCACTACTACCAGTTAGGGTTATACGCCTATGAACTAATTACGATAATTGATTAGGGACGAAAAGGTCAAACTTAGAAGAAGTGTACCCGTATTTGAGTGGAAGGTAATTGAGAAACTATTTAGGAAAAACCAACCTCAGTACACCTGACTGGAATTGAACCACGATCTCCTCGTCACCGGCAGTCTAGTATATTAGACCATGCGACCACCGAAACATATTGTGTTCCGCCCAGAGTTCAGTTGAGTACAAGATGACTGCTGAGGAGGAAGCTGAAATGGCTTGTGATTTGTACGTACTAAGGACTGTACAAGACATTGTTAGGATAATCAACTGTCGCAGATTACGGTGGGAAGGACACAGAGAGGGGGGTAACATTAGAATGTACCTGAAAGATATATGGTGTAATGAGGTGGACTGGATAGAACTAGCTCAAGATAGAGATAGGTGTAATGAGGTGGACTGGATAGAACTAGCTCAAGATAGAGATATGCTGTAATGAGGTGGACTGGATAGAACTAGCTCAAGATAGAGATAGGGTGTAATGAGGTGGACTGGATAGAACTAGCTTAATTATAGAGATAGGGTGTAATGAGTTGTACTGGATAGAACTAGCTCAAGATAGGGATATGGTGTAATGAGGTGGACTGGATAGAGCTAGCTCAAGATAAGGATAGGGTGTAATGAGTTGGACTGGATAGAACTAGCTATCTTGAACTAGTTCAATTCAGTCCACCTCACTACACCCTATATCTTTAAGGTCCACTCCAATGTTATCCTCTCATCTGCATCTAGGTCTTTCCATTGGTCTTTCTCTATTGTTTTGCCATAAATATCCTGAATTCTGTTCTAGAATCTACTATTCGTGTTGCGTGTCTTTCCCACTGAATCTATGAGACTTGATTATCCTACCAATGTCTTGTGATGAGTACAAGGTATGTAATTCTTCATTATGTAACTTCCTCCACTCCCCAGTAGCTTGGACCAAATATCTTCCCAAGCACATTGTTTTCGAACACATTATACTTGTTTTCGTGATGTAAGGTAAGAGAGCATGTCTCACACCCACAGTAAAGTTATCGTTTTGTATATTCTGAGTTTTACATTCCTGAACAGAAGGTGAGATGTCAACAACTTACTGACAGAGTAATAGCAGGAACTTACCGACTGTATTATTTCCTTATTTCCAATATAATATCGTTATTGCTAGTTAAAACTGTTCCCAAATATTTAAATTCTTTAACCCTCTCAAATGATATGTTGTTGGCAGTAATCTCTAAATTATCGCCCCCAATCTGTGTTCTTTGTGTGATCCTATACTTAGTCTTTTCAGCTTTCCCATATTTCCTTACTAGATCATAGTAGAATTTTTGTTTTTCTAGCAACACCTTCCTTACTATTGCTCAATAAACTGAACTATTTGTGTACCCTAATAGCTATATTGTACCGTTTAATGTAAGCACTTCCCTACTCTCTTTCAGTACCCTAATAGGATACTATATGGCTAGCGTAAAGAGTCTTGGAGAAAATGCATCTCTTGTTTTCAACCCATTATATTTCAAAATCATCTGATAAAGACCAATACTACTTAACAAATATAAGGTAAGCCTTTTTTATAATCAGTTATTTACATGTCTACACGTATAGATTAATATAAACACACGGGAAACTTTTTGTATATACTATATCTATAATTTACTCAACTTCTATTTAAAATTTAACGTATTTACAATTAATTTACGGTTTGAAACAATTAAAAAATCTTTAAATTCACAAAATTACACTATGTTGTTTATTCGCTGAGATATAAATAATAAATATTCACCCCTTTTATAAAAGCGAAATGTTTGCTTTGTCCTGTTTTTCTAATATCAATTATTCAAGTAGCATTGCCGGGTGTATGGTATTTGTGAATACTAACAACTTTTATACACAGGATCAACTTTCCAGAGAGGATATGTTTATTTTATATTTTAGGAAGACAATAGTTGTGTGAAATCCCCCATCTCCTCTAGTACGAACAAATTAGGGTATAAAGACACGGAAATAACTAATATCTTAATCTTCCGTTGGATCGTGAGCTACAAGATTATCATTTAGCCACCAAACACAAGAAATTCAAACTTTGGCTGGTCTATAATTTTTATGAATTAAAACATGGCTTGTATGAACAATTATTTTTCTGTTAAACATACTTAAATAGTAATCTGATACTTAACTAGGAGTTGGTGGTTGATATGTTTGCACGCGTGTCTAGGATCAATCCATACCACTTATACTAAGAGGGATTGTTTATTTTCCTGCAGGGAAATGACTGCCGTATTATTCTTACTCATTCCATGCACCATTACAATAAAGTTACTGTTTTTTTTCTTCCAAACATTCATTATTTGCTTAATTTAGATTCGAACAAACTAAGGATAGCTCGACGCACAGCAATAATACAATCTGTTTCAAAACCTCTTTCTCTCCACACGTATACTAAAACCCTTTGTACAGACTTTATCTTAATTATCAGCTGTATCTACCATTTCTATAAATATCTTCTTGACACTTAAACCAGTGGTCAAGATATATGAGCTGATGCTCGTAATACGAGAAATGGCTGATGATGGGAATATACAGGTTCAGTTCTCGCCACCGAGTCTTGTTTTTAACCTGAGGTTTGTTTATTTATTTTTCTCACTCAATCCACACCCACGTGAGTGAATTTATCACTAAACAAATTTACTTAACTTATATTATTACTTAAATAATTATTATTCTGAATCGTGTATTAATGCCCGTTTGGACTATAGCGTTAAAGTTAATTATATCAAATAGGGTAGGGAAGACGTGGAATATAGTGTTAAAGTGCATGCATTGGCTTGGAGAGAGGGCTGGGAGCATTATTTAGAGAGAATCAGCCCCATTACACCGGATTGGATCCATCTCTCTTTTTATATATGATACATAAATATATATAAATTTACAAAAAATAAACGACAGGTCCATTTTCTTAGTTAGTGAACTTGATTCGCCAACGCACCTGGTCCTCTGCCTCCTCCTTAAGCTCCCAGAGTTTTCTTCTTTCCTTCAAGTAAACTAATATTTGAATCCTTATTCCTAAGCTCCTCTTTCCCTCAACCTTTCCTTCTATGACGTACAGAAGACAGTTCCTCTTAAGGATGTGTACGATCCGGTTTGTTTTGTACCGAAGAATCACATCCAAAATGGTGCTCTTCTCACCCACTCTTCTTAGGACTTGTTCATTTGTCACCCTGTCTGTCCACCTGACCTTCTCAAGTCTTTCTACCCACTCTTCTTAGGACTTGTTCATTTGTCACCCTGTCTGTCCACCTGACCTTCTCAAGTCTTTCTACCCACTCTTCTTAGGACTTGTTCATTTGTCACCTGTCGTCCACTGATCTTCTCTAGTCTTCCTACCACTCTTCTTAGACTGTTCATTGTCCCTATATATCCTCCAGTTCTCAGTCTTTCTACCCAC
Source organism: Timema cristinae (assembly GCA_039000515.1). NCBI lineage: Eukaryota > Metazoa > Arthropoda > Insecta > Phasmatodea > Timematidae > Timema > Timema cristinae. The sequence continues at coordinate 32,056,354 of JBCFYV010001001.1, read as the reverse complement.
TCTTCTTAGGACTTGCTCATTTGTCACCCTGTCTGTCCACCTGATCTTCTCAAGTCTTCCTACCCACTCTTCTTAAGACTTGCTCATTTGTCACCCTTTCTCTCTACCCGATCTTCTCAAGTACCATTTAAACTTGAAGGGCATGTATGATGGATTTATTTGACACGTGGGGGAAAAGAAAAATTATTCAATGATGACCGCCACACGTACTATCGCAAATACATCTGATAAGGAAAGAAGAGTGTATCGAGATCGACTCACTGACCCACTGCGCGTGTGAGAAGACTAGCGGCTATTCAAGGAACCATGTTTCCCGCTTTCCCTGCAAGCAGCAGTTCCTGGTTCACTTATCCTTCCCTCCGCCTTCGTCCGTCTTTCTCCCTTTCTATATTCCTGAGTTTATCACCCTTTTTGCTTTGTTCCATTCGTATCAGATTTGGGACTATATATAGGGCTGCTCTCAGGTTCACATTATACCCATTATACTACAACACAGCGTCGAAGGAGGAACTTCTACACCGTCACGCAACGAAGAATACGACGACCATGAAGTGTTGGGCACCAAATCCACCGCCGCCCTGGACAGGACAACATACTTCCAGTACTTAAGTATCCTGTATAACATCGTCAAGTCCTTATGACTTAGAGTCTAGTTTTTTTTGTAAAACCCAAACAATGTCTACTCAGACATATTTTGTAACCTGTATATTGTCGGAGATAATTTTCTTTTGTTTTGATAGTATGTCGAGTTGACAGTTAATCCACTTCAAGTCTTGTTCACTCCAAAAGTAAAATGTTTATTTTATTGGTTAGATATTGTGTCCTCCAGTCTGAAGGACAAGTCTCATTATGACTATTACTAGATTTTGTGCATCAGTCCTAGAGACTATGTTTCTCTGTATCCTTATGAACAGACTTTACGTTGTGAGCCTTTGGCTTGGAATGCAGTAATGTCTTAGTCAAAGACTTACTAACCTCCACAAGTTCCAGTTATATATTTTGGGCTAATGTTTCTCAGGACACTGTGAACGGCATGTGCACCTGTTTAATTTTAGGATGGCTACAACCAGGCTGTCTGTCTTGTGTTCCAAACCACAGTTGGGTTAACGGAAATCTATATTTTGAGGTAGTCAAGTAGTCACGCTTCTCGTGTGGTATTAGCTTCGGTGAGCAACCCGTGGAACTGCACTAGAGTCCGCGCAAATATTACCTCCTTTTCTTTGCCTGTTTTTTTGGCTCATATTGTTTTTGTGTTGCTCTCAGTGTGATTGCAATTAAATTTGTTTGTACTATTGAATGCTCTGGCAGTACCGAGAGGGAATGAGACCAGCCATAGTACTGTTTGTTGACACCTATTTATCAGCCATCGACCGCTGTTATCAACAGATCTTTCTGTTGTTTATCATTATCCGAAATGTTTAAAGGATATTATTATAAAACCCAAACAAGCAAACTGATTAAAATGCATATGTATACCTTGTTCAATACCTTTTGTTAATAACTGTTTAGTTGTTTTCTCCTTTAGAAAATTTCTACCTGTAGCCTGGCGCCTGCACAGCCCTTGTATCTTCAATCTAATCTTCACATTTCACAAAGTCTTATTGTTTGCATCAAGCTTCAAAAGTATAACCTGTAATATTATTGTAATTCTTAATTTTATTATTTCTGTTTTATTTAAATAAATCTATTCATTGTTACTTATTTATCTTGTTCAATTTAAATTTCACCTTGTTTGTAACATGATCAAATTACCCCCATAAGGAGTAAAGCCTCATAGCAACACGTCTTACTACCCATTAGGGCTATACTCTTAAATAATAATCACGCTAAAGGATTGGGAATTGGAAAGGTTCAATTTAGAGAAAGTGAATCCGCATTTGCGTGGAAAACCATTTAGGAAAAACAACCTTCAGTTCACCCGAGTGATATCAACCTCGATCTCCCTATCCTAGACAGTTTAGCTCAACACGACTAGCGCGTTAGTCAACTACGCCACCAAGGCGGGTTATTAGCTTATTAATTTAGTACATACATACACAATACATACATACATACATAAATACATACATAACTAATTAAGCCTTCTCCTCACGTGGTAGGCAAGAAACTGTGTATTTAGCTAAAAAAATCCCTACTTAATCCACCCTCATTACCTTTATCCACACCTCCCTATCCTTGCATACTCCCTTCTCTTCAACAACATACACCGCTTCATGTATGCTCTTTTTTTATTATATTATTATTATTATTATTATTATTATTTTATTATTATTATTATTATTATATTATTAGCACCGCGTCTTACTACTCTTTTATTATTAAAACTATTAATGTTTATATTTTTCACATATTCGTCTACCATATTTAGTCACATATTACATGTCCTACCCTTTCTTTAGATTCACACACTCTACCTTCATATATTTGCTTCGTCACTTAGTCCACACTTATCCTCTCAACATGCCCAAACCAACGTAAGACACTTCTTTCACGCTGACCTGTTGTATTCCCTTTCAAACCTCACTCCTTCACTACTGACTCTGTCCATACGAGTTTTCCCGCACACATTACATTTCTTAGACAGCTCATTTATTCCAAGTAGTTTCATTCCATCATTTTATTCTTCTAACAATCAAAGTAAATTTAGGTAAGATTTTTCTTTAGCTTTAAATTTCTTAAAGTAAGTCTACAATTTGAAGCTCAAACAAATTCGAAAGTAAATTTAATTTTCAAGATTGATTTTCATTTATTTGCAAGCATAACTTTGTACTTCCATTGATTGGTTAATATTTAATTGGAAATGGTTAACTGGATACAATGTTATCTACTCATGTGAGAAAGGTGTTACATCATCGTTCTCACATAAATTAAAAAATGCACCAATTATCCAAAACCACATTTAACCACACGCCATTGAGGAAAATCATCCGCCGTTTTAGCCATTAAATGTGATATCATTTTATTTTTAATTGTTGTAGTTGAATGCGTTTCTGGTTTGTTGATCTAGTGTGGTTACAATTTAAAAAATTAATATAATTTCAATAAAGGCTATTTTTAAACATGTGGGTGGTTTTGTTTGTGTATGGTCATTATTCCAAATGGCCGAGCAGACGTGGTCACACTTTCTTGCTCTGTACGTGAATAGGTTACCAATACAATCATTTGATAGAGCTCTAAGCGATTTAGTTTATCTGTTAGTATTGGAAATGCCCTCAGGGCAAAATCATAATTATTTATTTGCAATTTAACTGTTGCACTCTTATGGTTGAATTAGTTCAAATATCGTTTAGTCATATCGAAATAATTCTAGGTGTTGATCACATACACATAAAAATTTCAAATATAAAAATTTCAAATAGATTTACAATAATGTAGCTTAGAAGTAATGATTTCTCAAACTCATTATTTCAAAATGGTGATGATTAAACATTGGACAACATTTTTAACTAATTTTCAGTTTATCTACATCTGAATGGTGTTTCTTGTAGCTCTTGATGCGCATTGTTTAAGGGAATTACTTAAACATTTTTATCACCCTCCGTTTATAAGAATCTATTTTTTGAAAGTTTATGGTTTTTAATCAAAATACTTCAAATTGTCGCCCTACTGAAGTAATTGACGTTTGACGAATTTTCAGCAGGGGTAAAAAACTATTTACACTCTCAATTATCTGTTAATTTATCCAAGACGCTCGATCAAAACGTGTTCCAGTTGTTGTAGTAGTTGCATGCATGTTGTATCAACATAATAATTTTGTATATTTGTGATTTCATGTGCTTGAGAATATTTTTTTTTATGTAGATACGTCTCTTTGTATGAATTAAGATAACTCTCAGCCCAAACACTCATTGAATTACGCCCATAGTTCTTCAAAATCTATAAAAATGTTTCTTGTAGCAGTAATTGTTAAATGGATTCTTCTATTTAATAGCATTATTCAAACACAACGTATGATAATTGTTTTGTAGCAGGCCTCCAATATAAGTAAATATCAGTGCATTGTTAAATATAAACCTTGATGCCTGAAGGCACTAGCTAATCTCACGTCCAATTCTAAACGTGAGAAAAGAGCAGTGTTTCGATGCCTGAAGCACTAGCTAATCTCACGTCCAATTCTAAACGTGAGAAAAGAGCAGTGTTTTGATGCCTGAAGACACTAGCTAATCTCACGTCCAATTCTAAACGTGAGAAAAGAGCAGTGTTTTGAAGCCTGAAGGCACTACTAATCTCACGTCCAATTCTAAACGTGAGAAAAGAGCAGTGTTTCGATGCCTGAAGACACTAGCTAATCTCACGTCCAATTCTAAACGTGAGAAAAGAGCAGTGTTTTGAAGCCTGAAGGCACTAGCTAATCTCACGTCCAATTCTAAACGTGAGAAAAGAGCAGTGTTTTGAGCCTGAAGCACTAGCTAATCTCACGTCCAATTCTAAACGTGAGAAAAGAGCAGTGTTGTTGATGCTGAAGACACTAGCTAATCTCACGTCCAATTCTAAACGTGAGAAAAGAGCAGTGTTTTAAAGCCTGAAGCACTAGCTAATCTCACGTCCAATTCTAAACGTGAGAAAAGAGCAGTGTTGATGCCTGAGCACTAGCTAATCTCGCGTCATCAAACGTGAGAAGAGCATGTTTGATGTCTGAAGGCACTACTAATCTTACGTCCAATTCTAAACGTGAGAAAAGAGCAGTGTTTTGATGCCTGAAGCACTAGCTAATCTCACGTCCAATTATGAAATGAGAAAAGAGCAGTGTTTTGATGCCTGAAGCCACTAGCTAATCTCACGTCCCATTCTAAACGTGAGAAAAGAGCAGTGTTTTTGCAGTTGTTATAACTCATAAATTATTTTGGACAAAATAAATAAAATATTGCTCTATTATAAACATGAGGGTTTAATTTTCTTCCCGTGGTAATATCAACAGTTCTTGAATATCAGACAAGGGTGTCCTCGAATTTAATGACAACTTTCCTCCCGTACCTTACACTACCACCTTAAATACAGCTCTCTTCTTCTATCACACTCTAAACTGCCTCTACGACGATCTCTGTCAAAGAGCGCAAGGTAAGCCACAGTCACATCCTATCAGTTATCAAAGATTGAGAATATACTTCAATTAGTGACCAAGAGGGAAACAAATTAAACGACTCCTGTATAATTGATCAATAAAAAACCCTCAACTGTGAGACATTGGGTCGCCCTACTTTTACTCTGAATAATTAAAACTGTTTCCACGTAGCTACAAATCGATGCCAAGCTACCTTTATCCTGAATATACCTCCCTGTAATATTTATACCAGGGGTTTCCAACGGGTGGCTACACCACGAAACCAGACATTTGGTATTTCAAGAGTGGTCCGGCTCATTTTAAAACTCGTACTAGACAATTATAGGGGACTCCAATACTGACTCATACAAGGATAAGACACATTTGTAGTTCTTCATAGAGTAAATACTACAGGGCTTTTCCTACACTGGTCACTGTCGGCAACTAGTAGATGTCGAGGCCTATTTCCGTCGACCACATAAGAAAACTACATCAGCATTAAAAGTCGATCTTTAAGTCGTCTAATCTCGCAAATCTATCAAGTACTTTCAAATGATACTTGACTTTGACCAAAGTTATCTTGATCTGACATAATTTGTTTCTCTCTTGCTCACTGAATGAAGTACATTCTCAACTCTCCTAGGCCTTGTATTCTTTGAAGATTAAATAAAATGAATTGTGACGGAAATATCAAAAACAGAGTGATGATGGAGGACGTAAATTTAGGGTTTACTACGATTAAAGGATTCAGTAACGTTGCTTGGGGGAGATGTAACCATAACAATTCTTTAGATTCTTTCAATAAATCCTCTAATACACTGTTTAAAACGTTAGTCATAACATTGTAACATGCCATGATTACATGTTATTTAAAGACTTTATCATATATACTAAATTTAAATTGTTTTGACAACTTATGTCGTAGCTAACGGTTAATAGATATCATTTGAGAATATAGGCCTAGAGTTCTTCCGCAAGGAAATTACCATGTTTTCAATGCACACATTCCTTAATGTAAGAAATTATTAAGGCAGTGAAATAAATCATTGAGAACCTTTGCTTCAAACTCTTGCAAGGGTTGTGACGTCACAGAATGAGTGGATCAGAGCAGAGCTGAAACGAGCTCATTTTCCGGGTAGAGCTCAGTTTGAGTTTAGAACAAGACCATTAGCCCAATCTTGTCTTCAAGGATCAGATCCTGGGAGGTCCAGTGGGGGGAGCACTACCCCATCCTAGTGTATCGCTTGATTTGAAGGGTTGGTGGGTTGCTGGATGTTAGCGTGAACATCTGATAACTAGGCGGAGATTGAAAAATTTACTTCTACCGTATCCTCGTTTGCACTGATAGGTAGCAAGATTGTTCTGATTGGTCCATTCTGTAGCCAACCAATGTAAGACTGCTACCTTTTAAAGTAAACGCCGTCCTTTGAAGTGGTTTGACATCGAAATAACCAAGCAAGCCATTTGACCTACTAAAACTTTGACAGATTTATCGATTAATTTATCTCTCTGAAGCCTAATTTCTAATTCTTCAACCGGAACTAATTTAGTCACTGGATCAGAGCCCAATATTGTCTGAAGCCTCACCCACGAAAAGCTTGTAGCTTTGGTACAACTCGAACCATCGTGTCTTTTCTGTTGTCTTCAATAAGACAGTGGGATCCAGACCAATGAAACATGTCTACCATCGCATACCTAATATCCAGGTCAGTCGTGTGTGAGTTCATGGACTACCAATTGTTAGAAAATCAGCAAAATATTCTAGAATAAACTAACTTTGAACATTAAATATACACTTATGTTTATAAATGATTTAATCGGCCAATTTTGTTTTATTACCTGATTATATGCGCGTGTAAGAGCACCACGTAAACTAATGAATAGATTTTTACCTTAGTATCAGCGGGAAATATTAAGATTTCATTTATATTCTCATTATGACCTGATCTGATAATAATGCTAATTTATTTTCTTAAATAATCAATTTTGTGTGCTTGATATTCACAATGTAGAATACATCATTATTTTAAATATATTATTATTGGGACTCTTGCTGTATTTTCAAAACAAAAAGTTGAATTTGATATGAGATATATAAGGAGAATAAAAGGTATTTTGCATTTGATGAAAGTGGAATAAAATAATATCTGATGTATGTGTAATTTTTATATTAATCTGGGATTGTAGTTCCAGGTCTGCTGCGCCTCAAACTTATCCGTCTGTGAAATAAAACATATACCCTAGCAAGAAGTTTAAATAAGTCCTCTGTACCGTGCTGAATGCTTTGTTTACTAGTAGATGAACATTTTAGAGTAAATATATAAAGACTAAGCAATATTGAGAAAAGGTCTTATAAACCCCGCTATAGCACATGGCGTACACACGTATTAAAGGTTTTGCTACATCTTGGAACTTTCAAATAAGGTACAATCCATCTTGGAAGTAGTCTGCAAACCTAACAATACTGTATATACCTAGGTGGCATTAACATCAGTTGGGTTAACCTACGCTGTATTAATCTAAGTTATATTAATTGAATATATTTTATTCATATCGGTAAAGTTTAACAATGTATAATAATGTTCGGTAGGATATAAAACCTAATTATTATCATAATCTCACTATAATCATATACATATATGCCCTATATATGACTATAATTCGATTTTTTAAACTTAACCAACATTAGTGCTCTACAAATCTTTTAGAATATTTTATAAAAATAAGTTTATACTTTGATAAAGTTTAAAATTAACCTAAATGAACCAAATCCATCAAATAAATATGATTTAACTTAATACAGCTTGAGCTAATATAACAGGTTAATTCCGTTTAAGGTAATACTCGTATTTTGTTCAATGAGAACAAATGACAATCTAATTTTACTGAACATGATGGACTAAATAGCAAAGCAATTATAGAATTATTGTATTTGTTAGTCAAGGTTATATCCACATCTAAGTGTCATATAGTTTTAAAATGAAAAATATACCTGGAAATAGAAAGGTTCTGTTTCAATTCCCGTGTCCATGTGTCATCTTTAAATTTTAAAAATATAATTAAATATTGACTAAAACCCGAGATAGGAAAAATGTTCTATGATTTACACTTGATGAATGGTTTTTAATTCTACTTTAATTATAGAATTTTTGTTGTCTAGCTGTTATAAAACGTTCGTATTCGTCCCCTTTTGACTAAATTTCTGATGGTTTTGTCAGTCTGCTTTTCAAACTATGTTGCTTATAGTATCAAGTAGGCTCTCAGTTTTAGAACCTGAGTTAGTTTTTAATTTTCAAACCTTATTTTTGTCGAGTACCTAAGATTGTAATTTTTGAGTCTGTGTAGTCGAGTTTGTTTTTAATTTTAAGCATGTTTTATCGAGCTGTTTCTTAATTTTTCAAATTCTATTATCAAGCTGGTTTTTAACTTTAAAGTCTGTGTTGTCTAGTTGATTTTTAATTTTTAAATCTGTGCTTACGAGGTAATTTTAAACTTTCGAACCTGTTTTTTGAATCTTCCTGCTTGTGTCATTGTTTTAAAACAATAAACTGTGTGGTATTGTTGGCAATTTGGCTTTCAATTTGAATTTGTGTATTACAGCCTTATGTTTATTCTTCTGAGGTGTTCTACCCGACTAGTGGAATCGCGGTGCCTTTGTTGTCATCATTGTTCCCCTGGCTTTATACATGTAATATTTAAACCATCTGCATGGAGATGTTTTATTGTAGTCCAGACCAGTTTCATGTGAGGTCAACCCAAGATTGGTTATACCTCGGAACCAGTGGCGGCTCGTAGCTAAAATAGTGGGTTGCTGCTAACACGGGAAGCAAAACAGTGCATTTTTTTTTTACATCACAGCCGCAAAGTCAAATTCTCCGTTGATACCATTCAGAATTTAAGCTACGAATATATTTCTTGTGGTTGCTTCTGCCTGGCTGAGATATTAGAATATCAGGTGCTGAACGACCTCTTTTCTTAACTGTAACTTTCTCATGAAGTGATAGCTGTGAAAACTTAAGCTTTTGAATTCATTTACAGTCACAGAAATTATTTATTGGTGATGCACGGCCAAGGATAAATTTTTCTGTTAAATAAAATAACAGAAAAAAAAAGAATCAAATAGAATAGCTGGAAGCATAATAATAATCTAACTCTACACTTGCTACCCACCCCTTGATTATCTCCCAAAAATAACATACAGGTTGGTCACAAGAAAATTTATTTATTTTAAAAAAAATATGACAAAAGAAAACTCTAAGAGAGAGAGAGAGAGAGAGAGTGAAGCGTGAAATAGCGTTAGGTGCCGGACAAGTTAACAACAATGACTGAACCATAAAATATTAAACGTGCGAGATCCCGTCTCATGTTAAATGGCGGCGTTAGATACATCACACAACTCCAGTTACATTGACCTTTGTAAACATCATATTAAAGTAATCATAATAAATACCCAAAAACACAAGTATTGCCGAAGGCATTCCCTCGCCGCTGCCGGCGATCCTCTAACAGTAAATAAAGACTCCTTGATAACGGATTTCTCTCTAACCGTGATTGGGCTTAACAGTAATAGAGAATAACAATTTAATATACAAACAAATGTATTTACTGCCAGCATTTACGTTTATTATGACGTCCCTATAAGAGAGCAAACTCGCTGACTCGCAGCCAAAATTAACTAACATCATGTAATCTTTTAAACAGTAACACAAACTAATTTCCAAAGGATAACAAGAGACAAACATTTAAATGTACGAAATTTATAAAACAATCAAAGACGCTGCAAGAATCCATCAACGACCTAAAATGGCGACGCTCTACAGCATACGACCATCCGTGAAGCGGAAGAAGTTAAAACTTCCTTTTAACAAATATATAAGCGCTCCCAACAGATCACTAGGTGATGTTAAATAGATCGTACGGCTAAACCGTGCAAAGTTGTATATTTTATCCATGGTCAGCAAGCAATATGAAGTAAGACCAGTGACAATAATTAATTAAATCTTTTAAATACGAAATCCTGAACTGTAATTTTGAAACATAATTGCCAGACGGAATTTTGAATACAGAGACGTGAATATAATCTAGGTACAAAGGTCACTCACCTATAGATCGCTAAGTAATGAGTGACGGCACTACCCAACATTGCCCTATATATATCAGAAAAGTGACGCTATGTGCACTCAAGGCGTGGAACAAAGAAGGGGTAAGGGTGAGCAAACGTCTAGAACACACTCGGCTCGCCTCAGAATATTTCAAAAGGCGCGCTCAATCATAGTTCAGATAGTCTTTGTACACTGTCGCTACCGCGCATTTGATCTGCGCATATCGTCTATTTTCTATATTTTGGTTGCGGCGAGGAATTGAAGCCAGGCCGCGTCAGTGAGATGTTAGTGTGGTGCGTGTTTGTGACTTTGAGTGGAGCGGAGCACGGCTGAGGCCGGGTATACTGGGGCACGAGGGGTGAGCCAAACGTTCTCTTCTTTTCTTTTAACATATGTTGTAACAGGGTTACACACTCTTCTACGGTTTATCACATTCAAGAATATGGTACACGGTTTTTAAGCAAAACACACACTGAGTAAAAATCTTCCTTCCACGTTCACGCCAGAGCCGGCACTGCGAAAGCAACAGTGCTCTATAGACCTGGCAGTCCCGCCTTCCTCCCCATCCCCCTCCTATGTGCGCATACGCACAGCAGTCAAACACCACTTCGCTGGCACTGTGAAGCGCACAGTTCCATACAAAGATTTTTGTATCTTTTTCATAAACTGGGGGATGGCTACTGAAGTACTGACATTAAGCTTAAGGAATATATATTGTATTACAAAAATAAAGAAAGAATTAAAGAAAAAAGGTCTCATATTAAATGTTATCGATAATATCAAGTGGAAATATGGGGTGCTGCAATTCCGCAGTGCCTATACACGAGCTGCCACTGCTTGGAACCAGAATGTAAAGGGGAGTTAATGTACCAACAACGTGCAACTGGGACCAAAGTAGGGTGTGGGGACTGAGCCATCACATCTACCAGTAACCATGATTGTTAATCACTGTAGTTCTTGTTGTTAGTTGTTACTCATTTAAACAAACAAGACCCTTATAGGCACAACTAAATACAAATTGTCTTTAACTTAAATGGAATAAAAACAGGGGTGTGTAGTAATCCATTTAGATTTCATTGCTGCCTTCCTCGTTCCAAAGAACGACTTAAAACAGCTTTACTAGGGGCTCGACTTACAACAGCTCTACTAGTGGTTATACTTACAACAGCTCTACTAGAGGTTTGACTTACAACAGCACTACTAGTGGTTATGCTTACAACAGCTCTACTAGAGGTTTGACTTACAACAGCACTACTAGTGGTTATACTTACAACAGCTCTACTAGAGGTTCGATGTACAACGGCACTAGGTGCATTTTAATGTTGATTGTTGTACAACCAACAAGGAGCCGGTTTGACAATAGCTCCGACTTGTGATCATTCTCGTGTCTAGGGGGTCCAGAGACTTGTGGGCTGCAGATACAAACGTTTGTAAAGCAGTCATAGAGAATGGAGGATCGATTACGAGGGAGTCTGGACTAAGAGAAAGAGAGAGAACGAGGGAAACCAGATAAACGAGAGGGGTGGGGCTCAATAGAAAGAGGACCGAATAAAACTGCTAAAGAGCGAAAGAAGCAAGCTTACCTTTCATTGTTCCACTAGGGTGTAGCTTATAAGATAAGGTCATAGTGTAATCCATCAAGGTAAGACTACTAGCCTTTAAGGTAAGCAGAATTTAAGAAGAAAAAACTGAGTAAAAGTGAGATCTATATATAAATATTCGTTACACATCAAATAAACACAGAAACAGAAAAAGACGAATTATAAAAATAAAATAAATGCTAAAAGGGGCGAATATTGATGATATATGACTTGAGGAAACGCGATAAGCCCAAAACAACACAAGAACAAGGTAACGTTCACATAAAGAGAAAGCAAACAATAACATATGCGGAATACGGACAGAAATAGAAAGTAAAATAGAGTAAAATGAATGTTATTTAATGAAACAAAGATACACTCAGAAGGAGACACAGAAAGAAAGTAGTCAATTAAAGAAATATGTTGTGACTGTACCTGTCCCACTAGAGTTCAGGAGTGGAGAGGTGTTTGACTGTACCTGTCCCACTAAGTACAGGAGTGGAGAGGTGTTGTGACTGTACCTGTCCCACTAGAGTACAGGAGTGGAGAGGTGTTGTGACTGTACCTGTCCCACTATAGTAGAAGAGTGAGAGGTGTTGTGACTGTACCTTCCACTAGAGTACAGAGTGAGAGGTGTTGTGACGTACCTGTCCCACTAGAGTACAGAGTGGAGAGGTGTGTGACTGTACCTGTCCACTAGATACAGGAGTGGAGAGGTGTTGTGACTGTACCTGTCCCACTATAGTAGAAGAGTAGAGAGGTGTTGTGACTGTACCGGTCCCACTAGAGACCTTATGGACACAATGGTGAATGTTCCCTCCAATTGAATTGAAACACAGGTTTAGTAGAAGAGAAGGAGTTGGGGGTCGGGGGGAGGATACACTGTACAAACACGGATTATAAAAATAACAATATATACTGCACTTCACCTAACAATGTAATTGTGTGGTAACTTTATAATTATCTCTGCAATATAAAAAGTAAATATTTATTAAATTAGTTAGGGAGGATCCTTTTAAACACAAAAAGTTTAAGATTATAACCTCACTACCTTCTAAGTGTGTGTGTGTGTATATATATATATATATATAATATATTCATTATATATAAAAAGAGTTTAATTACATATTAATAAAACATATCAATGTATTCTTGTCGTTGACATTATTATAATATGAAATAACATAAATGAATCGACAAATTTTTTAAGTATAATAGACTAAGAACAAAATCTTTATTTTGGTTAAAAAATATTGCTGTAGACCTGTCATTGCTAAACATCATATTTGTCTTAAAAGTTACAAAAATTAATTGATATTAAATGTAATAAATAGATTAATATTTAGCCGTTTAACGAAAAATTGGGTTTTATAAGTAAAACAAAGGTTAATAAGTCCACCGTTACATTATACATAAATGGGATGGTTAAACTCAATACAGGAACAAACAGTTAAAAAGAGGCCCAATCCCTAATGTACTATTGGTTATATCTAAAATATTTTAAATTTAAATAATAGTTAAACATTTAATCTCTAGATGAACATTTAAAACTGCGCCAAAAAACTGTTCTTTAGTTAGTAACAAATGTAACAAGACATTATGTGAACCTAGAGATTCTGTTGCTTAGTGTGTAACAAGTTTAACAAAACAATGTGCAAACGTTGAATTACTGCACAAATTTCCTCAACAAGAATTGATCGCCAGTGAAATAACATTCCTAACAGCACGAGAGTACGCCTTTTAGTTTTGTGAATACAGCCTGCAATACATAACTCTATCAAATGTAGTATCGTTTGTATCTCACGGCGTTTACATTTGAAATCAATCGTGTCTTTGGAATAGATAAAATAGTGATAGGAACATTGATAAAAAAATGTTTTCACTGTTAAAATGAGAGCGTAGCTTAAATTGTTGCTAATAAAGAGAGAATTAATGGTCGCCTCTTAAAGAAAATTGGCGGTTAACGCCTAATTTCATAACCGAGACTTTTCGTCCAATCTTTGGAAGCAAATTTGAAATTAAGAACGCAATTTCCTAAAATACATAAGAGAAAAAAAATGCTAAATAAAAGTGTAGAGGGATGGGAGTGTGTAAAAGAGAAGAGGTTTTTATTTCGAGAACGTAACATTATAGGTACTTCCAGCCTTATTTAAAATTGTCTAGAGATTTTATCAAATTAATTAAAGCGTCTTGATCTATTTTGACTTAAACAGTATATATTTATTTCTATTTGATGGCGTTGATCTATCCACTAATATTTCACTTGAGGGTTGATTTTGGGATGAATTAAATACAAGCAGAGATGCCTTTATTCCCCTTAGTAGCAAATGATTTCAACAGACATTTTTCAAACTGAATATATTTTAACCGACATAAAACAATTTCTTTGAAACAGACCACCCTAAAGAACTTTTTTCTTTTAATTCCAAATACATTTTTACTTTGTAAAATAATCTATCCCAAGAAAATGAAGAGAGAGATAGAAAATTGGATGTGTCGGCAAACGCAGCACAATTTTTTTTGTGTCTTTTTTTCGGTTCTTCTGTTAAGATAATATCATATAGTCCTAAATATTAATATCTGGGCAGTCAGTATTTTCTATCTCTTTCTCTAGACTTGGTAAAAAAATATAAAATTGAAGGTTTGGGGCGTAGGCGGATAGTGGGGCAGGAGAGTAGAGCAGGGTATGGGCAGGAGGTAGCCTTAATAAAATACCGTGGTCGTAGCCAACTACGCCACAGCGCGGGAAAAGCGATAAAAGCGTACAACCGTAGATAATCCCAGGAGCCTAAATGCCAGGCTTCGGTTCCGTTTCATTACTCGGAATACCGGCTGCGCGTGCAACAGCGTGCCAAGTCAAACGTACACTCTGTTAATTGAATTAGGCTACTTGTAAGGTTCGGCCTGTCGGGATGCTTGGATTTCATCTCGTTCGTAAGATCTAATGCTGGCAGCTTTTAAAGGGCTAGTTCACATGTTAAATATATTAAGTACTATTTAAGGGACTGATAAACCCTGCCCTCCCTTTTAACCTGTAAAGAAAAACAGAAGGCTGAAACCATTTTATATAAGTTCATTTGTAGTACATACCATAGACTGTTTTATTAATGTCTTGTAATTACATATCGTAGACTGATTCAATAAATCAGGAGATTAAAATATTATATTCATTAGTTAATTGCAGGATATAGTTATTTTATCGATTAAAATCATTTAGCTACTATAAAAACTTTGTATAATTAATCAAAATAATACTAAAAACCCTTGAAAGTACACGCTCCATTCAAATAGTGAAACCGATCCCTAATGGATTAAAATATTCGTATATAACCAGTTTTATGTTTATGGCTCATTTAGATCGACTGACAAGCTTTTAGCTGCTACGTAAAGGAACGCTTCTACAAGCCAACCTCCGTTTTAAATTTTATTTGAAACAGCTTTTTAAAACAGACAATTGAACCAGTGTATACTAATATTATAAAGAGGAAAGATTTGATTTTTTGGTTTGATTGTAATGGATAAACTCAAAAACTATTGGACCGATTTTAAAAACTCTTTCACCAATATAAAGCTACATTATCAGCGAGTAACATAGCCTATATTTTATTTTAAAATTCAATTTATTCCTCATAAAAATGTCGATAATATATTATATAGTCGTTGGAAAAAAAATGTTGTTGAAGGGAAAGTGGGGTAGGTGAAGGGGGCGGGGGGGGGGGTAGGGGCGAGGAAAGAGAAATAGATGTAGTGAAGAGGAACGCAAAAAAATAAGATTAAAATAAAATTTGGGGAAACGAGGAGAGTAAATGAAAGTGGAGGAAGCTGAAAAATTAATTTAATTTTAACAATTTGTTTGATTGGTGTATACACAATTCATTTCGCGCCTAAAGCAAACAAAATTATAGAGGAATGAGATGAAAATAGGAGGGAGGATAAAAAGAGGGAGGGGGCTATACAGTGATGGTAAGACTGTATTAAAAAAAAAGTAAAAAAGTTTTGTTTTTATATCGACATGATGGATGATTTGAAGCTTTGTTTTACAGGATTCTTTACAATATTTTTTACGGGGAAGGGGGCTAGTATGATACAAAACTGTTTATAATGTGACGTTGAAATATATCAAACTAGTTTTTGATATGATCAAATATTGTTAATATCAAGTATTTTTTTCTAAGAAACGCAATCTTGGTATTTTCTTTCAAATAAAGTTTTTGATATAATATTTATAGTATTTTATTTTTTGGTAATTGTTTTTTCTAAGACGTCTGCTAATTACATTTACTCGATACATTATAAATAACTAACAACAACAATGCATGTTTAAAATGGCACATTGTTGCCGAGCCCGCCCGTTAAAGTAGAAACACTGCAGTTCTTCTCATGTACCACTAACAGATGTGTAGAGCAGGGGGTGCTATTTAATATCAAGACATGTACCACTAACAGATGTGTAGAGCAGGGGGTGCTATTTAATATCAAGACATGTACCACTAACAGATGTGTAGAGCAGGGGGTGCTATTTAATATCAAGACATATACCGCTAACAGATGTGTAGAGCAGGGGGTGCTATTTAATATCAAGACATATACCGCTAACAGATGTGTAGAGCAGGGGGTGCTATTTAATATCAAGACATGTACCGCTAACAGATGTGTAGAGCAGGGGTGCTATTTAATATCAAGACATGTACCGCTAACAGAGTGTAGAGCAGGGGGTGCTATTTAATAACAAGACATGTACCGCTAACAGATGTGTAGAGCAGGGGGTGCTATTTAATATCAAGACATGTACCGCTAACAGATGTGTAGAGCAGGGGGTGCTATTTAATATCAAGACATGTACCGCTAACAGATGTGTAGAGTAGGGGTGCTATTTAATATCAAGACATGTACCGCTAACAGATGTGTAGAGCAGGAGGTGCTATCTAATATCATGACATGTACCGCTAACAGTTGTGTAGAGCAGGGGGTGCTATTTAATATCAAGACATGTACCGCTAACAGATGTGTAGAGCAGGGGATGCTATTTAATATCAAGACATGTACCGCTAACAGATGTGTATAGCAGGGGGTGCTATTTAATATCAAGACATGTACCGCTAACAGATGTGTAGAGCAGGGGGTGCTATTTAATATCAAGACATATACCGCTAACAGATGTGTAGAGCAGGGGGTGCTATTTAATATCAAGACATGTACCGCTAACAGATGTGTAGAGCAGGGGGTGATATTTAAATAAGGAAATATTCGATATCGAGATGTTGATGCATTTTTACGTTTATGTGAACTCGAACCCAAAATAGCGAATTTTACAATTCTAACTGTTCCAATGACTGTCTGTCTCTGGCCACAATTTCAAAATCGTTAAATGGATTTTGTTTTTAATTAATATTAAGATTTTACAGGGCTATACCACCTTTTGTTTGCCTTAGACTTTTAATTAAGGGTAGCTTACTGATTTTTTGAATTCCAAATTTTCCGAAAATGAATGTGACACTTTTTGTTTAAAATGCATAATTAGTATTTGTTTGACACGTCAAATAACACTCCATTCTTAATTTGGGGCTAACATTTCATCTATCGATAGTTTACGTGTATTGGGAGTGTTTTTAATGAAACAATGCGCTGTGAAGTTGTATTTTGAGTAAACTGTCAAGGTGTCCTTATACAATCTATACTATACTATATATCTATATATAAGCTAATACTCTATTTAAAATAGCCCAAAGACTCCTCCTACCCTGCCTAGAGGCAGGATTAAAACCTATACCAAATATTTCAACTATAATAACCCAAAGGATTGAGCACATTTTAGATGAGAGCAGAATGATCTCACAGAGCCACATACTGATAACCTCACAGAGCCATACATACTGATAACCTCACAGAGCCATATATACTGATAACCTCACAGAGCCATACATACTGATAACCTCACAAAGCCATACATACTTATAACCTCACAGAGCCATACATACTGATAACCTCACAGAGCCACAGATACTGATAACCTCACAGAGCCATAGATACTGATAACCTCACAGAGCCATATACTGATAACCTCACAGAGCTATACATACTGATAACCTCACAGAGCCATACATACTGATAACCTCACAGAGCCATACATACTGATAACCTCACAGAGCCATACATACTGATAACCTCACGAGCCATACAAAACTGATAACCTCACGAGCCATACATACTGATAACCTCACAGAGCCAACATTGATAACTCACAGAGCTATACATACATAACCTCACGGAGCCATACATACTGATAACCTCACAGAGCCACATACTGATAACCTCACAGAGCCACAGATACTGATAACCTCACAGAGCCATAATACTGATAACCTCACAGAGCCAAACATACTGATAACCTCACAGAGCCGCAGATACTGATAACCTCACAGAGCCATACATACTGATAACCTCACAGAGTACATAGTGATAACCTACAGATACTGATAACCTCACAGAGCCATACATACTGATAACCTCACAGAGCCATATAGTGATAACCTACAGAACTTGATAACCTCACAGACCTACATAATAACCTCACAGAGCCACAAGTGATAACTGATAAAACCTCACAGAGCCATAATACTGATAACCTCACAGAGCCATACATACTGATAACCTCACAGAGCCATACATACTGATAACCTCACAGAGCCATACATACTGATAACCTCACAGAGCCATACATACTGATAACCTCACAGAGCCACAGATACTGATAACCTCACAGATCCATACATACTCTTAACCTCACAGAGCCATACATACTGATAACCTCACAGAGCCACATACTGATAACCTCACAGAGCCATACATACTGATAACCTCACAGAACCATACATACTGATAACCTCACAGAGCCACATAGTGATAACCTCACAGATACTGATAACCTCACAGAGCCATACATACTTTTAACCTCACAGGTCCACAGATACTGATAACTTCACAGAGCCATACATACTGATAACCTCACAGAGCCATATATACTGATAACATCACAGAGCCACAGATACTGATAACCTCACAGAGCCATACATAATGATAACCTCACAGATCCACAGATACTGATAACCTCACAGAGCCATACATACTGTATAACCATACAATGAACCACAGATACTACTGATAATACTCACAGAGCCACAGATACTGATAATCTCACAGAGCCACAGATACTGATAACCTCACAGAGCCATAGATACTGATAACCTCACAGAGCCACATACTGATAACCTCACAGAACCACAGATAATGATAACCTCACAGAGCCATACATACTGATAACCTCACAGAGCCACATAGTGATAACCTCACAGATACTGATAACCTCACAGAGCCACAGATACTGATAACTTCACAGAGCCACAGATACTGATAACCTCACAGAGCCACAGATACTGATAACCTCACAGAGCCACAAATACTGATAACCTCACAGAGCCACAGATATGATAACCTCACAGAGCCACATATTGATAACCTCACAGAGCCACATATACTGATAACCTCACAGAGCCACAGATACTGATAACCTCACAGAGCCACAGATACTGATAACCTCACAGAGCCACATATACTGTAACCTCACAGAGCCACAGATACTGATAACCTCACAGAGCCACAGATACTGATAACCTCCTGTTGTGGATAATTTAAAAATAGATCAAAGCAACAAGAAACAGCCTGATTGGTTCGTTCTGTAAACTGAGTTACGTCAGTGTTCATGACCGTTAGCTTACTAGGAGGTAGCTTTGATAAACATTTCAATATGGTGTATGAACTTTTACTTGAACAAGGACTTCAATATGGACAATTATATGATATGGCCAACAAGAAATACAATGATATGGAAAAATAACAATGGACTAAAGAAAGCAATAGTTAAATTATATATTAATTATTTATTTCTTTTGCTATACCGTAATCAACACTAAATTAGTTACAAAAACCTAACTGCGATTACAAAAACTTATATTCTTGCCATGAGAGTTATCCACTTTGAGAAGCAAAGAAATGTTACTACGTATCCCGGATGGAAAATAGTGAATCTGTCGCACTCCAGACTATCAGGGAATATCACTCAAGATGAGGTCCTTGTCCTTGCTTGGATTTCAGTACTAGCTCCAAATACTCCATCAGTTTTTCTTTGACACAAATCGCTTCTTACTGTAGTTCTTTAGTTTTCCAATTCCTTTTATAATGTGTAATAATTACCTAAATACTTTCTCATTTCAAATTTATTTCTGAACCACATTCTCTTTCATTGTTTGTCTCCAACATCTCCTTCGTCAGTTAAAATGGCAACCATAGCCAGCATGTTTGCTTCCGACACAACATTGCGGAAAATTGATTCATTCAACATGGCGCTTCGAGTACGCAACGTAACGTTGACATGATTCATAGTGTGAATTGACCTTTAGTCTAGTTTGCCGTAACGGAAATATAGAGGGGCTCGAATCCCATCTGGATGTATTGAGGGAGTTTTCTCCCCTCTTGTTTCATGCAAATGATTAGTACTCTTGCCTGAATAAGGTCCGTTCAACCAATTGATGGTCACCATACTGCTCAAGCAATGCTCCCAATCCTTGATATAGGTGTAAGTTTGCTTGACTGATGACAGTGGGAATAATAACGTTCTATGACCGATGTAAAGATCTTATTCAGCTATCACGCCAACAAAGGTACAGAAAGTTCTTATCGATCTAAAAAGTGTTGTTTATTTGCTAGCTGAAGCTTGCAGTTGCTCGCGATGAGAATACGACAGAACGTTCTTTACGATCGTTTCATTTAACTAGTTGTGTGTGGCTTTGTGCCATCTCTACCTACTCTTATTAATTATAACACCTATGTAGCTTAGCAGTGCTCTGACCTCTTAGCTATGGGCTCCGGGTTTGATTCCAGGAATATCTGAAACATTCACATAGGTGAAATTAGGAATTCTTCATTCTTATTGATATCATTGATGGCCTGAGGACGGGATGTTTATTTTTTTCTAGAATTAAGCTGGTTTGTAAGTATTGTGTTGATATAATTATTTAGATAAGATGAGCACGTTAAACCATCCTGAATTAAAAAATAATCGAAATAAGATAATTTTAAAATTGATTTAACACGCGCTAGCCTTGCTAGTGCCCATGTATGGTATGCTTAGTGATCTTCTCATCCTCTCCCCAGGCGAATGCTCGGCATTTTTGGTTCACAATTTATAACTTTTTTCAGTGCCAGTTTTTCATAACAAGGGTCACAAATTGATAAAACCAGGCTAGTATTTTATGTGGAATCTTTTGTTTTCTTCACTAACTTATTTTTTAAAAGTAGTTCATTTCAGCAAGAAAGTACACTTTTATGAAGGATACACAGATTAATTGGGGTGGTATTCTTTAATATTCATGAAAATGAACTGTTTGCACATCTTTAATTAGCTTAGAAATGAGAAGAAAAGATAAAAATTAAATAAAACATAAATAAATCACTTTGCATCTAATAAACTCTTATCTAAAGACAGTTAAAGTAAGTAACTGATTGTCTGGTGAGAAACTTGCAGGACACGATCTTACAGTGTTGAGTACGGGAACTGAAGTACAACATTTTACGCGCGGTGCGGCGCATCAACTGAAGAGCTAATATCCTCGTCCGAGAATTGAACCCTATATCGATACTATCGGGAGTGTGATATCCTTGTACGAGTATGTAGAGCTACTAACTACACTCATGTGTAAGCAAGAAAGGAATGATTTAGATGAAGTGTACCCACATCTGCATATGGGGTGAGTGATAAATAATTTAGGGAAAAAATCTCAGTACACCCGACCGGGATTAGAACCCCTATCTACCCATCATGTACAGTAAATCTATTGCGAGATTGACACGGATAGTGAATTGGCTCTAGTTTTGTATTGCTAGTTCATAAAATGTTTTTAGACAGTGAATGAAACACTGGTTTTGTTAATATTTCAAACATGTTTATTAGTCTTTTTAGTCACTTTTTGATTGTTCTAGTGATGTTTCTAATTATATTTTTATTTAAGTGCTGTCAGCCCCAACTTATTGAAACTTCACTTTTAATTTGTGTTTTTTTAAAGTAGTCTACGTTTCGTAAGTCTACGCTCGTCGCAGTAGATAAAAATAAAACTATCTAGCTTAAGTGTTTTTAGATGAATCATAAAAAACATACCTTACCTTAAATGAAAACAAACAGTCCTAATGACGGAAACCGTACTTGATATTTGTGAATAAAGTTAGGTAAACGGTGAAAAGGTTAAACACGCGAAGAGACGTATGTTGATCGCAAAGTAAATGTTGTGTATTTGAACCCCCCCCCCCCTTTTATTTATACACCAAATAAAAGTCAGGTTGGTGACAAGAGAGTTTATTTATTTTCAATAATAACAATAACAATACTCGATGAGAAAAGAGTAGGACAAGCCCGGAGTTAGGCGTAGGCAAAATGAGGCCATTAAAACTCATATACAAACAAAGATATGGGGTACGACCCCAAGCAATAAGATGGCCGCCGTAGGTACCCACAGCATAAACAAACATTTAAATTGACCTCCATACAAATTCGTCAAGTATAATGATAAAGAACGAATATAGGAACAATAACCCGCATACTAACAATAAACATTAGACATAGACTATTCGCCATCGGCGACTCCCCAATAACTTATGAAAAAGAGAGAGTCCCCAAAAAAGGTTACCATAATAGCTATTTTAAAGCTCAAAAACTGAAACCAAGATCCATTATATAGATGCATCATTAAAATTAATTAACCTTGCAATTAACAATACTCATACACTAAGAGCGTGGGTTCGCGACCCCAGGTTTAACCAACAAAGTTTGGATCAATGGAAATTCAATCCCCCAATAATGACAGTAACATTGATCGTTCAATATGATTTTACCCAAATACTCAAAAGGTACGGTATAACTAATATCCCGCACATCAAACATGGCGGAGTAAATAGTCCCAAAACAATCCGTGAAGCGGATGAGATACGTCAATCAGAATAATAATATCCCTAAACTCAAACTGCGCTGCCATGACCTCTACAAAAGTCGCAGTTCCAATATATAATAAATAAAGTTAAATTGTAAATAAATATCGACCAAAACGTAATTTAGAATTCATCGTTACTCAAAACAGAATTTTTATACAAGTAAATTAAATCTTAAATTGACACCAAGTGCCTCACCTATAGAATGCGGAGAAATGTGTGTCATGGCACTAGAGTCCTGCCATTATATACAACCAAGGTAGCGTCACCTGTTCTCAAAGCGCGGGAAGCAAGGTAGGAGAAAGGGGGAAGGGGAGTGCACTGTTCGGGAAGATTCTCGGTGTTCAGGGCGAGATTTCAAATCTCGCGCCGCTCGACCGGCCGTTAACTTCAGAGCACTGTCAATAGGCGCGCACGGGTCCGCGCATGTAGATCGTCTTTTATTTATTCTTTCTTGGGGTGGGGCAGGCTGGAGGCGTGGCTTAGCTGACGGTTACTCGTCTCAGTTGAAAACAATCTGGGTGGCGAGACGATGTGTTTGTGTGTGTCCTCGTAGAACAGCCAAATGGAGGCAGAGTTGGTGAGTCCATGCAATCTTTTTCTTTCCATGTTGTGACTCGGTCACAGATTATCACGAACCATCTGTTTATCAAAGTTTATCAGTGACCTTTGTTTATTCTGCTCCAGCCATCCTGCCTATGGTGTTTCTCCTGTTATAAGACTCACGGGTATAGGTTTGTATACATGGTTCTAAAGGTGTTTCTCCTGTTATAAGACTCACGGGTATAGGTTTGGATACATGGTTCTAACGAGGTTTGTATCTGTGCAGAAGATTTCTCATATTTTATGATAAGCTGGAAAATAGAAATTTGGGCCTCAATGCCAAAAGGATTTAAACATTTTTAATAATAAACATATTGATTGTTCTAAGTGCCAACTATAAATACGTTCCAAAATGTCCGGGTATCTCCTGGTTCTAATGTGAGCCTCAACAAGGCCTATACCCGTATTTTCCTACAAACGGGCATTTGGTACACCTTTTAGAAAATATCAAGTTATATCTTCGATCAACATTTATACCATTTTACTATAAAAGTGTTATTTTATAAGTATTGATATTATCCATGAAAAGTGACAACTGCAGATCATACCAATTAATGTATGGATGGGCCTACATAAGTTGAAACTTATGTCTATCAGGTATGTTCATTGATAAAAAACTAGGGTATACCTGTTCACTGCTATTTCTTTCTGTTGGAGCATTCTCTGCTGACGGAAATATACAACAAATTACATTAAGACGCGACTTGCGGTGTTACTTGTCTAACTTAATTACTATCCGCGGGGCGAGACGGGCTCTTACGTTAGAAAACTATTTTTGAGGATTTTCCATTTATTAAAAAAAATTAACTTTTCCCGACTTAGTTTGGTTATGATTTTTTGTGCTTCAGAGTGTACTCGAATTGAAATTATTCCTATTTCTTATTAGTAACTGCATTTCAGGACAAGATCCACAAACAGCCATTTTTAGAGCACCAGAAGAAATTCGTTTTTCTTGTCTATTTCCAAACTTATTCAACTGGACATAACTGTTTGATAAAGTTTGCTCTTGAAATTTCTTTGAGTCAGCCCGCTCGCTGTATCTAAAGAGAAATACCAAACGTGACAGGCGACCCCTCCAAAAGTTTTATGTCCTCGTCTCAAAAGACCTTTCACTTTTGATGTATGTATCCTCGCTTGGGTAAGACGGGGTAGTTTGACAGAGCGTAGGGTCGAATTACTACAAAGTACACACATGGGGCTGTAAAATACCTTCTTGTAGGTTTACTTAGCATAATTGGACAACGTTGTACAACAAGGGGCCAACTGCCAGTATCTTCCCCACAAATATTGAATTATATCAGACATGGTCTATATTTTATTGTTCTACCTTATTTGTGCGAGATTTGAACTTTTAAACTTTATTTTTACATTAATAAAGACCTGCTTGAGTTTCAAACAAACTTCGCTTTCTACAGCCCTGAAAGCCAACCACATTATTTTCTCAAATGTAACGTTATTAAAAAAGTTTAGTCCTTGTGAGTGTAGAAGTATTTGCCACATTATAGCTTCCTTGTACGTTTAATACAAGTTCTGGGAAAATAAAAACTTTTTAAGGTTCAATAGTGTTACTGTCTACACCTGTAGTCAGTTCAACATAGCATAGCATAGCTAAGGTCTAATAGTGTTACTGTCTACACCTGTAGTCAGATCAACATAGCATTGCATAGCTAAGGTCTAATAGTGTTACTGTCTACACCGGTAGTCAGCTCAACATACCCTAGCTAAGGTCTAATAGTGTTAATGTCTACACCTGTAGTCAGCTCAACATACCCTAGCTAAGGTCTAATAGTGTTACTGTCTACACCTGTAGTCAGTTCAACATAGCATAGCATAGCTAAGGTCTAAAAGTGTTACTGTCTACACCTGTAGTCAGTTCAACATAGCATAGCATAGCTAAGGTCTAATAGTGTTACTGTCTACACCTGTAGTCAGCTCAACATACCCTAGCTAAGGTCTAATAGTGTTACTGTCTACACCTGTAGTCAGATCAACATAGCATAGCATAGCTAAGGTCTAATAGTGTTACTGTCTACACATGTAGTCAGTTCAACATAGCATAGCTAAGGTCTAATAGTGTTACTGTCTACACCTGTAGTCAGTTCAACATAGCATAGCATAGCTAAGGTCTAATAGTGTTACTGTCTACACCTGTAGTCAGTTCAACATAGCATAGCATAGCTAAGGTCTAATAGTGTTACTGTCTACACCTGTAGTCAGTTCAACATAGCATAGCATAGCTAAGGTCTAATAGTGTTACTGTCTACACCTGTAGTCAGTTCAACATAGCATAGCATAGCTAAGGTCTAATAGTGTTACTGTCTACACCTGTAGTCAGTTCAACATAGCATAGCTAAGGTCTAATAGTGTTACTGTCTACACCTGTAGTCAGTTCAACATAGCATAGCATAGCTAAGATCTAATAGTGTTACTGTCTACACCTGTAGTCAGTTCAACATAGCATAGCATAGCTAAGGTCTAATAGTGTTACTGTCTACACCTGTAGTCAGTCCAACATAGCATAGCATAGCTAAGGTCTAATAGTGTTACTGTCTACACCTGTATTCAGTTCAGAATACCCTAGCTAAGATCTAATAGTGTTACTGTCTACACCTGTAGTCAGTCCAACATAGCATAGCATAGCTAAGGTCTAATAGTGTTACTGTCTACACCTGTAGTCAGGTCAACACACCCTAGCTAAGGTCTAATAGTGCTACTGTCTACACCTATAGTCAGGTCAACACACCCTAGCTAAGGTCTAATAGTGCTACTGTCTACACCTATAGTCAGGTCAACACACCCTAGCTAAGGTCTAATAGTGCTACTGTCTACACCTGTAGTCAGTCCAACATAGCATAGCATAGCTTAGGTCTAATAGTGTTAATGTCTACACCTGTATTAATGATGCGAGGGGTTAAATCCCCACAAACGCTAGAAACATACTATTGTAAAATTGGGCTTGATACGTTTTTTAGAATTTTAACTCAACTGTTTGTACAGGAGTTAAATTACTAAAAAGAGCTAGAAGAGTAATTAATAAGTCCGACTGTCTACTGTACACTAGTTCGATGCCAGGTCTACCTAAAATAATGTAGTAGACCTATTTGTGTTAAAGTTGATTATATTATCAACAAGAGTTGGATGATAATTTTATTGTTATCACCGCGTCTTACTACCTATTTGGTTTGTGCGCAATATACTATAATTGGGTGGTATGAGGAAGGAAGAGTCGTAGAGATGATATACCAGCACTTGCGTGGGTGGAGAGTGGGAAACCACTTAACGAAAACCTCCCTTAATAAAACCGCAACCGGGCTTCAAACCCAGATCTCCTCGCCCAGTCCATAACGAGAAGGGTGTTATAGACCAGAGATTCTCTATGCACTGAACAAGGCAATACAATTGTCAAGACACGCCGATAACAAGTCTTTAGATGGTGGTCAACAGCTAGAATTATAATAACAGGTTGTTTTTAAAAATACTGCTCAGCTTGGATATAAATACTCGTATTTATTTTCAGCTCCTCAAATTTGTATCGCTTCTTTTTTATCTTCCCCCAAACTTCCGTGGCACACCGTTTCAAAAAAGGTGTCGTAGACCATTCGGCTACTAAAGCGGGGCTGATAAGCTATGCCGACTGTCCCAGTTTAAAAGGAATGTGATATTAGAGCAAGTTTTTAGAAAGTACACGTTACATGAACTTAGTTTAAAAAAATAAAAAAGTGACAGTCGAGCGGTTTTGTTTGTATGTTTATTTTTTTCAATTATAGTGTTTGGGATATTAAGTTCTAAGATCTGCCTCGGTGGCCGCATGGTGTAATATTATATATAATTAGGGGTGTGCGAGTAGAGTTTCAGTAGATGATCAAACTCAACGATTTTTACAAAACTAGAAAATTTTAAGTAGGGGTTCCGAAAACTACTAGTTAGATTATTTGTTTGTGTTTGTGACTATAGTTTTTTCACAAAGAAAAACCCACAAAAAAGATGTTTTTACTTATTTATGGTTTATGCATGGATCTATTACAGTATGTTTTCGTACAGTGCATACAATAATTGTGTATACTTTTTTAAAGATTTATGTCCATGCGACTTGTATTACTGTCATATTTTTAACATTCAAGCCAATATTTAGCCCAAATGTTCTAATTGAAAGAAATTAAAAGCGTTTTAAACTAGCTTAATTGGTTTAGTTAAGAAAGACAAATGATGTAAACATTTATTTATGGGTGAGACTGTAGGCTAAATCTTGAACAAAAGTATTTTAGTATTGGAGGACCCTGACAGGTGTCTGGCATTTGGAACTACTACATTATTCTGTCCCTACCCGTTTCTGTGGTCTTTACAGGTGAAATATATAATCATTTTATTGACGAGTGTAATACCAAGGGGAGCCAGCCAGCAGCCAAACCACTGTAACATTTCACTCCAGTGTCGTTAGAAGAGGCACCCCAAGGCTGGAGACGTTAGAAGAGGAACCCCAAGACTGGGAGACGTTAGAAGAGGCACCCCAAGGCTGAGAGACGTTAGAAGAGGAACCCCAAGACTGGGAGACGTTAGAAGAGGCACCCCAAGGCTGGGAGACGTTAGAAGAGGAACCCCAAGACTGGGAGACGTTAGAAGAGGCACCCCAAGGCTGAGAGACGTTAGAAGAGGAACCCCAAGGCTGGGAAACGTTAGAAGAGGAACCCCAAGACTGGGAGACGTTAGAAGAGGAACCCCAAGACTGGGAGACGTTAGAAGAGGAACCCCAAGGCTGGGAGACGTTAGAAGAGGAACCCCAAGACTGGGAGACGTTAGAAGAGGCACCCCAAGGCTGAGAGACGTTAGAAGAGGAACCCCAAGACTGGGAGACGTTAGAAGAGGCACCCCAAGGCTGAGAGACGTTAGAAGAGGAACCCCAAGGCTGGGAAACGTTAGAAGAGGAACCCCAAGACTGGGAGACGTTAGAAGAGGAACCCCAAGACTGGGAGACGTTAGAAGAGGAACCCCAAGACTGGGAGACGTTAGAAGAGGCACCCCAAGGCTGAGAGACGTTAAAAGAGGAACCCCAAGACTGGGAGACGTTAGAAGAGGCACCCCAAGGCTGAGAGACGTTAGAAGAGGAACCCCAAGATGGAGACGTTAGAAGAGGACCCCAAGACTGGGAGACGTTAGAAGAGGCACCCAGGCTGAGAGACGTTAGAAGAGGAACCCAAGGCTGGGAGACGTTAGAAGAGGAACCCCAAGACTGAGAGACGTTAGAAGAGGAACCCCAAGGCTGGGAGACGTTAGAAGAGGAACCCCAAGACTGAGAGACGTTAGAAGAGGAACCCCAAGGCTGGGAGACGTTAGAAGAGGAACCCCAAGACTGGGAGACGTTATAAGAGGCACCCCAATGCTGGGAGACGTTAGAAGAGGAACCCCAAGACTGGGAGACGTTAGAAGAGGCACCCCAAGGCTGGGAGACGTTAGAAGAGGAACATGAAAACTGGACTATTAGTGATCCCTTTTCCTCTCTAACAACACTGTGACAGAGATACAATGAGAGTGGATGTATCTCCTTGCTATCTAACAAGACTATGACAGAGATACAATGAGTGGATGTATCTCCTAGCTATCTAACAAGAGTGAGACAGAGTTACAATGGGAGTGGATGTATCTCCTTGGTATGTAACAACACTGTAACAGAGATACAATGGGAGTGGATGTATCTCATAGCTATCTAACAAGACTGTAACAGAGATATAATGGGAGTGGATGTATCTCCTTGCTATCTAACCAGACTGTAACACAGATATAATGAGAGTAGATGTATCTCATAGCTATCTAACAAGACTGTAACAGAGATATAATGGGAGTGGATGTATCTCATAGCTATCTAACAAGACTGTAACAGAGATACAATGGGAGTGGATGTATCTCTCTGCTATCTAACAAGACTGTGACAGAGATATAATGGGAGTGGATGTATCTCCTTGCTATCTAACAAGACTGTGACAGAGATACAATGGGAGTGGATGTATCTCTCTGCTATCTAACAAGACTGTAACAAAGATATAACGGGAGTGGATGTATCTCCTAGCTATCTAACAAGACTGTGACAGAGATATAATGGGAGTGGATGTATCTCCTTGCTATCTAACAAGACTGTGACAGAGATATAATGGGAGTGGATGTATCTCTCTGCTATCTAACAAGACTGTAACACAGATATAATGGGAGTGGATGTATCTAATAGCTATCTAACAAGACTGTAACAGAGATACAATGGGAGTGGATGTATCTCCTTGCTATCTAACAAGACTGTGACAGAGATATAATGGGAGTGGATGTATCTCCTTGCTATCTAACAAGACTGTGACAGAGATACAATGGGAGTGGATGTATCTCTCTGCTATCTAACAAGACTGTAACAGAGATACAATGAGTGGATGTATCTCCTATCTATCTAACAAGACTGTAACAGAGATACAATGGGAGTGGATGTATCTCCTTGCTATGTAACAACACTGTGACAGATATACAATGGGAGTGGATGTATCTCATAGCTATCTAACAAGACTGTAACACAGATATAATGAGAGTGGATGTATCTCCTAGCTATCTAACAAGACTGTGACAGAGATATAATGGGAGTGGATGTATCTCCTAGCTATCTAACAAGACTGTAACAGAGATACAATGAGAGTGGATGTATCTCCTAGCTATCTAACAAGACTGTGACAGAGATATAATGGGAGTGGATGTATCTCCTTGCTATGTAACAACACTGTGACAGAGATACAATGGGAGTCGATGCATCTCATAGCTATCTAACAAGACTGTGACAGAGATACAATGAGTGGATGTATCTCCTAGCTATCTAACAAGACTGTAACAGAGATACAATGGGGGTGGATGTATCTCCTTGCTATGTAACAACACTGTGACAGAGATATAATGGGAGTGGATGTATCTCCTTGCTATCTAACAAGACTGTAACAGAGATACAATGAGTGGATGTATCTCCTAGCTATCTAACAAAACTGTAACAGAGATATAATGGGAGTGGATGTATCTCCTTGCTATCTAACAAGACTGTGACAGAGATATAATGGGAGTGGATGTATCTCCTAGCTATCTAACAAGACTGTGACAGAGATACAATGGGAGTGGATGTATCTCTCTGCTATCTAACAAGACTGTAACAGAGATAAAAAGAGTGGATGTATCTCCTAGCTATCTAACAAGACTGTAACAGAGATACAATGGGAGTGGATGTATCTCCTTGCTATGTAACAACACTGTGACAGAGATATAATGGGAGTGGGTGTATCTCCTTGCTATCTAACAAGACTGTAACAGAGATACAATGAGTGGATGTATCTCCTAGCTATCTAACAAGACTGTAACAGAGATACAATGGGAGTGGATGTATCTCCTTGCTATGTAACAACACTGTGACAGAGATATAATGGGAGTGGATGTATCTCCTTGCTATCTAACAAGACTGTGACAGAGATATAATGGGAGTGGATGTATCTCCTAGCTATCTAACAAGAGTGAGACAGAGTTACAATGGGAGTGGATGTATCTCCTTGGTATGTAACAACACTGTAACAGAGATACAATGGGAGTGGATGTATCTCATAGCTATCTAACAAGACTGTAACAGAGATATAATGGGAGTGGATGTATCTCCTAGCTATCTAACAAGACTGTAACAGAGATACAATGAGAGTGGATTTATCTCCTAGCTATCTAACAAGACTGTAACAGAGATACAATGAGTGGATGTATCTCCTTGCTATCTAACAAGACTGTGACAGAGATATAATGGGAGTGGATGTATCTCCTTGCTATCTAACAAGGCTGTGACAGAGAAACAATGAGAGTTGATGTATCTCCTAGCTATCTAACAAGACTGTAACAGAGATACAATGGGAGTGGATGTATCTCCTAGCTATTTAACAAGACTGTGACAGAGATACAATGGAGTGGATGTATCTCTCTGCTATCTAACAAGACTGTAACAGAGATACAATGAGTGGATGTATCTCCTAGCTATCTAACAAGACTGTAACAGAGATACAATGGAGTGGATGTATCTCCTAGCTATCTAACAAGACTGTGACAGAGATACGTTGCAGATGCAACATGGTAGCTTCCAAACCGGGTTTCCCCAATAAAAATACTACGACATGGCGTAATGTTCTACACGCAAGCGTTAATTTAGGTTAATAGAGTGTATTTAAGATCTACTTTACATCCTAGTTACTAAAAGCGTGAATATGTCGAGCTTCTTGTCCAAGATATTCTTCTTCGACTCCATACAATGTTCAATTATTCCTAATCTTGTAAACCAATCTAAGTGCCAAAAATCTGGTGCCTTGTTAGTTTTAAAAACTATTAGTTTGGATAGTCCTCATATTTATGGTTGTTTCGTTAAATAATTTTTTGGAAGACTTATTTTAAGTCGACTGGTTTAGTGATATTTCTTATCAGTTGGTGTTTAAATAGTTATTAGAGGGAATAATTATTGAGTAAGCTCCTAAATTAATGTATTACCTAAATCGTACCTGCCAACATTTTCGTGTTAACCTTTTGGTTCTACTCAAGAAGAGCAAGGCATACCAATCTTGTCAACTTCACTTTAAAAAAATGAATGGGACGTTAAACCACACAGGTTTTGGTCGTTCTTTTACCTAAAAATGGAGAAATTTACTTAAAACTGGTAATATATTATGTGAAACAATAACTAAATAATTAACATTGTTTCAAAAACATCATTGAAAAAAAGAGCATAACACTCTACCAAAGATCATACATGAAATAATATACATTGTTACAGAAACTCGTGCGGTAACCTGGTGTTCTAGGGGTAAGGTGTCAGACTTCTGTACTGGGAGTCCAGGGTTCAATCCTCGGTCCCGGCACAGATTTATCTGATTGCCAAACCCTTCCTTCACCTCTGACAAGACGTGTATTTATCACAGCTTGTGAATGTGGGGAATGCCAAGCCTCCAGCGTGGTTCGGATTCTCACAATCACCCTACCATTACACATTAGCGTAAGTGCGTATAACCCGAACGGGTAGTAAGACGCGGTGCTAATAAAAAAAATAAAAAACAGAAACTTGGAAAAAAGAGGAAAATCTTTGTTTACAAAAAAAAAGTAATCATTTCGAAGATCTAAAAAAATTACTATAAATTTTCCTATAGCTCAAAAAGTGTTGATTTAAAATATTATATTTCAACTAAAAGTTTACAATAATCCTACATTTTGTAACAGTAAGAGTTGCGGAGATCAAAGTTGGAAAGTTTCGCTCGTAATGTACCCTCAGTCATTTTATGGTAAAATGAGGAATTCAATTTTGTAATGAGTCGAGTCTGAGTAATTCAATTTTATATCTTTTCGGCCATAAGTAAACTACCCTTAGATTTTAATTAGAATTATAATTACAAAAAATCCTCAGGTGAAACTTATGTAAACCAAGTTTCGGCTCGATCGGTAAAATGGTTTTGACTTTAGGCCAAGATAAAAACCAAATAGATAAACAGACAGACAGACAATCGGAATAGCATAAAACACTTCTTCTGGTTCAGGTTTTATTCCTGTGTGTGATCACAATACCTCCTCTCTCAACATGTACACAGTTTGAGTGGATAAATTCAATTGCAAGTTTTAATATTGAGTATTATTGTAAGACCAATACTGTTTTCCTTAATATAATTATATCTAATTTTTAACAATAAGCTACGTATTTAAGTAGTGCTCAAGCGCTTAGCAACGTAAAGTGTAAAGAGCGGTCAATGTATTGAACCGTAGAACGTCACAAACTGTATTTGTTAACTCGTCGAGCTCGTTTCTTTACATGTACGGCGCAAGTCTCAATACAGGATTTGATTGGACTTCATAAGTGACAATCCTAGCTAGGAGGAGAATCACGGTTACAAGTTAAAACTCATACTTTCAAAGGGAATGGGATTAATCTTTAAACAACTCCTCCTCAAGGTAAGGCCCTGAAATTGATTAAAGGATGTTTGGGATTTCCTAAATTTCATCCAACATATTCTAGTGCTTGAACACTAGTTACATCTACTTGCATAGATTAGAGTTACGCGGTCTCGTGGATGCACGGTTGCAATACATTAACTTACCATTATTAATCGTTGTTTTTAAAAAAACGGAGTGCGTTCCTAATACGCTGCTAGTGTCATCTCCATTTTGTGTTTTTCCGTCTTGATCGCAAGTAATTTTCTTATACTTTTCATTTCATTAGCATATCTGTTTATCTTTAATTATCCATTGAAAAACCTGTTTATCTTTAATTATCCGTGTAAAAACCTGTTTATCTTTAACTATCCAACGAAAAGAACCTTCAGGTGAAAAATATATCGTACTATATTGACACTTCTAAACGATATATAACTGCAGAATAGTCAAAATTGACAAACGGCCATGACATTTATTTCGCCGCTGGTAAAAGTGACACAAAATGTTAAATATGATAGTTCTAGAATATTCTCCTTGGGATATCAATATTTAAAAGTATATATAATACTTTTTGGAGTTGTAAGAAAGTTAACAAATATTGTGGAGCGACTCTAGCCGTCTTCTTTTGATAAACACTCATTTGTTTTCTCTTGTCCTCCCACGAGGGCTGTTGAGGAAGAGGACTAGCTAATAGAAGGTTTTCTTTTACTTCTGAACGATGGGAGAAAATTACACCTGTTTTTCATCTTGTGTTAGTTTTTTCTTTTCTTTCATCAAGTCCTATTCTCAAGTGAGGTGATACCCGACAATGGAACGGGATAAAAACAACGTGTCTTGTAGAGAAGAACAGAAATGAAATAAGTCCGAACAGAAAAAAATAAATTACTAAAGATAGTATTATTCATAAGAAGTAAATAACTACAAAATATTTTTACACATTAACGGTCTCATTCGCATGCTGCCAATCAGTGGTGGACATTTTAATAAATTTTCATGATCTGTATTTATTTAACATAAGCTCTTGGAAAATAAAATATTGATAGTTTGAGTTTATGATTTTATTCCTTCTCCCCTCTACAACTTTTCGTTTAGAAAGTTACAAAGAAGAAGAATTGTATTGTAAAGTAATTTAAGGACATGAGTTTGAAAAGGGTCGTTTAGAAACTAAACATGAAAAAGAAATACAATATTATGTCTGATATGGTAAATAATTTGTATCCTTCGTTAAAGTTCATATTTATCCTGGAAATCAATTTCAATTTTTAAAGAAAATCTGTTATTTCTTTCCTCTAAAATATTATAAACTTATTTTACACCATTGTTATAGACGCCGTCCAATGAAAGGAACACTTTGTATTCTTATTTCATAATCACAAATAGTTTGTGGTGTAGTTTTAAAAACAACAAGTTCGTCTCTAATAAAATATATATTTCAGGTTCACAATTTCAGTTCAAGGTTTACTGATATTTTTTTACAGATGTGCTCACTAAACATAGTACAAGTTTTATTGGAGGCGGTGTATCTCAGATGAAATGATGCTACTATACCAAACAAAAGATTTATATTTCAGGTTGACACAATGTACTTTGCGTCAACTATGCACCACGCAACCTTAAGTCCTCTGATTCAGTTTTGAACCATTAACGAATTATCTTCATGTTTGCACAGTATACCCATTTATGTTTACTCTGCTTCAAGCTGGCACAGTATACCCATTTATGTTTCCTCTGCTTCAAGCTGGCACAGTACACCCATTATGTTTCCTTTGCTTCAAGCTGGCACAGTACACCCATTATGTTTCCTCTGCTTCAAGCTGGCACAGTACACCCATTATGTTTCCTCTGCTTCAAGCTGGCACAGTACACCCATTTATGTTTCCTCTACTTCAAGCTGGCACAGTACACCCATTATGTTTCCTCTGCTTCAAGCTGGCACAGTACACCCATTATGTTTCCTCTGCTTCAAGCTGGCACAGTACACCCATTATGTTTCCTCTGCTTCAAGCTGGCACAGTATACCCATTTATGTTTCCTCTGCTTCAAGCTGGCACAGTACACCCATTATGTTTCCTTTGCTTCAAGCTGGCACAGTACACCCATTATGTTTCCTCTGCTTCAAGCTGGCACAGTACACCCATTTATGTTTCCTCTACTTCAAGCTGGCACAGTACACCCATTATGTTTCCTCTGCTTCAAGCTGGCACAGTACACCCATTTATGTTTCCTCTGCTTCAAGCTGGCACAGTACACCCATTTATGTTTCCTCTACTTCAAGCTGGCACAGTACACCCATTATGTTTCCTCTGCTTCAAGCTGGCACAGTACACCCATTTATGTTTCCTCTGCTTCAAGCTGGCACAGTACACCCATTATGTTTCCTCTGCTTCAAGCAGGCACAGTACACCCATTTATGTTTCCTCTACTTCAAGCTGGCACAGTACACCCATTTATGTTTCCTCTACTTCAAGCTGGCACAGTACACCCATTTATGTTTCCTCTACTTCAAGCTGGCACAGTACACCCATTTATGTTTCCTCTACTTCAAGCTGGCACAGTACACCCATTATGTTTCCTCTGCTTCAAGCTGGCACAGTACACCCATTTGTATCCTCTGCTTCAAGCTGGCACAGTACACCCATTATGTTTCCTTTGCTTCAAGCTGGCACAGTACACCCATTTATGTTTCCTCTGCTTCAAGCTGGCACAGTACACCCATTATGTTTCCTCTGCTTCAAGCTGGCACAGTAGACCCATTATGTTTCCTCTGCTTCAAGCTGGCACAGTACACCCATTTATGTTTCCTCTACTTCAAGCTGGCACAGTACACCCATTATGTTTCCTCTGCTTCAAGCTGGCACAGTACACCCATTTATGTTTCCTCTGCTTCAAGCTGGCACAGTACACCCATTTATGTTTCCTCTGCTTCAAGCTGGCACAGTACACCCATTTATGTTTCCTCTGCTTCAAGCTGGCACAGTACACCCATTTATGTTTCCTCTGCTTCAAGCTGGCACAGTACACCCATTATGTTTCCTCTGCTTCAAGCTGACACAGTACACCCATTATGTTTCCTCTGCTTCAAGCTGGCACAGTACACCCATTTATGTTTCCTCTGCTTCAAGCTGGCACAGTACACCCATTATGTTTCCTTTGCTTCAAGCTGGCACAGTACACCC
This sequence comes from Timema cristinae, assembly GCA_039000515.1. Lineage (NCBI taxonomy): Eukaryota > Metazoa > Arthropoda > Insecta > Phasmatodea > Timematidae > Timema > Timema cristinae. The sequence goes on along the minus strand of JBCFYV010001001.1, from coordinate 32,019,864 downwards.
ATTTATGTTTCCTCTACTTCAAGCTGGCACAGTACACCCATTTATGTTTCCTCTGCTTCAAGCTGGCACAGTACACCCATTATGTTTCCTTTGCTTCAAGCTGGCACAGTACACCCATTTATGTTTCCTCTGCTTCAAGCTGGCACAGTACACCCATTATGTTTCCTCTGCTTCAAGCTGGCACAGTACACCCATTATGTTTCCTCTGCTTCAAGCTGGCACAGCACGCTCGTATATCCTTCCAGGAACAGAAACAAGACGAATACACGTACACGGGTTCATGGTGAGTATTTAACAGCACGCAACGCGGGGAAGTCCCACAGGCAGGGATCCTCCCACGTGCACGCACATAAGACTTATCACGCACGTATTCATCCCGTCCATACCTCAGCATTCTCATCTACGATGTTGGATTAAAGCGGAACTCTTCAACCGATACAGACACTCTGGCGAAACTAGGTTTTGTTTCCCCCCTTCCTGGTGCCTAAAAAATAGGGTAGCCTTACTACCACCTCTACAAATTTTTGGATCTGTTCATTTTACAACACAACTAAATTCATAAACTATGAATGAATAATGACCATGAACAAAATCTCCATTAAGATTTTTGACAATTACAATACTTCTTTCTCCAAGGAACCGAGGGGAAGTAAAATCAAAAAGTACTTTTATAAAATGGGGAAAACATATTTGTATCAAATATTTGTGAAAAAATTTGGCATAAAGCTGAGGAAAAGGGATAACTGTTCAAATAAGTCATGTTTATTTGCTGAGAAGATTTGTACTTATCAACAAAAAAGGTTATATTACCATGATAAAGTATAGGTATAAAGAAGGATTAAATTTTACCTAAAACCTTTTTACTCCTCATTTCAACCCCATTGACACAGATCTAGATCATTGCCTAGGTACTATTGTACTTGGTAATACATCCTGAAGAAAGGTTGTTGTTGTAGGAGAACACAAAGTTTGCCTGCAGATTTTGTTTCACTAGCTCTTCATGGTAAATAAACAATCTCAATTTAGCTTAGGTTTTGTTTTTTGATTTCTCGTACTTTCACTTTTGATTTCACGAACTTTTCACAAGTTTTAATAATGTCATCCTTAGTTGAATTTTCTTGATTAAATAGATTAAATAGCTCTTCTTTGCTTTCTGGTAAATTCTCAAAATTAGCCTTTCCTTTTCTTACTATAGTGGATGTTGTTGACCCTGACTCCGTGAAAAATATAAGAACACTTTTACTCTGGAGATGAGTCTCCCGTGGCTTAGAGATTTTGAATACACTTTATCTTTTACTTTCACTTTGTAGCCGTAGTAACAAACATTTGTTAGTGTTATAGAGTGATGTCGGTGACATGAAACGGTCTGTATCCTGACAATTGGCCACCAGCCCCATGTTGTAGAGCCACTCTTGTGACTATGACATCAGCTTTAGCTGTTGCTGTGTGTATTTCAATCCTGGCCTCGATGAGATGAGTAATGAATGCACTTATGAGAGAAAATAAGACTTTGTATGGATAACGTGAGTATTCATTCAACTTAACTACGAGAGATATGGGCTTATACCTTGATTGTGGGACTGTGGTGCTACTCAAGCAAATCATTCTACTAAACAAATTGCCGCAACTCTGACGGAAACAATGTTTCCCCTAACTTTAACTGCTGTGGGAAGGTACACAAAATTTTGGAAACAGTGGTAGAAATAATATACAGAACATAGAATGCTTATTGAAAGCAAGATTTTCATAAAATACAAAGGAATTAGAATAGAATCATAAAAAACATGCCTTTTTCGTTATTTTGAATCCTATTTTCCGTCATAAAGAATCCAACACCCATTTTTCCCTTTTTCTATTGGCTTATAACCCGCTAAATGTCGCTAATAGACAAAAATGACAACACATACGTATGTTTGATCATCTTCCATTTTGCTTATTTCCAATCGTTAAAGAGATATTGCTAAAAAACAAAATATAGGCCACCCTTTCCCAAAGTGGGGGCTGCAGCACGGAATGTGAGAGTGTTGGTATTTTCACTGGGAACTGTGACTATGCACTTGCAAAGTATCCCTCCTAGGGCAATTATTTCCATGTAAGGCCTTAATTTGACTGGACTGGCGAGTATTAGGTTGTCAGGTAAGAACTGTACATCTCCTACTAACGTTTACAATGAGGTTATTTTTGTAGATGAATGAACTGACTTAAGTGAGTGAATTTAGACCGCCAATCTGCCCTGTCCTCTGCCTCCTCCTTCAGCGCCGAGCATTTTCTTCCTTTCTTCAACTAATATAGTATTTGAATCCTCTTTCCCTCAACCTTTCCTCCTAAGGATGTGTCCGATCCGGTTTTCTTTGCGCCGAAGAATCACATCCAAAATGGTTCTCTTCTCACCCACTCTTCTCAGGACATCTGCGTATTTTACTGAGTTGATGACGCGTCCTCCTATCCTAAAATTGTGTTTGCGGTTTTTTTTTTATTGCAGGGTAATAAACAACCGCCAACAGGATTTATTTAGTCCATGACCAGCAATTCTTCTTGTCCTGAGTTTTGAAAAAAAGAGAAAGTGATGGCCGACGTATCTTATACTGGGGATGATAAATCTAAGTTTGGAGACATTATTAGAACTTCTGTACTATTTCTGGATCCTTTAACAGTTTCTTTAAGCAGTTATAAGGAAAAAATAATAATACAAATATTGTTTTAAAAACACTCTTAGAGTTCAGATTTAGCTCGAACATAGGATATTCCATCGATCGCAAAAATATTCCTAATTAAAGAAAGACTTCTAAAATAGTACTAGCTTGTGTTCAACATACGATAGAGTGTTGTATGTACGACTATTAGCATTATAACATTCACACTAATGCAGGTCCACCAACTAAGTACATACTTAGAGAAAACCTAGCGATTATACCTTCCATCCTCCCTTATTTCAACCCCCCAATCCGGCACTATAAATTGTTCAAATCATATACAAATATAATCTTGGCTATTCTTGTTTCTCAAAACCCAATAAGTTAGAATAACTTTAGTAAACAGCTCATATATAACAAACTTTGAATTTTTATAATTTTTTCAAGGAGAGCAAAATGGCAATATCTTAGGACAAATACCTTGGTACAAAATTATAGTATTTCTGTCTTTGAACTTATTTGCTAAACGGAAGGTACAAGAGTTGTTTAGTCGCAAAACCAACAGAGTTATACGATTGGTCTATTTGTATGCGTTAGAACTCGCGGGGACTCGAACCAAAGGTGTCTCAAGAGGTGGTTGGGCAGATTTCAAATGAACAATATATTTACGATTTTAACCACATACCGAGGTGGATTTAGTAAATATTACTTAAAACAATTTGATAGGTATTTAAGGAACCTCACCATAAGTTACCAGGATAGAGAATGGAAAACCTTTCCTAGTTCAGTCAGTTTGGAGCTAACGCTGGTAGTCCAGGACAGGCGTGTCACTCGCTCACCTAATCCTGCCTTTTTGGCAATAAATAACACACGGAAACATTAAGTTAATTAAACAAACAATTATTATTTACAAACATTATCGAATTTACAAATGCTCTTTTTTATAATCGGGTTTACATTACGTCGTGGCCGGGAAATGGTGAGCCGTTCATCTGTAAAAATAATCCCATGTACGCAACACGCGAGCCAGGTAATCTGTTTGAGTAATATTGATTCGTTGCTGGGGAAAATAGTTTCTAAACGTCAAACATCGGGTTGAAATAAAACATTGTTCAGACATACAAAGAATACCATACGTGGGAGGTCACACGAGCAGTTGGGGAGTTTCAATCATGCTCGATTGGCAACACTCAACTTCTCGACACAGAAACGTAACTTGATCTTTCTTCACGTATTCATACGTCAAGTCATGTGATCTGCAGCTTTCACTTTTGATAGCTAATATAAATATCTAGAAAATAACACAAATAATATATTAAAATGTTATCAATGTTGGCCACAATATATATATATATATATATATATATATATATATATATAATATATTCTATAAGGGTCTTTCTATAAAAATGGTATCGTACATTCCAAATCATAGTTTCCCTCGTGCACCCAGTTTGAGTTCTAACCTTGGACCCAAAACCTTACGTGGTTTTCATGGTTTATACGCGTCCGGAAAATAAGGAAAACTCGGAAAAGCTCGAGAATTTAGATGTCACGGAAATGTCGAAGTAAAGTCAGGGGAATTTTAAAATATATTTGTGAAAGTTATCAAAATATAAAGTGGAAGATCTAGCTTAGTGAAAACCATTGGTTTTGTCTGTGACGCGTGCTATTTTGGGAAGATCACCGACATGTTTGTCATTGAATATGTAACTAAGCCAATATTCCTGGAGAGAGGATAGAAAACACTCTTATAGCAGCCAACTCTTAGTTCAGTCAAGCTATATCGCCGAGAAAACTAATTATTTCTGACATATTCCATTTTATTCCGTTTAATACTTCAAATGGACCATGGTGATAGTCAGGGTTAAGAAGGAGTGGTTTGACTACTAGTGAACTATGAAGAGGTGACTGATAGGCCACACGAAAAGATGAGGAAGAAAGACATTCTAGAAGGGGGAGGGGGGGGCAACATTAGAGTGCATTAATAAGATAGCAGACTATGTTGGCAGGAAAATGTACAAAGATATAAATAATTTGGCCCAAAATAGGCAAAAGTGTAGAAATGCATCAAACGAGTCACATGATTGGTAATTTAATGATGGTGAATTGATGTTAAATATAGCATTAATTGATATATAGATGCTCTCAACTGACAATAGAACAATATTATATTAAGTGAAAATCTAACGACCACTTTATAAACCAAAATATAATGGATACTAAAGTGGTTTTGAAGCTTCAAAATGTCGGGGTCAAAGGACATATCTCCTTCGCTTCAAATTCAATACCCACAAAAGATATCCCATCATCAAATATAACGAAGGGAGAAAAACATATTGATAGATTGTCAGGAAATTTTAAATATCTGACTAAATAGGACATACTTTAATTATTATCACTATTAGAACAGCTATAAAACATTCAAGATGTCTCAATACATAGTTAAAAAAAATAAAGACGATGTTGTGTGATAACAACAAAACTTGTCTTTGGCTTTGTCTCTAATTTGAGTTGCATGTTTCAAGATTAGCTTTTTTTAAAAGTAGCCCTCGCACACCTATAAATAACGACTTATAAAGAAAGATAAATTTCGTTAAGTAGAATACAAACCCAAGGAAAAGTGACAAATTATTTCAGTAAAATCTTGGTATCGAACCGCGGCCTTCCAGACCTCTCACCAACTTATTTGCTTACAGGTTCAAGCTCGATGTAAGAAATGTTGAGTGTGACGGCACGGCGTCTGCCCCTCTGGGCGAAACTTTAAACAGCTCTAGGAACGTAAATACGTCCATTGGCCGTCTCTTGTGATGACGGGGAGGCTGGGGTTTGAATCCTAGTCGGGTGTACTGAGGCTGGTTTATCCTAAATTGTTTTCCTCCTTCCACAGAAAGGTGGACCAGTTTTATTTAAATCCAACATTCCTCATCCTTAACACATTCGAGTTCTTGGTACAAATGAACGGGTGATACATGAACAGGGACATTGTCATTTATTTACACAGCTCGCTCAGTAGTCAGACACGCTACCAACTGAGCTAAGGTATCAATTAATTTTTTTTATTAGTGGTTATTACTCCTGACTCTTCAAGTGGCTCGGACTATATAACCAGTAATGCACACAATGTAAGTAGTTTTACCGAATTTGGTTTACTACTCTCTCTCCAGGCCAATCCTGGTTAATTTATTTGAAATCAGATCAGGAGATTAAAAAAACATCATTTAAATAAAGGGAGTGTGAAAACTATCTAGGAAAAATCGCTCTCAATACATCCAACCAAGATCCGAACCCCTACTCCCCTTCATCGGCCAGGCCCAGATTAACATCCGGTTTGCCAAAAACAAAGGTTGCGTTAATTTGCAAACATGGACTGTTGGACTCCACGTAATGTCGGGCTTCCAACGCCCTTCGATTAGGGGATTACTAGATTGGTTTGGGATGAATTTTAAGAAAAAATATAAAAATAACCCATTGAAATATAATACTATCACAAAATAAATATGACAAGTTAAAGTGATTTATTTGCCAGGTGGATGGGGTCCCTAACCTTGGGGGTCTTGTGTGGTGTGGCACATGCATTGTCATGCAGTAGGCCTACAGTCTATTACGAGAGTGACGCCTTAGACCGTGCGTACACCTAAGTGGGAGAGGTCATATATTTGTACACTCTAATAAATAGGAACTAAATCTTTCAGCGCTCAAACATTAAATCGCATGTGCTAATATTTCTTCTACTCGTACAAATGCACACGTGTATGCAAAGTGTATATTGTATTTTCATCTTGATATAATCTATTTCCAAACAACACGCATTACCGAGTGAGGAATTCATTAAATATGCAAAGAATAAAATTGTGTGAATTGCATAACTCATGGAGGATCGTCGAAAGATTGCATGCGGTTAGTTATGGAACTGGGTCAAAATACATATGTTGAAAATAAACAAAATATAGTTGGTTCCTTATCTCTTTTTATGATCCACATACAATCTTGGAATATGTTGAACTGGCTCCTCACAGAGCAGTGGGGAGAAAGATGGTAAATGTTTCTTTTCAGTGGTTAAGTGGTTAGTAGACATAGTTGTACTGGGTTGTCCGGTTTGTCCCGTGGTTAAGTGGTTAGTAGACATAGCTGTACTGGGTTGTTCGGTTTGTCCCAGTGTTAAGTGGTTAGTAGACATAGTTGTACTGGGTTTTTCGGTTTGTCCCGTGGTTAAGTGGTTAGTAGACATAGTTATACTGGGTTGTTCAGTTTGTCCCGTGGTTAAGTGGTTAGTAGACATAGTTGTACTGGGTTGTTCGGTTTGTCCCATGGTTAAGTGGTTAGTAGACATAGTTGTACTGGGTTGTTCAGTTTGTCCCATGGTTAAGTGGTTAGTAGACATAGCTGTACTGGGTTGTTCGGTTTGTCCCATGTTTAAGTGGTTAGTAGACATAGTTGTACTGGGTTTTTCGGTTTGCCCCGTGGTTAAGTGGTTAGTAGACATAGTTATACTGGGTTGTTCAGTTTGTCCCGTGGTTAAGTGGTTAGTAGACATAGTTGTACTGGGTTGTTCGGTTTGTCCCATGGTTAAGTGGTTAGTAGACATAGTTGTACTGGGTTGTTCAGTTTGTCCGTGGTTAAGTGGTTAGTAGACATAGTTGTACTGGGTTGTTCGGTTTGTCCCATGGTTAAGTGGTTAGTAGACATAGTTGTACTGGGTTGTTCAGTTGGTCCCGTGGTTAAGTGGTTAGTAGACATAGTTGTACTGGGTTGTTCAGTTTGTCCCATGGTTAAGTTGTTAGTAGACATAGCTGTACTGGTTTGTTCAGTTGGTCCCGTGGTTAAGTGGTTATGTAATCCCTAAGCTCCAAACTAGAGGGATTCAATACATAAATATAAACAAAACCTACAGTTAAAGAAAAAAATAAAATAAAAGAGAAGAGCGCGTAGAGTGAATATCCTAAAATTGTGAGTTATAAAGTGCTGGACATTTAACATGTCCCCAGCGCACGCAACTCACTATTGGGAGTAGCGGGAAACTACGGTCCACCTTCACAGGTTGCCTAACATGTTAATATATTAAAAGGTCGAAGGCAAATCCCTCGCACCTTTATAGACATAGGGATAATATGGCGTATTTATGTAATAGAATACATTCAAGTCTTAGAATCTTTTAGATTTCATTTATGCCAAACTTTATTAAATAACAAGCATATTATTTGAAGAGCATTCAATAGTTCGTTATATATCTATATAATAGTCGCGAGTGCCCAAGCATTGTCAACATAAATATATACTATCCAATAAAAACATGGTTCCATAAATATTTCCTCTTTTACTTCTAATCATTACGTTATATATTATTACGTACCCTACCAAAACTACGTAAGTATAAATATTAATGCATAACATTAATAGACTTGAATATGATCATACTTAATACAGTGTATGATCTCTCCTAACTAATACAATTTTGTACCTGTTGCGAAAATGCAACATGTTAATAAAAGTTTTAGTTCCATCAAATATACCTAATGTCACTACCATTTAACATTAACGCTAATAACCTACTTGCAGAACTCAAAATAACCTTCGCCTATGTCATAAACAAGGATTATAGTACTATTATAAATATCGAGGATATTTCCTAACATTATTCCTTTAAGTTTTTTGTTACTATTTTGACACACAAGATATTAACAACGCTATCATAAAAGTTACAATCGCGAAACTAGTAAAAAATATAAAGTTAAGTTGATATATACAATAATCTAGTGCAATACTCCATTCTACTAATACAGAAAATCTCGGCATCATATTTCAAACAGTTTCCCACCTTAATGTTTGCCAAACCCAAAATGCAACACCATTTGCATTTGAGACGGAATAAAGTTAATTTTGAAATGTATGACTTTCAAGCCTTATGGGTAATATTGATAAGTTCTGATCTAACCCACTCTCCTATTTTCATATTTACTATACTCATCTAACCAAAATACTACAGAGAAACAAATAAAGTTAATTTGTTGAGTATAAAGTTCGCGCATATTGCCTAATATCAATAACACAGAAAATGTCTGACTTAACAATACTCTCATTATAAAGTAAATCAAAGACGAAGATTTACGCAAATACTTTATAATTAAAATTGATAGAAAAAGATCTAAAAAGAATTTTGACTAGTTCCAATAATTTACATTTAAGCCGAAACTGGATTTATTCTTACATTATCTTAATATGTCCGTTACGCCGACGCTTATTCCTACATGGTCCCAGCCACGTCCAAGAGTGACGTCTTCCTCGACGGATGGTCTTTTATATTGCGCACACTCATCGAACGAGATAGGCACAGGGGAAGGGAGCGCGCCTGCTGAAGAACATTCTATATTATTCTGGCAAAGCCTGGCAGTTACCATCTTCTTCTCGTCGTTTCGTTTCTTTGAAGTTGGGTGGGTTGATCATGGTAGTTGTGGTGGTGGTCTCTAGCGGCGAGATGCGGCACTAGGCTCAATGTAGCAGTTGCTCGCGTGTGGTTTGTGTAGTCGGATGTTTGTTGTGCGAGGTGCTTAGCCAAGTCAGTGATTTTGGGTAAGTGGTGTTTATGTTTGACTGGCCCCATTCTGTTGACTTGGAGCAATAATTGCTACAGTTAGTAGACATAGTTGTACTGGGTTGTTCAGTTTGTCCCGTGGTTAAGTGGTTAGTAGACATAGTTGTACTGGGTTGTTCAGTTTGTCCCGTGGTTAAGTGGTTAGTAGACATAGTTGTACTGATAGTTTCCGAGTGCCCCGGGACTACAATATAATAGTCCTGGGCATACGATCATAAATACCACCAAACTATGTTTCAATGTAAGATGTAGTGTTTGGTGGAAATATTTATATTTTTATTATTTGACAATTTAAACCTGAGGTTATTTTAGTTACATTATAGAAAATTACGTAGTTATTTCGTCCATTTAAAACATCAGTTTGTACTTTCTACGGACACGAACAAAATTGCTAATAAATTGTAGCCGATTGCTGGGAGTCTATTTTTGAAAAATTAAAGTTTGCAAAATGACATTTTCCCCTCGTTACTTGGTAGCGCACAAAGCTAGTAACAGTGAGTATTCAATATACAAATGCTTTTACGTTAGGCTTAAAAAATTGTTTATAAACAACACCAAAAAACTATAAACGGAATAATTTCACATTTAATGTCATCGTATATCTTGGAGCCCTCAGACTCATTAACTGGAAGTTTTGATTAAAATTTAATAAAAACAATTTGATATTTAATGGATGGCTTTGTATTAGTTTAAGGTAGTTGCAAAAATATTAAACCTAGTACACCCTTGTCAGTAGGGCCGGCTGGTAGCCTAGTACACCCTTGTCAGTAGGGCCAACTGGCAGCCTAGTACACCCTTGTCAGTAGGGCCGACTGGTAGCCTAGTACACCCTTGTCAGTTAGGGCCGACTGGTAGCCTAGTACACCCTTGTCAGTAGGGCCGACTGGCAGCCTAGTAACACCCTTGTCAGTAGGGCCGACTGGTAGCCTAGTACACCCTTGTCAGTAGGGCCGACTGGTAGCCTAGTACACCTTGTCAGTAGGGCGGCTGGTAGCTAGTACACCCTTGTCAGTAGGGCCAACTGGCAGCCTAGTACACCCTTGTCAGTAGGGCCGACTGGTAGCCTAGAACACCCTTGTCAGTAGGGCCGGCTGGTAGCCTAGTACACCCTTGTCAGTAGGTCCGACTGGCAGCCTAGTACACCCTTGTCAGTAGGGCCGACTGGCAGCCTAGTACACACCTTGTCAGTAGGGCCTACTGGCAGCCTAGTACACCCTTGTCAGTAGGGCCGACTGGCAGTCTAGTACAACCTTGTCAGTAGGGCCTACTGGCAGCCTAGTAACACCCTTGTCAGTAGGGCCAACTGGCAGCCTAGTACACCCTTGTCAGTAGGGCCGACTGGTAGCCTAGTACACCCTTGTCAGTAGGGCCAACTGGCAGCCTTAGTACACCCTTGTCAGTAGGGCCAACTGGTAGCCTAGTACACCCTTGTCAGTAGGGCCGAACTGGCAGCCTAGTACACCCTTGTCAGTAGGGCCGACTGGCAGCCTAGTACACCCTTGTCAGTAGGGCCAACTGGCAGCCTAGTACACCCTTGTCAGTAGGGCCGACTGGTAGCCTAGTACAACCCTTGTCAGTAGGGCCGACTGGTAGCCTAGTACACCCTTGTCAGTAGGGCCGACTGGCAGTCTAGTACAACCTTGTCAGTAGGGCCGACTGGTAGCCTAGTACACCCTTGTCAGTAGGGCCAACTGGCAAGCCTAGTACACCCTTGTCAGTAGGGCCGACTGGTAGCCTAGTACACCCTTGTCAGTAGGGCCGACTGGTAGCCTAGTACACCCTTGTCAGTAGGGCCGGCTGGTAGCCTAGTACACCCTTGTCAGTAGGTCCGACTGGCAGCCTAGTACACCCTTGTCAGTAGGGCCGACTGGCAGCCTAGTACAACCCTTGTCAGTAGGGCCTACTGGCAGCCTAGTACACCCTTGTCAGTAGGGCCGACTGGCAGTCTAGTACAACCTTGTCAGTAGGGCGACTGGCAGCCTAGTACATACCCTTGTCAGTAGGGCCGACTGGTAGTCTAGTAAACCCTTGTCAGTAGGGCCGACTGGTAGTCTAGTACAACCCTTTTTCAGTAGGGCCGCTGGTAGCCTAGTACACCTTGTCAGTAGGGCCAACTGGCAGTCTAGTACACCCTTGTCAGTAGGGCCGACTGGCAGCCTAGTACAACCTTGTCAGTAGGGCCGACTGGTAGCCTAGTACACCCTTGTCAGTAGGGCCGACTGGTAGCCTAGTACACCCTTGTCATAGGTCCGACGGCAGCCTAGTACACCTTGTCAGTATTCGTACTGGAGCCTAGTACACCTTGTCATAGGCCGACTGGCGATAGTACACCTTGTCAGTAGTGCTACTGGCAGCCTAGTACACCTTGTTCAGTAGGTCCGACTGGCAGCCTAGTAACATTGTCAGTAGGTCCGACTGGCAGCTAGTACACCATTGTCAGTAGGGCGACTGGCAGCCTAGTACACCCTTGTCAGTAGGGCCTACTGGTAGTCTAGTACACCCTTGTCAGTAGAGGCGACTGGTAGTTCTAGTACACCTTGTCAGTAGGCCGACTGGTAACCTAGTACACACCTTGTCAATAGGGACCGACTGGTAGCCTAGTTCTACCCTTGTCAGTAGGGCCTGCTGTAGCCTAGTAACCCTTGTCAGTAGGGCCAACTGGCAGCTAGTACACCTTGTCATAGGGCCGATTGTACCTAGTACACCTGTCAGTAAGGCGCATGGTAGCCTAGTACACCTTGTCAGTAGGTCCGACTGGCAGCTAGTACACCCTTGTCAGTAGGGCCGACTGGTCAGCTAGTACAACCCTTGTCAGTAGGGCCTACTGGTAGCCTAGTACACCCTTGTCAGTAGGGCCGACTGGCAGTCTAGTACACCCTTGTCAGTAGGGCCGACTGGCAGCCTAGTACACCTTGTCAGTAGGGCCGAACTGGCAGCCTAGTACACCCTTGTCAGTAGGGCCGACTGGTAGCCTAGTACACCCTTGTCAGTAGGGCCATAACTGGCAGCCTAGTACACCCTTGTCAGTAGGGCCACTGGTAGCCTAGTACACCCTTGTCAGTAGGGCCGACTGGCAGCCTAGTACACCCTTGTCAGTAGGGCCGACTGGCAGCCTAGTACACCCTTGTCAGTAGGGCCAACTGGCAGCCTAGTACACCCTTGTCAGTAGGGCGCGCGAATTTGGTAGCCTATGTACTACACCTTGTCAGTAGGGCCGACTGGTAGCCTAGTACACCCTTGTCAGTAGGGCCGACTGGCAGTCTAGTACAACCCTTGTCAGTAGGGCCGACTGGTAGCCTAGTACACCCTTGTCAGTAGGGCCACTGGCAGCCTAGTACACCCTTGTCAGTAGGGCCGACTGGCAGCCTAGTACACCCTTGTCAGTAGGGCCGACTGGCAGCCTAGTACACCCTTGTCAGTAGGGCCGGCTGGTAGCTATACACCTTGTCAGTAGGTCCGACTGGCAGCCTAGTACACCCTTGTCAGTAGGGCCAACTGGCAGCCTAGTACACCCTTGTCAGTAGGGCCGACTGGCAGTACCTAGTACAACCTTGTCAGTAGGGCCGACTGGCAGCCTAGTACACCCTTGCAGTAGGGCCAACTGGCAGCCTAGTACACCCTTGTCAATAGGGCCGACTGGTAGCCTAGTACACCCTTGTCAGTAGGGCCGGCTGGTAGCCTAGTACACCCTTGTCAGTAGGTCCGACTGGCAGCCTAGTACACCCTTGTCAGTAGGGCCGACTGGCAGCCTAGTACACCCTTGTCAGTAGGGCCTACTGGCAGCCTAGTACACCCTTGTCAGTAGGGCCGACTGGCAGTCTAGTACAACCTTGTCAGTAGGGCCGACTGGCAGCCTAGTACACCTTGTCAGTAGGGCCAACTGGCAGCCTAGTACACCCTTGTCAGTAGGGCCGACTGGTAGCCTAGTACACCCTTGTCAGTAGGGCCAACTGGCAGCCTAGTACACCCTTGTCAGTAGGGCCAACTGGTAGCCTAGTACACCCTTGTCAGTAGGGCCGACTGGCAGCCTAGTACACCCTTGTCAGTAGGGCTGACTGGCAGCCTAGTACACCCTTGTCAGTAGGGCCAACTGGCAGCCTAGTACACCCTTGTCAGTAGGGCCGACTGGTAGCCTAGTACACCCTTGTCAGTAGGGCCGACTGGTAGCCTAGTACACCCTTGTCAGTAGGGCCGACTGGCAGTCTAGTACAACCTTGTCAGTAGGGCCGACTGGTAGCCTAGTACACCCTTGTCAGTAGGGCCAACTGGCAGCCTAGTACACCCTTGTCAGTAGGGCCGACTGGTAGCCTAGTACACCCTTGTCAGTAGGGCCGACTGGTAGCCTAGTACACCCTTGTCAGTAGGGCCGGCTGGTAGCCTAATACACCCTTGTCAGTAGGTCCGACTGGCAGCCTAGTACACCCTTGTCAGTAGGGCTGACTGGCAGCCTAGTACACCCTTGTCAGTAGGGCCGACTGGCAGTCTAGTACAACCTTGTCAGTAGGGCCGACTGGCAGCCTAGTACACCCTTGTCAGTAGGGCCGAATGGTAGTCTAGTACACCCTTGTCAGTAGGGCCGACTGGTAGTCTAGTACACCCTTGTCAGTAGGGCCGACTGGCAGTCTAGTACAACCTTGTCAGTGGGGACAACTGGTAGTCTAGTACACCCTTGTCAGTAGGGCCGACTGGCAGCCTAGTACACCCTTGTCAGTAGGGCCGACTGGTAGCCTAGTACACCCTTGTCAGTAGGGCCGACTGGCAGCCTAGTACACCCTTGTCAGTAGGGCCGACTGGTAGTCTAGTACACCCTTGTCAGTAGGGCCGGCTGGTAGCCTAGTACACCCTTGTCAGTAGGGCCGACTGGCAGCCTAGTACACCCTTGTCAGTAGGGCCGACTGGTAGTCTAGTACACCCTTGTCAGTAGGGCCGACTGGTAGTCTAGTACACCCTTGTCAGTAGGGCCGACTGGTAGTCTAGTACACCCTTGTCAGTAGGGCCGACTGGTAGTCTAGTACACCCTTGTCAGTAGGGCCGACTGGTAGTCTAGTACACCCTTGTCAGTAGGGCCGGCTGGTAGCCTTGTACACCCTTGTCAGTAGGGCCGACTGGCAGCCTAGTAACACCTTGTCAGTAGGGCCGACTGGCAGCCTAGTACACCCTTGTCAGTAGGGCCGACTGGCAGTCTAGTACACGCTTGTCAGTAGGGCCGGCTGGTAGCCTAGTACACCCTTGTCAGTAGGGCCTACTGGTAGTCTAGTACACCCTTGTCAGTAGGGACATATGGCAGCCTAGTACACCCTTGTCAGTAGGGCCAACTGGCAGTATAGTACAACCTTGTCAGTGGGGACAACTGGCAGTCTAGTACACGCTTGTTAGTAGGGCCAACTGGCAGCCTAGTACACCCTTGTCAGTAGGGCCGACTGGCAGTCTAGTACAACCTTGTCAGTGGGGACAACTGGCAGTCTAGTACACCCTTGTCAGTAGGGCCGACTGGCAGTATAGTACAACCTTGTCAGTGGGGACAACTGGCAGCCTAGTACACCCTTGTTAGTAGGGCCGACTGGCAGCCTAGTACACGCTTGTTAGTAGGGCCGACTGGCAGTATAGTACAACCTTGTCAGTGGGGACAACTGGCAGCCTAGTACACCCTTGTCAGTAGGGCCGACTGGCAGTATAGTACAACCTTGTCAGTGGGGACAACTGGCAGTCTAGTACACGCTTGTTAGTAGGGCCAACTGGCAGCCTAGTACACCCTTGTCAGTAGGGCCGACTGGCAGCCTAGTACACCCTTGTCAGTAGGGCCGACTGGCAGTCTAGTACACGCTTGTCAGTAGGGCCGGCTGGCAGCCTAGTACACCCTTGTCAGTAGGGCCGACTGGCAGTCTAGTACACGCTTGTTAGTAGGGCCGACTGGCAGTCTAGTACACGCTTGTTAGTAGGGCCAACTGGCAGCCTAGTACACGCTTGTCAGTAGGGCCGACTGGCAGCCTAGTACACCTTGTCAGTAGGGCCGACTGGCAGTCTAGTACACGCTTGTCAGTAGGGCCGGCTGGCAGCCTAGTACACCCTTGTCAGTAGGGCCGACTGGCAGCCTAGTACACCCTTGTCAGTAGGGCCGGCTGGCAGCCTAGTACACCCTTGTCAGTAGGGACATATGGCAGCCTAGTACACGCTTGTCAGTAG
The DNA here is from genome assembly GCA_039000515.1 of Timema cristinae. NCBI lineage: Eukaryota > Metazoa > Arthropoda > Insecta > Phasmatodea > Timematidae > Timema > Timema cristinae. The sequence goes on along the minus strand of JBCFYV010001001.1, from coordinate 32,004,456 downwards.
GGCCGACTGGCAGCCTAGTACAACCTTGTCAGTGGGGCCGACTGGCAGCCTAGTACACCCTTGTCAGTGGGGCCGACTGGCAGCCTAGTACACCCTTGTTAGTAGGGTGGACCACAAGTGTATAGAATCCTGGTTTGTCTCAGGGTAGTGCTGATTGACATTTAGTTTTGGGATCACGATCAATCCATTGCTTTAGACTCAATGTTCAACCTAGGTAAATACATATATTGTGTGTGATCAGGATTTACATAATATTAGAGAAACATAACAAAATAAACACGACTGAAACACAGAAAAGCTGTTTGAACTGTATGATAACCTATGGTTTACAAAATTGGACTCAAGAGTTCGAGGTTTTCTAGGTTCGAAGTAGAAGTTACGAGAGCTAAATATGAAGTGTAAGAACACGCCACGGCGCTTTAGTGTTATTGAAACACCCCAGAGTGTGCACCACTAAACAATATTTGAGGTATTAAATAGCCTTACTAACGTTGCTCGCGACATAATTGGCTACCGGGAACACGTGGGTGGTTTTTACGTGACGCTATCCTCAGGTTACGATACTTAGTTGCTCTGTTAACGTAAATATTCTCCTCGTGCTTTTAAATGGAAGCCATCACGATGCAGTTAACTCAACGTAAGAAATGTCCAGAGGACAACTTTCACCAAAAAAGTTGTTTGAAGTTTAGCGGCCCTTGCTATCTTGCTTGTAGGCAGTGTTGAAATGGTTAAAATGTGCTATGTAGGAAATAGAAATAGAGTGAATTGAACGAAGCACTATATATTGACCCCTCTATTACACCAATCACAATTGTACTAAACAGTACACAGTCCACACAGTCGACTACTCGAATGTTGAAAAATAATAAAAGCTACTCGAGACCACTGCTTTATGCACACATGAAGTTTCTTGAAGAAACAAAAACTAGCCCCTCCTATTCACGCTCCCCACTGCTACTGGCCGATAAAAAAAGCCATGCTTTGTACCCATTCCAAGCAGCCGCGGTGTATGTTTACTACGTACGCCTGGTTTTCTCAACACTGTCTTTCTCTCTGATAAGATAGTGAGATGGTAAATAGCTTACCTTGTCCCAGGGAAAGTAGGAGCACGACAGAAACATTCTAATATATAGAATCACCTTAGAGTTCTGTTAGATATATACATGCAGCATATATGTTATTTTGTACATTCAGTAAACCTCGTATAAGAGAAATTGTGGGGGTAGTCTAATAAACCTTAAATGCTTCGGTTCCATTTTAGTGAGCAATTTGTTCACAAACGGTCCAAACTCATTATCTGTGCTATTATTGAGTTTTAACGTGTCGTGACCACTGATCACGGGGTGTATTTCTTTAGGTTAAGTGAGCGTTAAGTTGATCGTGAGTCAGGGATAAGTACTGGGTGTGTAGTATCTAGGTACTGACCTAGGTTGTTAGTTATAAGCGCCTGCACCAGTAGTAACTAGTGCTCAATGACCAGCTCTTGTCTGGTTTATTCGGTGATGGTGAGTTTGGGATTTAAATGCTAACCAATTATGCTCAGAATGGGTCTTGTATAAGTTTGACACCTTCACCGCCCCCTCCCCCCAACCGCCCTGTTTCTCTTCACTTAATCTATGGCAATGGGAACTCGGAACTTCATTGCCGCACTCTTATTTCTACCTTGAGCTAGTTCTATCCAGTCCACCTCATTACACTCTATCTCTTTCCGGTCCATTCTAATGTCATCCTCCCATCTTCGTCTCACGAAACTTGTTCAGTCGTGTTTGTCTGTTTAGAAACTACACATTAACTACTACAGTTATTAAAAAGGGCCTCTCCAAAGGTTTTGCCCTACTCATCAGAAAACACAAACAATGATGGTGCTTAGCTCGTTCTTGCCCTGACTAGTTCTTTCATCTTGTATTGCCGGCGGGGAAATGGGGTGGCTTGGAAAATAACAGCCTTATCACAAAGCTCGCTGACTGAAGACTAATTTCTTAACTGATATACATTTTTAAAAAGTTGAGCTTTGTGTCCCCGCGAGCACAGCAAACTTAGCACTGCCGATACTAATTTAGTAAGCAAAACAATAAACTTTATTTTTAATTTCTAAGGACAATTTTGATTATTTTCTTATTCTTTTTGAATGGAAATATTTCCGACCAGATTAGCTGATGAGCCAAAGAAATTGTGAAAATCAGGACCTTACAAAATGTATTTTTAGGATAAAGAGGATGGGGAGTAACTGATATGAGCTAAGATGAGTTGGAGTTAACTCCAACCTACCTCCCTCCCTCCCTCCCTCCACACGAACATGGGATGACACATATATTCTTTTAATATTAAATCTTTCTCTAAGCAATTTGAAGGATTCTTAAAACAAAGTTTGTGTTGTAGATGTAAATGTTTTTATGAATATTAGGTTAACCACTGCGGAAGAATACACAAATTCATTGTTAGTAATACTTAAAAAAAAGAGGTTATGAGGTAAAACCTTGATATTAGAATGCGCACGTCCATAATACTGATAATGGGTCAAATCCAAGCTGTGTAAATGATCAGTTACTCTACTTTAAAACACTTAAAAAAAGTAAATTTTCCTAAGAAGTAATTATTTCTTAAATAGGCCTATTGTTTAATATGAATACTATAACCTAACTTGCCTCACAGCTCAGAGCGAGGCCCTGCATCTCCCGGTGTGAAAGGTAAAACAGAGAAACGGGAATACGCTTTTTAATCTAGTAGCTCTGGGTAGGTATGATTTGAAAATAAAATAGTAATTTATTCAATCATAAAAAATATGAAAACATTAAATAATAGTCATAAATCAATACAACATAGAGATATGGTGAAATGAGGTGGACTGGATATAACTAGCTCAAGATAGAGATATGGTGTAATGAGGTGGACTGGATATAACTAGCTCAAGATAGAGATATGGTGTAATGAGGTGGACTGGATATAACTAGCTCAAGATAGAGATATGGTGTAATGAGGTGGACTGGATATAACTAGCTCAAGATAGAGATATGGTGTAATGAGGTGGACTGGATATAACTAGCTCAAGATAGAGATATGGTGTAATGAGGTGGGACTGGTTAGAACTAGCTCAAGATAGGGATAGGGTGTAATGAGGTGGACTGGATATAACTAGATCAAGATAGAGATATGGTGAAATGAGGTGGACTGGTTAGAACTAGCTCAAGATAGAGATATGGTGTAATGAGGTGGACTGGATATAACTAGCTCAAGATAGAGATATGGTGAAATGAGGTGGACTGGTTAGAACTAGTGGACTGGTTAGAACTAGCTCAAGATAGAGATATGGTGTAATGAGGTGGACTGGATATAACTAGCTCAAGATAGAGATATGGTGAAATGAGGTGGACTGGTTAGAACTATCTCAAGATAGGGATAGGGTGTAATGAGGTGGATGGATATACTAGCTCAGTGAGATATGGTGAAATGAGTGGACGGTTAGAACTAGCTAAGATAGGGATAGGTGAATGAGGTGGACTGGTTAGAACTAGCTCAAGATAGGGATAGGGTGTAATGAGGTGGACTGGTTAGAACTAGCTCAAGATAGGGTTAGGTGGTGTACTTTTGTAAGAGCGGCAATGGAATTTAGATTTCCTAATGGCATGGAACAAGTAATATTAAATTATTGTACGATTTTATTGGTAGGCTATTAATCACTTATTAGCATTGCTAACATTAATCTTCTAAACATTGCTACACTTATTGTACTATCATTATTATCTTATTATAATCAATAAGCTACTAACATTGATAGAACTATATTATTAGTATTATTGTATTGGTTTTATACCAACACAAGATCACATGACTTGACGTGTGAATATGGGCATTTCCCAACATTCAAAATGTTCTTCCCACCGCAATCCCACTCAACTTTGTCTGTAACGTATTTTTTCTTTGGACGACAAGAAACATCGTATTTCATCGTTATGTTTCTTAGAAGACACCCTTCATAGTTCATCTTCCTTCTGTAATTACTTTGTTCCTTCCACAAATCATTTCGTACCCTTCCTTGTTAGCGCCGTCAATATATCTCGACTCGACGTGAGCTCCAGAGTGAGTGTCTGATAAGTTGAGAGTGGCTACAAGCAATATATCTCGACTCGACGTGAGTGTTTGTTTGATAAGTTGAGAGTGGTACAAGCAATATATCACATAAGGGGGATGCGAGTTTAACTAAGAGAAGTTGTTGAGATTATCTGGGGTAGAAAATTAAACTAAACGAATCTAACGAAGAAATATTTTATTTGGCCAAAAATGGTAAAAATATGAATCTTATCAGACGTTTCGTTCCGCCCTCTCTATCTTCTGTTGAGATAAAGGTTGGAAAAAAGCTACGATTAAAACAAATAGTAGCTTCATGATTTAGTGATACATACGGCAGTTCTAAAACGTTTTTAGTTTATCATATACTAGAATTATTTTGTTCTTCCTGAGACACTTGAACGATAATGTTAGTTTGAACGAGTCTAAGAAAAATCTGAACTAACCTTTTAACAAAGTGGGCTCTCCCATAATTATTTGTTATCTCTTCAAAATAATCAATATAGTAGGATTTTGATAAGCGTGACTTATATCGTGCGTATTCTTTGAAATTCAGTGTAATTTTTTTCTCTTGCGTCATCGTGTGAATCGTTTAAAAAGGTGAGCAGTGGTTAGGCGTGCTGGTATCCAGTGTTACATCTGGTAGGTACCAGTCAAAACTGGATAATATATTTATTTTATTTTATTAGACGTGAGACGAGCGATACTTACAATAGGAGTGTACGGTTTTTTTGCACACATATCAAGCGTTCCTACAGTCTAGATTGGATACAATATTTTCTGTTAGGATCTATAAACTGAGCATGCACGATATTTCTCAAAATCCATCAAGACGAGAGGGGTCTGTCACCACTTTGGAATGTGGTTTTGTTATAAACTGACTCAACCACCGAGCAAAATAAAGCCATTTCCTCCACTGCTGCACGTCCAGATTTTAAAACAAGCAACGGCGACCATTCGACCACACGGCCATTTTCAGCCGAGATGAGATAAAAGTTGCTCTGTGGGTTCTTCTAAATATTAAAATATATCAAATTGTGTCACAGCACTTTTGAGAGTGACCAAAATAGCGTTGATCGGTCATAATTGGTAATGCTACTATAGCTATACTATATACTTAGTGGTGATGGTCTGACGGGCAAACGAAGAGTGAGGGAGGAATGCAAGTGCAGGCTTACACTCTTGTATCGACACATTCAAGCTTTGTTGAACCTGTTCCATAACCTAGGCATTCCTAGGCTTTAGTGGACAAGTTTTCTTTGTAGTTTCGCATGTGTTGGCTAAGAAGATAAAACCTTTCACCCATGGTAGGTTCGTGAAGGGGCCATTACTAAAGCTGCTTTAAATTCAACATAACATTTAAAATATCAACAGCTATTGATTCTTTCCAACTATCGGTGTGCATGAAATAGATAAGTCTATTCGAGCTCATGGCCACAGATTTAATAAAGACAACTGAACGATATCTTACCCAGTCTTTGAAGATCCGAAATCTATTGTATATATTGTATTTATTCTTTTACCATGGTTGAATGGACTAAATTTGCAACTGCAAAGCAAAGACAAAAAAACCCACCATAAACACGAATTTTAGGACTAAACAATTTTCAAGAAAAATCATATTCCAGGAAATCAATTTTATTAAAACTTTTTTTAAAACAATTTACTTCCTTCCAAATGGCGGTTAATGATTTAGATTACAAAATCTTTGAGCCGAAAATAAAACATTCAAAATCATCGATCTTCTGAGAGCCGAGATTGCTTGAAGATTCGAGAAATTTGAAATACTAGAACCAGTTACAGCTTACAAGATTTGTTTTAAACTAATTTTCTCTTAGTAATGTTGAATATAAGTCTCAGGAGGTTCATTATGTATGTCTTTAATGATCTAGGTTCTGCTGCGCTGGAAATGAAAATCATCTCAATTCAAAATGTTGTTGAACTGGAAACAGTGGTACACCTTTTACGACCAGCCAGTATTCGGCAGTGTCCGCGTTATTGTGTTTCACACTGATCATATATTTACTATGAATACATATTTATAAGAAAATTACACATTCTATTCATTCTATTTGTCTTTCTCGATAAGAGAGTGGAAAAGTACTGAGAAAAGAATGGATTTAAGAAATAAGTATAAGAGATATAAACGGAAAAATAAATCAAAATTAGATTAAAGAAACAATGGGTGGAGCAAAGCCTCTGATAGGTTTGTAAGTCGATCGGGCCTTAAAAAGGTTACCGACCCCTGGTACAGACCATATAGTGTGAATAATGAGGCTTTGCCAAAGTAGGGGGTAGTTTTAAATATTTTCTCTCCTCTGGTTATTAGTTTTTATGTATTTTAAATTTAATTACATTGCCAAATTGATTTGTCTTTGTTTAACAAACAATCGGCACTCTTTATTATGTTTTAGTTTTGAGTGAATCTTTGTCCCTTTTTAGATTGACAAAGAAAAATAATACAGTGTTTAGGAATAAAAATAACTAGGAAACACTTTCTAAAAGGCCCCACAATCTTCCTGTAAGGTGGAGAGGTTAGAACACATGACTTTAAAACTAGACGTATTCCTTCGATCCCAGCAAGCTGCCTGGAGTTTTATTAAAATTTGTTTGTGGCCGATCTTCATGAAAATGATGAACTCTCCTTAAAAATGGCCTTTTATTCCTGTTCTCTAAGAAGGACTATTTTAATTCACTAACAGTCAATACGGCAAAACTTCCTTGAAACTTAAAAACCAAATATCTTAATTTCTTTGCTCCTGCCTCAAATTATTTAAGACGACATAAGAAAGTAAATAGTAAGTAGAAAGTACTAACTTACGGCGTAATTCTTTTTTGTTATCTGGGTATTTTTCTTTTTACTGATTTTTTAATATTGGAATGCCTGTAAGCTTCCAACTAATCTTTTATCCCTTTCTTATATTTTTCTTTTGCCTTTTCCGTTGTTAGTGTCCTAAGGACATCCCTAGATTCTCATACCACGTCCGGTCCAATATTGTTCAGGATATGAAGGCGCTCAGTGGAACAAGTGTACAATGCGGGGTTGGCCCAGCATTATCCACCTTTAGAACTGAGTGTTTATGGAAGAAGGACTGGTCAAAACTAGATGATCTTTTCTTACTATGTTGAACGAGGGTAGACTCGTCAAAGAAAAGGGCAAGCAGATGTGAAAAATATAAATTGCAATATTATTATTATTTATAGTAAGATATTTAAGTTGTTTAGTTATTTTATTGATCTTACTAAATCTAATTTACTAAAATATAAATTTTATAAAAAAACTAAATCCAAAGTAAAAATTAAAAAAAATTAAAGAAAAAGTAGGATATCTTTTTCAAGCTAAATTTATTAATTTATCATAACTAAATCTAGGTAAATCTCACGTACCCAGTTATATAGTTAGGTACTAACGGACATAAATATACTTTTTCATAAATAAAACCTACTCTTCCGTGGGCTTATATTGGTGAAGGCTAGGCTTTGTTAGGTTGGCTAGTAACGTTCTTTTAGATAGTTTTAAACCGACTCAAATTTCTTCAAACTGTTTTGTCACACTCACTCTCAAGGAGGTTGACCTTGGACCATCTGTTTGATTAGACTCCACCAGTTCTTGTTTAATTAGAGACCAGCCCTTGCACGTGGGACGCGCCTCATCGGACGTGTTTTAACTGGGTGGCTAATTAGATTATCTTCCCCCCTTACCTACCGTCATGCGTGCAAGACTGATTGGAGCAGCGGTTTATGTCAGGCATTCACATCTTAATTACTTGTGTAACGAGTAAATATACCAGTGATGCAGGTAATTAGTCGAGCTTCGATGTTACTCCTTGGACGATAGAACGGCCTCTTACTGAACTAAGAGGACTCGATTCAAACTTAGCTGAGGGCACAAATATATTGTGATAAAATCGAGGCTTTTTCCTTTCGTTAAGTGATGGACTAACGTTCTGGGATCTGGTTGTTTGTACTCTACAATTAAATTGTATTTGCAACATACACTTTATTCTATGACAAACACAACGAGATCAAATACCACTAATGTATCAACAAGGCAAAGGGAATATACCTAATATACGTATACACTTTTCCGACTTCATCAGTAATTGAACCCAGGACCAAAAGGAAAATAGATCACGCCTTTTTCTTGCTAATACATTTTGTCCAAAGGAACAAGGATGAGGAAAAGATAAGGAATGTATCAACATTCTCTTAAAGATGAGGGCAACATCAAAATATGGGAACTCCTCCGATGCATTCAACCAGGATTCAAACCCTCCAGCACCCATAGCATAGCGTAGTCAATCATGTTGGTACTGAGCTAACTCTTCTAACATATAAAAACTCGCCACCATCGTTGCTAGGCTGGTGGAGCAAAACACCCAATCATAGTCATTCAATAATGTTTCATCTGCCATCCAACCAGTTTTCCCTTTTGACGAGAAAGTATTTTACTGGCCTTGAATAACGAGAATGTCTCTTGGTCAAAGCCTCAAACCTTATCTTAAAATAATTATTAAATAAAGTAAATTGTACATTATTAAGAGAGATATATATAAAACTCTAATGACAAGGCTGTGCTTTATGAAGACAATCTTGCACAAAATGTGCTCTCCAAATTGTGCAACAATAATTACACGATAGTCAACATAACGAATGGAAACTACAAAACCTTCACTCTATATTATGCAATACCATTATTTAAAATAAGGATAGTTAATAAAGGATAGAACAAAATGAATGTCAGTAGTACCTTGCAGTAAAATGTGACACAGAGTTGACCTGGAAATAAAATATAGAACTGTTGGTAGAAAAAAGCTAGCAAGAGCTTCACTAGGCCTATTTTAAAAACACCACCTTTATGTAAGTGGGGATAACTTACATCCATATTGAATACCAGGTAAAACATACAATAAACCTATTGCGGCATTGGTAGGAAACTATAATGACTGCAGCTCAACCTCAGCTAAATACACCCGAGCAAGCTCTAAACCAAGCCATGGGACTGATAAATACAGGAGCACTACAATATCAGAGAAAAATAAACCACACAGAATTTCACTTTAAACTCTTCAGATATGTGAAAGGAAATAATATACATGGCTGCAAAAACATAATAGAAATAAGCGCATCGCGTTGCACCAAAGAGCATAAATGAAATAATATATTATATACTGTTACAGAAATAACTGAGCCCACCATAGAGCATAGCAATCATTTTAACTATTTCACAAACTTCCATTAAAATATATTTGCTCGGAAACCATTGATTTAAAAAACGAATAATTCGGCACATTCGCACTAATTTTCTCAAATTGTGTATAATAGTTTCCAAGAAAATTTTCAAAACTAGGTTTTAAGTAAACTAACTCAAGTAAGCTCTACTCATAAAAACACATCACAAAAACAACTTAATAAAAACTCTTTGATTTATAAACTTTAAGCCAAATTGATCAAATATTTAAAATTATTCAAATTGTCAAAAATACTCAACATTTTCAAAAATAAATCATCAATAATCTACTATGAGTTTTTTTAGAAAAACTAGAATATATAATTATTTACTAAATAAAAAACTTAAAAAACAACTGATTGTCTACCAAATGGCTTTAGGCATTTTATGAAATATTCAAATTAGAATAAAACGTCATCAGTGAACTACTCTTAAACGAATTTATCTCCCAGAACCAGAGAATCCCAAGATACCAAAGAGCATATCTATCAGAACTTGAAATACTATTTGTTTCCACTGGCCGGTATCTGAAGTGTAACTCTACAAACTGTGCAGAAAGAACACATGTCTTCTCTCTTGGACTTGGTTGGTTTCTCTCTCTGTCTGTTGAATTTATTGAAATATCTTAGAAGATTCCAAATGGGAATATCAAACACAGTTATTCCCTTACCATGGAGTGTAAATAATACAGTTATTCCCTTATCATGGAGTGTAAATAATAAGTGACTTCATCAACAAGTTTGAACTAAACAGAAACATGTAAACCTTGTTTTGATACAAGCAGATCCACGTTCTGTTTTCTGAAAAACATTCATAAAGTAAATTAGGTATGATCTATTTAGGATATATTTCAAAGAGCATCTAATTATGCTTTTAGCCAGCCCCGTTATTTGTCGTGTCAAACAGTCCCAAGATACCCATTTGGAACCAAATCGTTAGGGACATTTTTAAAATGTTTCAAGCTTTTAAAAAACAAGTCATCAGTAAACTACCCATAAATGAGTTTCTCCCCTAAAAATCAAGTACACAGTGTTGTTTGTCATACCAGACAATTCCCAGATATATATTTTAAACAAAATAATTTGAGCTAATTTTGAGATATATCCAATTTTCAAAAAATTACCTTTAACAAACCACTCTTCAAGGAAATTTTCTCCATAAAATAATGATACAATAATTTATTAATAATGTGAAACAAATCCTAAATATGTATTTTAATTAAAATTGTTAGAGCCATTTTCGAAAAATTTAATGAAAAAAAATCACTCGAAAATAAATTATCCGTAGTTTGAGGGTTAGGGTAAAAAATAAAATATTTGGAAGTATAACCTATTAAATCTGAATATCTAGTTTGACAGTTTTGTATCCGTGTCCAAGGACTCTAAACAGGCAACTATCGCTGGTCTTCTTGCCACACCGCTAAACTATATGTTCTTGGTAAACAGAATACCATATAGGGGACAATTGCTCAACTCGTCGATACGGAGATTCAAGATAGCAAATGGAAAAGCTCCAATATTCTGGCAACCAATCAACCGTCATGAACTGAATCAAGAGGGAGTAAGTTGTGCTTTATGAAAACTGTCTAGCTTATGTTGTATGAAGCCTATTTTGAACTATATATATATAAATAAGATCTTGTGGTTTATGGAAATTGAATATTTTAATTTTTAGTAAAAGAGCCTTTATTCTGCCCTTATCAGACTATAAATCAAAGTGAACCATATCAAGTTGCGGTTTTGTTCCACCCATTTACCATCAATACACGTGTGTTGTGTTCCCGAGCGGAGGGTGCGAGTAGTGGTCGCGGAATAAAAACAGATCTAGAGAGGTAAGAGGGGGTGGGGGTTGTAGCCCTGCCCGTATTTTGTGTGGAGATGTCCTGGGAAAACATACACTACAATAAGGGGCTGCAAAACCTCTGCCTTCCCCTGATACGTTTAACACACACACACACTACCGCGCAAGCAAGGGACTAAACTACATCTCACGTAAGTTGAGAGGACCGCTACCCCTCCTTGGGCTCCAGTGGTTGGAGCAGCACACACAATTATTGAAAACCTTAGTACAAGGAAGATACATAACCAATTTTATATTTTAGTTTAAAAAATAATCAAATTAAGAAACCTAATTTCCTAGATTCTCTTGAGATGAAAATAAATGTACCGGGTTTCTATGCAGTCGTAAAACCGGGCGAGCCGGTAGAGCACATGGAACTTTTTTAAAACTAGTCAGAATTCTGGAATATTTGTTAGTTTAGGAAACTTGGGTTCGAACACATGCTATCCCCTAAACCTGAAACAACGAGTTGTGCGACAATTGCCTCAACCGACAGCTTAGCTTGGTCGGTAGCGTGACTGTCCTCAGAGCTAAGAGTCCCGGTTCAATTCCCAGCGTGGCCGAGGAAATGTATCGTCAGTGAAATGTTGGCTTCCCCTCTCACAGTGTCGAACCAACGGCTGGGGGTTGGATGTTGTGTCTGTTCTAGATTTAAGTTTGATTATAAGTCGTGTGCTGATATAATCAGTTGGTTCAGAGAGTGAACGTTAAATATTTCGAATAAAAAAAACCTGTTGCAAACTAAAGTTTATATGACTCCACACGGGTCAATATTATGAAAAATAACATTTAACTAATTTAAGTTTTAATTTAAATTGTCTGGAAAGATAAAATTACTTTCTGGAAAACATCAGGAATTTTGGTCATAAAATAGTGACAACCTCTCAAAGTGTCACCCCCTCCCTTTTTAAAATGATAAGAAATAATTTATATCGGCGCTTTCTTCCAACCGTTCACAACTTACCTGATATCTACAGGCTTTGTTGAGGCCCGATAAAAAATACATCAGTCTGGTTATGAACCCCGCACACGTACCCACACACCGACCAAACAGATGAACATCGGGTTTTTATTGTTTCAGGGCGCTTAATGTGACTTTTCATCCTTCCTTACCGATAAACCTTTCGGACTGCGGAAACTGTAATGGACTCGAATATTCCTTTCAACGCTACAAGGACATAAGTACACTTTGGTTGGAAAATTCCTCTCTGTATTAAGTGGAGTGGAGTTTTGAACAAATGACTACCTAAGAATATCCAAACAACGCAAGGCAAATACTAATTGATTACAATTTTAAAAATATCTCAAATTGAAATTAATACATGTTTTACATTTTTGCTTATACAAAATGTAGGTAAAAAATCGATCAAAATATATTTGGTTTTAGCAATTTGACTTATTCAAAGGAGAGATACAAAAACATTGTTTGCCTGAGTTGCCACACAATGGGTTGGAATAAGGGCCAATCCAGAACCTAATCTGCTGATTGGCTAGTGTGTGCTAACTACCCGTTATAATCGTGGCGCTGGAGGATCACACCACTACCTGCACAATCATCATCATCATCATCATCATTTGTGCATGATGATGACTATCATGATAGAGCAAGCGATAATAAGAGCTAATATTATAATTTTAAAAATACACTTGGCCACTTCGCCCACGTGGGCATGTGGATTCAGGCTCACCTTCTCCCGCCTGTCTCGAGGATACTGCACGCTCTTTCTCACCATAAAGGTGAGTACATTTGCTCAAAACTATACCGTCTTGATGTTTTTCCAATAAACGTAGCTAAAATGCGTATTGCCTGGACGATTAGTAAAACGGGATAAATAATTATGTTTCAATAAATGTCTTATTTAGATTATCTGTTCATCTCTCGTGTGGGGAAGATCGAGTCAAGAATACTCGACAGGTGACTAACAGAAAACAGAAAGTATGATAGAAGAAAACCAATCTGGATTCAGAAAAGGAAAAGGAACCATCGGGATGCTGATAATGATTACAGAGAAAGTGCTGGAAGTCAAGGAAATGATCCACATTGGTTTCATCGACTGGAAAAAGGTGTTCTATAGAGCGAAGTGAAATGGAAGAAACTGATTGAAATACTTAAAAAGATCGGCATAAACTGGAGGGACAGAGGTTGATTGTGAACCTGTACCTTGGACTGGGTGTGAAGGAGAGGCTGGATGGTGGAGAGACCAACAGCAGAGAGATAGGAGGAAGAGGAGTGAGGCAGGGATGTTGTTTGTCACTAGTCTGTTTCATATAGTATAGGAGGAGGAGTGAGGCAGGGATGTTGTTTGTCACTAGTCTGTTTCATATAGTATAGGAGGAGTGAGGCAGGGAAGTTGTTTGTCACTAGTCTGTTTCATATAGTATAGGAGGAGGAGTGAGGCAGGGATGTTGTTTGTCACTAGTCTGTTTCATATAGTATAGGAGGAGGAGTGAGGCAGGGATGTTGTTTGTCACTAGTCTGTTTCATATAGTATAGGAGGAGTGAGGCAGGGATGTTGTTTGTCACTAGTCTGTTTCATATAGTATAGGAGGAGGAGTGAGGCAGGGATGTTGTTTGTCACTAGTCTGTTTCATATAGTATAGGAGGAGGAGTGAGGCAGGGATGTTGTTTGTCACTAGTCTGTTTCATATAGTATAGGAGGAGTGAGGCAGGGATGTTGTTTGTCACTAGTCTGTTTCATATAGTATAGGAGGAGTGAGGCAGGGATGTTGTTTGTCACTAGTCTGTTTCATATAGTATAGGAGGAGGAGTGAGGCAGGGATGTTGTTTGTCACTAGTCTGTTTCATATAGTATAGGAGGAGGATTGAGGCAGGGATGTTGTTTGTCACTAGTCTGTTTCATATAGTATAGGAGGAGAGTGAGGCAGGGATGTTGTTTGTCACTAGTCTGTTTAATATAGTATAGGAGGAGGAGGGAGGCAGGGATGTTGTTTGTCACTAGTCTGTTTCATATAGTATAGGAGGAGGAGTGAGGCAGGGATGTTGTTTGTCACTAGTCTGTTTCATATAGTATAGGAGGAGTGAGGCAGGGATGTTGTTTGTCACTAGTCTGTTTCATATAGTATAGGAGGAGTGAGGCAGGGATTTGTTTGTCACTAGTCTGTTTCATATAGTATAGGAGGAGTGAGGCAGGGATGTTGTTTGTCACTAGTCTGTTTCATATAGTATAGGAGGAGTGAGACAGGGATGTTGTTTGTCACTAGTCTGTTTCATATAGTATAGGAGGAGGAGTGAGGCAGGGATGTTGTTTGTCACTAGTCTGTTTCATATAGTATAGGAGGAGGAGTGAGGCAGGGATGTTGTTTGTCACTAGTCTGTTTCATATAGTATAGGAGGAGGAGTGAGGCAGGGATGTTGTTTGTCACTAGTCTGTTTCATATAGTATAGGAGGAGTGAGGCAGGGATGTTGCTTGCCACTAGTCTGTTTCATATAGTATAGGAGGAGGAGTGAGGCAGGGATGTTGTTTGTCACTAGTCTGTTTCATATAGTATAGGAGGAGGAGTGAGGCAGGATGTTGTTTGCCACTAGTCTGTTTCATATAGTATAGGAGGAGGAGTGAGACAGGGATGTTGTTTGTCACTAGTCTGTTTCATATAGTATAGGAGGAGGAGTGAGGCAGGGATGTTGTTTGTCACTAGTCTGTTTCATATAGTATAGGAGGAGTGAGGCAGGGATGTTGTTTGTCACTAGTCTGTTTCATATAGTATAGGAGGAGTGAGGCAGGGATGTTGTTTGTCACTAGTCTGTTTCATATAGTATAGGAGGAGTGAGGCAGGGATGTTGTTTGTCACTAGTCTGTTTCAAATTATATAGGAGGAGTGAGGCAGGGATGTTGTTTGTCACTAGTCTGTTTCATATAGTATAGGAGGAGTGAGGCAGGGATGTTGTTTGCCACTAGTCTGTTTCATATAGTATAGGAGGAGGAGTGAGACAGGGATGTTGTTTGTCACTAGTCTGTTTCATATAGTATAGGAGGAGGAGTGAGACAGGGATGTTGTTTGTCACTAGTCTGTTTCATATAGTATAGGAGGAGGAGTGAGGCAGGGATGTTGTTTGTCACTAGTCTGTTTCATATAGTATAGGAGGAGGAGTGAGGCAGGGATGTTGTTTGTCACTAGTCTGTTTCATATAGTATAGGAGGAGTGAGGCAGGGATGTTGTTTGTCACTAGTCTGTTTCATATAGTATAGGAGGAGTGAGGCAGGGATGTTGTTTGTCACTAGTCTGTTTCATATAGTATAGGAGGAGTGAGGCAGGGATGTTGTTTGTCACTAGTCTGTTTCATATATTATAGGAGGAGGAGTGAGGCAGGGATGTTGTTTGTCACTAGTCTGTTTCATATAGTATAGGAGGAGGAGTGAGGCAGGGATGTTGTGTGTCACTAGTCTGTTTCATATAGTATAGGAGGAGGAGTGAGGCAGGGATGTTGTTTGTCACTAGTCTGTTTCATATAGTATAGGAGGAGGAGTGGGACAGGGATGTTGTTTGTCACTAGTCTGTTTCATATAGTATAGGAGGAGGAGTGAGGCAGGGATGTTGTTTGTCACTAGTCTGTTTCATATAGTATAGGAGGAGTGAGGCAGGGATGTTGTTTGTCACTAGTCTGTTTCATATAGTATAGGAGGAGTGAGGCAGGGATGTTGTTTGCCACTAGTCTGTTTCATATAGTATAGGAGGAGGAGTGAGGCAGGGATGTTGTTTGCCACTAGTCTGTTTCATATAGTATAGGAGGAGGAGTGAGACAGGGATGTTGTTTGCCACTAGTCTGTTTCATATAGTATAGGAGGAGGAGTGAGACAGGGATGTTGTTTGTCACTAGTCTGTTTCATATAGTATACGAGGAGGAGTGAGGCAGGTATGTTGTTTGTCACTAGTCTGTTTCATATAGTATAGAAGGAGGAGTGAGGTAGGGATGTTGTTTGTCACTAGTCTGTTTCATATAGTATAGGAGGAGGAGTGAGACAGGGATCTTGTTTGTCACTAGTCGTTTCATATAGTATAGGAGGAGTGACGCAGGGATGTTGTTTGTCACTAGTCTGTTTCATATAGTATAGGAGGAGTGAGGCAGGGATGTTGTTTGTCACTAGTCTGTTTCATATAGTATAGGAGGAGTGAGGCAGGGATGTTGTTTGTCACTAGTCTGTTTCATATAGTATAGGAGGAGTGAGGCAGGAATGTTGTTTGTCACTAGTCTGTTTCATATAGTATAGGAGGAGTGAGGCAGGATGTTGTTTGTCACTAGTCTGTTTCATATAGTATAGGAGGAGGAGTGAGGCAGGGATGTTGTTTGTCACTAGTCTGTTTCATATAGTATAGAGGAGGAGGAGTGGCAGGTCATGTTGTTTAGTCATTAGTCTGTTTCATATAGTATAGGAGGAGGAGTGAGGACAGGGAGTGTTGTTTGTACTAGTCTGTTTTTCATATAGTATAGGAGGAGTGAGGCAGGGATGTTGTTTGTCAAGTCGTTTCATATAGTATAGGAGGAGGAGTGAGGCAGGGATGTTGTTTGTCACTAGTCTGTTTCATATAGTATAGAGAGGAGTGAGGCAGGGATGTTGTTTGTCATAGTCTGTTTCATATAGTATAGGGGGGTGAGGCAGGGATGTTGTTTGTCACTAGTCTGTTTCATATAGTATAGGAGGAGGATGAGGCAGGGATGTTGTTTGTCACTAGTCTGTTTCATATAGTATAGGAGGAGGAGTGAGGCAGGGATGTTGTTTGTCACTAGTCTGTTTCATATAGTATAGGAGGAGGAGTGAGGCAGGGATGTTGTTTGTCACTAGTCTGTTTCATATAGTATAGGAGGAGGATGAGGCAGGGATGTTGTTTGTCACTAGTCTGTTTCATATAGTATAGGAGGAGGAGTGAGGCAGGGATGTTGTTTGTCACTAGTCTGTTTCATATAGTATAGGAGGAGGAGTGAGGCAGGGATGTTGTTTGTCACTAGTCTGTTTCATATAGTATAGGAGGAGGAGTGAGGCAGGGATGTTGTTTGTCACTAGTCTGTTTCATATAGTATAGGAGGAGGAGTGAGGCAGGGATGTTGTTTGTCACTAGTCTGTTTCATATAGTATAGGAGGAGGAGTGAGGCAGGGATGTTGTTTGTCACTAGTCTGTTTCATATAGTATAGGAGGAGGAGTGAGCAGGGATGTTGTTTGTCACTAGTCTGTTTCATATAGTATAGGAGGAGGAGTGAGGCAGGGATGTTGTTTGTCACTAGTCTGTTTCATATAGTATAGGAGGAGGAGTGAGGCAGGGATGTTGTTTGTCACTAGTCTGTTTCATATAGTATAGGAGGAGGAGTGAGGCAGGGATGTTGTTTGTCACTAGTCTGTTTCATATAGTATAGAGGAGGAGTGAGGCAGGGATGTTGTTTGTCACTAGTCTGTTTCATATAGTATAGGAGGAGAGTGAGGCAGGGATGTTGTTTGTCACTAGTCTGTTTCATATAGTATAGGAGGAGGAGTGAGGCAGGGATGTTGTTTGTCACTAGTCTGTTTCATATAGTATAGGAGGAGGAGTGAGGCAGGGATGTTGTTTGTCACTAGTCTGTTTCATATAGTATAGGAGGAGTGAGGCAGGGATGTTGTTTGTCACTAGTCTGTTTCATATAGTATAGGAGGAGTGAGGCAGGGATGTTGTTTGTCACTAGTCTGTTTCATATAGTATAGAGGAGGAGTGAGGCAGGGATGTTGTTTGTCACTAGTCTGTTTCATATAGTATAGGAGGAGGAGTGAGGCAGGGATGTTGTTTGTCACTAGTCTGTTTCATATAGTATAGGAGGAGGAGTGAGGCAGGGATGTTGTTTGTCACTAGTCTGTTTCATATAGTATAGGAGGAGTGAGGCAGGGATGTTGTTTGTCACTAGTCTGTTTCATATAGTATAGGAGGAGTGAGGCAGGGATGTTGTTTGTCACTAGTCTGTTTCATATAGTATAGGAGGAGGATGAGCAGGGATGTTGTTTGTCACTAGTCTGTTTCATATAGTATAGGAGGAGTGAGGCAGGGATGTTGTTTGTCACTAGTCTGTTTCATATAGTATAGGAGGAGAGTGAGGCAGGGATGTTGTTTGTCACTAGTCTGTTTCATATAGTATAGGAGAGAGTGAGGCAGGGATGTTGTTTGTCACTAGTCTGTTTCATATAGTATAGGAGGAGTGAGGCAGGGATGTTGTTTGTCACTAGTCTGTTTCATATAGTATAGGAGGAGTGAGGCAGGGATGTTGTTTGTCACTAGTCTGTTTCATATAGTATAGAGGAGGAGTGAGGCAGGTATGTTGTTTGTCACTAGTCTGTTTCATATAGTATAGGAGGAGGAGTGAGGCAGGGATGTTGTTTGTCACTAGTCTGTTTCATATAGTATAGGAGGAGGATTGAGGCAGGGATGTTGTTTGTCACTAGTCTGTTTCATATAGTATAGGAGGAGGAGTGAGGCAGGGATGTTGTTTGTCACTAGTCTGTTTCATATAGTATAGGAGGAGGAGTGAGGCAGGGATGTTGTTTGTCACTAGTCTGTTTCATATAGTATAGGAGGAGTGAGGCAGGGATGTTGTTTGCCACTAGTCTGTTTCATATAGTATAGGAGGAGGAGTGAGACAGGGATGTTGTTTGTCACTAGTCTGTTTCATATAGTATAGGAGGAGTGAGGCAGGGATGTTGTTTGTCACTAGTCTGTTTCATATAGTATAGGAGGAGGAGTGAGGCAGGGATGTTGTTTGTCACTAGTCTGTTTCATATAGTATAGGAGGAGGAGTGAGGCAGGGATGTTGTTTGTCACTAGTCTGTTTCATATAGTATAGGAGGAGTGAGACAGGGATGTTGTTTGTCACTAGTCTGTTTCATATAGTATAGGAGGAGTGAGGCAGGGATGTTGTTTGTCACTAGTCTGTTTCATATAGTATAGGAGGAGGAGTGAGGCAGGGATGTTGTTTGTCACTAGTCTGTTTCATATAGTATAGGAGGAGTGAGGCAGGGATGTTGTTTGTCACTAGTCTGTTTCATATAGTATAGGAGGAGGAGTGAGGCAGGGATGTTGTTTGTCACTAGTCTGTTTCATATAGTATAGGAGGAGGAGTGAGGCAGGGATGTTGTTTGTCACTAGTCTGTTTCAAGAGTACACTTTAAACTTAATTACTAGGATCTTGAATATTCGAGTAATAGTAACTTTTGAATCATTTGAGAAACTATAATTCCTATATTCCGGGATCACGATTAACTTCACGTAACGAGTGGATTTCTTCACGTAACGAGAGGATGTCTTCACGTAACGAGAGGATGTCTTCACGTAACGAGAGGATGTCTTCAGTAACGAGAGGATGTCTTCACGTAACGAGTGGATGTCTTAACCTAATGGTTCTTCTCATGTTTGTAAATGGAAGTCATCGTGTTACAATTGTTTGATTCACCAATATCAAAACGTGTTGGCCTCTTCTTGTTTGTGTAAGTCCTCTCTCTATTATCTTCCATTAAGGTTACATTAAAACATACTTTGTTTATTCTCGTTACGCTAACGTTAAGTGATCCTGGTATCGAACGGGGTTTTTCTACATCTCCCCTCAGCCACGAGGACAAATAATCACAAGAATACATTATAAAGTGAACAAGTTTAATGTCTCGCGTGTAATGAAAATAACGTGCTGATCCAAAGAGGTCCTAATCTGGCTTGTTATTCATGCGAGTAATGAAGCCATACATATTCACATATTCACGAATACAAGGACTTTTATATTAGGTTTATTAGAGCGGCTCATGCGAACACAGCAAGATATCGGCGAGCGGTCAACACACCTGCCTCCTACTTGGGACACATTCTATCCTTACAGACTGAACTAAGGACAACGGAGTTCTGGGTGCACCTTGCATATACATGTTGGAGCAGTTTATATTAATCATAACATTGTTCGCTTGGGGTAGATACTCCCGTAATCAAGGAGGGCCACTCAAACTAAGGAGTAACAATTGAAACAATATACGGTGACAAGTCGCGGGAAAATAGTGCAGTAAAAATTAAGCTCTGAACGTCTTGAATATACGTATAAATTATGAAGAAATATTGGTATATTATTTTGTATGTTATTTTTAATATACTTTTACATGACTGTCTCTGTTAATATATTCTACAATAATGATTGAAAATTAAATATATCAATTAATGTTAATGATTATCTTAGTTTGAAGGAATAATAGGGTCGTGTATGTGTTAGCTTGTTAAAATGTCGTGCAAATATTTTGATTTGAATCTCTGAACAATCTGAAATGATGATAATAATAATGATAATAATAATTGCTATAGGTTTGTTATAAAAACTGAAGCGAACAGATGTCTCACTCTCCACCAGAACACGATGTTCATTGCGTGACACGTGCGTATCTAAACACGTGCGTATCTAAACACGTGCACTCCGAAACCAAGAAACCTACAACGCTATCAAGCTGAAATGTCACACAAGAGGCTAGAGATGTTACAGATATTACTAGTTTGGGGTGTTAGTCTCGTGATCACTGGTTCGGGCTCACTGTTGAATGTAGGAGTGAGGATTTTTCTGTCGGTTTTCAACACCGAGGATAAATGTCAACATTAAATCCAAATAAATTCCCTGGAACTTCCCGGACAATACTGGACATTTTACTGCTAGAGTTCATTCGCCATAGGAGTGGTGATAGCTTACAGCTGCAGAAGATGTTCAGCGGTTAAAAGTAAAACATAATTCAAAACAAATTGATGTTGGGAAAAGTTTTGACTACTAAAATTTAAAAAACCAATCAACACATGGTCTTGCAGATAGTATGGTTTGGTGATATTAAATATCTGGTAGCTTTTACTAGCTATCACTTACCTACACTCCCACCACATATAGGGTGTAGTTTCAAACCTGGGTAGTAACCTTACTACACTCCACCACATATGGGTGTAGTTTCAAACCTGGTAGTAACTTGCTACCTCTATTAAAACAAATGCTGATGCGATATTTGCACTTTGATCTCCCCGTCATCGACAGTTTACTATACTGCGAGAGTGACGCCTTTGACAATGTGGCCACTGAAGCTGGTCCCAAATTATTTGAGAGGAACTATGATGGTCTGCCATATTGAAAATATCTATACATATATAGTTCAGCCTAGGGTCCAAGAATGGCCCTTCCAAATTTCGTTAAAATTGGTCAATAACTTTGACAGTTATCGCGCAACAAACATCCAGACAGACAGATGGACGGTTGTTAAGTTAAAATAGAGCCTCACACCGCTCGGTGGATAGCATTAAACTAGATGTCCCCTTGCGAGGAGTCGCAGCTTTGTAGTAAGGCCCAGCAATTGATCGGTCGTTTGTAAGTTTCATTGAAATTTACACATAAAGATTGTTTTTATAGATATCAACCCCTTTTTGTGATATCGGGAATCCAGTCATACATTCACCGACTCACGTAAATAATTTATAGGCTCCAACTAGTTCTAGGCTTCTCTACGAAGGGTTGATTATGATGTTAATCAACCTAACAGCACCTAAACTTCAATTGATAGACCAGGGAAGGGTGGACTTTTTTGTAAAAATGTATTTTCCGGTTGGTTATAATAAGAGGAGGTGAAGTGAGGATTAAACAATTAATTATAATTTATTATATGAATAATGAACTCGAAAAAACACATTAATATCCGTCTCGGTTAGGTTCTGTCCCGTGGTTTATTTGCGCGAAAGTAACACGTTTTGTATGACAAATAAAATGTTGCTAAATGTAAGTTAATATAATATAGTGATTTATTATTAGGGTGGAGTGGGCCGTGCACAAATTATTATTCAAAATGGGGTTGGAAATATATAAATACAAATTCAACCCCTGAACAATATAACGTGTACAACCGACAAATAAAAACTAATGCAGACAATAAATCCTCGAGGCGCTGTTTTTGACAGCTTCAAGTAACATACCTTCGTGCTCGGCCTTAATTAATGAGTAATTAACGACCTTGGACATAGGACGATCATCAATAGATCCACAAGAAGGGTTCGGCAGGGTTGGTGTAGGGGTTGGCAATCCTGACTTTGACCTGAGATGGTGGGAACACTGCTGGGCGGCTTCCCACATAAATACTTGACTAGGGAGTTGCTTCCCAAATATACAATGTCACTAGATTGGCCTCCCACGTATATACTGTCACTAAAGGGTTGCTTCCCACGTATATACTGTCACTAGAGAGTAGATTCCCACGTATATACTGTCACTAGAGAGTGACTTCCCACGTATATACTGTCACTAGAGAGTGACTTCCCACGTATATACTGTCACTAGAGAGTGACTTCCCACGTATATACTGTCACTAGAGAGATGACTTCCACGTGTATATACTGTCACTAGAGAGTGACTTCCCACGTATATACTGTCACTAGAGAGTAGCTTCCCACGTATATACTGTCACTAGAGAGTGACTTCCCACGTGTATACTGTCACTAGAGAGTGACTTCCCACGTATATACTGTCACTAGAGAGTAGCTTCCCACGTATATACTGTCACTAGAGAGTAGATTCCCACATATATACTGTCACTAGAGAGTGACTTCCCACGTATATACTGTCACTAGAGAGTAGCTTCCCACGTATATACTGTCACTAGAGAGTAGCTTCCCACGTATATACTGTCACTAGAAATGAACTATATCCTGGAAAATTTGAATAGGAACTGTTTCAGCAGTGGCGGCCTGAGTAGTTGGCTATGGTCTATTATATAACTACAACGGATTGAGTTTATTTACTACTACTACTACTACTACTACTACTACTACTACTACTACTACTACTACTAATTATTATTATTTCAATTTCATTTATTACAGTGCTGGCCAACAGTCGTGAGATCTATGACAGGCCAGCACTGTAAAGTACACAAGTACCATAAAAGCACGTATAATAATACAACTAAATTATCGATAGTAGCTAAATAATGATACATAATAATGAATAGTTACAAAAAATAGAACATACTAATAATAAATGACAAAAATAATAGACAACAAACATGAGAGTAGTCAAAGGATAAGTATTTAAAAAGCGGTAAGGTAAATAAGCAAATAATAAAACAGTAAATTGTAAATTAAAGTATTCGAGGAAGAGCCTCTACAGAGTAAATTAGTTGTAAAGGTGTTCCTCAAATAACTCCGAGTTTTGCTTTTCTTTTGTGATAAAAGTCAAATTCAACAAATCTAGAGTTAGCGCTGTGTGTACAGCGAGCGGTCTATGGGGAGGTCTTATCCTGTAAGATTTATTGAGAAAAAAATAATTAGGATTGTGAGAGACCCGAGAAGGGACAAGAATACCTTCGTGATCGAGGGAAAATTTACAAGAAATTAAGCTATTGGCCATATTCAAAAACAAAAAGGGCGTCACAATAAAGTCCACGCGAGTAAATATTTTGGAGCCCTAAGAGGTTTTCTAATCTGAGAAAGTCAGTTAAGGTGATATAATTCCAAGCAACAGTAGCATATTCTAGCTTGGATCTAACCAAGGCATAGAACATACATAAACACAGTCAGCTTTCTTAAATGATGAGGTAATATATTTACTAAGCCCAAGTAATTTCAATGATTGGAATATTATATGTTCCACATGGTAGTGGAAGTAGAGTTTGTTATCCAGGGGAACACCTAGATCGCTAATATAAAGGGAGCGAACCATGTTATCATTGTCCAAATTATAAATACAAAAGTTTTCCTAGTGAACGATATAGATTTGGTCTTAGATTTATTAATAGACATCCCATTATCAAGAAACCATTGTAAAATACTTTTGATTTCGTTTCGTAAGTTTATACAATTCGCAGTTTATGTGATCATTTTAAATAATTTCACATCATCCGCAAAGAGTAAATAACTAGACGCGTTCAATCCTCCGTCCCGGCAAAGATTTATCTGATTACCAAACCCTTCCTTCACCTCTGACAAGACATCTTGTGAATGTGGGGAATGCCAGGTCTCCACCGTAGTTCGGATTCCACGTTAAACTGTTGGTCCTTCATTTCATCTCACAATCACCCTAACATTACACATTAGCGTAAGTGCGTATAACCCGAACGGGTAGTAAGACGCGGTGCTAATAATAACTAGACGCGTTTAAATATTCGCCAATATCATCAATGAACACATTAAAGAGAAGAGGAGCTAAATTAGGTATACCACAAGGAGCTAAGGATGTGTTGGGAAGTGAGGATCTATTTTAATGGTGAAAGACCTTTCATGTAAATAACTGCCTAACCAGTTTACAAAGGAGTGGGATAAAGTTTAGAGAGTATAATACTGTGCCTTACTTTGATCAAAATAGATAGTATCAACTTGGCCTTGGGTAGAAACTTGTCCCAAAAACTCTACCAGATTTGTGGCAAAAGATTTATTTTTTATAAAGCCATGCTGTTTTTCAGAGACTTTATTCGGGCTAACAATGGGCTGAAAATATATTAACAATAAAGCTTGGAATTCCATCAGGACCAGCACTTCAAGAAAAACTCACCATTTTTATAGCAATAGCAACACCCAAGTATGTAATGTGGCAAGGATGCAATAATAATAGTAATAATAATAATGATAATAATAAAAAACAAGGAATATTTAAAAAAACGGAAATATTTCGTCTCACATCTCTAGTTCATACGAACTAATAGTTTAACTTGGTCTTGTTTCGTGAGGAGTCTTGGTTTCAAATCTCGACCAGGTATACTGAGGGTGGTATTCCTTCAATGATTTCTCATTATCTCCCCATCCATTAAACTACACACATTCACACGATATAGTCCAATTTTCATTTAAAGGACCTTTAAAAAAATACAGACATATTAGTTTGCGATCCCCAATGAAAACATGTCACCATATTATTATTATTAATAGCAGTCCTACCTTGTCAGATTACACTATGGTCCTATAAGCTGCTTCACAGTGAAACCAAGGAAGGTAAAGTTGTTACCGTTCATGATTCATGATAAATGGAGTGTACTTGACGATAGCTACATGCTCCACTCGATCATTCCTTTGTATGTCTGTTTCTTAAGATCATCTATAGCGGGAGGGTTCAAGGTCATTCATAAACTGAATTAACTAAAACATTAATGTTTTTAAAGGTTTTATATTAAAACGTGGGATCAAAGGTAGATTCTACTATTTAATGTAGAATTCATTATTTTTCTGTTTAGCTCGATCTATAAGTTCTAAAAGTATTCACAGAATACAATATTTAAATGGTAAATCCAAAGAGAATTGAATTCACAGATCCCTATGAAGGAGTTTCTGTTACATATTCTTTATATCTAGAGGACGGCTTGGTATGAGATATTTTTAATATGTTGGTGAATTAATGTGGAAAGGTTTTATTACCTATTTAAAAATACCAATATCTTCAAGGAGTTGATCAGTGAAGTTGAAGGCAACACAAGTGTTTTATGTACAGCACCAAGGATTGCACCAAGAACATCTACTGTTATGACTTCAAGATAAAATTAGATTCGGTGATAAGTTCAGAGATTCCGGTTTCAAACGTCGACCAACAACTAACTGCATGCAAGTGTAACTAAACATGTGATACACGGCTCACATGTACTCGTGAATCGACTCTCTCCACACATGCAGATACAAGCATAATAACATCTAAACAAACAAATAAACAAAATACATCTTGGATTTGAGAGAAAATTTGAAGAAAAGAAAGGGGCATATTTTATTTGAATCTTATTAATAATCTAACTTTTAATTTAGATATAGCGGCACACACTCCATTTCCTGCAATACATCTGAATGTTGTGTTACCGATACTCAAACAAGATTGGTAACAATGGCCGTTTAAATGATTGTCAATGTTTTAGTGGCATCTACTATGTTTATAATTTCGTGAAATTTGTGATTATATTTTCATTACAAGATTCAGTACGGAATACGTACCGTAATTAAAAGAGACAAGATCAATGAATTATGGTTAATTAATGGTTAAGAACCCACTTGGGGTGTCGAGTTGTTTTCTAAATGGTTTCTCATACTCCTCCTCGCAAATGCAGATAAATTTCCCCTAAATTATACCATCCCCATTATTACCACATTAGTTTGGCTGTGGATGGGTAGTAAGTCACGGTGCACACAACAAAGAAATCTACTTGTGTAAGCCTACTTTCTGAGAAAGCCAGCGGAAGAGAAGGGCTCCTTGAAGAGGTGAATAATAAATAAGGTTCTTGTATTTTCTGAATACTATACTACTGAATATATGGGGTGAGCTTATTTATAATGGAGGAGCTTTCCTGCCCTAAAAAGTCGATAAACTCTGAGTGTGCCTTTGTTATCACTTATCACTACCTCGGGTTTACTTACACACGCACTAAAATGTTAGGACTTGAGCTGAACTTTGTATTGCGTGAGGTTTTAAGTATTACAATGTATTTAGAATTATTCTTAGCGAGATTCTAACCCATTTATAAAGTTTGTCTTTAGTTAAATAACAACTATAAACACAGTTGGTGTGGTTAAATATGTTTTTGTTTAGTGATGTGTTCTATCATATGTGTCTGTGAATTTGCAGTTTTTCTAGTAAATCTTTAACTAGTATCTTTCTATAATGTTTATTGAATCAAACTGTTTAACGCATTTTCCCCCTTACTAAACTGTTCTTTTAACGTTATTGAAGGAATTGCTTGGAACGGTTTCATGCATAGATATTTCTGGGAAATATTATCAAATACATACATTAATTTTAGCCCAATACCATTCGTTTGTCTCGAGTCTTCCCTGGTCCTATATTATAACACAATAGTGAGACCCAGCAAGATTAGCTTGGAGATGTTGGCTACAATACAATTACACATGTTTTTGAAGATGGTCTTGAGTACATTCTTGATTCTCCACAATTGATTTCCACATCCCCCTGCTGTGCTAAATGGGAGTGTAATTTCTCTAAAACTGTCCATTAGCCCCTAACCCATAAACAACTACTAGCCCTTGATTGGTACTTCCAACATTTGTAATAACATGTCTCTTTACCTAATTTGAAAATGTAGCTGCACAAACAACAAAATAAGAAAGTACGAGCCCAACACCTAACAAATTCCTAATATATGTGCTCATTCATGTGATGGTAAATTGATGATATTGTGTTCGTTCGGAATCAAACTCACTATGATATCACTAAAAACATGTCGTTGAATGTAATACATACGTCAAACATACGCTTGTGTTGCTTGGACTCTAGAAAATATGACGATGGTAGTTGAAGTGAGAAAAATACCAACTTATAAACATTCTTCTTCACATGAGGTCGGGAATTAAACACAAACTTCTGGTCGGTCAAGCACACTAATTTTGGAAAATGAAACGTGTTAATTTTGTAGTCTAAGGAGATATATAGCAACATCGCTTACTACCCTACTGGCACTGATCCACACAGCTAAGGATACATCAACATGAACTATTCACAAGAGTAGTACTATAGTTACCACACTCGCCGCGCCGCAAGCATGGCGCTACTCCCGCCGTCCACTCGACAGCGCGAGAGGTTGAGTCAGCTAATTATGTGGAATATTAATTACCCTCTCCACTGAACCAAGGGGCTCCTTGAGCACGGCCAGTCCTTCGAACACCAACCAGGTCTACTTGTTGATAGAGTTATAGCACGGTATTACTCAGCTCGTGTATTAGATCAATAACCTTACAGATCACCTGTAGCGATCAGAAAAATCGCTATTTCCCTTTTTTTTTTTTAGATAATTAAAAATAATTTTACTTTAATTTTGTTAGAATTTAATCAAGTATTTAAAAAATAAAACTAGCGCAATATTCATAAGAGCCAACGTTGGGTGAAACTAATAAGGCTCGTAGTGGAGTTTTCTGTAGTTGCCATTCGAACTAAGTTGAATTTAGGCCAATGAAACCTTTTTAATGTACTGTAAAACACACAAAATATAATTATTATCAAGTAAAAAATATTAAAATATTTCACTTTTCCGAATTTTGCTATTATGAGGTGAAGAATGCAAAAAATCAAAATAAAACTCACCTCGATCTAATTTATGATTTGATTGTTTCATTGAAAAAAAAGCCATTGGCACGTTTCACACAACCCGGCAGAACAAAATGTATATAGTGAACCATAATTAGGATCTACCATCCAAAAGAGAGGGTTCAAACACTTCAAAAGGAAAAATAACAATAACAATAGATAGAGTGGGCTGGGTGAGTGAACTTGTTATACCCGCTGGGTAAGCTAAATAACATCCAGCACACGCAATTTGGGATAGATGAGGGCAAGTTATCACGGCCGTCCTCAACGGTCGATAAACATAGCCCAGACGTTATACCATTATTGTGATTACCTCACATGAATTAACTCAACTTAAAATTACCGAAGGATGATACTTATATAGAGAGAAGGAACGAATATCACCGTCAACAGTAATTTATTATAATTTATCAAAAAAGAGTCAGCAACAATGGATACAAGTATATCAACAATCATACAATATGCAACTTATTTACAACATTTTCTTTTGGCGTCTTCATACCACTAGCGCCAGCTTTAAGAGCAACCCTCATCGCTCGCTACAAGAAATAACAATTAGGCATGAAAACTAATACCCTATTATAATCTCAACCTAGGAATTAAACGTTAACTTCAACAATTACTAACACCTAGTCAATATACATTATTCACATTATTTTACCAGCCCCGTAAGAATGGGGAAAAATATACAATTAAACCTAGCTATTTGTGTGAGCTGAGGTTGATATTAGACAACAACTTTGCATTTAATTGACCAACAACTCTCACTAGTCATCATGACTCGGTTGCTATGGCAACTTCCCATCTATACATATCACGCGCTGAAGGCGCCGAGCAATTCATGTTCGGAGGCGAACATCCATATAATAACCTTACTAAACTTACCCTAACACAGTGAAATTTACATATAAACCTAGCAAAGTTTTATTAAGTTAAAACTCTACAGGCGACGTTTACGAATGACATAATTTATAAGTTGTTTTCCCTTTCTCCTTTCTTTTTTTATATATATATCTTTTACAGTCAATATCTATTAATCTAAGAAAAATAGTTTAAGTGATTCAGCCCAGAGAAAAATAAATTGAGATCTACATATATTATAAGACAACATAGTCTAATGCCAAATTCACCTATCTCTGACGAACAATTAATCAGAGCAAGGTTTTTTTTAGGAACGAGTCCATTTAAAATTAAAGCGCTAAACCTAACATGATAAATAGAGATAAAAATAGGAAACCAGTAACTATAACTTATACACAATTTAAATCTGTTACGCCCAAAATATAAAGTCCAAAAGGTTAGGCATCTCAACCCATTTATCTTTAATATTAATACGATGGTAAAAATCGTAAACCTTTCACAAAAATATTCCAAAAAGTTTCAAGTCCAGATATGTTATGCGTTTAGACAAGAGTAAAGTTTTAGTTTATACGTAGACATAGCTTGAAATGTCAATGAAAGCAAGTTTAAAACCTTTAAGATATTTACTAAGTTAAAATAATTGAAGTGCCTAAAAAGAATTTTGAAAAGTCAGACATTTAACCCAAAAGGAATTTAGCTTACATTGTAATTTTCGTCGCTATCGCTTATTCAAGCGACCTTCACAGCCAGCCCAAGAGTGGCTCACAATTCACATGGTCGATCTTTTATACGCACTAAAACACAGCTTGCAGAACACGGTGGGGGGGGGGGGGACCAAAGAACGTAGACAGGGTGGAGAAGGTTCTAGGAGCCTCTCGGAGCTAGTAGAAGCCCGCTCGTAAACTTGGTGGAGTGTTACTTATTTTCTTCTTATGGTCTTTGGGCAAGCAGAATCGGCGTGACGTATCCCAGTGGGCGCGCGTTAGTATTACAAGGAAGGTCGTGATGGCCAGGTGTGTGACGACAAGTGGCTCGCAGTGTTTACATGAGCCTGGCCGCGGACGTCTTCGTAGAATTGGGTAAGTTTGCAGTTTCCAGTATTTTGTCATTAGCTAGCGGCTAATGTTACAACTCTCAGACTAAGTGATAACAATTGGTTCATGTTACAACTCTCAGACTAAGTTATAACAATTGGTTCATGTTACAACTCTCAGACTAAGTGATAACAATTGGTTCATGTTACAACTCTTTAAAGTTTTATAAAGCAGTTGAAAAATTGCAATTTACTAAGTAGATAAGTCGTTACAATTAAAATGTGCATTAGTTTAGAAAGCTAAAAAATTGTATTTAGGTATATTTATTAGAAAGTTATAAGTATTAACATATAATTCTCTTAATTCAATAATATAACGATTGTGATAAAAGTTTAATGTAATATTTTTCTATTAATAAAAACATTAAATGCTCACTGTTGACACTTAGAGGCAAACTACTAAAACAAAAAGATTGAGAATGTATTTTAAAAATAAGAATGGGGTAGCTTTTAGAACCAACTTTTAAGCACTAGCATTTGTTGTCGACCAATTTTCGCTTCAAACATAGAATTGTATAAACCATCGCAAACTCCCGTAGCGTTCTTTCAAAAGGCGGAGATTGCAAAAATATTGTTTTATGTCCTCCCCTTCCCCGTTTAAACAATGAACAGCCTATAAAGGGAAAACATAATACAAGACCGCGCGAATATTTCCACCAGCTGTGTCATCGAATGCGCCTCTTATAAACACCTACTAAAAGGGTGTTGGTGTTTGTGATGGAATGATGAGAGGGCAACAACACCACGGGGGAGGGGAGGGGTTGAACTGAACAGTCGTCCTTGTAGATAACATATGTCATTATGTTCTCTCATAAGAGATACACTGTAAATAGTGTCAGCCTCAAATCGCACAGTCAGCTGGCCTCACATCTCACGTTTGTAAAACATCTCACACTATAGCCAGCTGGCCTCACATCTCACTCTTGTAAAACACATCTCACACTTGCCAGCTGGCCTCACATCTCACTCTTGTAAAACATATTACACTAGTCAGCTTGCCTCACATCTTACGCTTGTAAAACATCTCACACTATAGTCAGCTGGCCTCACATCTCACGCTTGTAAAACATCTCACACTATAGCCAGCTGGCCTCACATCTCACTCTTGTAAAACATATCTCACACTATAGTCAGCTGGCCTCACATCTCACGCTTGTAAAACATCTTACACTATAGCCAGCTGGCCTCACATCTCACTCTTGTAAAACATATCTCACACTATAGTCAGCTTGCCTCGCATCTTACGCTTGTAAAACATCTCACACTATAGTCAGCTGGCCTCACATCTCACTCTTGTAAAACATATCACACTAGTCAGCTGGCCTCACATCTCACGCTTGTAAAACATATCTCAGACTAGTCAGCTGGCCTCACATCTCACTCTTGTAAAACATCTCACACTATAGTCAGCTTGGTGACCTGGTGGTCTAGGGGTAAAGTGTCAGACTTCTATGCTGGCGGCCGGGGTTCAATCCTCGGTCCCGGCAAAGATTTATCTGATTGCCAAACCCTTCCTTCACTTCTGACAAGACATCTTGTGAATGTGGGGAATGCCAGGTCGCCACCGTGGTTCGGATTCCACGTTAAACAGTAGGTCCTTCATTTCATCTCACAATCACCCTACCATTACACATTAGCGTAAGTA
The DNA here is from genome assembly GCA_039000515.1 of Timema cristinae. Lineage (NCBI taxonomy): Eukaryota > Metazoa > Arthropoda > Insecta > Phasmatodea > Timematidae > Timema > Timema cristinae. The sequence continues at coordinate 31,972,692 of JBCFYV010001001.1, read as the reverse complement.
CGTATAAACCGAACGGGTAGTAAGACGCAGTGCTAATAATAATAATAATATAATCAGATTGCCTCACATCTCACTCTTGTAAAACATATCTCACACTATAGTCAGCTGGCCTCACATCTCACGCTTGTAAAACATAGTACACTATAGCCAGCTGGCCTCACATCTCACTCTTGTAAAACATATCTCACACTATAGTCAGATGGCCTCACATCTCACTCTTGTAAAACATCTCACACTATAGCCAGCTGGCCTCACATCTCACGCTTGTAAAACATCTCACACTATAGCCAGTTGGCCTCACATCTCACGCTTGTAAAACTTATCTCACACTATAGGCAGATGGCCTCACATCTCACTCTCTTAAAACATATCTCACACTATAGTCACCTGGCCTCACATCTCACTCTTGTAAAACATCTCACACTATAGTCAGCTGGCCTACCATCTCACGCTTGTAAAACATCTCACACTATAGCCAGCTTGCCTCACATCTCACTCTTGTAAAACATCTCACACTATAGTCAGCTTGCCTCACATCTCACGCCTGTAAAACATATCTCACACTATATTCAGCTGGCCTCACATCTCACTCTTGTAAAACATCTCACACTATAGTCAGCTTGCCTCACATCTCACTATTGTAAAACATCTCACACTATAGCCAGCTGGCCTCACATCTCACGCTTATAAAACATCTCACACAATAGTCAGCTGGCCTCACATCTCACGCTTGTAAAACATCTCACACTATAGTCAGCTTGCCTCACATCTCACGCTTGTAAAACATCTCACACTATAGCCAGCTTACCTCACATCTCACTCTTGTAAAACATCGCACACTATAGCCAGCTTACCTCACATCTCACGCTTGTAAAACATCTCACACTATAGTCAGCTGACCTCATATTTCACGCTTGTAAAACATCTCGCACTATAGCCAGCTTGCCTCACATCTCACTCTTGTAAAACTTCTCACACTATAGTCAGCTTGCCTCATATCTCACTCTCTTAAAACATATCTCAAACAATAGCCAGCTTGACTCACATCTCACTCTTGTAAAACATATCTCACACTATAGCCAGCTTGCCTCACATCTCAGCTTGTAAAATCTCTCATTTCCAGCTTTTGTCTTCCATCTCACGCTTGTAAACATCTCAACTAAGTATAGCTGGTCTATCATCTCACGCTTGTAAACATCTGATTTGCATGTTGACCTCACATCTCACGCTTGTAAACATTTCAACTTAGTCACTGCCTCAATCCACTCTTAGTAAAAAAATATCTGCACATATAGTCAGACTTGCTCAATCTACAGTTTAAAACATATTTCACAATATAGTAGCTTGTATCAAATCTCACGTTGTAAAAATATCTCATTCATATATACGCTTGCCTAACATTCACTTGTAAAAATCTCACAATAAGCCAGTTGCTCACATCTCACTTAGAAAACATATCACACATAGCAGACTTGCTCAACATCTTACGCTTGTAAAACAATTAAACACTATGATTCTGTTGGCCACCAATTTTCTTGTAAAACATATTTCACTACTATATCAGCTTGCTCACATCGAGCTTGCTAAAACTTTTCACTTAGTAGTTGCCTCGCATCTCACACTTTAAACAATCTCACACTATAAGGAAAACTTGCCTCAAATCTCACGCTGTAACATATTTCACAATATAGTCAGCTATCAATCTCACTCTCTTAAAACATATACAATTATAGTCGTTGCTCATGAATATCACGCTGTAAAACATATCTAACACTATAGTCAGTTGCCTCCTCTCGCTGTAAACATATCTCATATATAGTCAGCTTGCCTAAATTCATCTTGTAAAATCTGCTCCACATAGCAGCTGCCTCACATCTCACTCTTGTAAAACATCTCACACTATCCAGCTGGCCTCACATCTCACTCTTGTAAAACATATCACACACTAGTCAACTTGCCTCACATCTTAGCTTTGTAAAACATCTCACACTATAGTCAGCTGCCTCACATCTCACTCTTTTAAAACATCTCACACTATAGTCAGCTTGCCTCACATCTCACTTTGTAAAACATATGTCACACTATAGTCAGCTTGCCTCACATCTCACGCATTGTAAAACTTATCTCACACTATAGTCAAGCTGGCTCACATCTCACGCTTGTAAAACATACTCACACTATAGTCATTTGCCTCACATCTCACCTTGTAAAACATCTCACACTATAGCGGCTTGCCTCACATCTCACCTTGTAAAACATTCTCACTATAGTCAGCTTGCTCACATCTCACTCTTGTAAAACATATCACGCTATGTCAGCTTGCCTCACATCTTACGCTTGTAAAACATCTCACACTATATCAGCTGCCTCACATCTCATCTTGTAAAACATCTCACACTATAGTCAGCTGGCCTCACATCTCACCTTTTAAAACATCTACACTATAGCCAGCTGCCTCACATTTCACTTTGTAAAACATCTCACACTATAGCCAGCTTGCCTCACATCTCACGCTTGTAAAACATCTCACACTATAGTCAGTTTGGCTCACATCTCACGCTTGACAAAATCTCGCACTATAGCCAGCTTGCCTCAGATCTACGCTTGTAAAACATCTCACACTATAGTCAGCATTGCCTCACATCTCACTCTTGTAAAACATCTAGCCACTATAGTCAGCTGGCCTCACATCTCACGCTTGTAAAACATATTACACTATAGTCAGCTCGCCTCACATCTCACGCTGTAAAACATATCTCACACTATAGTCAGCTTGCCTCACATCTCACGTCTTGTAAAACATATCTCACACTATAGTCAGCTTGCCTCACATCTCAGCTTTTGTAAAACATATCTCACACTATAGTAGCTTGCTCACATCTCACGCTTTGTAAAACATTTCACAATATAGTCGGCTTGCCTCACATCTCACGCTTGTAAAACATCTCACACTATAGTCAGATCAGCAATGTGTATGTAGTGTTCTCAAGAACAGGGGCTGAGTTCACTCCCAAACGAGTGCGTAAAACATCGACAATTTATTGGTTTTCAATCCTGCAATTTCATGAGAATGTGTTGGGTCTCATAACAGTTCAAACTCCTAACCATGTACTTTAGATTGGTCACATTATGGAACTGACCACCAGGATAGTGGCACTTAAGACTGCGACCACCAGGATAGTGGCACTTAAGATTGCGACCACCAGGATAGTGTGGCACTTAAGACTGCGACCACCAGGATAGTGTGGCACTTAAGGTTACGACCACCATGATAGTGGTACTTAAGGCTGCGACCACCAGGATAGTGGCACTTAAGACTGCGACCACCAGGATAGTGTGGCACTTAAGACTGCGACCACCAGAATAGTGTGGCACTTAAGGTTACGACCACCAGGATAGTGGTACTTAAGGCTGCGACCGCCAGGATAGTGGCACTTAAGACTGCGACCACCAGGATAGTGTGGCACTTAAGGTTACGACCACCAGGATAGTGGTACTTAAGGCTGCGACCACCAGGATAGTGGCACTTAAGATTGCGACCACCAGCATAGTGTGGCACTTAAGACTGCGACCACCAGGATAGTGGCACTTAAGATTGCGACCACCAGGATAGTGTGGCACTTAAGGTTACGACCACCATGATAGTGGTACTTAAGGCTGCGACCACCAGGATGTGGGCACTAAGATTCGACCACCAGATTAGTTGGCACTTAAGACTGCGACCGCCAGAATAGTGTGGCACTTAAGGCTGCGACCACCAGGATAGTGGGGACTTAAGACTGCGACCACCAGGATAGTGGCACTTAAGACTGCGACCACCAGGATAGTGGCACTTAAGGATTGCGACCACCAGCATAGTGTGGCACTTAAGACTGCGACGCCAGGATAGTGGCACTTAAGACTGCGACCACCAGGATAGTTGGCACTTAAGTTGCGACCACCAGGATAGTGGCACTTAAGGCTGCGACACCAGGATAGTGTGGCACTTAAGTACGACCACAAGGATAGTGTACTTAAGGCTGCGACCACCAGGATAGTGGCACTTAAGACTGCGACCACCAGGATAGTGTGGCACTTAAGGCTACGACCCCCAATTATGATTTTGATCTTACCGTTATAATTGTTTTTATGATTTGTTATAAAATTGCTATGATTTATGAGACTGACAACCTATAACTCATAGATACAATTAATATTATTGTAACCTTCCATTTAATTTTCATGGTTTATTAATACTTATGTTATTATTTATGTTTTATTACCAAAGACCCAAACCTTCCATAAATTTGGGAAATAATGTATGCAACGATGCTAATTTAATATATTCTATAATATATTTAATATAACCACTTTATTTCACACAAGTGAGACTAGAACTCTCGTTATTTCACACAGTGATACTAGAACTCTCGTTATTTACACAAGTGATAGTAGAACTCTCGTTATTTCACACAGGTGATACTAGTAACTCTAGTTATTTCACACAGGTGAGTACTAGAACTTGTTATTTCACATAGGTGATACTAGAACTCATTTATTTCACACAGGTGAGACTATAACTCTTGTTATTTCACACAGGTGATACTAGAACTCTCGTTATTTCACACAGGTGAGACTAGAACTCTCGTTATTTCACACAGGTGAGACTAGAACTCTCGTTATTTCACACAGGTGAGACTAGAACTCTCGTTATTTCACACAGGTGAGACTAGAACTCTCGTTATTTCACACAGGTGATACTATAACTCTCGTTATTTCACACAGGTGAGACTATAACTCTTGTTATTTCACACAGGTGAGACTAGAACTCTCGTTATTTCACACAGGTGATACTAGAACTCTCGTTATTTCACACAGGTGATACTAGAACTCTCGTTATTTCACACAGGTGAGACTATAACTCTCGTTATTTCATACAGGTGATACTAGAACTCTCGTTATTTCACACAGGTGAGACTAGAACTCTCGTTATTTCACACAGGCGATACTAGAACTCTCGTTATTTCACACATTTGAGACTAGAACTCTCGTTATTTCACACAGGTGAGACTAGAACTCTCGTTATTTCACACAGGTGAGACTATAACTCTCGTTATTTCACACAGGTGAGACTAGAACTCTCGTTATTTCACACAGGCGATACTAGAACTCTCGTTATTTCACACATGTGAGATTAGAACTCTCGTTATTTCACACAGGTGAGACTAGAACTCTCGTTATTTCACACAGGTGAGACTATAACCTTTAAATGACCCTCATTGGTAAGAGACTTTAATGTGAGTTTGTTCTTTGAAATCTCGTGAACATAGTTTATTAAAATTAATTACTAAGGTATAATATCCTAATATAATATACTTGAGTAAACTTACATAATGTCCTTTTCTTATAAATGCTGTTTTTTTTTTTCAAATTAAGGGTAGTGAATTACCACTTATTTGGAGATAGATATCGAAACTCTGTAAATGGCCCACTAGCACACACGCTATTAAACAAAAAGTGAGGTAAAGGACATTAACACACATTATATTGTTGTCGAACTAACTTGTACCTTGTACGAGCGAAGGCACACGCTTGGTACAATCTGCAAAACCTCTGGTTCATTTGTTGAATGTAGGAAATAACTGTGCTATTTCACATACACACCGACTTACAAACCAACCGGTGGAGTTATAAAACCTCGAGCTGTCACTGCTGGATGTAGATAGATCACACACTACCCCCTCTAAGCCAACAACCCTTTCCGCAACAAACTATAGCGCGCGCAATCTAAGATATAATATCATAGTACGTTAGTGTTACCGAGCCGTGTGATATCATAGTACGTTAGTGTTATTGAGCTGTGTGATATCATAGTACGTTAGTGTTACCGAGTCGTGTGATATCATAGTACGTTAGTCTTACCGAGCCGTGTGATACCATAGTACGTTAGTGTTACCGAGCCGTGTGATATCATAGTACGTTAGTGTTACCGAGCCGTGTGATATCATAGTACGTTAGTGTTACCGAGCCGTGTGATATCATAGTACGTTAGTGTTACCGAGCGTGTGATATCATAGTACGTTAGTGTTACCGAGCTGTGTGATATCATAGTACGTTAGTGTTACCGAGCCGTGTGATATCATAAGGTACCGTTCGAGTGTTACCGAGCTGTGTGATATCATAGTACGTTAGTGTTACCGAGCCTGTGTGATATCATAGTACGTTAGTGTTACCGAGCTGTGTGATATCATAGTACGTTAGTGTTACCGAGCCGTGTGATATCATAGTACGTTAGTGTTACCGAGCCGTGTGATATCATAGTACGTTAGTGTTACCGAGCCGTGTGATATCATAGTACGTTAGTGTTACCGAGCTGTGTGATATCATAGTACGTTAGTGTTACCGAGCCGTGTGATATCATAGTACGTTAGTGTTACCGAGCCGTGTGATATCATAGTACGTTAGTGTTACCGAGCGTGTGATATCATAGTACGTTAGTGTTACCGAGCCGTGTGATATCATAGTACGTTAGTGTTACCGAGCCGTGTGATATCATAGTACGTTAGGTTACCGAGCGTGTGATATCTGTAACTCGACTTGGTTTTAATGTATAATAAGAATAATGATACCGGTCCAAGAAATGCACAATAGTTTTAACGAGAAAATTTCCGAGATAATATCTGATAAAATAATGTTCGTCTTTAGAAGGGTAAATATTCGAAGCTCATTTTTGATGTCACCTATTAATTAAAGGTATGACGTGATTGCTGGGGTGGAACAAGACAATTAATCTGTCCTGTAGATGAAGTTAGTGAAACTATCCAGTATTACGTGTCCCTAGAAGACCTATTTGACATCTTACGTGAGTCGCACGTAAGAATCGGCCATGGAGGAGGAGCGAGGAGGGTGAAAGAACTACGTAACTGATGAAGTAGACTGCGCGAGTCTATGTGTGCCATGCCAGGAAACCACTAGAATGGTTAGTGGTAAAACGAGTTATTTTCTCTGAGATGAACTCTGGACGTGAGACGGATCCAAGCGCTGTGCGAGCGCAGGTAGATGACGAATATTGGTTTACCATAATCACCTGACAAAGTTTATTCTTCTCCGTCCGTTAAAGAGCAAGTGTTGTGAAGGAGTTCATATATTATTGAAGGCATTTTAACTAATTTTGGAGCCCAAGTATTTTACAAAATGACAAAAGGCATGAGTTTTCAAACAGAATTGTGGAAGAAGTTTGTGCAATACGGGAAGAGCTGTACATAGTACATGGGAAACCAGTCGGGAGTCGATTAGCACATGGATGGAAGGTAATATTACAAGACATTGGAGGGAATATCACGAGGGAATTAAGTGTAGCCCCTATGAAGCAATGTTTGGGTCGCTTGCTATGGGGTCTCAAGAGTCTTCCTCCATATATGATACAACAGCTTCAGATCGGCATTGAAACCTTCAGAATCTCCAGCCAAGGAGGAGAAACAGAGGAACACGAAGAGATTCTAGGTGAAACAACGAATGAAGAATGTCATGAAAGTGATACAAGGATTTCATTTAAAAAATTATATTGACAGGGGTTATGTATCTTTTTACTATTAAGGTATTTTTTTTATTTGATTTCCATGTCACTTAACGGTGTAGGCAGTGGCTATATATGCAATTAGCAAAGCATTAAAAAATGTTTATGAAATCATCCCCGTTAAATAAATGTATTTTTTCCTGGTTATAAACAAGTAAATAGTCAAAGTGTTTTTTAATTAAAATTAAGGAAAAAAGTAAATCGACATTATTAAAAAATAAAAATAAATTATTTACTTAACTATTTTTATATCTTAACTACTTTTAAATACTGACTATATTTACAGTATAATATAGTAAGGTTGTCGTAAAAAGTCTTTTAATCAATTTGCCCAGTTTTTTAAAATAATAAATCATGGTTGATTGTAATGTTTTACTAAGGCATAAGATTTAAAAAAATTCAATTGATTCAAACCCTTTTTGTAAATCTCACTGACTTTCATATGCAGCCGATAACAGCTATCCTTTTAATTTTTATAGTCATTGAAATCGTACTTCAGAGACTTTGCATGCTTATTCCTCAAATAACTTCAATAATATTTCACCTTATAAAATTTAGTGATTAGATATTTTTACTATCTAGTAAATGTATCTCTTTTCGTGTAATTAAAAATTCTTCATTGGTGGAAACTTCTAGTTCTTCATTCCTGTGGGTTAGAGCACAAAAACATCCAGCTATAAAGTTGAAATCTATGTTTTATACTTGCACCAAACTTTAATAAAAGTTTTATAAAATCACCAGTAAATGTAGAGAATTAAATTCGCCAACATGTGTGAGGCATTTTATAAAATCACCGGTAAATGTAGATACGAGAGTTCATGTTTAATACTTTCACCATAGTGCAATGGAGAAATGATAAAATCACCGTTAAATGTAGATAAATCCTACTATTAGTTACAGTGCCCATTAATTTCAGTGATTCTATACATACTCAAGTGATTTTATATAGTAACCGATTCAACACACACACACACACACACACACACACACAGACAGAGACAGAGAAAACAGAGAAAGTTAAAGGCACTACAATAGCCGGGAAGAAATTTATAAACACTTGAAATCAACTGGACTTAACGTGACAGTAGGAGACAAAACAGGCGAAGAAGTAAATACAAATGCTAATATAATACAATGTGTTGTGACCCCCTTATTAAATTTTATTTACAAATATTAATTTTATGTCTCTAACTTCCTTCCTCGAAAATTTAGGTCTTAGGTATTAATGATTAACAATGTGGATTTTCGATCTTTTCAGAGTGGAAAATTTCAACTTTTAACCGATGTTTACAAGAATAAATATGTATAAAGTCACAGAAAATAGTTTTGTGTTCATTTCAAATAAACATCAAACTCGTGTACTAGTACATAATTTTTCCAATATTTAACATACGCGCAACATCTTATTGGCAATATCTCAGCTACCAAGACAGCCCCTTAAGATTTTATAATGTTATTTACAACTGAATTATAAATTCCATTTTTAATTTAGAGCTATGAGAATTAGTCCTGTTTGGATCCAAACAAACAATTCATTTAATAGAAAAATTAATACATAATTTATTAATACCAATAACCATTAATAGAACTGTTATCAATAACCATGCTCCACATCTTACTAACCATGTGGGCTATACGAATATTTGCACGAGAAAGAAACATTAATTTATGGAAGATTGTATTAAAGGAAAACAATAATTTGGCATTAACGTAGAATAGACTAAGCAACCAATGTATCAGTATTTATAATCTTTGAAATGCCGGCTCATTTAGTCTTTGATAATACAAATGGAATTATAGTGTAAAAGAAAAGTAAACGAGAATATTTCTTTTTTTCTTTTTAAATTTCCAAATATATATTTTCCTGTTGCCAGACATATTTTATCTCCCCCCTCCCTCCCCCCAACAAGTGTTTGTATTCAAGCCTCTTAAGCACAATATTTTCCCACGCACTAATTAAGAGGAATAATTTGGTTCCTTTCCTGAATAGCAACTGTAGGAATTAAAGGGAATACTTCATTTTAAAGCTAAAAAACAAACTCACGTAACCCTTTTCTAAAACAAAAGCGTGCATTTATTAATTCAAGACACGGTCTGTAGATTCCCGTGTTTTGTTTTCTTCCACCAACACACACTGTACGAACAAAAGTATCGTAAGGGGACTGTGTTGTATGTTTACAAACTGCATAGCCCTTGCTATTAGCTTTGAAGAGTTGGCAATTCTTGTTAATTTATCATTGGGATGTTTAACACGAATCTAGCGCAGTGTTTTGTTTGGCAAGGGCCAGGTCAAGAGAAGGGCCATGCTTCTGTCTTTGCAATCCTACAGATCTTTAATTGAACGATTTTATCAGTATTGTATGTTTGAGAATATTTGAATAATATCTTGGTACATGGTGATAATGAAAGAGGAAAAATAAAAATTACAAGCTCTTTACCTGAAAAAAAGTAGACATAAACTATATTTGTATTAGTGTATCGTTCAGAACTTTGCATACTACCCCCAACACCAGGCAAAGTCAAATGTTATAAAACATAACAAACAACTACACCAACTATTGTAATGATTATCTTCGTATTTGATCATAAAATATTTATTTATAACATAAAATTACTTTAAGAATATAAATTAGCATAAGAAATACAATAATATAATCTGATTCAACCAACACAAATACTTTTTTTAAACTATGTTAATAATTTTGCTACGCCAATCATTATCAATGTAAAATGACTGGACATAGTAGACTATTATATAATATATTCATTTAAAACATCTGTTGATATCCGGTATTCCCTGGAAAGCCCATTTTTTCAAATATATCTTAAAATTATCAGCTAGTTGTAAAAATATTCGAAGGCTGACACAATGTCTTAGTACCCAACGCTGACACCATGTGTTAGTACCCAACGCTGACACCATGTGTTAGTATCCAAGGCTGACACCATGTGTTAGTATCAAGGCTGACACCATGTGTTAGTATCCAAGGCTGACACCATGTGTTAGTATCCAAGGCTGACACCATGTGTTAGTATCCAAGGCTGACACCATGTGTTAGTACCCAAGGCTGACACCATGTGTTAGTACCCAAGGCTGACACCATGTGTTAGTACCCAAGGCTGACACCATGTGTTAGTACCCAAGGCTGACACCATGTGTTAGTATCCAAGGATGACACCATGTGCTACTATCCAAGGCTGACACCATGTGTTAGTACCCAAGGCTGACACCATGTGTTAGTATCCAAGGCTGACACCATGTGTTAGTATCCAAGGCTGACACCATGTGCTACTATCCAAGGCTGACACCATGTGTTAGTATCCAAGGATGACACCATGTGCTACTATCCAAGGATGACACCATGTGCTACTATCCAAGGCTGACACCATGTGTTAGTACCCAAGGCTGACACCATGTTTAGTACCCAAGGCTGACACCATGTGTTAGTATCCAAGGCTGACACCATGTGTTAGTATCCAAGGCTGACACCATGTGTTAGTATCCAAGGCTGACACCATGTGCTACTATCCAAGGCTGACACCATGTGCTACTATCCAAGGCTGACACCATGTGTTAGTACCCAAGACTGACACCATGTGTTAGTATCCAAGGCTGACACCATGTGTTAGTATCCAAGGCTGACACCATGTGTTAGTACCCAAGACTGACACCATGTGTTAGTATCCAAGGCTGACACCATGTGTTAGTATCCAAGGCTGACACCATGTGCTACTATCCAAGGCTGACACCATGTGTTAGTATCCAAGGCTGACACCATGTGTTAGTACCCAAGGCTGACACCATGTGTTAGTACCCAAGGCTGACACCATGTGTTAGTATCCAAGGCTGACACCATGTGTTAGTATCCAAGGCTGACACCAAGTGTAAGTACCCAAGGCTGACACCATGTGTTAGTATCCAAGGATGACACCATGTGCTACTATCCAAGGCTGACACCATGTTTAGTACCCAAGGCTGACACCATGTGTTAGTACCCAAGGCTGACACCATGTGTTAGTATCCAAGGCTGACACCATGTGTTAGTATCCAAGGCTGACACCATGTGTTAGTATCCAAGGCTGACAACAGTGGCCCGACTTACTTTATGTTTGTTTTATGTCCACGACACTGGAGAGCTTCTAACATCCACGACAGATGGCGGCATTCCCCAAATGGCATTCCTTTGTTCCCAAGTTTATGTGGAAACATAAAAACTGAAAATGCCATGAGACATATGACAGTCTGCAGACAATATGGCCAACAATAATCCACGCAAAGGGATAGAAGGATGTCATAAAGTGTCCCAGATATTGTTTTACCAACTTCTGAATATTAACAATTATTCGAGTGTGTAAGCACAGATCAATGCATAGCACCTGGGGTGCCATTTACACAACATCCAAATGAGTCGTAAAATACACTAAGTGAAAACAAAATAGTAATTTTTTTTCGTTCGTTTAAATTCAATATATCCAATATGTCAAAGAGCCGTTTTACTTTTTTAGTCTTAGTGAACGAGTACTAAGCAGACAAATGTATGCTCGTGTAGTGGTTGTGAGATTGATAATAGTGAACACGATCTAAAACAGAGCTGAGAAAAATCTGAGAAAGGTCATGGAATAACAATTATTTTAGTTCGATATTTTGCTCTAGCTGTTATTTTAAACATATCATAGACAATCAGTTGAATAATACATACCTATATTCACGTATTTAAGTTAATATTATAACTTTTATTGTTTATACACTTATTACTGATTTAATTTTAATCTATAATTAAATAATAAAACTTTAAATCTGTCTTTCCATTCATTCCATTCTCTCTATTTGTTAGTTTCCAGTAATCCCAAAATTACTTATCGAATTGAGATGAAACTACTTCTCTAAGAATAAAAGGTAAGCTACATAACATCATGCTATCACTGCCCATCTCAAGGTTTAGTGGAAACACATTTGGTTTTAATTAACTCCGGACATTGTGAACCAAATATGTAGAGTCTAACATCTTAGACTGCATGACTACTGGTGCGGAAATTTGAACGAGGGACCATGTAAATATTTGCTTTTTATAATTATTATTTAGGGAAACTATCATATATGGACCTTGTTTTTTTACTTCCACTCTACTATTTATTTAAAAATAAAAGTCTGCATTTTGTTTGTTTGTTTGTTTTTGCTCAAACACGCCCAAACCACTGGTTACAAAAACAATAATACATCAATAATTCCTACATATTTAAAATTCCTAAGTGGAGTTTTGTAAAATGGGCGATTTAGAAATTTCAAAAACTTACAGAGAAAAATACTTCTCACTGAACCTGCTTCAATGGATGCATGATCTAAGGCGTAACTCTCACAAAACTAGACTGCCAATGACAGGAAGATCAAGGTTCGAATACCAGTTGGGTGAACTGAGGGTGGTTTTTCTTTAATGTTTATCCTCTATACCTCCATGTAAAAGCGGGTACACTTCCTACTCACTCGTCCCTATCTCATTAATATAATTAATACATGATATGTTCATGGCCTGAGCAGGTAGTAAAACGCGGTGCTTATAAAACTTCTCACTGTGGTAGGAGATGGACATTTCTCACGAGCCCCCCCCCAAAACTCAGGAAAAAATAAATAAAAAAATACAAAATGTAAAAGGGGCAAAAAAAAGTCCTAATCCAATCGATTAAAACATTTTCAAAATTTATTGGTTGACACATATGTTCTTAAATTGTAAATTACGGTATATAGAGAGCATCCGGATTTGAACATCATAATTCGATATAGTTTAATATCTGTCTGCCCGCATGAATTATTCGAACACTTCTAAATATCCTAAAAATATAAAATTTGGCATACCGGTAGGTTTTCAAATAATGTTCTTTAGAAAAGTCATGAAATCCAAAATATAATATTGGAGATTCAAAATATTTGATAGAATTAGGCGAAAAACATTGAAAATTGATAATTTATTTTGTAAAGTGTAAACTGTTACAATTATATTTAGCAATTTTAATTGGTTTGAACCCTTTAATATCCAATTGTTCATGCTATGTTACTCTTACAACTAGCACCAATAATCGAGAGTAATAAATATTGTGTATAAGGAAGCTAAGACTTAATCTTAAATAGAAATGTCAGTCTTAGGACATATTTATATTAAAACCTGTATTTTGATATTGTGTTTTAATCAGTATACATTTTACATTTTGTAACACAATAATGTATGAATAATTTAAGATCAGGTTCCTTTCCCTGTGATTAATTTTACAAACCATAAAATAACAAATTTACTTTGTAGCTTCCCCATGTAAATAATGTGTTCACAAGGTAGATTTCTCTATCCATTCTAATTTATACTATCCTTCCCTTGTGGGTAAAATAAACGATAATAACACCAAATAATCAATTTTTATAATGTCTGTCTGGCTATTCATTTGTTTGTTTCCAGTTTTACGCACACATGAATTATGCTTGCAGAATAGTAATGTGGTAGATATCATTTTAGGAAAATGTACTAGTATTTTCGTGGAGGGAGAGTGGAAAACCATTTCAGAACACTTGAAATCACGTCTAGCTACTATATCTCCACTTCAGTCAATCCAGTCAAAACGATAGTTGCGCGTTATGCTAGTAGTCTGAAAGTATGCATGGTATTGACAAGTGGATCTGTTGCAGTCAAAACCGGTTGTTAGTTAGAACGCGTTTTCTCTAGTTGAAACTAGTTTATACTGAATGCCTTTGTTACAATTAGAATTTCATAGCTATAGCTAGAATTTACTGCCATACATGTTTGAATTTTAGATAAATCTAGTTTTAACTTTGAACATTGGATACAACTAGTTTTAGCTGTAGCATTAGCCACAACACTGCAATATCCAAGTCAACATCAAAGCTGATTTACCCAATTTCACGGACACCGTCTGCTGTTGGCCCGGCTACACGCTCAATCACCCCATCGCTACACACACATCCGAACGCGTCAACTGACAACAGAATACTGAAGCCGCGCCAATTCAACGCTGAGTTACAAGATTTCCTGACCAAAGATAATCGATTGTAAAGAAGATACTCTCCGACAGTGCCCAGTTTTTGTTCTACTCCAGTCTAGAAGCGTGTAGAATCCCCCCCTGTTTATGTTCTTTGGTTTTCCTCCCCTTGTGATCCCCTCATTCCATGTTCTGTGAACTGTGCTATAATCGTATAAAATAGTGATCGTGTGAGTGGAAAGTGAATTTTTGGACTGGCTTCGGTAAGCGCCAGGGGAAGCTAAGGCTTCGGATACTTAATAATGCAAGCAAAATTCTTTTTCGGTTTGTAATGTTTTTATTTCAAAATTCTTTTCGGCTTATTGAACTTTAATTATTTTGGACTGATTAGAGAATAACACTTGTAATGGTGTTAATGGCAATATTTTCGTTTGGACTTAAATTTTTCTCAATCATAACAAACTTGAACTATTGGACTCTAACTATAAAATATAGCTAGTGTTGTTAATAGTTATATTTCTTTTGGACTTGAAACTTTTCTCAAATATAGTTAAATTGAAATATTGGACTCTTAACTTGAAAATAATGCTGTTTATATTTTATCTTCTATGTTTACTTGTAAACTTAGGTTATTGGGCGCCATCAGCGCTAGTATTGAAGTTAGTAATAGCCGCCAACTTAATAACTTGGGTTATTGATGGTAATATTTTGAGCGTTGGCAATTTAAATATGGATTGCTCTACTTTATAGTCAATTGATAGTTTTATGTCTAGGTAAAACATATTTTCCTTTTGTCAGAACTAAGAGATGTAAGGGTATTGATATAATGAAGTTTGATGTTTATGTAAGGAACATAAGTATTTCTCAGAGATTTCATTTATGAGTTCAATACTATTCTTTCTGGCTAACAAATGCGCATCCAACTTGTAATCTTTTGTTTAAGTAAATTAGTGAGTGTGATTACTAAAACATTTAATGCGTTCTTCTAACGAAACTATACTATTGTGATCACTAAATATTTTATACATTTTTCTCCCCTTTATGGGATTTTTCATATTAATTGTTGGTCACAGTTTGTTTGAATATCTAATAAACAACCTATTTGATGAATCTTTTCTACTTACTCTAATTCTTTTTAACTTATTTATCCTTAGGTATAACGCTATCTATATTTTTGTCTGGAAATTGAATCTGGGGGATGTTTATATTTATATTGTTGAGGTTGACCGTAGGGACGAGTGCCGCAATTGCTCCAAATTGCGTGTTCTGGGTATTGGTTTCTTGCCTAGTTTTTTCTATAGTCTTTACTCACTTAGCACTCTCTTTCCTTTTTTGTTGACTAACTGCTTTATTTTGTATTAGTAAGGTTTTACGGTTAGAAATAGGGTTCATAGCTACAGAAACTTGTTTGGGGAAAATGATTCAATAAAAAGCAATTAAGTGTTGATTAGGATTAAAAAACATTTGTGTTGTTTAATACAATATTCATTGAGAATATTGGTCACACATCTATGTCATTAATATTAATTAAAGTAATACAAAAATAATCATACACTAAAGGAACATTTTTAAGGAACATCACAGAGCCATGTCTACAGTATTAATTAAAACAAGTGAAATGAAAATATTCATACATTACAAATATATTAATTAGTCTGATACGTTTAGCGAAAGTAGCTTGAGTCCTAATAAAAGACAAATATAAAATAAAAAAGGGAACAAGTAAATTGACATTACTTGCTATTGCGAGGCAAACTATCCTGGCATTTCGAGTTACACAGCTTGCCTTTTTTTTTTTACAAAAGCACCTTTTTGACATACATGCCTTTTTACACATACAGCGAACAAATAATTGGCCTGTCCCTAAGGCTGCTGTCTCGTCAGCATATCTTTAAGATCAATTTGTCTCTGGTACTTCTTCTAGTAGCAAGAATTTTTCTTTGGACAAGTCGAATTCGGACCTTAAAAAGCACATTTATTTAGCTTACTTAAAAAACTATTATGTATTTAATAGGAGCTTCTACGCACTATGCCTATTACAATAAAAATATTAAACCTTAAAACATTAATGAATTACTTGCATAGTAAGCAACATTAAACAGTGGCACATTTTCAGTGCTTTGAACCAAGGAGCCACTGAAAGTGTTTGCGACGACATTCGTCCCTAATTATTGAAATCCATTCAACAATACATACCTCCAATACAATTTATCGAGTATCCCATATTTCGTTCCAATCTTGTGCAAACCCTGTTCATCCTTTTGAAGAGCCACTCCAATAATATCGCGGAGATCTGATTTTGCTCTATCGACATTACGAATTGGTATAATTATATTATCACTGATTTCTACAGGAGCGTGTATTGAATTCGAAGCCAATTTCATTCGCTTGGCCTGTTTTGTCAAGTTTTCATGAGATTTTCTTGTCTAGCTGCTGTTATTTGGGATTGTTGATTCGCATTAGCGACAAATTCTAGATCTTTGTCACTAGCTGGAATTATTTGAGATTGTCCACTGCTACTAGCTACAGCTTCTGGGTCTTGTCTGGCTGCAGCTGTAATCTGAGACTGTCCACTGCTACTAGGTACAGCTTCTGGGTCTTGTCTGGCTGCAGCTGTAATCTGAGACTGTCCACTGCTACTAGCTACAGCTTCTGGGTCTTGTCTGGATGCAGCTGTAATCTGAGACTGTCCACTGCTACTAGCTACAGCCGTTACCTCCTCTGAGTCATGTAATATTTCTACATCATAAGGTTTCTCATTTTCTTCATCTATCACATTAATTTTATTTAAAGCCTCTTAAGATCATCTTCATAGACGATAGATAATCCTTCTTCTTAGATAAACTCGCGGCTCTGTACCAAAAATGGCTTAATATGGTGATTGCTTAACACCAGAATGAAGTTCCCGATTTTTCATAAATTGTACTAAACGAAGACCGTCTGACTAATTCGTAGTATTGTTGTCTTGCATCCACGAAGCCAACATTTTCTCAATGTCTTTGTTAACGTGCTCAACAGACCCTTGGTTTTCCGTGAACCAGTTTACACTCGGGCCAAAATGAAGCCAGCTCATTTATGACAGAATTAACCAATTCTCTGCCGTTATCAGAGTGTAAAATGCAAGGAGAACCAAATGCCAAAACTATATCTGTTAATTGATGAGCCACTTCCACGGCTCTGTTGCTTTGCTGTGCACGTAACAAAACAAATGTTGTCAAGTGGTCCTGATACACCATTACAAACTAAAATCCACGATCTTCTCGAGTTTGCATGTCGATCAGATCAACTTGGCAACGACTGTTCATTTCTGAATGAAGTATAGGTTTCAAAACAAACCCCCTTTCCTTCACACTCTTTTTATGCTGACAAGTTTCGCATATTTTCTTGAGGTTTCAGTTTTTAGTCTGTCTCGACCTCCATGAGCTGCTTCAATAATATCGAAAATCTCGTCTGCACATAAGTAGTACTTCATAGGATCTTTTTTGTCACTAACTTTCGCGTCCCACAAATATTAATAACCTTGAATTGATTTAATCTTCTATACTGTTTCTGTATATTTTTTTCAGCTAACTGTGCTTCTTAAATTTCGTTCACTAATTTATCGTAAGTTTCTTTTGTCATAACATTGCAGTGGTTTTCTTGATTTATATCTGCCATGACGAGTCCATCTGTACGTGCTTAGCGGAAGACTAATTGAGCGGGTGTGCGCAGGCGGGCGGAGTGTCGACCGACCAATCAGAATCGTTCTAATACATAACGTGTAAGCTAAATGAATCTTAACCTGGGTTGAAACGGTTTTAACCGAGTAATTTTGTCAAAACGCGTTTTGTCTAGTTAAAACCAGTTTTAACTGAAATTCCTTTTTGACCTGCAGTAAATTCTATTTGTAACGAAGGTATTCAGTATAATCTAGTTCTAACTAGTAAGAACGCGTTCCAACTAAAACGGGTTTTCACTGTAACAGATCGATCTCAAAGAGACTGCGACGGATATTCGTGAGGTTAACACGACAATTCACGAGTAAGAACACTTTGATGAGAAGCCAACAAACAAACAAACAAACCCCTTCCTGCCGTATCCGAAGCTGGCAGCAGGAACACACCTTGACATCTGCATACAATGCGATTGGATGGATATTTGGCGTGGCAGCAATAGTTTGCTTATCGGCGGGTTGTTTAGTTAGTTCAGGAGGGTTTCACGGCAACTTTATGACGTGTCAAAGAACCGTCGCACCGTATAAAGAGATGGCGCGCACTACACTAGCACAGGTGTCACGACTCTCGGGAGAGGAGAGCACATGGTAATAAGGCCACAATCGGAACAATGCCATGGTTTTCACCTCTCCTTAGAAACACGGCGCTGTTTGTATCTTCAGACACGGTGTAGTAGCTTCACGCGGTACTGCTGACGTCACACTATACTTTCCTTGTTCATATCTGGTTTGTGAAAATATGCTGATAGAAAGGGATGCACTCATTAAGATAAATGAATCTTACACATACTTAATTAACAACATGTTTCATCAACCAATTATCAATAAACTACCACTCGATTCAGTGGACTAATGATCTAAGGCGTCATTCTCGCAACATACTTGATTGCCGATATGAAGTTCAACCTTCCTCATCCTTAACACATATTCGTACAGCCCAGATTGTTAGTCAGACAAGGCGAGAAAATAAACAAAACAAGCTTAACTTTCTCTGTAGAATAATATTCATTACTGATTTGAGCTTATTTATAAGTTTGAAGAGTAGAATAGCCATAAACTTTCCCTTATTGTTCTTGTCACAGTGTTTGAATAATAATTATACAGTGTGTAATAAACAGGGAGGAGGGTGGTAAACAGGGTGGAGGGAGGAGGGTGGTAAACAGGGTGGAGAGAGGAGAGTGGTAAACAGGGTGGAGGGAGGAGAGTGGTAAACAGGGTGGAGGGAGGAGAGTGGTAAACAGGGCGGAGGGAGGAGGGTGATAAACAGGGTGGAGAGTGGTAAACAGGGTGGAGAGAGGAGGGTGGTAAACAGGGTGGAGGGAGGAGAGTGGTAAACAGGGCGGAGGGAGGAGGGTGGTAAACAGGGTGGAGAGTGGTAAACAGGGTGGAGGGAGGAGAGTGGTAAACAGGGTGGAGGGAGGAGGGTGGTAAACAGGGTGGAAGGAGGAGAGTGGTAAACAGGGTGGAGGGAGGAGAGTGGTAAACAGGGCGGAGGGAGGAGGGTGGTAAACAGGGTGGAGATTGGTAAACAGGGTGGAGAGAGGAGGGTGGTAAACAGGGTGGAGGGAGGAGGGTGGTAAACTTACAACCCTCAACAGAAGGAAAACCTGGAGTACCATGTTCTTGGAAACATTTCCCTCTTTAAATAGTACATTTGTATTCCAGCGTCGTATACATCATAGTGACATAAAGAGGGTTGCATGAAAGGGGGTGGACTGTGAAAACCACCGCTATTTAGTGAGAGGGAAAGGGTGGCCTGTGTGAAACACGTTACAAACAAACGGGTCGTTATAGGGGTAGCAACCCTCTGCATGCACACAGACAGGGAGGGAACACAGAGGTTATGGGGTGAAAAGTAGGCTGGAGGACACATTAGGGGCTGAAAGCCATGCGCTTGAGTCTCCGAACTCACGTGCTAGACTGGGCAGTTAAGGTGCTCGTCTACTCTTTCACAATTTCCATACAAAAATAATGTTTCTTTTAAATCTAACGTTCAAACGTTGAAGGATTTCTTAAAATATAATTTAATACATTTTATTTGGTGAAATTATAGAATATATAGACACACACTCCCCTGAGTCTAACTGGTCAGTGAGGTCACTCACTACTCAGCTAGATGACCTGAGTCTAACTGGTCAGTGAGGTCACTCACTACTCAGCTAGATGATGTAACGTTTCCCGTCCCATGGATCTCTCCTCCGATATTTAGCCTGGCCCACTAACTAAATGAGTTGTTTATTGTGGAAGCATGCCCACAGTAATCGGACACGTCCTGGGGTGCGTGGACGTTAACGGTACCTACTTACGCCACGTGGCGCTACAGTACATCCGACAGCGCTATGAACTATCTGTGGCTTACAAGCGAACTTGAGCGGTGAACTGTGGTTGAGTTATATGAGAAGAGTTTGAGTCAGTTGTCCGCGGTACGGACTCATGTGTGTACATGTGTGTTGAACGTGAACGCCTGGGTGTGAAGACCCTTTGTCTCCGTTGAGAAGATTTGGGGAACGAAGTTTTGTGGCAGGGGTAAGGTAGACCCATTCGTATTAATTAATCCTTAGCTTATGTACTATCTATTTCAACTAGTTAGATTGATCACTTATGATTTTTGTCTAATTGCACTACTGGTATGATAAATACATAATGAGTCAGAACATTTTATGTACATGTCATTGTATGCAGTGAGAGGTTATAGTTATGTAAATAATATATTTATGTTATATACTTAAGATTGTTATTAGGGTACTCATATTACCTGACAGACAGTTTTGGAGCAGTAACTTAGAATGTTGAGTCCTATAATGTGGGGGCTTTGAATGTTAGTGGTATTTATAACTTCTGTAGGTACTGTTAAATTGTATTGAGCTTTGTAAAGAGAGGTTATATTTTTGGTTGGATCCATTCTACATATATATGGGGTTTGTAGGGTCTGGGTTTGACGTCTGAGGATGGGAGTTTAGTTTCCGGACTGGGTACGGTCAACCACGGACCACATCAGCGGTACTCCTTCACTGGTTGCATACCCGGGGCTAGTGAGCAGAGGCACTCACGAGTGGCCGACCAACTGGACACCCCTGAAGTTCCACGTGAAGTGTACGGTTACGCGCAGGACTAGCATAGACCGCTAAGTGCTATATTTGTCTTCTTTTTTTCTCTCGCAAAGACGATGGTATTTGAAGATGGACTTTAGATGGCACTATTTTAGAAAGGGACTGTTGTGCCTATTGTAGAGTAGCGTTAGGTTTAGTTGAGATGTGCACATTAATTAATTTTTTTTTGCAGTGGCCACTCGCAGCTTCCAATGTTTATATTTTCTGAAGTATGTGTCAAGTCAATAAATTGTTTTCCGTGATAGATTTGTAAAGTAGTTTGCTATTTATTATAAACTAACCTATTAATGTTTAGACTTATATTCTCACTATTTAAATAATTATATGATTCACACATTCCCTTCATGCTTATAACCTGAATCTATTGTCTAATGAAATTAAGACGAAGGCTTAACCAAACATTTAATGGAAATACTTTAATCAAAATAATGTGTGAATTTAAAATTGAGATAAGGAATAATTTTTTTATATAGCTTGATTTTTTTTTTGTGTAAGCCCTTCTGGCTTATTGAACAATATTTTTTTTGTTAACTATTACAGTGACCCTAGGTACCCATTTTCCGGGGTTTGGATAACTCTCATCTATATTAGGAATTATCAGGTATGGCAGTGATCATGGTAAACCCATGAAGGCCTATGGGTTTAATGGGGAGCTTCGTTGTCTTCCAAGCAGTTTATCCCTGACCGAGAGGTCCCTTATTTGTCCTGGTCTACCTTACAAGGGGAGTGTTAATCTTCATATCTACATCTGGCGACTGACACATTTCCTCGTTAAGGTTCAGACTCACTATCGCCAAGGGGAAGGTGGGGCGCCCAACAATAATATCGACAACTCTGTTAGGGGCTTGACCTTTGCAATATCGCTAGATGCTAGCAGTCATGGGCACTCACTACATTGCTGCTAATGGTCAGGGCATCACTACGCTAGATGACCTGAGTCTAATGCATTGGGCCCACTACCCATGATGCTCTAACTGCACCTCTCCGACTGTCGACGTCGGGAGTGTGACAATGACCTGATGCTAATTGGTCAGTGGGGTCACTCACTACCCAGCAGGATGACCTGAGTACTAACTGGGGTCAGTGGGGTCACTCACATGCTCAGCTAGATGACCTGGGATTGATACTGGTGGCCGAGAGTAATATTCGTGAACTAACCAATCATTTTCCTCAGGTACTAGGACTGTGTTCCCACACCATTGTTAGTTGTTGGTGTCACGTGATCCAAATGTTGTTAGTTCATTTAGTATGATTTGCCAGTGATTGGTAGGTTAGCGTTAGTGTACTGAGGTGGTTTTTCCTACATACTTTACCACTCTACCGCCACGCTAATTAGAGTACAGTCACTATAAATTATACCTTCCCTTCCACAATAAAGTATTTAATTTCGCATGGCGATCTATCAATAAACTTTGATCTGTTTTAGTACACATTAAATTAATCAAAGGGAAAAGTAAACAAATCTCAAATTATGTTTAAATATTAAAAATCTATGGGCTTAGATTGAGTTACAAAACACGTTAAAAGTATACTGACTAAAACAATGTCAAAATATAGATATAATCTGAGCACGTGTTAAAAACTAAAATTTATTTTTAATATTCAGCTACAACTTCTCTACAACAGTATTTTAACTTTTGTTGTTTCTGAAAATAAAAGAAAGTAGATTTACGCAGCATAAATAATAATTGGTTGTGAGAGAGTTCATCAATTGTAAGTTCCGTAATACTGCGACAGTTTACAGCTTATAAAATAAATATTTCATTTTCAACATTTCTAGAACAGTTCGATCAGCTATTTAAAATTTGCCATATTGAGTGTTCTAATTTTTATTATATAGAGAAAATATCTTAAGACCTATAAGTATCCCAAATTTTGGATTTATATAATACTAAGAAGTGTTTGACAGACAGATATCAAAACTATATTTAGATGTATAATAATGTTATATATATATATATATATATGCACATACCCCTATGGTTATTAAAAGTTGACCTATCACATGATGTAAATATTTTAATTTTCTACCATACAGGAATGGTTTCATTCGATTAGTTAAGGAAATTCCCCTATTTTCCAGCCCTTGATTTATATTTTCTTTCTCAGAAGGCCAAGTGTGACAGATTTCAATCTTATACTACAGTGAGGAATAGTTTTTTTTTCTATAAAAGGTTTGGAAAATTCGAAATTCCCCGGCTCGCCCATTTATAAATTTCAAATAATTAAGAATTATTAATATATTTGAAGTAATCCCACTATATTCCTTGCGTTTTTAAAAATTGAAATGTCTTCTAAAATTATACAGTGTTTTGGGCTTTTTGGAGCAACAAACTGACTGACAATATTTCATTTTTATTTATAAATAGGATTGAACCTTCCTCGGTCTATTGGCTTTGGAGTTCTAGCACTCGCACATTATTTATATGATGATTGTTTGGTCTTGGCCTCCCCTAGAACTCTGGACAAGCTAAACAGATGGACCCACTATCTAATATAATATAAATACGAACCTTTAAAAGTTGCTCAAATGAAAATCCAATAATTAAAGCTGAGAAAAAGGCCGAAATATAGTATTTACTAACGTCATTATGAAACAAAATGGCGGTCGATGTTTGTATTAGCCTTCTTATATGTTAACGGAACATCCATGCGAACTTTCAACACAACCAGTAGAGTGGCTCGGGCGGGACTGATCACAGACGGCACAACACGATCATAACCTAAACAAACCTAACCTAATATAAAGTAAAAGGATTGGTGAGGCCGAGTTTTTAATTTACCTGCAGATCTATTATCTATTAGAGTAGGGATGTACGGTAACCGCCTTTTCAATTCGAGACGAGAATATGAAACAAATTTAAAACGTAAGAACGAGACGAGAAAACTTTCTTTGAAAGTAGAAAAATATATGTTTATCTAAGTAAATATAGTTTATAGAGTGCTAAAGTACCTTTTTGACACTTGGGCTGGTGCTAGCTTTGGGTTATCTTATAGTTCACTCAAACACTTAAGATATAGCTAGTTATGATGTATTAGGTGTTCTGTCTTACGACAGGTCCACACCTTTTGTCAGTTGTCAATGTTTGATAGTGAATAACCAAAACATTTCTTAGTGAAGGTTATTTTTGCAGAAAAATGTGGCCTATTTTTTGGTTTCTACGGTATTTTTAGAAATAATTAATTCCCGATTGGGTTGTTTAACTTCTTAGGGTCTTTATTTGCTATTTCATTTTTTTTAGTATTTCTCAAATTTTCAAGATTAATTTTTTAACTTTCGAGACGAGATCAATTTTTTTCCCTAGAATTTCCAGATAATTTTGAGTCTTACACATCCCTATATTAGAGTTCTTCTGGTCAGTGATCGTGACCCAACTAGGCTATGACAATAATCCTTCTGGTCAGTGATCGTGACCCAACTAGGCTATGACAATAATCCTTCTGGTCAGTGATCGTGACCCAACTAGGCTATGACAATAATCCTTATGGTCAGTGATCGTGACCAACTAAGCTATGACAATATTCCTTCTGGTCAGTGATCGTGACCTAATTAAGCTATGAAGTTTTTGGGACAAGGGGCCCGTGCCTAACTGTAATGCGCCGACAGTAAGCAGAAGTTATGAAGAGGACGTCACTGCTTTTCACCGAGTTTAACTTCCGTCCAACCTGTTAGCATTTTTATGAGAAGATATATCCATATTATAGGAAATACCACCCTCGATTCAAAGCTCCACGCGGGAAACTTGACAATATGATCTTGACGTTTAGTCCGCGTGCACAACAATGCTGTTGTTCCCTCAATTTCATGATACATAATTTACAGAATAATTGTCTCTTCTTAGTTCGAGCTGTTCTGTCAGGTACTTTCTTTAATGAGTTTCATGAACAATTTTGTCGCCATGAAAAGTTGACTGTGAGACGAGTAGGCCTGTAAGAAACACAAAAGTACATGCATAAGTTGTCATTTATATCTCGTTGTTATCTTTTTGTCGTTCAGTTAGAGTAGAAAGACAGTCCATTATTCAGTACTGTTTCAGGTGGCAGCACATAAGATGAATGTCTGGACGCAGCATAATGAGGCGAGGCGAGATTTTCTTGCGAACACTAAATGGAATTAATTATCAAAGTTCACTTTGAGAGGAAGACTTTAAATAAGAAAGTATACAATATTCAAGTGTATTTGTAAAAGCGGATTAAGACGAGAACGCGTGAAACGATGATTACATTTTTTTTTTCAAATAGCATTAGCTTAAATTTACTTGCATTAGACATTTAGTGTTCTCTCCTAGTTACATTTTCTCCTTTATTTGACTTGTTAATTGTGATGAAGATATTCCCTTTGCGTCTTGTCTTAATACTCGTAATATTATATTGCAATGGACTGACATGTGAATATTTATAAATTAAGAATCCCTAGCTAGGATCATGACATAACTAAATCGTCAAATGTCCATGAGATGTTACACATTAAAACGTATAATGTCCTGTTCAAGTGTAATGTCCTGGTTCAAGTGTAATGTCCCTGTTCAAGTAATGTCCCTGGTTCAAGTGTAATGTTCCTGGTTCAAGTGCAATGTTCCTGGTTCAAGTATAATGTTCGTGGTTCAAGTGTAATGTTCGTGTTCAAGTGTAATGTTCCTGTTCAAGTATAATGTCCCTGGTTCAAGTGTAATGTTCCTGGTTCAAGTA
This sequence comes from Timema cristinae, assembly GCA_039000515.1. NCBI lineage: Eukaryota > Metazoa > Arthropoda > Insecta > Phasmatodea > Timematidae > Timema > Timema cristinae. Next base: position 31,946,645 of record JBCFYV010001001.1, on the reverse strand, counting down.
TAATGTCCCTGGTTCAAGTGTAATGTCCCTGGTTCAAGTGTAATTTCCTGTTCAAGTATAATTGTCCTGGTTCAAGTATAATGGTCCTGATCATGTGATTTAAAGGTGGCCTAGTTTACAAAGTTGTTTTATACTCACCCTCCACACAAATGAGGGAGCACTTGCTTTAAACTCCACCTTAAACATGCCTAAAACATTAGAGTACATAGAAATATGTGTATAGCCAAACGATTAGTGAGATGCTTTTAAAAATAAACAAACAAAAAGATTTAATCTGAGATCGTGAGGGTGGGGATAGACCAGAGTTTTTAAAGCAACATTTTTTTGCCAAAATAAGAGATAATTTCTTCAGTACAAAAATAAGAAGATAATTTCTTCAGTACAAAAATAAGAGTATAATTTTCTTCAAGTGGTGATATCAACTGTTGTTGAATGTATGTCATGAGCACAGTGGCATTTGACTACAGAGTTTTTAGATCAGGAGAAAATGTATCCTAAATGGTTCTTAAACAACTGAACCAAACTGACTGGCAGAACAACTTCATCCTTGAAGTATTTACTTTAAACATTCCCCGGGCAGACATCTCTCAGGTGTATAGACTTTAGTCGCTCAACGAGACAGAACAATCCCCTATAAAAGCCTGCAAGCTCTAGAGAGAGGGTCGAAAGGGAGAGGGAGCAGGGCATAAAGACCAGGTGGGGAGAGCCACAAATAAGAAGCTTGCAAATAAAAGAGTTAACTTTGAAAATTCGTTTGAAACGGTTCGTACTGGGCATAAATGTTCTTCTTTTACGATCAATTAAGAGCTTTGAATGTCCGTGAAAAATATACATGTTTGCCGTTGTTTGGGACTAAAATCAACTTAAAAAAAAATCAAACCAAGTATCCGAAGAGTACGTTAGTACACTATGGAAGAGATGCCATTTCTGAAAATGTTACCACCTTTGCTTATAACGAGGGATAATAATTAACACAAGCCACAATGAGCCTTCCTAGCACAAATTGAAAATAACCACCAGATACAAGCACAGTGATGTCTTCCTAGCACAAACTGGACAATAACCACCAGATACAAGCTGGTGTACGTACTGGTGAGATGGTTTCTAGGTGGAGACTTTGTAAGATACAATCTGGTGGGCGCAGGCGATGTTTCTGAGTCACTGGATACTTTTATATGGTATATATAGCACCGTACCTACTAGCCAGGCTTCAAGCCCTTGTTCTGGGGTTAGTTTTCGAACTAACTCTTTAGTTTTTTGTTAAAATAACTACTTGTCATAATGAAAAGTTCAGCATAGCTATTCCCTTAAACTCAATGTTTTCATACCCTGGAACACCACTACAATTATTACATTCATTTTGGGGCCTAAGTATATTTTAATTCCACCTATACTTTTCACTTCATCTAATCTAAACCACAATTGACGAGCCTTTTAATACTTTTAATACTTTGTGTGAGTTTAAGGCCTCCCATTGCCGTATTAGCGCTTTTCTCCCTGTTGGTTTGAGTTCTGGTAATAACTTAACCATGTCGTCGTGACGCAACAGAAGGGTGAGATGGCGCCTGGGAGGGGTACAGGGGTGGTTCTCAGCGTCCTGGAAGGGGCAAATTGTTGTGGAGGGACTGGGGGACCTCATCTGCGCTATTGAATTACTTGCCTCATCAATTACGTCACATTATACTACCACTGTGAGCGGTAACACAGTCTTGTACATTTGTTGCAAGGAAAAACAAACACTTTCAACGCTGATACGATATAAATATGTACAGTCTGTTTATATATCAGAGATGGGTGGTAAAACAATATTATATCTGGCGTATACCTATTAAAACAAGTATTTGTGAAACTAAGTTATAATTTAAATGGGTAAAGATAACGACGCTAATATTATTTTATTTGATTATTGTCAATTCACCCGCTTCAGTGATCGAATGGCCTAAGGCGTCACTCTCACCGCAGAATGTATTACCGATGACAGGGAGACCAGGGTTCGAATCACAGTTAGGTGTATCGAGGATGGTTTTTACTTAAATGGTTTTAAACTATGCTTCCACGAAAATTTGGATACATTTCCGCTAAATTAAACCTTTCTCATCCCCAACACATTAGCATAATTTACAATATGGGTATAACCTAAACCGAACGGTTAGTAAGACGTGGTGACATTTTTATAAATTGATTCATTGGTTTGATACAACTGGAGGGAAATATACCAATAACTTGGTCAAGACACTTTCCACCACTTATATATACTCATGTATATTAATTACATATAATATATTAATATATAGACTATATATGTGGCTAACTTAATTTATACATGGGTCTAGAAAACTGATATTAATGGCCAGAGGGTTCGTGATACCTTTCATCCGCAGCAGTTGGCAACTAGAATATTTCTTGGTTCCTGATTATTTTCGTGGTGGCGGCGACCGCTCGGGGTTCTTTGATTGAAAACTTTCAAAACCTGGAATTTGAAATGCTATTTTCACGATTTCGTAACTTTTGAAATAATAGGTACAGATATATGAAAATTTCACCTAGCGTTAAACAATTTTTCTACACGTGATACCTAGGTCACATACGCAGGCACTTAACCTAAAATAGCATAACCCTCGTGTCTCTGGTACTGTTGGAGTAAGGGAGACGCTGTTGGAAGCCAAATAAAAGGCAGATATTGTGAACAATATTTGTAATGACAGCAGTTGATACAAGTCCGCGTTTCAAATTGCGACTGCGAAAAACACCATTTGACGCGTTGTCCAACAGCGCCCTCTAGGTGACACATTCATCAACGAAAAAGGTTTGTTTTAGTGTTCCATATCTCCCATCAAAGCTAGCACAGAGTTTACCATCATCCTGTATAATGTAAATAGCTCAGGTGTTAGTTTCTATAGCACAATTAACCGACCCAGGGAACACTGGGTAATATCAGCAGTTTTGGAATTTGAACGTTGATATTACAATATGTAGGTAATTTAACCATACATGTCTACCTAATCAATATTGTGTTTATTTTGCTCTAGTTTATTTTATAAAAACAGCAAAAATAACTCTCCTGAACTCGTGGTTTCTTGCATTCCCCCTCCCCCATAAGTCTCATGATATAAAAATAGTTTGGTTCTAGCTCGTAAAACAAATCCAGCAATAATAACCTTGGGATGTACACACATCCATAGTACTGGCCACAGTTCATGATAATAGTTCATCATCAACCTTGATAAGTGGTTAGGGCCCTTAGTGGTACAGCATTACTGGCTACTAATCTATAGGTCGTGGTTTCGATTCTTGTGTTGTACCATAGGTACTTTTCCCTAAGGGAGATTGTTCCTACAACCACCATGGTTTGGTTAATTACACCACCTAATCAACATCACATAACATCACATCATCACTGGAGCGAAGTAACCAACCACAACCTCAATGTCACTGTCAGCAGAAGACCAGCAATGTTTAGTCGCCAGACCTTGAGGAACCAACCTGTGGAACTACTTGCTAAATACGGTCGTCTCTATTTGACTAGTGAGTATTTCGGTGTTTGCGTCATATTTTAAACGAGGTCTTCAGCCAAGTGAGTTCCAACAGTTGTATTTGTGATCAGGGATATATGGCGTGCACTCACTCAGCACACAACTTAGTAACCAAACAACCAATCTGACAAATCACTTGTGATACATTGTCAGGAATATAACTCGTGACATTTCTTCAAGCTCGGACGTTGGGATCAATTTACAATTAAAAACATCAAAAACCGAAAGTAATTATTGAAAGGAAATGAAAGAAAATCAATGTTTTCTGCAATTAAATTAAACATGGGACAAAATTATTGAACAAATATTAATTTATCTTTTGTCTCTACCACGGCCGAGAGCGCTACGTCACTTAGTAGCAAAAAGCTCCGTGGGAAACTTCTTCGCGTAATTTAATAGTTCAATCCCCATCGGAGCTTCGCGCTGGAAATTGTTGCAGGAGAATCTTCGAGCACGCGCTGGGGAGGGGGGGGGGGGGGTGTGGGGGGCTTGGCTCATGATAATATTAGTGTCTCGTATATTCTGACGTTTTGACTCGGTAAACATTAATAAGAACAAATCTAATGACACAATCGTGCAAACGCTCTCACATAGTATAGTGCCGCGGAGGGTCACCAGCTATCACGGAGCTTTCATGAAACATAAAAAAAACGAGAACATTTTTACACTTAAAAATAAATCTTTTTAAAAACATGATCTACACTAATTTTAAATATAACACATTATTAGTATTTTAGCTAACTAACTTCCTAACAAAATATTAATATTAATTATTTTAATGATAAAATCTCTTTTAAAATTGATGGGCGCCTTGAAAATTCTAGAACCTTGTTCAGTTCCGTGAGTTTGAAAATGTTGATATTCACTGGCACAAAATATGAACAAAAGTTATATAATATTTACTCACAAAAAACATAAATATGAATCTCTCATCAAATGTCAATTATGAAGAAAATCGTAAATTATTTAATGACTTGATTTATTTATGTTCTATGAACAAATTTATCTGGTCATTCTTGATTTAAAATATATTGGCAATCCAAAGAGATAAATACCCTCACAAGGGCTATATTAAAAAAATACAGACATTAAGAATATAATATTGGAATATTTGGGTCTTAGGAAATAAATGATTTGGCTGTACTTTGGAAAAATGTATTCCTTTTGAAACTATACAGGTCTAGCTCAAAACTACTTTGGAAGTATTAATACGATATTTGTTTGAACCTGGTCTGAGTATAATGCTCAGGTGTGGATGTTGGAAGTATTAATACGATCTTTGTTTGAACCTGGTCTGAATATAATGCTCAGGTGTGGATGTTGGAAGTATTAATACGATCTTTGTTTGAACCTGGTCTGAATATAATGCTCAGGTGTGGATGTTGGAAGTATTAATACGATCTTTGTTTGAACCTGGTCTGAATATAATGCTCAGGTGTGGATGTTGGAAGTATTAATACGATCTTTGTTTGAACCTGGTCTGAATATTAATGCTCAGGTGTGGATGTTGGAAGTATTAATACGATCTTTGTTTGAACCTGGTCTGAATATAATGCTCAGGTGTGGATGTTGGAAGTATTAATACGATCTTTGTTTGAACCTGGTCTGAATATAATGCTCAGGTGTGGATGTTGGAAGTATTAATACGATCTTTCTTTGAACCTGGTCTGAATATTAATGCTCAGGTGTGGATGTTGGAAGTATTAATACGATCTTTGTTTGAACCTGGTCTGAATATAATACTCGGGTGTGGATGTTGGAAGTATTAATACGATCTTTGTTTGAACCTGGTCTGAATATAATACTCAGGCGCAGATGTTGGAAGTATGAATACGATATTTGTTTGAACCTGGCCTGAATATAGTACTCAGGTGTGATGTTGGAAGTATTAATACGATCTTTGTTTGAACCTGGTCTGAATATAATACTCAGGCGCAGATGTTGGAAGTATGAATACGATATTTGTTTGAACCTGGCCTGAATATAGTACTCAGGTGTGATGTTGGAAGTATTAATACGATCTTCGTTTGAACCTGGTCTGAATATAATGCTCAGGTGTGGATGTTGGAAGTATTAATACGATCTTTGTTTGAACCTGGTCTGAATATAATACTCAGGTGTGGATGTTGGAAGTATTAATACGATCTTCGTTTGAACCTGGTCTGAATATAATACTCAGGTGTGGATGTTGGAAGTATTAATACGATCTTTGTTTGAACCTGGTCTGAATATAATACTCAGGTGTGGATGTTGGAAGTATTAATACGATCTTTGTTTGAACCTGGTCTGAATATAATACTCAGGTGTGGATGTTGGAAGTATTAATACGATCTTCGTTTGAACCTGGTCTGAATATAATACTCAGGTGTGGATGTTGGAAGTATTAATACGATCTTTGTTTGAACCTGGTCTGAATATAATACTCAGGTGTGGATGTTGGAAGTATTAATACGATCTTTGTTTGAGCCTGGTCTGAATATAATACTCAGGTGTGGATGTTGGAAGTATTAATACGATCTTTGTTTGAACCTGGTCTGAATATAATGCTCAGGTGTGGATGTTGGAAGTATTAATACGATCTTTGTTTGAGCCTGGTCTGAATATAATACTCAGGTGTGGATGTTGGAAGTATTAAATACGATCTTTGTTTGAACCTGGTCTGAATATAATACTCAGGTGTGGATGTTGGAAGTATTAATACGATCTTTGTTTGAACCTGGTCTGAATATAATACTCAGGTGTGGATGTTGGAAGTATTAATACGATCTTTGTTTGAGCCTGGTCTGAATATAATACTCAGGTGTGGATGTTAGAAGTATTAATACGATCTTGTTTGAGCCTGGTCTGAATATAATACTCAGGTGTGGATGTTGGAAGTATTAATACGATCTTCGTTTGAACCTGGTCTGAATATAATACTCAGGTGTGGATGTTGGTAGTATTAATACGATCTTCGTTTGAACCTGGCCTGAATATAATGCTCAGGTGTGGATGTTGGAAGTATTATTACGATCTTTGTTTGAACCTGGTCTGAATATAATGCTCAGTTGTGGATGTTGGCGGTCGGCTCCTTGTTAATTGTTGACTTTTCAAGCCTACTGAGAACCATCAGTAAAATATATTTCTCTATCTTGTAACCTTTACTTACGTGTTTATTAAAATTGTCTGGAAATGTTTTAAGGATGGAAATAGTAGCCTACAATATTAGAATCAATTATTTATTGGCGTTTAACTCGAACGGGTATTAAAACGCGCTGGTAAGGGGAGTACATATTTCCAAAACTATTAATGTATTGTTTTGGTTCTTTATTTTCAGCTCGCATAGTTTGGCCCACAGTATAGATGGAGAGATCTGTAGTTTGGCCCACTGTATAGATGGAGAGATCTGTAGTTTGGCCCACTGTAATAGATGGAGAGATCTGTAGTTTGGCCCACTGTATAGATGGAGAGATCTGTAGTTTGGCCCACTGTCTAGATGGAGAGATCTGTAGTTTGGCCCACTGTCTAGATGGAGAGATCTGTAGTTTGGCCCACTGTCTAGATGGAGAAATTTTGTAGTTTTGGCCACTGTCTGGATGGAGATATCTGTAGTTTGGCCCACTGTCTAGATGGAGAGATCTGTAGTTTGGCCCACTGTCTGGATGGAGAAATTTGTAGTTTGGCCCACTGTCTGATGGAGAGATCTGTAGTTTGGCCCACTGTCTAGATGGAGAGATCTGTAGTTTGGCCCACTGTATAGATGGAGAGATCTGTAGTTTGGCCCACTGTATAGATGGAGAGATCTGTAGTTTGGCCCACTGTCTAGATGGAGAGATCTGTAGTTTGGCCCACTGTCTAGATGGAGAAATTTGTAGTTTGCCCACCTGTCTAGATGGAGAGATCTGTAGTTTGGCCCACTTTCTGGATGGAGAGATCTGTAGTTTTGGCCCACTGTCTAGATGGAGAGATATGTAGTTTGGCCCATTGTCTTGATGGAGAGATCTGTAGTTTGGCCAACTGTCTAGATGGAGAGATCTGTAGTTTGGCCCACTGTCTAGATGGAGAGATCTGTAGTTTGGCCCACTGTCTGGATGGAGAGATCTGTAGTTTGGCCAACTGTCATAGAGTGGAGAGATCTGTAGTTTGGCCCACTGTCTAGATGGAGAGATCTGTAGTTTGGCCCACTGTCTGGATGGAGAGATCTGTAGTTTGGCCCACTGTCTGGATGGAGAGATCTGTAGTTTGGCCCACTTGTCTGAGATTGGAGTATGAATCTGTAGTTTGGCCCACTGCTAGATGGAGAGATCTGTAGTTTGGCCCACTGTCTGGATGGAGAGATCTGTAGTTTGGCCCACTGTCTGGATGGAGAGATCTGTAGTTTGGCCCACTGCTGATGGAGAGATATGTAGTATTGGCCACTGTCTAGATGGAGAGATCTGTAGTTTGGCCTACTGTCTAGATGGAGAGATCTGTAGTTTGGCCCACTGTCTAGATGGAGAGATATGTAGTTTGGCTTTCCAGTGAAGAAGAGGTCGGGGTTGGAATCTCGGCCTCGGCCATAATATACTTATACATATTTACAATATTCTAAGCCCAATAGTATTAATATACAATATACTCCCTCATTCGCCATGTTGTACTACCCATATGGGCTATACGCTTTTTATCTAAGCTTATAAACTAAGGATGTTTAAGGTATAATTTAGAAGAAATATATCCCATTTGCATGGAGAGAGGAGAGAGAGAGAGAAAACACTTAGGAAAATCCAATCCGGGGTAATTTCTGAGCTCCAAGTTCCCAGCAAACTGGTCTGTGTGATATTGCATTCAGTTGACAGCAAGATAATATATTTGTAAACATCTACTACCGCTACTAGTTATATCAAACCTACTGGTGACAGGTAAGTTATCAATCTCCTGTAGAATGGTCTGCTGGTGATGGAAAGGTCAGGGTTTGAGTAATGGTCGAGTGCTTTGAAGGGGTTATTCCCAAATGTAGGTACATTTCCTTTACATGCTTCCCTCTTCTTTCTCACCCCATTAGAGTGAATATACAAATAGGCCGGGTGGGTAGTAAGAGCAAGGCTGTCTAACAAACAAAACATGTTAATGTCTTTAAGAACGTAACAAAGGGGAAAGTGCGTATTAATAATTCTATGTAACTGTAAACGCTGGAAGTAGTCCCGTACACTTCATCAGAATGAAGTGATATTTAGTTTTATACAAAGCTCCAATGAATGATTGGCCGAGTCCAAGTTGCAAAGAGCCCAGGTCACGAAAGAGGGTGGAGAGTTTGTTCGAGAAGTGATGGCGGCAAGGAGAGGAAATAGGGGCGAGGCGGGGACCGTGAATGGTCAAGACTCGGAGTACACGACTAAAGTTGACGTTCGTGACGTACCTCGTAAGCAAGTTTCCAATGCACACGAAACAGCCCGCGCAACAACTACCCCTCAAGAGGAGGGGTGAATATTCTTGGGGAAGGAAATTAACTCGCTAGGAAAACGAGCGAGTGCTGTGTGACGCTCGTTATTATGGATTCTGCACTAATTAGCAATTACAATTAGCCAGCAGCGTTGTTGTGTTTCTCCAGCCCCGTCTGCTCAGTAGACGAGGAAACGACCGGTCCGTGTTGATGTTGATGTTGTCCAACTTGGTGTCGCGCCATCTTTTAGGCACTACAGTTCAAAAGACATGAATACAACACAAGGGGACGGACAAAGTTGAATTTCAAATGTACCTTCAGCGCTCCGGGTGGCATTCAGCCGAACGAACACGAGGGTCGAGGCCCAAGTAAAATAAGTAGAATATAGAGCTGTAGTGCCGTCATTTCACAATGAGTTTCTTTTGTTAGCGCATCTTACTACCCGTTCGGATAATACGTCATAGGCACTCCAGTCTATTATGAGAGTGACGTCTTAGACCATACAACCACAAATGTGGGTAAACAGCTGGGTGGGAGAGTAGGGAACGCGAGAAAAGGTCAGTATTTTTAGTTTTTATAGAAAAACTTTTTTTTCCCCAAAATAAATAAAATATAGCGCCAACAAAAACACTGAGCTTAATTTTGTTCACACATTGATATCAACATTTGTTGAATACCTGTCATTAACATAGCAACATTAGATGACAAACTTGTTAAATGATGATAGCAAGTTATAATTGAATTACAGGACAGATTGTCAACAACTGTTGACATCAACATTTGAAGAAAATTGAGCTCTCTGTTTCTACCGGAGGTCTGTTGGATTTTGACCAAAACAGGTTTTGTTTTAAAAAGTAGCGAAACACTTACCTTGTTCACGTTGAGCACTCCCACCTCTAGAATGTAATTAGAGTGTGGACTCTCAAACGGACATTGATAAACTTAGTAACCTTGATTGGTGGTCGCATGGTCCACGACATCCTCCCGCAATATACAGGATTGCTGGCAACAGGGAGTCCAAGGTTTGAGGTCCGGTCGAGATCAATGAGGCTGCTCTTTATAAATGATTTCAGACTCTCTATCCTCTCAAATGCAGGTGTATTTTTCTGAATTATATCTTCCTCACGCCTAGCACAATAATGTAATTATTAAATGCAGATAGATTAAACATGTAGGGGCACGTGGTAGAGACCGGTAGGAACACGCGGTAGATACTGTAGGAACACGTGGTAGAGACCGGCAGTGAGAGATAGACCCCCGAGAACACCAAATGATGCTGCATAGTCAACTAACAAGATAAGCTAACAGTCGAATGAACTCTTGATTTTACGTTCAACTGTTCTGACATTCCTTGTGCCAAGTTAGTTAGGGTCATGTCAACCTAAGCTTTAAAAATTACAGATAAATATTTCTAATATAATACTAATACCTCACTTTGTTACGAGTCATAAGCTGGTGGCCGACCAACTACCGAGTGAGCCACCGAGACCGCTCCTTTAGTGGAGCAGGTACAATCTGTTACTGCTCCAACACTGGACCTGTTCCTTTACCTGCTCCTTTTTGTCACAGTTACTACATTCGTACCTACTCCCAGCCTAGTTTTTTTTAGCACCGCGTCTACTGCCCGTTTGGGTTATATGCATTTATACTAGTTACGCCAATGTGCTAGGGATGAAGTTGGTTGATATAGAGGAAGTGCACCCACATTTGTTTGGAATGAAAGTTACAAACGTTGAGGAAAAATCACCCTCAGTGCATCCAACGGGTATCGAACCTCAATCTCCTTGTCATCGGCAGTCCATTCTAGCGCGAGAGTGAAGCCAAGAGAGAGACCAGAGGTCGGCAACCTTTTAGTTATCACGGGCTTTATGGGTTTTGAAAATAATGTTTAGCTTATTTGAAAAAAAATTAAAGCCAAATAAAAGGTTCAATTTTACATTTCCCATGTAGTAATTAGTTATTAAGTCCATTTTTGAACAAATTGTTTGTTTGCTAAGTATTTTTGGCTAGATAAAATCAGTCAGTGGACTGTAGGCTGCTGACCCTGTCCTTAAATAATTTTTTCGCCAAGAGGGCCCCATCAATGTTCATCATCAAGGTAACAATTTATTGTGAGAATACATCACATACTGTGCTTGTATTGTCGAAAGCTTTCCCCTTACAAACTCATTTGTGACTCCCAAACCAACTCTAAGCTAGGCCTATATAATAGATAATTAGGGTTGAGCCGGACCTGATCTCAACGCTGTGACAAGACACAAGCATCCACTTCCTTTACCGTAGACTGCTCCAAAATATCTCCCTAGCATAAAGGAACAAGGTTACTCCGGACCTGTTACAGAGTGTATTTGATCCGTGAACCAGTGGCAAAAAGGAACAGCTCCTTTCGTCTGTCAGGAACAGGTTGTGAATGTGAAGTCAGAGGAGCAGTGACAAAGGAACAGGTTGTGATTTCACACCCATCCCTTGAACAATCATCAAAAACTGAACTATAGCTCAAGCTATTTTACAGTGAGCATTTATCTTCCTTTCACATTAATTTCTAGCAACTGTTACTTCATAACACACTGTAAAGTGTTATTAGAAGATCCCATTTCCAGGATCCTTGCACACGGCACCATTTAGAATTTGGTGGGTTCATTCTTTGAATGCAGAGAGGAACAGAGTAACCACCTTCTTTTCCCAAGAAATAAAAAACAGGAAGTTACTAGAGAGCAACAAAATATTTATAGGATATAAGAAATATAGTTAAGAAACAATAACAAAATATAAACACAGGAATAAAGGCTTGGAAGTTAAACATTATGTACCATTACACTCTAAAATTGACATGATTGGCAGAAGCCGGAAAACACGATACCTCGTGAATATGAAGGTAGATTAGATTGCTCAAAGTCGGTGACCTAATCATTAAAATAACTTTCCATGAGCGGCCAAATAGAATAGAAGGTTCAAAGTCAGAGTCTTTGCGATTAATATAATATTTCATGAATAGCAATATTATACTATGCCCTACAAGTATGAAGCTTACAAGATAACCCCAAGCCAAGCAAATGGGTATCTAACAAGGACATTACATAACTAAATATTGTAGATAAAGACTCAACCGTCCTAAAATAAATACATTCATATCAATGGGCCCACCTATAATGGCTCTAATTGTTGGGGCGCAATAATTACAGAGGTTCTCATAACACAGCAACATTATGATAGAGCCAGCTCGACTCTCCAGCTAATATCCCGTCCTCAGACATAGTCGGGAGGTGTGGTGCAAGGTCCAAAAACAAGGCTCGCGCGCATTTTAAAATTAAATACAACTGCGTCGAATATAAGTGCTCCACTTATTAATGAATTCCCACTAAATAGTCATAAATATATCACACAAATTAGTGGCGACCAGCATCCCTCTGGACTGCTTAAGGCAATCAATATTACATTAACAAGGTCAACAATTAGCATGCGCTACCCTCACGAAAAATAGATAAAAAAAGGCGCACTCAAAGTTAAAGTCCCAAAACTAAATTCTCCAATAAAGTCAAAAATAATGATAACGAGGATACCACATAACCCCATCCCAAATATGACAATTATAAAATATTAAGATATGATAAATATAAACCAAGTGACTATACTATCAAAAAACCCCAATATATAGTGAAAACGGACAGCCATGTTCACAGGGTGAGGAGGAAAGGAGGGGGCGGGGACTCTGCCGGTCATCCATAGGCCCTGGCAGAGGAAGCGGCAATTAATACGCGCTGAACTGCCTTCACTTGTTTTCTCTTGGGCGAGGCTTTCTTCTAGAGCTGGCTCCGTCTGTGGAACTGTGCGTTGATGAAAGGTGTTCAGTGCTCACGATGCCAGAGTTCGAGTCTAACGGGGCAAAGGGTGTTTCCTCATTTGTTTGTAGTCGTTATATGTAACTCGTTACAACAGAATGAGAGCATTTGTGACATTGTTCACAGAATTACGAGAGAACGATACAAAATTATTCAATTATTTTCGGCTGTACAAATCGTAGTTTGATGTAGGCCTACTATTAAAGCGACAAGGTCCAACCACGACACCGGACTAGTCCAGTGGGGCGCCGTGAGTACCGTGTGTAAGGCTCCATTCTACATAATAGTCACAGGACTGTGTGGTGTGTAAGGAGCCTAACCGCTCGTCATTGGTTTAACACATAGCAAGTCTGTTATGTGATTGGCTGGGATGCTCAAATCAGACAGCGTAGTAGTTCCAATACTTTGATCTACATGGCAATGTTTGAAGAATAACATTATTCGTATTAGAAATATTGATTTTGAATTTTGTTAAGTTTTTATGCTTATCTTGCTCAATTTTATCTAATCATTCTTCACTGCTAATGCCATTTTGTATTTATTGTTGCGTTATGAGTAATATAATGCATATACAATGTGTTTTTATAATAAATTTGGCCAGGTGTTGTTTTTATGGTCCAAGTCTACCCGTTGTGTGTGATGGGGCGGGTTTTTACTATTCCCCCGCCCTTGACCTGACTGAAAACAAATCTCTATGTCTCGGTAGTCTTCGTGAACTCTTCTGGGCTGGCGTTTACTCTTCTCTCTGTTCTATACGTATATAGACATACCCAAAAAAACAAATAACTCTACTTTCCCTCCTCCTCCGATCACTCCTAATCGCCCCACCCCCTCGTCTCCCGTCTCCACCCCTCTGAACAGGATGAACTGGGACCTTGCCGACATCCCACCACAAGAAACAACTCTCCAGTTAAATGCAACCTCCCCCCAGACTTTCACAACGTCACGGAGATAACAACTTTAATTGTTGAGCAACTCTTAGGATGTAGTAAAATAATTCTTCATAAATATATTATTTACTTCGGTTATTTAAATCTTTAATTTCTTTAATGTCAAGGGCACATTTACTCCCATCCACACATCTTAGATCATATTAATAAAGTTTGGTTGTAGGGGACATGTTAAGATCAGACCTACGAGATTATATTATTATTATTATTACTATTAGCACCGCGTCTTACTACCCATTCGGGTTATACGCACTTACGCTAATGTGTAATGATAGGGTGATTGTGAGATGAAATGAAGGACCTACAGTTTAACGTGAAATCCGAACCACGGTGGAGGCCTGGCATTCCCCACATTTACAAGATGTCTTGTCAGAGGTGAAGGAAGGGTTTGGCAATCAGATAAATCTGTGCCGGGACCGAGGATTGAACCCCGGCCTCCAGCACAGAAGTCCGACACCTTACCCCTAGACCGCCAGGTAACCACACGAGATTATATTCAATAGGTATCACTCTAGGCAAATTAAAAAAGCCACTAAAACTCTCTAAAATGTAAAGGTACAATCTTTGATCCGTTTTATGGCCCTTCTTTTCCCAAAGTAAATTTTTGTGGTACGCCACTAGTTGAGCTTCATTTTAGCCTTTTATTGATTAAAATTTATTTTCAGACAAATTAAATAAATTATCAGTAGCTTTTAATATTAATCAATTTATAAAATGACGTTAAAATATACCTACAACGCCAGTCTTTAATGGAACTATATATGACCCAGATTAAATGTATTTCTATAAAATGCCATTCTCTATTAAAAATGAAAGTTTTTTATTTTAAATTATACTTCACTTAAATTTAGAACTATTTAAAAACCTAAGCGTAGTAATTTTTTCTTATGTTATTGTAAATAAATAATTTCAACAGATAATGAAAATATCACGTTGGCACTGAAACTGGCAGTTTAAGGAAAACAACTAAAACGTATCCTTAAAACACTTATGTCCAAGATAAGGCGGTGCTATAAGCTTGGATTGTAGTTTTTTAAATAGATTTCGTTATCTATTCATCCTCTTAGATTATCACGGGAAAAACCCTCCCTAGAATGATGAGCCTATAAAACGATGCAAGTAATATTAAACGGCCCATTCGCGTTTCTTCTTGACGCGATTTATATGAAAACTTTCCAGCTTTTCAGACGAGGGCTTGTTAAATCTTATCACGTTCCAGGGCGGGACGTTATATATATATTTATTATAAACAGTATTTCCCGCGCAAACGGCGACACGGAGGAAATGCCAAAAAGCGTTGGTGGGGGTGTAAAGAGGGTGCCACTTGTCTGTTTTCAAATATTGAAGTGGTATCTGGAATGCCACTATCATATCTTCCGCTCCCTCGAGTCTAAACCTCCTCAACCGATGCTGTGCGCATGACAGAGTGGCCCATCTCACAGATTTACAATGTTAACATGTTCACACAGTCAAATGAAAGGAAGCACGTTGATATTTGTCATGATCATAATGCCATTTGACTATGTATTTTTTATTTTAAAAGGTTTTCCTCAAATTGTTCAATGTTTTCGACAAATTTTCAATACCTGTTTAGGTTACGGTGTATAGAAAAATAAACTAAATATACCTTGCTTGCGTTAGTCAACAACCCCAAGGTTGGTTTGATGTGATTTCTATCCATCTAGCGCTGAGCTGGATAGTGATGCCTGCACCATCTGGTAGAAATATCACATACTTGGAGAGTTGAGGAATTGTTGTGGTTTTTGGCCAAACAGCTGCTACTGTTGCCCTCCGTCCCAGCGCAATCATGTCGGCCATTGAGGCGATGAAACACAGGTTTGGATGTTCAGGTTAAGTTTGTGCTCATGTAATTCAGATGTATTTACAAAGTAAACGTACAATTACTTAATACCCTCACCAGTGAGCACGTGGATGTAAAGTATTCTGGCCTTGTTTAGCGGTGAAAAGAGGTAGGGGTTCAAATTATGATCGGGGATATTGGAATCTTTTTTCTATACATTTTGTGTACGTGAAAATGCGGGTACACTCCCTCTAAACCACACCTTAACTTTACCCACCTAGAAAAACTAGTTTCGGATAGTCCCTGACGCTAAGTGAGATGTGATTCAAAATAGTATTGGTATAATTATAGTTAAATAAAAAATATAGAATAACCGTTTAAAATGATTAAAACTAATATATATTTGGCTCCAGCGCGGTTTTGAGCCTTTACAATTTGAGTACATTGCTCAGTTCTTCTTCACTTGACAAATCAGCTAAGCTACTTGTCAAATTGACAGATCCTAGTTGACAGGTAGAGGGTTCACATTTAATATGTACAGTTTAAAAATCCAATATTACCGCCCGAATTTGAAAGTTATGCAAAAGGGGAAGGAGGAGTTAACCTTTTTATTTGCTTAGTGTTAAAAATACGTATTTAAAATTTCTCCAATTATAGGAATAATATATAAATTGACTTATATTTAATAAAATAAAACTTATTGCATATTTTATTAATTTTGTAAGGAAGGTAAAATGTAAAGTTGCCATAACATAATAGCAAAGGAAAATTCTAATTTGTTCACAACAGATCTTTGTAAGTGATATAATACACTTGACAGCAATTTGCAACCCCTCCCCTTAATATCTAAAGGTTGAGGAAGACTGAAAATCAGGCAAAAAGGTTACCTGGTTGAACATAATAAATTTTATTGAGAGAAAAACAACAATATTACAACAATTAAGAAGACACAATACGTGCGTGAAGTGCACATCTCCATTAACCATCGGAGCTTATTAGATATCATTAGTAAACAAACGTTAAACCTCCTTAGGGGAGTCCAAAAACGACATTAAACGTGTCGGGTCCAAAATCAAATAACTCCCAGTTCGGGATGCTAACATTTATGAACCTTAGTTCCTTGGTCGTTTAACCTGCTAGTATTATATACAGAATAGGATGTACGGCATAACCGTAGCCCCCGCGCATCAGTTACCGCGCCAAGTTTAAACATTAACATTTAAAGATGCATGAAGCAAACATGGCGTCACTCCAATCCAATGAGCAACAAATGCAAAAGTAAGCTAAGTAACTTACTCACCTCCAGTATTTAATCCGATAAACAAAGCTGAGTTTAACCACAGATAAATAATATGAGAATTATTACAAGTCGGGTTTTGAACCCGGGCGCACAGGCAAACTTTCAGTGATCTAACCATATACAACAATTTACTTAAATAACTAACAAATAAAGTTTGGGTTTGGACCCCAAATTTAGGCGGGTGACGAAGGGCGACGGCCTCTCTACATGCCGCGGTAAGCGCATGGAATTGCAAGTTTCAACAATAATAATGTTTTAAGAACCAGAAAGATAATTTTGACAAGTATACCCCCCCCCACCCATGACGCCGAAACCGTAATTTTGATATATTTATAATAATCCCCAAGACCTAGGTCGCCGTTCTCACTTCTTATTCCCAAGAAGGTGGGGTAGTAAGTGCTCTTACGTTCCCGGCGTAGCCGTATATATACGAAATATAGTTCCCAGAGTGGGGGTAGGATAGAAGATGGAAGGTAGGAGTAACATAACAATGGAAGGGACGCGTTGCTTAGAGAACAATATCAAAGCGCCTAGACGCTGCGCGCGACCGGAGACGGAACTTTCTTCTTTCTTCGGCTGGCTGGACACGTGTTCGGCTCTTGCAGCCGGTCAAGTCGGGCGCGTCGCTCAGTCAGTTCAGTATTATTTCGGAGAGCGGAGGTCAGTGATAGTGTTTGTGTGCTGTGTGATGGTCTTCCGAGAGCGGCCCCTCGGGTTGGTGAGTGTTGACCCATTGATATTTAGTGTAACTGTTACAAATTCTACCAACTTGATACAGTGTTGCCATATTTGGAATAGTAACTTCTCGGCTAAACAAATACATCTAAAGAACAGCTTTGTTAAAACCATGAAGCTACTTTAGCAAGTTACAGCCAAACCTGATCAGTATATCTGGAGCATGTTCAACCCTATCAAAACCAACTGGAAACACCTTGTCACGGTCAAATAGAAACCTCTTGTTAACTGAGCATCAACATCGTCTAGGATGATTAGCCAATGTCATTAAAATGTGTATCGACCAAATAGACTATACCAAGCCAAGTAAACCCAGCGCAAGAATTTCCAAAATAACACCTGAACACCAACAATTTACTAGTGAGTTATTAACAGGGTCCAGATCTTGATGATCTAAAGATGACCTGAAAATGATAAAAAGTTACCTTACATAATAATACAGGACTATTAATAAATGCACACGACTAATCAAACATAGTAAATGGTGCGATACAATCTCACAAACTCTCTCATATTGTGTATTATAGTTACGAGGATAATTGAAAAAATAGGTTTTTAGTGAACTACCCTTGAGTATGTTTTCCTATAAACAAACACATCTCTTGTTAATAACAATAAACACTTTTTTAAATACATTTCAAACAAAATTGTTCAAATATATTTAACAAAGTTCAAATTTTCCAAAATAAATTATTTTTAAACTAACCTGATATTATTTGTTATTTGTATGAATAAAAAGTTTTCTTATTTCTCGGGATAAACTATTCCCGGATCCCTATTTTGAATTCAATCGTAAAGTTCAATTTTAAAGAATTCAAATTTTCTATAATTTTTCATCAATAAATTGTAAGCTATCCTTCAACGAATTTTTGCTAATAAACTAACTATAAAGTGATATTTAATATAGCAAACAAATCGTCGATATACATTTTAAATAATATCGTTAGAGAAATTTTTGAAAAATTTGAATTAAGAAAATTCATTTTATCAGTAAACTACCCTAAAATTGAAGGGCTAGGGTAGAACAATTTTTTTAATTATGGCTCTATAGATCTAAATGTAAAGTTTGAACAAAATCTATCAAACCGTTTTGGATCCGTGGTCAGGGACAGACAGACAGACAGAATTGAAATATCCGCATTTTTTGGGTTCGTTCACATAAAACTTATAGATTCGTTATAATCTCAAGATCGATTTTTTCACGATCACAATACTTTCTCATGATATGAGAAAGTAAAATAGCCTACATATATGATTATAAGCCTTTAATAACTAAACTTTTGCATTCTGCTAAAAATAACATTGATTTACAAATATCTGCTTGAGAAGTAATATTTACCCCTCCCGACGCAACCCTCTTGAGCCCAGTTGCAGGCTCCCACAACTAACAAGCAAAGTTCATTGTCTGCATTGTCTTCTTATTCAGACAACTGTGCGATGAAAATTTATAATATGTATTTATTAAATATCAACAGTGTTAACACATATTGTTATTCAACAATAGCACCTGCCCGCGGCTTCAGCGCGTTCTACAAAATACCCCACTTTATATCATGTAGCATCTTATGTACCCGCAATACCAGCTGCGACGAATGCTCACTGCTTAAACCTGGTATTTTCTAATATACTTAGCTTTTATATATTACATCATTGGTGGCCCAGTAGTGGAAATATTAGCCTAGACAGTGCTAATTAGTCGCTGTACAGGGAGACGTACTAATGTACTAATAGTACATCCTTTCAGTGGAGACTCTTTACATGTCTCGATAGATGAGGGATGAGGGTGATGGTGAGTATGAGGGTGTGATAGGGTGAGTATGAGGGTGATGGATACAGTGTGACATGAAACACTTAAACCTAGCTTGAGACTAACTAACCAAATTTGGTGACCGTTGGGCAATTTCCCTTAAGGGAAAAATACCACTGTTACAAGCCGGGAATCAAACCCGGGACCCTTAGACGCATAGCCAGGTACACTGACCACTACACCATAGACCGATTCGCTTGTTAATGAAATAGTGTGACGTATGTATGTAGTAAACTACCCTTAATTTGAGGGGTAGAATCCGAACAAAAATAAAGTTATGAGAAAATCGTACATACTCTCTTTACGACAGTAATATCAAAACCAGTTACTTCAGTGGCTGAATAGTATAAGTTGTCACTCTCATGTTAGACTGGCCTGCTGATGATGGGGAGATCGGTGTTCAAATCCCAGTCAAGTAATTTTTCTTAAATGGTTTCCACCCTTATTCCACGCAAATACTGGTATATTATCTCTAAAATGTTTCCTTCCTCATCCCTACCCAAATAGAATAGTTATTATTGTATGACGTGAACAGGTGGTAAGGCGTGGTGAAATAAACAATTATCAAACGTTCTCACCCCCTAAAAAGGGGGAAGGCCAGGATGTCCAAACGTTTGTATAATGTAAAAAGATAATCAATGTTTTGACATAGTTCCCTTTTCACTGAGGTTTTGCTAGTTTTTGAAGCTCTTCTCGTGCTCCCATATTCTCCATTTCACCTCGTTTCTATTCACACGCCTCGCCTCTTTCACAACAAGATAAGAGGATATACTCACACTCTCTTCCATTTGGCTGCTGCCATTCTACAAGGCCCGGGTTCACGCCCAAGGGCTTTCACTTTTGTGTTCAACGTTTTTTTTATTACCAATACACAATTTGACAACACAAACAAACACGCCACAAAACAAGTTTTCCTTCAAATGAACTGAGCAAGGAAAATCATTTTTATACTGGAGTAAAGAGCTCTAATCTTTTAATCAAACTGTCCTTTGAATTTCCAAATTTCGACTACATTTGTTTAAAAGAATGTATGGCTTGATTTTGCTTTGGATTAAAGTTTTTACTTTTTATTTATTAAATATATAGCCTATATAAATAGTAGACGATTCAAATATTTAATGGGGGCTTGAATAATATTAATAATTTTATCTTGGTACTAAGAAAAATGAATGTTAGTCAATAAAAATTAATTTGACTGTATTCCAATTATTAAAATGCCCATTTTTTGTTGTTTTAATTATAACACCACACCGTGTTTAGTGGAACCAAGTACTACTTATTTGAGGAAGGAGGTAGAATCGCTCAGAGGATATAATATCCATCCTGTAGAGGACATGGCTCAGGTTTAGCCATTCAGTGAATTGTTACGTCCTGGATATTGATGACGCCATCTTTGTTTTGGTACGTAACACACAATGCTCAGCGCTTTCTATATGAACACTAGTGTTCTCATTGGTAACGCGGCTAGCTGTACCCCGTCGTGCTGTTACACTCTGTTACCGATACTGCGAGGAAGTTCAACCCTCACTCTCGGATAAGATCTGCTAAGGTAACAGCTTAATATTACTGTGTTAGATTTCACAATAAATTTAATGTTTTATTTGAAATAATTACGTTTTGTTCAGAGTAGTCCTGACATTAATAATAATAAATTAACGGACATATCATAATTGGTTTTAATTTCACAGTAATACATAGATCGCACACATACCTGTGATTAAGAGACAAGATTTGGAACTAACTTATACTGATCTGAACATTTATCTTGAATAAGAATAGTTTTGAATACTATTAATTTGTTATAATTACATAAATACTCAATTATATAAAATGTGAGCATATATTTGGCGGAATGTAAGAGCTTAGCTGTCAGCTTGTAGTGATCCTCAATGTTGGTATTGAAACTATTACTATTTTGGAGTCCTAGCACAGGTTGGGGAGTAGTTTATAAAACAAATACCTCAACCACTAAAACTACAATGATGATTTAAAGTGGCTATGGGCAATTTTAATTGGTTTATTGGTGATAGAAAGATTGGTGCCCAAATCCCACCTGGAGGAACTGGGAGTGGTTTGAACTAGAGCGCTATCCACTTTCACTCCACCCACCACCTGGAGGAACTGGGGGTGGTTTGAACTAGAGCGCTATCCACTTTCACTCCACCCACCACCTGGAGGAACTGGGAGTGGTTTGAACTAGAGCGCTATCCACTTTCACTCCACCCACCACCTGGAGGAACTGGGAGTGGTTTGAACTAGAGCGCTATCCACTTTCACTCCACCCACCACCTGGAGGAACTGGGGGTGGTTTTAACTAGAGCGCTATCCACTTTCACTCCACCCACCACCTGGAGGAACTGGGAGTGGTTTTAACTAGAGCGCTATCCACTTTCACTCCACCCACCACCTGGAGGAACTGGGAGTGGTTTGAACTAGAGCGCTATCCACTTTCACTCCACCCACCACCTGGAGGAACTGGGAGTGGTTTGAACTAGAGCGCTATCCACTTTCACTCCACCCACCACCTGGAGGAACTGGGGGTGGTTTGAACTAGAGCACTATCCACTTTCACTCCACCCACCACCTGGAGGAACTGGGGGTGGTTTGAACTAGAGCACTATCCACTTTCACTCCACCCACCACCTGGAGGAACTGGGAGTGGTTTGAACTAGAGCGCTATCCACTTTCACTCCACCCACCACCTGGAGGAACTGGGGGTGGTTTGAACTAGAGCACTATCCACTTTCACTCCACCCACCACCTGGAGGAACTGGGAGTGGTTTGAACTAGAGCGCTATCCACTTTCACTCCACCCACCACCTGGAGGAACTGGGGGTGGTTTGAACTAGAGCACTATCCACTTTCACTCCACCCACCACCTGGAGGAACTGGGGGTGGTTTGAACTAGAGCACTATCCACTTTCACTCCACCCACCACCTGGAGGAACTGGGAGTGGTTTGAACTAGAGCGCTATCCACTTTCACTCCACCCACCACCTGGAGGAACTGGGGGTGGTTTTAACTAGAGCGCTATCCACTTTCACTCCACCCACCACCTGGAGGAACTGGGGGTGGTTTTAACTAGAGCACTATCCACTTTCACTCCACCACCACCTGGAGGAACTCGGGGTGGTTTGAACTAGAGCACTATCCACTTTCACTCCACCCACCACCTGGCGAACTGGGAGTGGTTTGAACTAGAGCACTATCCACTTTCACTCCACCCACCACCTGAAGAACTGGGGGTGGTTTGAACTAGAGCGCTATCCACTTTCACTCCACCCACCACCTGGAGGAAATGGGGTGGTTTGAACTAGAGCGCTATCCACTTTCACTCCACCCACCACCTGGAGGAACTGGGGGTGGTTTGAACTAGAGCACTATCCACTTTCACTCCACCCACCACCTGGAGGAACTGGGGGTGGTTTGAACTAGAGCCTATCCACTTTCACTCCACCCACCACCTGAGGAACTGGGGTGGTTTGAACTAGAGCGCTATCCACTTTCACTCCACCCACCACCTGGAGGAACTGGGGTGGTTTTGAACTAGAGCACTATCCACTTTCACTCCACCCACCACCTGAGGAACTGGGGGTGGTTTGAACTAGAGCACTATCCACTTTCACTCCACCCACCACCTGGAGGAACTGGGGGTGGTTTGAACTAGAGCACTATCCACTTTCACTCCACCCACCACCTGGAGGAACTGGGGTGTGTTTGAACTAGAGCACTATCCACTTTCACTCCACCCACCACCTGGAGGAACTGGGGGTGGTTTGAACTAGAACTATCCACTTTCACTCCACCCACCACCTGGAGGAACTGGGGGTGGTTTGAACTAGTGCACTATCCACTTTCACTCCACCCACCACCTGGAGGAACTGGGGTGGTTTGAACTAGAGCGCTATCACTTTCACTCCACCCACCACCTGGAGGAAATGGGGGTGGTTTGAACTAGTGCACTATCCACTTTCACTCCACCCACCACCTGGAGGAACTGGGGTGGTTTGAACTAGAGCAGCTATCCACTTTCACTCCACCCACCACCTGGAGGAACTGGGGTGGTTTGAACTAGAGCGCTATCCACTTTCACTCCACCCACCACCTGGAGGAACTGGGGGTGGTTTGAACTAGAGCGCTATCCACTTTCACTCCACCCACCACCTGGAGGAACTGGGGGTGGTTTGAACTAGAGCGACTATCCACTTTCACTCCACCCACCACCTGGAGGAACTGGGGTGTGGTTTGAACTAGAGCGCTATCCACTTTCACTCCACCCACCACTGGAGGAACTGGGGGTGGTTTGAACTAGGCTATCCACTTTCACTCCACCCCCACTGGAGGAACTGGGGGTGGTTTGAACTAGAGCGCTATCCACTTTCACTCCACCACCACTGGAGGAACTGGGGTGGTTTGAACTAGAGCACTATCCACTTTCACTCCACCCACCACCTGGAGGAACTGGGGGTGGTTTAACTAAGCGCTATCCACTTTCACTCCACCCACCACCTGGAGAACTGGGGGTGGTTTGAACAGAGCGCTATCCACTTTCACTCCACCCACCACCTGGAGGAACTGGGGTGGTTTGAACTAGAGCCTATCCACTTTCACTCCACCCACCACCTGAGGAACTGGGGGTGGTTTGAACTAGAGCGCTATCCACTTTCACTCCACCACCACCTGGAGGAACTGGGGTGGTTTGAACTAGAGCCTATCCACTTTCACTCCACCCACCACCTGAGGAACTGGGGTGGTTTGAACTAGAGCCTATCACTTTCACTCCACCCACCACCTGAGGAACTGGGGTGGTTTGAACTAGAGCGCTATCCACTTTCACTCCACCCACCACCTGGAGGAACTGGGGTGGTTTGAACTAGAGCACTATCCACTTTCACTCCACCCACCACCTGGAGGAACTGGGGTGGTTTGAACTAGAGCGCTATCCACTTTCACTCCACCACCACCTGGAGGAACTGGGGTGGTTTGAACTAGAGCACTATCCACTTTCACTCCACCCACCACCTGGAGGAACTGGGGTGGTTTGAACTAGAGCACTATCCACTTTCACTCCACCCACCACCTGGAGGAACTGGGGTGGTTTGAACTAGAGCGCTATCCACTTTCACTCCACCCACCACCTGGAGGAACTGGGGGTGGTTTAACTAGAGCCTATCCACTTTCACTCCCCACCACCTGGAGGAACTGGGGGGTTTTAACTAGAGCACTATCCACTTTCACTCCACCACCACCTGGAGGAACTGGGTGGTTTGAACTAGAGCACTATCCACTTTCACTCCACCCACACCTGGAGAACTGGGGTGTTTGAACTAGAGCACTATCCACTTTCACTCCACCCACCACCTGAAGAACTGGGGTGGTTTGAACTAGAGCGCTATCCACTTTCACTCCACCCACCACCTGGAGGAATGGGGGTGGTTTGAACTAGAGCACTATCCACTTTCACTCCATCAACCACCTGGAGGAACTGGGGTGTTTGAACTAGAGCACTATCCACTTTCACTCCACCCACCACCTGGAGGAACTGGGTGGTTTGAACTAGAGCGCTATCCACTTTCACTCCACCCACCACCTGGAGGAACTGGGGGTGGTTTAACTAGGCACTATCCACTTTCACTCCACCCACCACCTGGAGGAACTGGGGGTGGTTTGAACTAGAGCACTATCCACTTTCACTCCACACCACCTGGAGAACTGGGAGTGGTTTGAACTAGAGCGCTATCCGCTTTCACTCCACCCACCACCTGGAGGAACTGGGGTGGTTTGAACTAGAACATTATCCACTTTCACTCCACCACCACCTGAAGGAACTGGGGGTGGTTTGAACTAGAGCGCTATCCACTTTCACTCCACCCACCACCTGGAGGAACTGGGGATGGTTTGAACTAGAGCGCTATCCACTTTCACTCCACCCACCACCTGAAGGAACTGGGGGTGGTTTGAACTAGAGCGCTATCCACTTTCACTCCACCCACCACCTGAAGGAACTGGGGGTGGTTTGAACTAGAGCGCTATCCACTTTCACTCCACCCACCACCTGGAGGAACTGGGGGTGGTTTGAACTAGAACTTATCCACTTTCACTCCACCCACCACCTGAAGGAACTGGGGGTGGTTTGAACTAGAGCGCTATCCACTTTCACTCCACCCACCACATGAGGAACTGGGGTGGTTTGAATAGAGCGCTATCCACTTTCACTCCACCCACCACCTGGAGGAACTGGGGTGGTTTGAACTGAGCACTATCCACTTTCACTCCACCACCACCTGGAGGAACTGGGGGTGGTTTTAACTAGAGCGCTATCCACTTTCACTCCACACCACCACTGGAGGACTGGGGTGTTTGAACTAGTAGCGCTATCCACTTTCACTCCACCCACCACCTGGAGGAATGGGAGGGTTTTGAACTAGAGCACTATCCACTTTCACTCCACCCACCACCTGGAGGACTGGGGTGGTTTGAACTAGAGCGCTATCCACTTTCACTCCACCCACCACTGGAGGAACTGGGGTGGTTTGAACTAGAGCACTATCCACTTTCATCCACCACCACCTGGAGGAAACTGGGGGGGGTGGTTTGAACTAGAGCCTATCACTTTCACTCCACCCACCACCTGGAGGAACTGGGTGGTTTGAACTAGAGCGCTATCCATTTCACTCCACCCACCACCTGGAGGAACTGGGGGTGGTTTGAACTAGAGCGCTATCCACTTTCACTCCACCCACCACCTGGGGAACTGGGGGTGGTTTGAACTAGAGCGCTATCCACTTTCACTCCACCACCACCTGGAGGAACTGGGGTGGTTTGAACTAGAGCGCTATCCACTTTCACTCCACCCACCACCTGGAGGAACTGGGGGTGGTTTGAACTAGAGCGCTATCCACTTTCACTCCACCCACCACTTGAGAGGAACTGGGGGTGGTTTGAACTAGTGCTATCCACTTTCACTCCACCACCACTGGAGGAACTGGGGGTGGTTTGAACTAGAGCGCTATCCACTTTCACTCACCCACCACCTGGAGGAACTGGGGTGTGTTTGAACTAGAGCACTATCCACTTTCACTCCACCACCACCTGGAGGAACTGGGGGTGGTTTTAACTATAGCGCTATCCACTTTCACTCCACCCACCACCTGGAGGAACTGGGGGTGGTTTGAACTAGAGCGCTATCCACTTTCACTCCACCCACACCTGGAGGAACTGGGAGTGGTTTGAACTAGAGCACTATCCACTTTCACTCCACCCACCACCTGGAGGAACTGGGGGTGGTTTGAACTAGAGCGCTATCCACTTTCACTCCACCCACCACCTGGAGGAACTGGGGTGGTTTTAACTAGAGCCTATCCACTTTCACTCCACCCACCACCTGGAGGAACTGGGGTGGTTTGAACTAGAGGCTATCCACTTTCACTCCACCCACCACCTGGAGGAACTGGGGTGGTTTGAACTAGAGCCTATCCACTTTCACTCCACCCACCACCTGGAGGAACTGGGGAGTGGTTTGAACTAGAGCACTATCCACTTTCACTCCACCCACCACCTGGAGGAACTGGGGTTGACGCTATCCATTTCACTCCACCCACCACCTGGAGGAACTGGGGTGGTTTTAACTAGAGCACTATCCACTTTCACTCCACCCACCACCTGGAGGAACTGGGGGTGGTTTGAACTAGAGCATATCCACTTTCACTCCACCCACCACCTGGAGGAACTGGGGTGGTTTAACTAGAGCGCTATCCACTTTCACTCCACCCACCACCTGGAGGAACTGGGGTGGTTTGAACTAGAGCACTATCCACTTTCACTCCACCCACCACCTGGAGGAACTGGGGTGGTTTAACTAGAGCGACTATCCACTTTCACTCCACCCACCACCTGGAGGAACTGGGGTGGTTTTAACTAGAGCACTATCCACTTTCACTCCACCCACCACCTGGAGGAACTGGGGGTGGTTTGAACTAGAGCGCTATCCACTTCTCACCCACCACCTGGAGGAACTGGGGGTGGTTTGAACTAGAGCACTATCCACTTTCACTCCACCCACCACCTGGAGGAACTGGGGGTGGTTTGAACTAGAGCGCTATCCACTTTCACTCCACCCACCACCTGGAGGAACTGGGGGTGGTTTGAACTAGAGCGCTATCCACTTTCACTCCACCCACCACCTGGAGGAACTGGGGTGGTTTGAACTAGAGCGCTATCCACTTTCACTCCACCCACCACCTGGAGGAACTGGGGGTGGTTTGAACTAGAGCGCTATCCACTTTCACTCTCACCCACCACCTGGAGGAACTGGGGTGGTTTGAACTAGAGCACTATCCACTTTCACTCCACCCACCACCTGGAGGAACTGGGGTGGTTTGAACTAGAGCGCTATCCACTTTCACTCCACCCAACACCTGGAGGAACTGGGGGTGGTTTGAACTAGAGCACTATCCACTTTCACTCCACCCACCACCTGGAGGAACTGGGAGTGGTTTGAACTAGAGCACTATCCACTTTCACTCCACCCACCACCTGGAGGAACTGGGGGTGGTTTGAACTAGAGCGCTATCCACTTTCACTCCACCCACCACCTGGAGGAACTGGGGGTGGTTTGAACTAGAGCACTATCCACTTTCACTCCACCCACCACCTGGAGGAACTGGGGGTGGTTTGAACTAGAGCATATCCACTTTCACTCCACCACCACCTGGAGGAACTGGGGTGGTTTGAACTAGAGACTATCCACTTTCACTCCACCCACCACCTGGAGGAACTGGGGTGGTTTGAACTAGAGCCTATCCACTTTCACTCCACCCACCACCTGGAGGAACTGGGGGTGGTTTGAACTAGAGCGCTATCCACTTTCACTCCACCCACCACCTGGAGGAAACTGGGGTGGTTTGAACTAGAGCACTATCCACTTTCACTCCACCCACCACCTGGAGGAACTGGGGGTGGTTTGAACTAGAGCACTATCCACTTTCACTCCACCCACCACCTGGAGGAACTGGGAGTGGTTTGAACTAGAGCGCTATCCACTTTCACTCCACCCACCACCTGGAGGAACTGGGGTGGTTTGAACTAGAGCACTATCCACTTTCACTCCACCCACCACCTGGAGGAACTGGGGGTGGTTTGAACTAGAGCACTATCCACTTTCACTCCACCCACCACCTGGAGGAACTGGGAGTGGTTTGAACTAGAGCGCTATCCACTTTCACTCCACCCACCACCTGGAGGAACTGGGGGTGGTTTGAACTAGAACACTTATCCACTTTCACTCCACCCACCACCTGAAGGAAATGGGGGTGGTTTGAACTAGAGCCTATCCACTTTCACTCCACCCACCACCTGGAGGAACTGGGGTGGTTTGAACTAGAGCGCTATCCACTTTCACTCCACCCACCACCTGGAGGAACTGGGGGTGGTTTGAACTAGAGCGCTATCCACTTTCACTCCACCCACCACCTGGAGGAACTGGGGGTGGTTTGAACTAGAGCACTATCCACTTTCACTCCACCCACCACCTGGAGGAACTGGGGTGGTTTGAACTAGAGCACTATCCACTTTCACTCCACCCACCACCTGGAGGAACTGGGGGTGGTTTGAACTAGAGCACTATCCACTTTCACTCCACCCACCACCTGGAGGAACTGGGGTGGTTTGAACTAGACACTATCCACTTTCACTCCACCCACCACCTGGAGGAACTGGGGGTGGTTTGAACTAGAGCCTATCCACTTTCACTCCACCCACCACCTGGAGGAACTGGGGGTGGTTTGAACTAGAGCACTATCCACTTTCACTCCACCCACCACCTGGAGGAACTGGGGTGGTTTGAACTAGAGCACTATCCACTTTCACTCCACCCACCACCTGGAGGAACTGGGGGTGGTTTGAACTAGAGCACTATCCACTTTCACTCCACCCACCACCTGGAGGAACTGGGGGTGGTTTGAACTAGAGCACTATCCACTTTCACTCCACCCCCCACCTGGAGGAACTGGGGGTGGTTTGAACTGACCTATCCACTTTCACTCCACCACCACCTGAGGAACTGGGGTGTTTGAACTAGGCACTATCCACTTTCACTCCACCCACCACCTGGAGGAACTGGGGGTGGTTTGAACTAGAGCACTATCCACTTTCACTCCACCCACCACCTGGAGGAACTGGGGGTGGTTTGAACTAGAGCCTATCCACTTTCACTCCACCCACCACCTGGAGGAACTGGGGGTGGTTTGAACTAGAGCACTATCCACTTTCACTCCACCCACCACCTGGAGGAACTGGGGGTGGTTTGAACTAGAGCACTATCCACTTTCACTCCACCCACCACCTGGAGGAACTGGGGGTGGTTTGAACTAGATGCACTATCCACTTTCACTCCACCCACCACCTGGAGGAACTGGGGGTGGTTTGAACTAGAGCACTATCCACTTTCACTCCACCCACCACCTGGAGGAACTGGGGTGGTTTGAACTAGAGCCTATCCACTTTCACTCCACCCACCACCTGGAGGAACTGGGGGTGGTTTGAACTAGAGCGCTATCCACTTTCACTCCACCCACCACCTGGAGGAACTGGGGGTGGTTTGAACTAGAGCGCTATCCACTTTCACTCCACCCACCACCTGGAGGAACTGGGGGTGGTTTGAACTAGAGCACTATCCACTTTCACTCCACCCACCACCTGGAGGAACTGGGGGTGGTTTGAACTAGAGCACTATCCACTTTCACTCCACCCACCACCTGGAGGAACTGGGGGTGGTTTGAACTAGAGCGCTATCCACTTTCACTCCACCCACCACCTGGAGGAACTGGGGGTGGTTTGAACTAGAGCCTATCCACTTTCACTCCACCCACCACCTGGAGGAACTGGGGGTGGTTTGAACTAGAGCGCTATCCACTTTCACTCCACCCACACCTGGAGGAACTGGGGTGGTTTGAACTAGAGCACTATCCACTTTCACTCCACCCACCACCTGGAGGAACTGGGGTGGTTTGAACTAGAGCGCTATCCACTTTCACTCCACCCACCACCTGGAGGAACTGGGGTGGTTTTGAACTAGAGCACTATCCACTTTCACTCCACCCACCACCTGGAGGAACTGGGGTGGTTTGAACTAGAGCCTATCCACTTTCACTCCACCCACCACCTGGAGGAACTGGGGGTGGTTTGAACTAGAGCACTATCCACTTTCACTCCACCCACCACCTGGAGGAACTGGGGGTGGTTTGAACTAGAGCACTATCCACTTTCACTCCACCCACCACCTGGAGGAACTGGGGTGGTTTGAACTAGAGCGCTATCCACTTTCACTCCACCCACCACCTGGAGGAACTGGGGTGGTTTGAACTAGAGCCTATCCACTTTCACTCCACCCACCACCTGGAGGAACTGGGGGTGGTTTGAACTAGAGCGCTATCCACTTTCACTCCACCCACCACCTGGAGGAAACTGGGGTGGTTTGAACTAGAGCACTATCCACTTTCACTCCACCCACCACCTGGAGGAACTGGGGTGGTTTGAACTAGAGCACTATCCACTTTCACTCCACCCACCACCTGGAGGAACTGGGGTGGTTTGAACTAGAGCGCTATCCACTTTCACTCCACCCACCACCTGGAGGAACTGGGGGTGGTTTGAACTAGAGCACTATCCACTTTCACTCCACCCACCACCTGGAGGAACTGGGGGTGGTTTGAACTAGAGCACTATCCACTTTCACTCCACCACCACCTGGAGGAACTGGGGGTGGTTTGAACTAGAGCGCTATCCACTTTCACTCCACCCACCACCTGGAGGAACTGGGGGTGGTTTGAACTAGAGCACTATCCACTTTCACTCCACCCACCACCTGGAGGAACTGGGGGTGGTTTGAACTAGAGCACTATCCACTTTCACTCCACCCACCACCTGAGGAACTGGGGGTGGTTTGAACTAGTGCACTATCCACTTTCACTCCACCCACCACCTGGAGGAACTGGGGTGGTTTGAACTAGAGCACTATTGACTTTCACTCCACCCACCACCTGGAAGAACTGGGGTGGTTTGAATTAGAACATTATCCACTTTCACTCCACCCACCACCTGGAGGAACTGGGGGTGGTATGAACTAGTGCACTATCCACTTTCACTCCACCCACCACCTGGAGGAACTGGGGGTGGTTTGAATAGAACTTATCCACTTTCACTCCACCCACCACCTGGAGGAACTGGGGGTGGTTTGAACTAGAGCGCTATCGACTTTCTCTCCACCCACCACCTGGAGGAAATGGGGGGGGTTTTTGAACTAGTGCACTATCCACTTTCACTCCACCCGCCACCTGGAGGAACTGGGGGTGGTTTGAACTAGAGCACAATTTCCACTCCCAGACTTCCATCCACAACCCCACCTGGAGGAACTGGGGGTGGTTTGAACTAGAGCGCTATCCACTTTCACTCACCCACCACCTGGAGGAACTGGGGTGGTTTGAACTAGAGCGCTATCCACTTTCACTCCACCCACCACCTGGAGGAACTGGGGGTTGGTTTGAACTAGAGCGCTATCCACTTTCATTCCACCCAACACCTGGAGGAACTGGGGGTGGTTTGAACTAGAGCGCTATCCACTTTCACTCCACCCACCACTTGGAGGAACTGGGGGTGGTTTGAACTAGTGCTATCCACTTTCACTCCACCCCCAACTGGAGGAACTGGGGGTGGTTTGAACTAGAGCGCTATCCACTTTCACTCCACCCACCACCTGGAGGAACTGGGAGTGGTTTGAACTAGAGCACTATCCACTTTCACTCCACCCACCACCTGGAGGAACTGGGGGTGGTTTTAACTAGAGCGCTATCCACTTTCACTCCACCCACCACCTGGAGGAACTGGGGGTGGTTTTAACTAGAGCACTATCCACTTTCACTCCACCACCACCTGGAGGAACTGGGGGTGGTTTGAACTAGACGCTATCCACTTTCACTCCACCCCCAACTGGAGGAACTGGGGTGGTTTGAACTAGAGCGCTATCCACTTTCACTCCATCCACCACCTGGAGGAACTGGGGTGGTTTGAACTAGAGCGCTATCCACTTTCACTCCATCCACCACCTGGAGGAACTGGGGGTGGTTTGAACTAGAGCGCTATCCACTTTCACTCCACCCACCACCTGGAGGAACTGGGGGTGGTTTTAACTAGAGCGCTATCCACTTTCACTCCACCCACCACCTGGAGGAACTCGGGGTGGTTTGAACTAGAGCGCTATCCACTTTCACTCCACCCACCACCTGGAGGAACTGGGGGTGGTTTGAACTAGAGCGCTATCCACTTTCACTCTACCCACCACCTGGAGGAACTGGGGTGGTTTGAACTAGAGCACTATCCACTTTCACTCCACCCACCACCTGGAGGAACTAGGGGTGGTATGAACTAGAGCGCTATCCACTTTCATTCCACCCACCACCTGGAGGAACTGGGGGTGGTTTGAACTAGAGCACTATCCACTTTCACTCCACCCACCACCTGGAGGAACTGGGAGTGGTTTGAACTAGAGCACTATCCACTTTCACTCCATCCACCACCTGGAGGAACTGGGGGTGGTTTGAACTAGAGCGCTATCCACTTTCACTCCACCACCACCTGGAGGAACTGGGGGTGGTTTGAACTAGAGCACTATCCACTTTCACTCCACCCACCACCTGGAGGAACTGGGAGTGGTTTGAACTAGAGCACTATCCACTTTCACTCCACCTACCACCTGGAGGAACTGGGGGTGGTTTGAACTAGAGCGCTATCCACTTTCACTCCACCCACCACCTGGAGGAACTGGGGGTGGTTTGTAACTAGAGCGCTATCCACTTTCACTCCACCACCACCTGGAGGAACTGGGGTGGTTTGAACTAGAGCACTATCCACTTTCACTCCACCCACCACCTGGAGGAATTGGGGGTGGTTTTAACTAGAGTGCTATCCACTTTCACTCCACCCACCACCTGGAGGAACTGGGGGTGGTTTGAACTTGAGCACTATCCACTTTCACTCCACCCACCACCTGGAGGAATTGGGGTGGTTTTAACTAGGTGACTATCCAGTTTCACTCCACCCACCACCTGAAGGAACTGGGGGTGGTTTTAACTAGAGCGCTATCCACTTTCACTCCACCCACCACCTGGAGGAACTGGGGTGGTTTGAACTAGAGCACTATCCACTTTCACTCCACCCACCACCTGGAGGAACTGGGGGTGGTTTGAACTAGTGCATATCCACTTTCACTCCACCCACCACCTGGAGGAACTGGGGGTGGTTTAACTAGAACACTATCCACTTTCACTCCACCCACCACCTGAGGAACTGGGGGTGGTTTTAACTAGAGCACTATCCACTTTCACTCCACCCACACCTGGAGGAACTGGGGGTGGTTTGAACTAGAGCGCTATACACTTTCACTCCACCCCCACCTGGAGGAACTGGGGGTGGTTGAACTAGAGCGCTATCCACTTTCACTCCACCACCACCTGGAGGAACTGGGGGTGGTTTAACTAGAGCACTATCCACTTTCACTCCACCCACCACCTGGAGGAACTGGGGGTGGTTTGAACTAGAGGCTATCCACTTTCACTCCACCCACCACCTGGAGGAACTGGGGGTGGTTTTGAACTAGAGCGCTATCCACTTTCACTCCACCCACCACCTGGAGGAAACTGGGGGTGGTTTGAACTAGAGCGCTATCCACTTTCACTCCACCCACCACCTGGAGGAACTGGGGGTGGTTTGAACTAGAGCCTATCCACTTTCACTCCACCCACCACCTGGAGGAACTGGGGGTGGTTTGAACTAGAGCGCTATCCACTTTCACTCACCCACCACCTGGAGGAACTGGGGTGGTTTGAACTAGAGCGCTATCCACTTTCACTCCACCACCACCTGGAGGAACTGGGGGTGGTTTGAACTAGAGCGCTATCCACTTTCACTCCACCCACCACCTGGAGGAACTGGGGGTGGTTTGAACTAGAGCGACTATCCACTTTCACTCCACCCACCACTGGAGGAACTGGGGGTGGTTTGAACTAGTGCGCTATCCACTTTCACTCCACCCCCACCTGGAGGAACTGGGGGTGGTTTGAACTAGAGCCTATCCACTTTCACTCCACCCACCACCTGGAGGAACTGGGAGTGGTTTGAACTAGAGCACTATCCACTTTCACTCCACCCACCACCTGGAGGAACTGGGGGTGGTTTGAACTAGAGCGCTATCCACTTTCACTCCACCCACCACCTGGAGGAACTGGGGGTGGTTTTAACTAGAGCGCTATCCACTTTCACTCCACCCACCACCTGGAGGAACTGGGGTGGTTTGAACTAGAGCGCTATCCACTTTCACTCCACCACCACTGGAGGAATGGGGGTGGTTTTGAACTAGAGCGCTATCCACTTTCACTCCACCCACCACCTGGAGGAACTGGGGGTGGTTTGAACTAGAGCACTATCCACTTTCACTCCATCCACCACCTGGAGGAACTGGGGGTGGTTTGAACTAGAGCGCTATCCACTTTCACTCCACCCACCACCTGGAGGAACTGGGGGTGGTTTAACTAGAGCGCTATCCACTTTCACTCCACCCACCACCTGGAGGAACTCGGGGTGGTTTGAACTAGAGCGCTATCCACTTTCACTCCACCCACCACCTGGAGGAACTGGGGTGGTTTGAACTAGAGCGCTATCCACTTTCACTCTACCCACCACCTGGAGGAACTGGGGTGGTTTGAACTAGAGCACTATCCACTTTCACTCCACCCACCACCTGGAGGAACTAGGGGTGGTATGAACTAGAGCGCTATCCACTTTCATTCCACCCACCACCTGGAGGAACTGGGGGGTTTGAACTAGAGCACTATCCACTTTCACTCCACCCACCACCTGGAGGAACTGGGAGTGGTTTGAACTAGAGCACTATCCACTTTCACTCCATCCACCACCTGGAGGAACTGGGGGTGGTTTGAACTAGAGCGCTATCCACTTTCACTCCACCCACCACCTGGAGGAACTGGGGGTGGTTTGAACTAGAGCACTATCCACTTTCACTCCACCCACCACCTGGAGGAACTGGGAGTGGTTTGAACTAGAGCACTATCCACTTTCACTCCACCTACCACCTGGAGGAACTGGGGGTGGTTTTGAACTAGAGCGCGCTATCCACTTTCACTCACCCACCACCCTGGAGGAACTGGGGGTGGTTTTAACTAGAGCGCTATCCACTTTCACTCCACCCACCACCTGGAGGAACTGGGGTGGTTTGAACTAGAGCACTATCCACTTTCACTCCACCCACCACCTGGAGGAATTGGGGGTGGTTTTAACTAGAGTGCTATCCACTTTCACTCCACCCACCACCTGGAGGAACTGGGGGTGGTTTGAACTTGAGCCTATCCACTTTCACTCCACCACACCTGGAGGAATTGGGTGTGGTTTTAACTAGAGGCTATCCAGTTTCACTCCACCCACCACCTGAGGAACTGGGGGTGGTTTTAACTAGAGCGCTATCCACTTTCACTCCACCCACCACCTGGAGGAACTGGGGTGGTTTGAACTAGAGCACTATCCACTTTCACTCACCCACCACCTGGAGGAACTGGGTGTGGTTTGAACTAGAGTGCTATCCACTTTCACTCACCCACCACCTGGAGGAACTGGGGGTGGTTTTAACTAGAGCCTATCCACTTTCACTCCACCCACCACCTGGAGGAACTGGGGGTGGTTTTAACTAGAGCCTATCCACTTTCTACTCCACCATCACCTGGAGGAACTGGGGGTGGTTTGAACTAGAGCGCTATCCACTTTCACTCCACCCGCCACCTGGAGGAACTGGGGGTGGATTGAACTAGAGCCTATCCACTTTCATCCATCCACCACCTGGAGGAACTGGGGGTGGTTTTTAACTAGAGCGCTATCCACTTTCACTCCATCCACCACCCGGAGGAACTGGGGGTGGTTTGAACTAGAGCGCTATCCACTTTCACTCCACCACCACCACCTGGAGGAACTGGGGTGGTTTTAACTAGAGCGCTATCCACTTTCACTCCACCACCACCTGGAGGAACTCGGGGTGGTTTGAACTAGAGCGCTATCCACTTTCACTCCACCCACCACCTGGAGGAACTGGGGGTGGTTTGAACTAGAGCACTATCCACTTTCACTCCACCCACCACCTGGAGGAACTGGGAGTGGTTTGAACTAGAGCGCTATCCATTTTCACTCCACCCACCACCTGGAGGAACTGGGGGTGGTTTGAACTAGAGCGCTATCCACTTTCACTCCACCCACCACCTGGAGGAACTGGGGGTGGTTTTAACTAGAGCGCTATCCACTTTCACTCCACCCACCACCTGGAGGAACTGGGGTGGTTTGAACTAGAGCACTATCCACTTTCACTCCAACCACCATCTGGAGGAATTGGGGGTGGTTTTAACTAGAGCGCTATCCACTTTCACTCCACCCACCACCTGGAGGAACTGGGGGTGGTTTGAACTAGAGCACTATCCACTTTCACTCCACCCACCACCTGGAGGAACTGGGGGTGGTTTTGAATTAGAGCCTATCCACTTTCACTCCACCCACCACCTGGAGGAACTGGGGTGGTTTTTGAACTAGAGCACTATCCACTTTCACTCCACCCACCACCTGGAGGAATTGGGGTGGTTTAACTGGAGCGCTATCCACTTTCACTCCACCCACCACCTGGAGGAACTGGGGTGGTTTTGAACTAGAGCACTATCCACTTTCACTCCACCCACCACCTGAAGGAACTGGGGGTGGTTTGAACTAGAGCACTATCCACTTTCACTCCACCCACCACCTGGAGGAACTGGGGGTGGTTTGAACTAGAGTGCTATCCAATTTAATTGGAGATTATTTTACTTAAAAACAGGATTTGAATTTTTTTTAATGAAGCCCTCTTCAGTATTTTCAATTTTCAAGGTGACCCTTTTGATGAAACGAGCTTAACGCGTCTGTTCTAAGTGTTCCAAGTAGACATACTTAGAATATTAAGTAGAGGATAAATCATCGTTCAGTAAATTTGTTCGTGCTTTTAAAATTAACGACTATTTTAAAATAAGACAACTTAACAACATGAATTGGTTGCCTTGTACACGCTAGATGTTAATAACAGGATTAGTCACGTCACTCACAATATGGGTTGTTCTATCGCAAGTCCGTGATTACATTCCTCTGGTCACACGATAGTCCCACG
This sequence comes from Timema cristinae, assembly GCA_039000515.1. NCBI lineage: Eukaryota > Metazoa > Arthropoda > Insecta > Phasmatodea > Timematidae > Timema > Timema cristinae. The sequence goes on along the minus strand of JBCFYV010001001.1, from coordinate 31,909,041 downwards.
ATAGTCCCTGGCACTTCCAACGATTACCTCATATCCAATAAACTGGTGTCGGACTCAACACACATGTGACATATTCGTGTTGAGAAATATCAGCATTTCATCTCTTTATCAAACTCAAACCAAACAAATCCAAGCCAAACTTTCATTTTATTAATACAATTACCAATTGTTATACGACCAAGGTTATTTTGGCCACACTCCCCTGAAATCATCCAATGATGGAAGGTCAGGTTTCAAATCCCGATGTTTTCTTAATACAACATTTTCCCCACTATAAATATAGTTTCTTTGTTTCCACACACTTTCTCATAACTACCCTGGTGTTTTATTCTCACCACCACATCTTAATAACCGTCCGCAAACATATTAACACGCTAATGTGTCAGTGATGAGGAAGGTGGAATTTAGAGGAAATGTACCCACATTTGCACAGAGGGAGATTTTACAGCCGTTTATTGAAAACCACCCTCAGTACACTCTACCGGGGCTTGAACTGCAATCTCCGCTCTTAGTTTATTGCAAGAGTGACACCTTAAGCCTAGTACGCACTAGAAACAGTTTCCCGGAAACAATTTGGAAACAAAGAGACGTGTCTTCCAAGAATGAAACATGTTTCTTGTCATCCATTTCAATGGTTTACAAGACAGAACGTTAGCGTGTCTGGACATGTTTGCCAACACAAGAGAGAACGTTAGCGTGTTTGGACATGTTTGCCAACACAATAGAGAACGTTAGCGTGTCTGGACATGTTTACCAACACAAGGGAGAACGTTAGCGTGTCTGGACATGTTTGCTAACAAAGGGAGATTGTTAGCGTGTCTGGACATGTTTACCAACACAAGGAGAATGTTAGGTGTCTGGACATGTTTACCAACACAAGGGAGAACGTTAGCGTGTCTGGACATGTTTGCCAACACAAGGGAGAATGTTATTGTGTCTGGGCGTTTTTTCCAACACAAGGGAGAATGTTAGCGTGTCTGGACATGTTTGCCAACACAAGGGAGATTGTTAGCGTGTCTGGACATGTTTACCAACACAAGGAGAATGTTAGCGTGTCTGGACATGTTTGCCAACACAAGGGAGAATGTTATTGTGTCTGGGCGTGTTTTCCAACACAAGGGAGAATGTTAGCGTGTCTGGACATGTTTTCCAACACAAGGGAGAATGTTAGCGTGTCTGGACGTATTTGCCAACACAAGGGAGAATGTTATTGTGTCTGGACATGTTTGCCAACACAAGGGAGAATGTTATTGTGTCTGGACATGTTTGCCAACACAAGGGAGAATGTTATTGTGTCTGGACATGTTTGCCAATACAAGGGAGAATGTTATTGTGTCTGGGCGTGTTTTCCAACACAAGGGAGAATGTTATTGTGTCTGGGCGTGTTTTCCAACACAAGGGAGAATTTTAGCGTGTCTGGACATGTTTGCCAACACAAGGGAGAATGTTAGCGTGTCTGGACGTGTTTGCCAACACAAGACAGAATGTTCTATCAAATAGGAGAGGCGGCGATACTATAACCATATTAGACTAATTCTCAGCTAGTCAAACAATGCTCGCCTACGCTCCGTTTAGCCTGCAGTTTAGTCTGGTGAGACCACCCATGGCTGTGTCATGAAAGCTGCTCCTGGTGGAAACGTGCGTGTAGGGCTCTATAGAAAAACAATATTGTACAACAAATGTCAAATGAATATATACAGACTACTTCATGCATATTAATCTGATAGACCAAAGGGATAGCTCTTTATTGAGTTTTATTTATTTGGTTATTTAACGGGCACTTTCTAACCGACTGTTTATATCAGCACACGAGACTTTCTATGAGTGAGAGCGAAAGGACCCACCAATTTTTCCGGAAAGGTATTTTCACATACCGGCCAAGATTCATGTTTGTCCTAGAAGGAAGTTGTGCTCAAGATAATCCATCAACCCTGGCTGGGTTTCAACGCACGACCCTCGGCTCCTGGGTCCAGCACTTTACCCCCCAGGTCTGCATCGTATTAGTCTTAATGATACCTTATCTGGCACGTTAGCTCAGTCGGTAGTGTGTCTGTATGAGCTAGGGGGCTCGGGCTCGATTCCTGGCACGGCCATAATGTATCATTGGTGAAATGTGGGCCCCCTCCTTCACAGTGATGAATTAAAGGCTGGGGACTGGATGTTGTGTCTGTTTTAGATTAGATTCGTCTATAAGTCATGTGCAGATATAATCAGTCGCTTCGGAAAGTGCATGTTAAATACCTAAAATAAAAAAATAATTTATTACTGACCTGCTTCGGTGGTCTAAGAGGTCGCTCTCGCAATAGACTAGACTTTCTATGACAAGAGAGATCAGGGTTCGAGTCTCGGTTTGGGTGTATTGAGTGGGGGAGGGGGGGTTATCTTAAATAGTTTTGTACTCTTCCTTCACGCAAATACGGGTACATGCCCTCTACATTCAACCATCATCATCCCTAACTCACTATCGTACTGAGAACTTACTGCGAGGTTTGAGACATAATGCCAGAATAAGGTGAAATAATCCTACGTCAACGACCCGCAGACTAGCTAAATATATTTCCACCCACTAATGACGTAGCGACTAGACTCAATATATGTTGGCCTTATGTTTTTATTATTTATGTTAAGAATAGAGCAGTAAGGTAACCCACATTAATTAATACCTCTGATCACATTATACACACATGGTCACTACCTAATAATAACAATTACTGTACCTGGTTTGACGCACACGCGGTAGTCATTGAACCCAAGTCCCGTTGCTTGTGGTCACACCACTAACCTAACCTCTGGTGCAGGAGACTAAGCACATATAATTGTATAGTTCCCACACACAGCTAACTTTGTTGTGTGCCGCCACTGACTGTACAGTACACTCCTTTCCAACAAACTCAACTGGCGCCCCATAATGACCTTTAAAATAGTAACCTAGATCTGTGCATAATATGGACACTTAAATAAAACAAAGAAATGAACGTCTAATATTGTAACACACTTTATTGGCATCCCTTCTTACTTTTTGTGGTAAAGTTTTCTTTTTACCTTGGTACAAGTATGCTCCAAAACTTTTTTGTTTCATTTATGAACCAATTTCTTTTGACTCAGGCTTCGAAATTCTTGGTTGTTCCTTCTTTTATTCTATTCCACGAAAAAATGAAAGTCTTTTGAGAAAACCTACTTTCGCTGGAGGAAATAAGATTTGGAGGAAAGAAGAATTTAGAGATAATTTAAAAGTTTTATTATACTATTTAAAACGCAAAGTGTTTTTACCTCAATGAAAGTACAGTCAACCGTGGGTAAACAAAACCAAATATTACCAATTTAATAAAATTACCTATTTCAAATTTAATTTAAAAGTTTCGATATTTTAGTATTTGATATGAACGTTAATGATAAATTAATTGATTTGAATTATTTGTATTATTTTACAAACATGAGGTCATTTGAATATGAATGCAACGTCACTAAAAGTCCTTAAGAATTTTACTTTTTAAAATTAATTATTAAACATTAGATTAAAAACACAAATATACATTATTAACTTTTAATATAATAACATTTTGAAAGCTATAAATAGTGAATACCTGATTTTTATGTTTTTTTTACATATGTTAATAGATCTACTTACAATTCACAAATAGGTTCCAAATGGCAGCTATAAAATAATGTACTGTATATCTAGTTTTTCAGCTTACAGACAATGTTAGGCTTATAAATAACACAGGGTGTTTTCATATAAAGTAAAAATCCTATCTCCTTGTAGTTTTTTCTCAAAATTACTCAATCACTTCTTATAGGTGACCTGGTGGTCTATAGGTAAGGTGTCGGACTTCTGTGCTGGGGTCCGGGGTTCAATCCTCGGTCCCGACACAAATTATCTGATTACCAAACCCTTCCTTCACCTCTGACAAGACACCTTGTGAATGTGGGGAATGCCAGGCCTCCACCGTGGTTCGGATTCCACGTTAAACTGTATCCTCCATTTCATCTCACAATCACCCTACCATTATACATTAGCGTAAGTGCGTATAACCCGAACGGGTAGTAAGACGCGGTGCTAATAATAATAATAATCTTTTTATAACTCATTGAATCCATCCATCCCCACTTCCTCCCTTCCCTACCAACGTCTTTTGTTCAAATGTCGGACACAAATCTGTGCTTAGATCTAAGTTTGAAATAAATCTATTTGTACAAAACTAAACAAGAAAAATCTTGTTAAATGACAGCGTAGTTGAAATATGTAGAACATAGTAAAGAGGAGAGCAAGGGGGGAAAGAATAACTAATATTATTTCCAGGGAACAGTTCACATTAAACAGCTTATAGTAATGAATGATATGTATGTTTTTAAATAGCTCTCTAATTATGGTTCTTCTCTTAACCTATGGTAAACATCAAATTCTGGTAATATAGAGTTAGCGCTGCTTATACAACGGTCGAGAGGGCTGACTGTTTAAAAGTTACAGAGAGAAAATATTTTAAAGATTTCGAGAGGGCACAATAATGCCCACATGTTCGAAAGAAGATCTACAAGAAATTTTACCAATATAAATGTTAAAAGAAGTTTACGAAAAAGAGTTTGGAGTCCTAAAAGTCTTAGAATTATATGATAGCCTCTATGAAACGAGTAAAATATAATTGATCACAAGAAGCATCGAACATTCTCCAACCTGAGGGCTTCGTCGTCAAGGTAATGGAACTCCACGCCACACTAATATTTCTAGTTCGGCTCTGACAAAGCAAAATACAAACTTTTAAAACAGTCAACTTTAGAAAATGACAAAGTGATATATTTAATTAAATATAATAAGAAATTCTATGATCAACATAATTAAGAAAGTAGAGCTTATTGTCAAATATAATACCAAGTTCATTAATATGAATACAGCCTTGAAAAGTATCATTATCAAGTTTATAAAAGACACGAGGTGGTTTTCTGGTGAGAGCTACAGACTTATTTTTGAATTTATTTTAGGTGGACCATTGTAATACACCATTGATGTATATTTGTAACTCTAAACAATTATCTAATGATTTGACTGACTTGGGAGACAGACAAAATTGAAATACACACTAAATATATTTTTGGGCTCTGTGGAACATAGAATATCAGGATTTATCCAAATATTGAAGCCAATAATGTAATCGATCAAAATACTTTCTTTATTAAAAATAAAATGACAAAATTTTTAACTTCGAAACGTTTTATGTAAACGTGAGTTCAAGAAAGTGGTTTTTTGGTATTTGTCGCTTCTCAAGTGCTTGGACAAATTTATAATGGTTTTTAATATCTCACATTTATCTACGAGTATGTTTCTTTCCTTTAAATTTTGGGTTTTTCATTTACCTTTTTTTAATTTGAATAATGGAAAATGTTTACATACTCGAATATTAAGGAATGAAACATTTGTTATCTTTTGTCATAGTTCCAATTAAATTCAACAACCACATAGGTATTATTGTTTGTATGAATAAATATTAAAAGAAAATCAAATAGGTATAGTTTTAATCTAAACTATGACTAAATATTCTTGGAATGTTATGATAGTTGAGTTTCAACCGGGGCCATTAAAGATGATTTTCCAACTCTCTCTCTAGACAAATTCAGTGCGTTTCCATGTATCTAACCATTTCATCATGAATTTCTTAAGCAATAATTTATATCCAGGTATTAAACGTGTCCAAACCAAATCGACACATTTCCTCCGTTTAAAAAGCTGTGAGGGTTATCTTTATCTGGAAGATTGACTCTTCTAACATAAAACACAGAACCAATCTCCTCTTATACATTTGTGGACGAACAACACAGATCCAGGCAATTTTTGTTGGGTCAAACCTTTATTTCTTTCGAGAGGGTTTTTATCGAAACCAGAAGACGAAACAAAACTGATGAGTAGACCCCGTCTTCACCCCCCTTTAGTCACGTCCCAGCCAACATGTTGACGCAGAGGAAAGCTCTGCTGACGCATCACGTGTTGTGCGAAGATTCTATTGGTCAGCTTAGAGAGGCCGTGACGTAGGCGTGAGTAAACCTACCCATGATGATGTGTGGTTCATGGATTGATGTGTAATTAATCTAGACATATTATAAATATTTCTGTACATTCGATTCCCTTTGTTTCCAGTAAACTCAAAATGTGCTCATAGAATCGACACAGAACTATTTTTCAGAATACGGGGTAGAACACACATCATCACGCTATCTTGTTAGTGCTGAAAAAACCGACTGTTAGTGTGGTTATATTTGCGTCTTTATTAATTAATAATTCAAATATATCAAAATGTATGAATTTATTTTTAAGTTTACATGGCAACAAGGGGTTTGGAAAGATCAAGAACCCAATAATAAGTCTCCTTGGCAACGAAAGCTTTGGAAATATCAATAAATCAATTTTGTAATTATGTTTCCAGTCATATAAGATGGCGAATACAGTAGTTTATTTCACAAATAAAAAATACACGTAAGTGAGCTTTAATTTTCATAGATAATAATGTTTATTATAGTTTTAAGGAAAAACCACTCATGATTGAAACTAGTATGGCCTGTATGTAGGTCTTTAACTATATTTCTAACAAAACATGTAAAGGTATATTTCAATAATTTGATTAAATTAGTCCTGAAATAATCTGAACTGGCGTGTAAGTTGTCCCCAAAAGTTAATAGCTTAGTTGGGGAATGACCACGAATCAGGAACATTATCGTCATATCTTAGCTAGGCCACGATCACTGACCAGGAGAGTTATCGTCATATCTTAGATAGGCCACGATCACCGACCTGGAGGATTATCGTCATATCTTAACTAGGCAACGATCACTGACCTGGAGGATTATCGTCATATCTTAGCTAGGCCACGATCACTGACCAGGAGAGTTATCGTCATATCTTAGATAGGCCACGATCACGACCATGGAGGATTATCGTCATATCTTAACTAGGCAACGATCACTGACCTGGGGGATTAATCGTCATATCTTACTAGACCACGATCACTGACCAGGAGGGTTATCGTCATATCTTAGCTAGGCCACGATCACTGACCAGGAGAGTTATCGTCATATCTTAGATAGGCTACGATCACTGACCTGGAGGATTATCGTCATATCTTAACTAGGCTACGATCACTGACAGGGAGGATTATCGTAATATCTTAGCTAGGCTACGATCACTGACCGAGAGGATTATCGTCATATCTTAGCTAGGCCACGATCACTGACCTGGAGGATTATCGTCATATCTTAGCTAGGCCACGATCACTGACCAGGAGAGTTATCGTCATATCTTAACTAGGCCACGATCACTGACCAGGAGAGTTATCGTCATATCTTAACTTGGCCACGATCACTGACCAGGAGGGTTATCGTCATATCTTAGCTAGGCCACGATCATTGACCAGGAGAGTTATCGTCATATCTTAGATAGGCCACGATCACTGACCTGGAGGATTATCGTCATATCTTAACTAGGCCACGATCACTGACAGGGAGGATTATCGTAATATCTTAGCTAGGCCACGATCACCGACCTGGAGGATTATCGTCATATCTTAACTAGGCAACGATCACTTACAGGGAGGATTATCGTCATATCTTAGCTAGGCCACGATCACTGACCAGGAGGGTTATCGTCATATCTTGGCTAGGGCACGATCACTGACCGGGAGGATTATAGTCATATCCTAGCTAGGTCACGATCACTGACAGGGAGGATTATCGTCATATCTTAGCTAGGGCACGATCACTGACCGGGAGGATTATCGTCATATCTTAGCTAGGGCACGATCACTGACCGGGAGGATTATCGTCATATCTTAACTAGGCAACGATCACTGACGGAGGATTATCGTCATATCTTAGCTAGGCCACGATCACTGACAGGAGGGTTATCGTCATATCTTGGCTAGGGCACGACCACTGACCGGGAGGATTATAGTCATATCCTAGCTAGGTCACGATCACTGACCTGGAGGATTATCGTCATATCTTAGCTAGGGCACGATCACTGAATAAAAATACTATAAACTCTAGTAGACCTGCGGGTAGACATTCATTCAGCCCCACCGATCTTTTTGCCTTATATTTGGTTACATTTGTTGAGTTTAGGTTAGGCTATGTTAGGTTAGCATTTAGTTGTGTCCTATTATCCATAAATTGCTGTTTTTAGTTCAGTTTGAGAAAACGTGTACAGTCATCCTAAATGTAGCTCCACAACAGCCAGGGCCGAGTTAGTACATCAGTACGCCTTGTTTACAATTCACAAGAAGGAAGTCCCTCTGAGGTTGATGAATGAATGGTATTAAAGGTGCCTTTGAACCATCCTCAAGGGGAGGATGCTCAAATAATATAAATAGTAATATAAAAAAAGGGAAAACAATAGAAGTGAGTGCTATGGAGTTCAAGGCTTTGAATGTTTTACCCAAAACATTCCAATACCGAAGCTCGCAACTCAAACCTGTTGCTGGGTTATTCAAAAGGGGCCGTCTACCTCTAGAAAGCAGTGAGATACTGCAACCAGCCTATCAGTTCACAATAAATTAATAGAAATATATTAGGTCTAATACCTAGGGTATGGAGAGGCATATATAGAAAATATTAGTATAAGTCATGATAAGTTGATATTTATTTGCAATCGCACAATTAGATATTTAACAGTTATATTCAACGTTAACATTGTTGTAATGAAGATGTATATAAAAATATAAATTAAATTCATATACCACAACGAATTGTAGCCAAAGTTAAAGAGTCTGAGGTGAAAAATATATCAGATTAATTATTATTATTATTATTATTATTAGCACCGCGTCTTACTACCCGTTCGGGTTATACGCACTTACGCTAATGTGTAATGGTAGGGTGATTGTGAGATGAAATGAAGGACCTACAGTTTAACGTGGAATCCGAACCACGGTGGTGACCTGGCATTCCCCACATTCACAAGATGTCTTGTCAGAGGTGAAGGAAGGGTTGGGCAATCAGATAAATCTTTGCCGGGACCGAGGATTGAACCCCGGCCGCCAGCATAGAAGTCTGACACCTTACCCTAGACCACCAGGTCACCTCAGATTAATTAAACGTTAACATAAGATATTGATAAAAGGTATAAATGTAAATTAGACTCATTAAAAGTTATGAACATAGCCAGACGGCATTACAACAAGAAAATTTAGTTAACGTAGTTAATTCTAAGTCCATTTGATAGGGCACCTTTCTTATATGCAAAAAATAACAAGATAATATGTATTCAATTATTAAATATTCGTCCATGAGAACTAGCATGTTGCAAAACAAGAAATATAAATTCAAATATTAAATATTTGCCCATCAGAACTGGCATGTTGCAAAACAACAATAAAGAATCTAAATTCAAATATTAAATATCTGCCCATCAGAACTGGCATGTTGCAAAACAACAATAAAAAATCAAAATTCAAATATTAAATATCTGCCCATCAGAACTGGCATGTTGCAAAACAACAATAAAAAATCTAAATTCAAATATTTTATAGTTCACGTGAACATTATTTAAATATAGCTATTCATGGAAACGATACCCATTAAACATATTTATCGATACAATCGATTAATTATAACTCAACTGGCGATAAGACGCCATCACCTAGCAACGAAGAGACATCTAAAGAGCTATACAGTAATTTTCTAACAGTCTGATTTATTTCTAAATTATTTTGAATCTTAGGAAAATAGGTCGAAAAGAAATTTGGTAACATCTTACAATTAAAAAAAAAGAAGTTAAATTTGCCTAGAGTGAATTTTGACCTTACATTTTAAGTTGAAGAAAGCCGGAACTTATCCTATCTCAGTTACGACCTAGGCCCAATTGTAAATTCTGTTGGCACAGACGCCAGTATATATACCATAAAGCACAGAAGAGGGAGAGATGGGAAAATTAAGGGGAGGTCACATTCTAGAACATCAAGGAATACATAGATAGCGCATGCCACACAGCTCCGGGAAGGTCCGTGGCCGTTCGGGAACATTATGAAGGGGATATCTTCACTGCGCATGTCCAATCAACTCAAGATGTTCGTTGAACTCACGTCACATTTTACCCTGCCAGTGTTCTATTTTCCCGGTACCGCGAAGGTGCGTCCGACGGTTTTGTGTCGTTCTTCCACGCAGCCCCAGTCATCAATCAAACGGGGTAAGTCTCGTCTATTTTTGTTGTTAGTGTCTTTCGTAAACCATCCGATGCTACACCTTTTACCTCGAAACTTTAGGATAGTCACACCATATGTTAATATATATTTATATAAATACATTACTATATTAATATATATACATAATTATGTATATTAATATAGTAATGTATATGTATTAATGTACTAATACACTAAGATACATATATATACATACAGTAATGTATAGATTTAATAATATAATATATTTTATTTAGGATTTGAAATACAATTAAATCTAAATACATTTATAGTTCCTTACTTTTAGTCTATGTTTAACATGTGTTTAGTTTGTGTGAAGCTGGATCTGTTTTGGTTTTATTCGGAAATAATTCTCGAGATTTTGAGGTGAAGTAAAACTGGGATATCTATACTCTTAGATGAAAAGGTAATAATTTCACCCATTTGAAGATCTTGTAAATAGCTCTAGTACACAACAACATATTAGGCCCACTTCAAAGAAGAAATTTCAGTGGACTCATATTCCAGCGGGTGTCGAATATTTCATATATTCACTTATAAATAAACCAATGGATTTGTCACACCCCTAGTGGATATGGTACATGACTCTGGTCGACCCAAAACTCACTTGTCATGAGAGGGGGTAACTGTTATTGACGTTTTGTTTAGAGCTCCAATAGGGTCAGATTGTTTAGGCGTAGTTTGATTGAGGCTTTGGTTTTGTTCTAGAAACAATTTCAAGGAATTGAAACTACATTATCCAAATCAAGAAATGGAGTATGGAATTCATTTCAGCTGTCGTTACAATGCATTGCTGCGTTTTATGTTAATCTATTGTTTTATTAGCGGCAGTTATCATTCTCTTAGTTATGGTGTTCGGTATTCACAGTGGCAGATAGTGTAACGTGTTGTGGATAGATGGGAAGGAACAGCGCGCGCCATTAGCCTGTTGCTCTGAAATGTTGCACAAGTAGTCGAAATGTATGGATAATGTAATTTACAAAGCTAATAGGACAAACACGAGAAATATGGATATTAATGGATGGGGTGATAAAATTAAATGAGATACTAAAAATATTGAATAAAAATTAGAGATAATAATTTGAAAATAAAGTTTATAAAATAAATTAATATATAAAGATTATCAATGTAAGTAATATTATATATAAAACTAAAAGATAAATTAATCATGTGCGATACAAATTGATATTATATCATTTAGCAAGTAATATGTAGATTATTATAACGATAAACAATGCAGAAATAAACTTGAGAGATGGGAAAAATAATTTATAGTTTAAGCAATTAATTCACAAAACAATCACACATCAACAACGCACCAACATATCTATGAATTGAAGACCTCTACGCTCACATCCAACAATCCACGACTCCTCTATTTAAATATGTTCATCTCTCTCATACAAATCATGTTTTGGCTGTCACAGTGAAACAATTTGTTTTAAATCTTAAATTCCTGTAACCACTTTGGGGGACATTCCATTTATTTTAATTATAAATTTAACATTATCCTAAAACCGTTTTATTACTGTCGGTACAAGCTATCCACATATTTAGGATTAGAACGGTAAAATTTAGGGGAAGTACCCGAATATTCGAGGGGGATTGAGAAATAATTTATGAAGGAAACACCTTAGTTACACAGCCAGGATTCGAACTTATACCTAACCGTTCGCAAGACTAGGTGAGGTTGACTTCTGTGCCCGCATGCCCACCTGTGTGAGATACGCTTATTACTTGAAGTAAATCTAATTTTTTAAATCCTAAGTTAATTAATGACTTTTAAATATCGTTCTAAACCTAAGTATAGATAATGACTTTTAAATAATGTTCCTTTAACTAAGGAGTAATTTAATTATTAACTTCCATATTCCCGTGACTTGACTCGCACTAAGCAATACATTAACACACTCTACAACTTCAAATACTATAAAGAATGTAAAACTAAACTGTAACCTGACTAACAGTAGTTTCTCGACACGTCTTGGCTCGCTGACAGGATATCGCGATGTTATGTAATCTAACTTTCATTCTGACAGATCAGGAGTACAACAGAACAAGTCCCGTCTCGATACGAGGAGTACTTTCGAAACAGACAGACGGAATCGAACGTACATAAGTTCTCACTGTTATTATATAATAGATAAATACTTATTAGTATTATAAAATAATAAAAGGCAATAGATTCAAGCAAAGTATGTCACAAAACTCTTCATGGCTATATAAGTTATAAAACGATTGAATACATACTGTAAGTGCCATAAAAACACACTGGGCTTTAATTATAGCTCTTTATCTAGAAGGTATGATACTATGTGCACATATTCTAGTTTGCAAAACAAATACAACAACGCCGTGAGATATATTTAGATACTATGTGCACTACATATCTGTTTGGCAGGTACACATATTATAATGTGCGAAGGGAGCAATAACTATTATTGTTTACAATGGCTTTGTATTATCACAGTTTACCAAGATCTTAATAAATGCTACATGTCTGTATGTACTATATATATAGGTATTGGGTATTGACTCACACATTCCTTGTACCTAAGAACCGTCAAAACTACATCACAGCTCGTTATTTCAAACCAAAACTCCCCACATCGTCGCAATTATTCCCGCAGCAACATTTTGATTGTCCCACGTCAATGTGGAACATGATCATATTTGAGGTTTAGAACGTCGTGACAGCCGCCAGATGATTTTAATTAAACATCGCAGTTGCGGTGAATAGGTCTAGTGGCCTAATAAGAGGCACGAGTAGGGCTATCCTCTAGTAAAGTCAAACAAACCATCACATACTAAGTATTAACTCGACTTGAATGTGGAAACGTTCGTAGTATTCGGCATGGCCAACCGTCCGGAAGTACTATTGATGTTAAGGTTGAAGGGAGAGTCAAGGATAGCCTTACAGTTAGTTAGTAGTAGATAATGGAGATGACAAGGTAGGCTTTATCTGATTACAACGCGAAAGATAACCACAATACTTGCAATGTTATTAATAATAGTAAATTTTTAATAACCGATATCTATTCAGTTTATGAGCTCAACAACATAAGGGTACATTTAAAGTATATTCTTAGCGCATACAACCAGGGTTTGCCGGTTAGGCATTTCCTGGTATTCTACTGGCAGTGACGAGTATGCGTCATATCAGTCTTCTCAGGTTATGGTACCATGTAGCTGCGGCTATGGTATGGGATGGTATGATATGGTATGGTATGGTATGGTGATGATGAAGAATATTGTGTGAGGCCAGTAGAAGTCATAAACCTAACTAAATATGTCATGGAAATCATAGAAGATAGCGCCGGGAATAGAACCTGGACCTCTAGGATATCAGCCAGGAATGCCGACACTCAATCAAGAGTGCATTACATTCAATAGATCTCATGGCTGCGAACTTTGTGGGAAATATCACTCGGCTAAACGAAGCCATTGAGATGCAGGTCAGCCAACCTCCCCTCAACAAACAAGGGATTAGTCAAGTTCGGAGGTCAAACCCGCGTTAATATTTCAATAGCAGTGTGTAACAGGTGTCCGGTGGGGTGGGAAGTCGTACACTACATCTGGAGTCAATTGGATGTAAATAATAATAATATTTAGCACCGCGTCTTACTACCCGCTCGGGTATACGCTTTAAGTACTAATTACGTTAAAGAATTTAGGAATTGGGAAGGTTGAATTAGAGGAAGTGAACCCGCATTTGCGTGGATGGAGAGTGGAAAACCATTTAGGAAAAAACGCCCCCAGTTCACTCGACCGAGATTCGAACCTCGATATCCTAGTCCTCAGCCGTCGAGCTCAACACGACAAGCGCGTTAAACAACTACGCCACCGAGGCGGGTAATTGTTTGTACATTTCTTTGTTTGAAGCTAGCACAGTCTTAGTTTGGCGGGCTCCACTAGGACAAACAATACCAAACAATGTAAGCTCTCCGTATTTCAATAAAACGTGTACACTTCAAGTTGGAGCTGAAAAGCACTTTCACAGGTTGTTTGGTTGCATTTATATATTCTATTAATAGAGCTATTGAATGTAAAGGTCTAATTTCCTTCGCTTTGATTAATATAAAAAAAACTTTCCCATTTTCAAAACATTTAGAGGGAAGAACAAATCTTTAATGAATTATTAGCAAATTTGAAATATCTCACTAAATTTGACACATTCCAACAAGTATTCGTTTTTAGAACGAACAGCATTTAACACCGTCTAGTGATTAACTTATACTTATATAATAGGAGATTAGTTTAAGTAGTTTGGTAAGTAAACCAAAATATATTATATTCAATAAAACCAACTAGAGTTTGTTCAAAAGAAAACAAAACAACCCTGCCAAGTTGCAACACAATTAAGTAACAGCAACTCGTATAAAGCAAATTAATTATATAAAACACTCATATTTAAATAAGTATGAATAAATAAAACTAGATTATGATATGTTAGCATAACAATCAAATATTATGTTGTTTTTTCTTTACGTAGCTAGGTAGCCAATGGATATTTTTTAAAATTATGTGATAGCCTATATACGACTTATGCTTCGACTTAACTTGGCAAGCTTCAAGTTTAATTTCAACTTCGCATTTAAAAGTGACCTTTGCACTCATATACATAATAATTCAATTGTAATAAATGGAAATTAAAGTGGGATCATAGGAGACACATATTAAGGGCAGTGTTTTTGAAGTTTTTATAGCAAAACTTTATTTCGTCAAAAATAAATAAAATACTAGTACATCGTAGGAGCGATTGCTGTATATTATCGTATTAAACTGTATTCAAAATTTTTGTTGGAAACATTTATTTAAAATGAGGCCTCAATCGACATTCTAGTTAGAGGTTTACTCGTCACACGCTGTTTTCTTTCGATAAATTTTGAGATTTTTTCCAAGCAAAAGTAAATTTTCACCCACCACACTAGAATAAGAACTTTTAAACGACTTCTCTACCAGATCTCGTATCTGTTGAAACATACCACGAACCCTCTACCAGCTCTCGTATCTGTTGAAACATACCATGACCCCCCTACCAGCTCTAGTATCTGTTGAAACATACCACGACCCTTCTACCAGCTATCGTATCTGTTGAAACATACCACGACCTCTCTACCAGCTCTAGTATCTGTTGAAACATACCATGACCTCTCTACCAGCTCTAGTATCTGTTGAAACATACCATGACCTCTCTACCAGCTCTCGTATCTTGGTGAAACATACCACGACCTATCTACATCTCGTATTTGTTGAAACATACCACGACCTCTCTACCAGCTCTCGTATCTATTGAAACATACCACTACCTCTCTACCAGCTCTCGTATCTGTTGAAACATACCACGACCCCTCTACCAGCTCTCGTATCTGTTGAAACGTACCACGATCCCTCTACCAGCTCTAGTATCTGTTGAAACATACCATGACCCTCTACCAGCTCTCGTATCTGTTGAAACATACCACGACCTCTCTACCAGCTCTCGTATCTGTTGAAACATACCACGACCCCTCTACCAGCTCTCGTATCTGTTGAAACATTACCAGACTAACTCCCTCTACCAGCTCTCGTATCTGTTGAAACATACCACGACCCTCTACCAGCTCTAGTATCTGTTGAAACATACCATGACCCCTACCAGCTCTCGTATCTGTTGAAACATACACGACCCCTCTACAGCTCTCGTATCTGTTGAAACATACACGACCCTCTACCAGCTCTCGTATCTGTTGAAACATACCACTACCCCTCTACCAGCTCTCGTATCTGTTGAAACATACCACGACCCCTCTACCAGCTCTCGTATCTGTTGAAACATAGCACGACCCCTCTACCAGCTCTCGTATCTGTTGAAACATACCACTACCCCTCTACCAGCTCTCGTATCTGTTGAAACATACCACGACCCCTCTACCAGCTCTCGTATCTGTTGAAACATACCACGACCCTCTACCAGCTCTCGTATCTGTTGAAACATACCACGACCCCTCTACCAGCTCTCGTATCTGTTGAAACATACCACGACCCTCTACCAGCTCTCGTATCTGTTGAAACATACCACGACCCTCTACCAGCTCGTATCTGTTGAAACATACCACGACCCTCTCTACCAGCTCTCGTATCTGTTGAAACATACCACGACCCTTCTACCAGCTCTCGTATCTGTTGAAACATACCACGACCTCTCTACCAGCTCTCGTATCTGTTGAAACATACCATACCTCTCTACCAGCTCTCGTATCTGTTGAAACATACCACGACCTCTCTACCAGCTCTCGTATCTGTTGAAACGTACCACGACCTCTCTACCAGCTCTCGTATCTGTTGAAACATACCACGACCTCTCTACACTCTCGTATCTGTTGAAACATAACCTCACAGTCACTTCTACCCCCACAGCTCTCGTATCTGTTGAAACATACCACGACCCTCTCTACCAGCTCTCGTATCTGTTGAAAACATACCACGACTCCTCTACCAGCTCGTATCTGTTGAAACATACCACTACCCCTCTACCAGCTCTCGTATCTGTTGAAACATACCACGACCCCTCTACCAGCTCTCGTATCTGTTGAAACATACCACGACCCCTCTACCAGCTCTCGTATCTGTTGAAACATAGCACGACCCTTTACCAGCTCTCGTATCTGTTGAAACATAGCACGTCCCTCTACCAGCTCTCGTATCTGTTGAAACATACCACGACCCCTCTACCAGCTCTCGTATCTGTTGAAACATAGCACGACCCCTCTACCAGCTCTCGTATCTGTTGAAACATAGCACGACCCCTCTACCAGCTCTCGTATCTGTTGAAACATACCACGACCCCTCTACCAGCTCTCGTATCTGTTGAAACATACTACGACCACTCTACCAGCTCTTGTATCTGTTGAAACGTACCACGACCACTCTACCAGCTCTAGTATCTGTTGAAACATAACCTACACCTTACGTCTACCAGCTCTTAGTTCTATGTTGAAACATACCACGACCCCTACCAGCTCTCGTATCTGTTGAAACATACCAACTTACCAGTCTATACCAGCTCTCAGTATCTGTTGAAACATACCACTACCTTCTACCAGCTCTCGTATCTGTTGAAACGTACCACGACCCCTCTACCAGCTCTCGTATCTGTTGAAACATACCACGACCCCTCTACCAGCTCTGTATCTGTTGAAACATACCACGACCTCTCTACCAGCTCTAGTATCTGTTGAAACATACCATGACCCTCTCTACCAGCTCTCGTATCTGTTGAAACATACCACGACCCCTCTACCAGCTCTCGTATCTGTTGAAACATACTACGACCCCTCTACCAGCTCTCGTATCTGTTGAAACATACCACTACCCCTCTACCAGCTCTCGTATCTGTTGAAACATACCACTACCCCTCTACCAGCTCTAGTATCTGTTGAAACATACCATGACCTCTCTACCAGCTCTAGTATCTGTTGAAACATAGCACGATCCTCTATCAGCTCTAGTATCTGTTGAAACATACTACGACCCTCTATCAGCTCTCGTATCTGTTGAAACATACCACGACCCCTCTACAGCTCTCGTATCTGTTGAAACATACCACACCCCTCTACCAGCTCTCGTATCTGTTGAAACATAGCACGACCCTCTACCAGCTCTCGTATCTGTTGAAACATAGCACGACCCCTCTACCAGCTCTCGTATCTGTTGAAACATACCACGACCCCTCTACCAGCTCTCGTATCTGTTGAAACATACCACGACCCTCTACCAGCTCTCGTATCTGTTGAAACATACCACTACCTCTCTACAGCTCTCGTATCTGTTGAAACATACCACGACCCCTCTACCAGCTCTCGTATCTGTTGAAACATACCACGACCCTCTACCAGCTCTCGTATCTGTTGAAACATACCACGATCCCTCTACCATCTCTGTATCTGTTGAAACATACCACGACCCTTCTACCACTATCGTATCTGTTGAAACATACCACGACCCTTCTACCAGCTATCGTATCTGTTGAAACATACCACGACCTCTCTACCAGCTCTAGTATCTGTTGAAACATACCATTACCTCTCTACCAGCTCTCGTATCTTGGTGAAACATACCACGACCTCTCTAATCTCGTATTTGTTGAAACGTACCACGACCTCTCTACCAGCTCTCGTATCTGTTGAAACATACCACGACCTCTCTACATCTCGTATATGTTGAAACATACCACGTCCTTTCCCAGCTCTCGTATCTGTTGAAACATACCACGACCTCTCTACCAGCTCTCGTATCTGTTGAAACATACCACGACCTCTCTACCTGCTCTCGTATCTGTTGAAACATACCACGACCTCTCTACATCTCGTATCTGTTGAAACGTACCACGACCTCTCTACCAGCTCTCGTATCTGTTGAAACATACTTCGACGCCTCTACCAGCTCTCGTATCTGTTGAAACATACTACGACCCCTCTACCAACAGAAATAGTTGGCTTAACATGAGAGATAAATTAATATCACGAGCTAGCATATGACGCATCGATATTAATGAAAGAAGTATCTCTAATATTTAACACCACGTGATACTACCTGTTCAGTTTGTACGCACCTCTACTAACTACGCTGGTGTTTTAGGAATGAAGAAGGTTGCATTTAGAGGAAATGTACTATATACTATTGTATGCAGTCTATAATATATATAATACAATAATACAATAAAACGCCTAGTATTTATCTCCTCGCGAGTGGTTGAAACTATTGGCTAAAGGATGAACTATCTAATTTCCTTCCCTGTATCACCCCCACGTGCGGGGTCGCGGGTTATTTGAGAAGGGGAGGATCGTGGAAACTGTTGACCGCAATGCAGGCGGGTTATAAAACATACAAGGAAAAGTTGAATATCGTCAAGTGGCCAGAAGAGACGTCATTTTTACTGTTTTATTTGTGAAGTAGTTGAACGGGACGCGTGATAATTACCATCCATTGTCACGCGAGGGCTGGTTTCAATGGAGCACAGACTATCTATCTATATATATAATATATATATATAGACTACTGTACTATAGACTCTAGACCTGTCAGTGGAGCGGAGGTCAAGCTATAGATCTTGGTTGGTACACTGGAACGGAGAACATCTAAAGCACACAAAAGGGAGAATATCGTATCACAAGTGCACATGGAATAAACTGTGGCTCAAGAGACTACAAACCATGTGGCTCAAGAGACTACGAACCATGTGGCTCAAGAGACTACAAACCATGTGGCTCAAGAGACTACAAACCATGTGGCTCAAGAGACTACAAACCATGTGGCTCAAGAGACTACGAACCATGTGGCTCAAGAGACTACAAACCATGTGGCTCAAGAGACTACAAACCATGTGGCTCAAGAGACTACAAACCATGTGGCTCAATAGACTACGAAACCATGTGGCTCAAGAGACTACGAACCATGTGGCTCAAGAGACTACGAACCATGTGGCTCAGAACTACGAACCATGTGGCTCAAGAGACTACAAACCATAATGAAATAACACATTTAAAAGCGTGAAACTGCACTTCAACTCATTGTTTCATACCGCTCTCTTCTGATAAGAAGTGACAACATTTCCTCATAACCGCTCTCTTCTGATAAGAAGTGACAACATTGCAAGTACGCTGATACGAAAGTGTGACTTTTCATTGAGATTGAAAACATAATTTCTGATATTTACATATTAGATTTTGACAGGAGTTAACTGGCAAGTTCAAAGTGGCCCTTAAACTATAATTATGCAATACTACATACAATGTGTTGTGTATTAATGAAATAATTTTTATTGTTAGTAAATTTAAATGAGAACAGTGTTCAATAAGTATTATTAAAGCATTAACAATCGTTTTAATTAAGAAACCTATACAGCTACGGGATATAAATTACAGCGTCAAGTCCACTTCAAACACCCGTTTCTATCCATGGTAAACTAACTAGAGCTGAAATGCTTCCAAAGGGACTGAGGAATCTACTTCTCATTTACTTAATTTTGGAAAATGATCTTTCACGCTCTACTTGCTTAGATGAAAGGTTTAATTAACGTATGAATGCATTAAACAATGTTTTTACGGGCGTATACGAACCTGGAAGTCAGGGAATTCAGTGTAGCAAGCAAATGTCACAAGTATGAGTAAGATTATATTTTCCCAAAAATTTCCAAACGATTACATTAAAAAAAAGTACGAAATAGAAAATCACTATCCAGTGGAAGCTATTAGATCATAATTATACAATTTTATATCTAACAGCGCCCGTGTTTTATTTATAGCTTTGTATTTAAATTAGCTAGATAGTTCCTAACTAAAAGGAATTGGAAACGGAAGCGGAATTTCCGACCAATATTGGGTAAAGAGCTGGGGACCTCCTGGTGGTAATAGACAATATGGGGTAAAGATCTGGGGACCTCCTGGTGGTATTAGACAATATGGAGTAAAGAGCTGGGGACCTCCTGGTGGTAATAGACAATATGGGGTAAAGAGCTGGGGGCCTCCTGGTGGTAATAGACAATATGGAGTAAAGAGCTGGGGACCTCCTGGTGATAATAGACAATATGGGGTAAAGAGCTGGGGACCTCCTGGTGGTAATAGACAATATGGAGTAAAGAGCTGGGGACCTCCTGGTGATAATAGATAATATGGGGTAAAGAGCTGGGGACCTCCTGATGGTAATAGACAATATGGGGTAAAGAGCTGGGGACCTCCTGGTGGTAATAGACAATATGGGGTAAAGAGCTGGGGACCTCCTGGTGGTAATAGGCAATATGGGGTAAAGAGCTGGGGACCTCCTGGTGGTAATAGACAATATGGAGTAAAGAGTTGGGGACCTCTGGGGGTAATAGACAATATGGGGTAAAGAGCTGGGGACCTCCTGGTGGTTATATATCCTAAATAATTGCGCTCATTGTGAACTTAATTTTATTTTCAATAAAATTTGTTATTATTTAAAATTATATTTGTCTATTATCATATAAATATATATATTTTGCACTTTAAGTCAAGTGATTAGATTTGTAACCTTATTTCTGGAATCTTAATAGCCTTATATTTTGTTGTGCAAAGATATTTCATGTCACTTAGTTAAAGCGACAGTTTTGAAACTAATTTTCTGGGATAATATAGTCTTTATTTGTACAACCAGCTGTAGGAAAGCATTAGTTTCCTACTTTTTTTATATCTTATTACGTCAGAACAACACAGAACAAACAAGAAATATTGTCCATATCTTGTATATTTTCCATTTTACCAAATAAACTCATCTTTTATTTTCTTATATTAATTTTTGTTCTTTACGTTAAATTCTTCTTAATTCTATTCAGTTAATCTTTGTATTAGACCCGATATTTTGAGGTCAATGGTTAGTGACACATCTACACCTATAATTGAGGATAGCCCGGAGAAGAAGGAAATACTGCAAGTTATTGATAAATATTATCTCCAGTTTCTGATAAAGTTTCAACTTGTTAAATGTGTTGCGAGGACGTGTCTGGAATAGCCATGGATTCATCACAAACTGATTGCACGCAAAAAACTACAGAAAATACTTGAAGTCATTGTTCAGCCACTGCGAGGAAAGCGAACAGTTAAATCCCATTTCAACTAACCGGAACTAGTTTTACCCCCCCCCCCCCCCCCGCCCTCCCCAGGGTTTAACGACAACAAATACACCCCACGTGCTCCAGTGAAGTTCTCTGGCGATTCTTCTCTTATTCTCGCAACAGCTCTGCCGCATTGTTTGAACAAACGAGAGCGTTTGGGACCAAGGGCGACGTCGTTACGTCCCGACGCCGTGGGAGTTAGATGTTTTAACCATCCCGGCGGGAGAAAAGCTGGTAATCCCCCTCCATTTGACTACATTGTAATGTTTTGTGTGTGTACGCTGGGAGTCAAGAGATTGCTTTCAGAGACTCGCACAATCGAACTTTGTGGCCGCTAAATAGGTCTTCTGATGGTGGCTTGATATTATCTTTCTACAGACCAGCTGTAAATGCTTACAACATCAACAAAGCAAGGGAATCATCCGAACTGACTGATATTATTAAAGCATTAACTTTATTCTTGAAAGAAGAATATGCCCACAACTCTGCCAGATATTTCATATAGTTTAAAGTGGCAATGTTAAATTATTAGATCATGACGGGAATGGAACACGGGACCCTTTTCTCATAGGACAGATGCATTGATGACTAAGCAAGCATAGGTGGAAACGCATGATAGTGTCACTCTCATCTTGTCTAGTTTAACAATGGCGGGGAGGTCGGAGTTTGAATCCCTAATGAGTTTTCCTCCTAAATGTTCTTTCACTCTTGTTTCACATACTTGATATACTTAATCTGGATTCTACCTTTCTCGTCCCTAACTAACCGGTAAATAGCATACGTATAGCTTGGAAGGGTATTAAGATGTGGTTAAATAGACTAAAACCGTTAAAGGTAATCCTGGTTAAGTCCAAATTGTAATATTAAACTAAAGTGTCATTATGCCATATGAGCTATGTCTAACTTTGTTAGTCAAGTCATGCCTCTTCTAGAAACCCATTACCTACCAATTATGTTTGGAGGTATCGATGTGTATTGTATTCCAATCCAGTATTTGTGATGTAACCAAGAGATAATTCTGGAAATGGATGGCCAATTATTATTTGATTAGTTAATAATGATAAGAGATAATCCTTAACCATGAAAAATGATCAAAGGTGACGGATAGATTGAATAATATAAAAGTGTAGCCTATCTTTTTAAACTGTTTTTTCACTCCATTCTTGATAATCCTAAATATTTTATTGCTTTTACTGAATGATTGATCCAAAATATTTGAAAATTTAAGATGCGCTCTATTCTGTTAAAATATATTTAACTAATGGGTCGTTGCAGCGATGGTTACAGATTATTGCACTAAAATGTATTTCTAACTTTCTATTGGGAAAGATCTATATAATAAGCACTCCCTCACTTTTTAGTCAAAAGTTTACTCGTCAAAAGCTATAAACTTTACTTAGATATTTAGTTTTCAGTGTGTAATTTGAATAAAAACGTATATTTTCCCCTTCACGCCCCGATGAAACTTAAAAATGACCTCTCTCCCAGATCTCTATCTATTCGTTGCACCAAATGATTGAACTGATATTATTTTTAAACAAAGACAACTATTTTATTTACCAATATGCAGCTGTACACAAATAATGGTTTCCATGGTGATGTAAACAAAGAATGATTGTACAGGTGAACCACATAGAAGGTAAATATGGAAAATTGGTTTTAGTTGTAGGCCACTATTTTTACCGGCATCCTAATTCCCGAATCTTTAAAATGAGTGTTCGTTTGTCAAAATCTGTTCAGTCATTTCCTCGTAATTTCTATTACCGGAAACAGGCGTATCAAATTATATATAAGATTTCCCTTTAGCTAATGACCTCATAACAGGAATATAAAGTCCCTTTGCGTATTGTACTTGTAATTGTAAATAAAATACAAGTGGTTTTATATTCACTAGGATATTAAAATTAAGTCATAAGACAGATCTTAATAAATATATTGTTAAATTTAAAATGTAATATATGATAAATACTTTGATTTTAAACTCTTATATTTTTGATAGCTCAAAGTCTTACTCATAGTCGAAATACAGATACTGTTTTATCTCAACACTCTTACATGTTTTAAAACTCTAGAATGGTTGTGTGTATGTATTATATATATATATAATAATATGTTATTACATTGGAATTGACTGGCAAGGAGGTATTTTAATATGCATACTTAATACTTGACGTGTATTTTAATAAAGAAGAAGACTTATTTGTAGTGGTAACAAATGCCTTAACCACACTTATCATAACATTACCCAACTTAAACTAACCTAACCAAGGAGATATATTTAATAATATCAATCTTCTGCAAGTCCATGGTTCTATAAAGGCTGAATATTAATTTTATTTTAAGGGAAGAGGGAATAATTCAATATAAACAGCTTTATTTTCAAACGTAAATATTTTTCTGTCTGTTCTTCAGACTATTTGATGTGATAATACGAAGAATGTAAAAAAGTACACTTTTAGTGGCGAACGTTAATCAATATTTCCTCGAGTAATTTTTACCCAATAAGAAATTGAGGAAAAAATGAGAACACAAAATTAAACACGATTTGCATATTTATCCTCAACAGTTTTCGGAAGTCAAGATAACGAGAATGACGCCTTATACCATTTTGCCATAGTTAAGGTGATTTTAAAATCAAAGTAAAATCCTCAACCTAAAGAATCAAAATTATTTTATCAGAGAAAATCAATTCTGGTAAAATGACTTTCCTAGAAATAGCAGCTTGATTAATAACCTAATAATATTTCCATAGAAGGGAGCGGATGAATACTCGCCATTGAGCCGTTTCTTGCTTGACACGTCCATCCAAGCTGAACGTGATAACAGAGGGCTCCGGGAACATTGCGTGGAAACCGATGCGATTAAGGAGGTGACAGAACTTGAGGATCCCGATACGGGTTAGTCATAATCCTTCGTCTCGAAACTTTGTGGGTGTTCGTGTAGCCTGCCTTCATAGTGGGGTGATGTGGAAACTCCTCTCTCTCTTCTCTCTCTCTCTCTCTCTATGACACACACACTTTGGCAGGAGATCACTTTCAAACAGACAAAGGTGTGGGTACAACTTCAACGTAGCCCAGATCCAATACATTATACACGTCGTAAAGGAAGAAAGTGGTTTAGTGATTAAAAGCGAACAGCAACTAATTACCAGTTCTTATATTCATTGATGAGCAACTTTACTTTAGAACAATTATCTTGATCCCTTAAAGAATTGGGGGGTTGTGGGGAACTACCCTTGTATGTCAAGACTCAATACTGTTCGACTACATTTCTTTTCTACATAATGGTCAACAACATTTAAAATGATGTGGAATTCCATTTTAGTTGGATTACTTTTTTACTATTTGTCTTATTTTGCTTCATACATACTACAATATTTAAATAAATATCTCAATTTTTAGTAAAAAGAGTGAGAAACTGTGTGGTGTGCATCTTGCAGTCTATAAGAACATCAAATTAATTTGTAATCAATTTAATTGATAAGATGAATCTCACCACGTCTCCAAGGGGACAGACTGGGCATGCCTTTAAAACAAGAACATTTACCATATATTTAGTTCCAATTGCAAACATTTTAAAATTATTCAATAATTGGTTTGATATATTACATTCATTTGTTTCTGTTAACCAAAACAATAATTACAAAAACATGTGGATTGGACGAAAATAAATAAGCTACTTTACTTAAGTAAGTAACCTAATTCATAATACGAATGTTGCTTGTACAAAGTTCAAGTGGTATTTTCAACAATAGGAGTAGCAACTCTAGAGGGAAGGGGGGGGGGGGTTATCTTACAAACTCATTTCTAGATCATAAATATATTAATTGAAACTTAAATCAAATGAAGTAAATTTGAATGAACTGAGACTAGAATTCCCGTATCACGCTTGTAAATATTTAAAAAAAACTATGGCTTATAATTTCTACGTAAAAGGGAAATATTAATTTTTTTTTCCCCCATTTAATACATTTTTTTTTTTTAAATAAACCATACTCATGTATATTGTTTTTAAATAACAAAATGTTTGACACAATATTTGAAATTATTTATCATTTATGTAATGAGGTGGACTGGATAGAACCAGCTCAAGCTCCCAATGCCACTGAGCAAGTAAACAAACCCGTATACAGCCAGCCATGTTAATTGTCGCCCTACTACAGGTTCAGGCTACCCGCTTTTTATGATCACTTACTCTATTGGGATAAGGATGACGAAGGAAGTATTCTAGAGGTAATATAACCGCATTTGCAATGAAGGATGGTGGGAAAATCATTTAAAAATCCTCAGTAGACCCAACCGTGAGGCTAACGCCGATCTACCCGTCATCGCTAGGCCAATCTAGCACGAGAGTGACGCCTTATACTGTTAGACCACTGAAGCGGGCTGTGCAACTATTCAAAAAAGACTTTACAAAAATTAATGCTCTAGATAAAATTATATAAACTTTTATAAGAAAATTTTTAGTTGTCAGTATAAGTAACTTATAATATAAAAGTGTATCTGATTGTAAGTGAACTTTAAGGTGTGGTTAGTTAATTGTATACATAATATTGTGAAATCAACCATATCAAGAGAATGCACCTTCATTTACACTGAGTGAGATGGGGAAAACACCTCAGTATATCCAACAGGGATTAAACCCCGACCTCTTCTTTGACTGGAAAACTAGATAAGATCAGACAGATGAATATGTAGACATGCCTACCAGTAAGAGTTTCTTTTTGTGGTTTTTAAATTAATGATTTAATTTTTCTCTTATTAACAATATTTTAAATTTCTGGTGTTAAGTTTTCGTTAGTTCCATATTTAATTAGTGTGTAGTATTAAGACGCGATGCTAATTAAAAATATAGTGTGTAAATTATACAGCAATACATTGTTGACTTTATGAATTATTCTTCAGGCTTCCCAAATAGTAATTAGATAGTAACAACAGCTATGGTCTGGCATAATATTTACAATTCAAGATTTATAGTTAGAATTTGTTAATATTGTATACATGTATTAAATAAAAATGAAATGGTTAACTTTATTTTTCCTCATTTGGCAAACATCGGAATAAATTATCCAATTTTAATTCTATTTTTTGTAAATTCTATTGGCCTCCCCACCCCTCTTTGTGATTCAGCCCAAAATTTAAACATCACCAAACTTTTTTTTCACGCATTTCAATATTTGATGGTAATCCAGTTATTACGGCGTTGGTCAGCCATACGAGAGCAAAGCCTGTCGAGAATATATTTTTTAAACATTCACGTTCTGGTAATTTGTAATTGGTTTTGTCTCCGGTCTTGTGACGTGGCCGGAATAGATCTCATTGGTTGGGACTGCTGAAGGCTTCGTTAGCCTCATTAATTAATGTGAGCATAAATGCGGCGAATACTATTATTTGGTCGGTCACATCACTGCTCATTTTATTATTGATGAGTTGGGTCGTTGTATTTATAATGAGACGTGGTGGTGAGAGAATATTAGAGTACTTAGTATCTATAATGAACGTGGTGGTGAGAGAATATTAGAGTACTTAGTATCTATAATGAGACGTGGGATGAGAGAAATATTTGAGAGTACTTAGTATCTATAACTAGACGTGGGATGAGAGAATATTAGAGAGTACTTAGTATATATAATGAGACGTGGTGATGAGAGAATATTAGAGAGTACTTAGTATTTATAATTAGACGTAGCGATGTGGAATATGAGAGAGTACTTAGTATTTATAATGAGACGTGGTGATGAGAGAATATTAGAGAGTACTTAGTATCTATAACTAGAACGTGGTGATGAGAGAATATTAGAGAGTACTTAGTATTATAATGAGACGTGGTGATGAGAGAATATTAGAGAGTACTTAGTATCTATAACTAGACGTGGTGGATGAGAGAATATTAGAGAGAGTACTTAGTATCTATAACTAGACGTAGGTGATGAGAGAATATAGAGAGTACTTAGTATATATAATGAGACGTGGTGATGAGAGGATATTAGAGAGTACTTAGTATTTATAATTAGACGTAGGGGTGTGGGAATATGAGAGAGTACTTAATATTATAATGAGACGTAGGATGTGGGAATATTAGAGAGTACTTAGTATCTATAATTATACGTGGTGATGAGGATATTAGAGAGTACTTAGTATCTATAATGAGACGTAGGGATGTGGAATATTAGAGAGTACTTAGTATTATAATTAGACTAAGGGATGTGGGAATATGAGAGAGTACTTAGTATTTATAATGAGACGTGGTGATGAGGGATATTAGAGAGTACTTAGTATCTATAATGAGACGTGGGGTGTGGGAATATTAGAGAGTACTTAGTATCTATAATTATACGTGGTGATGAGGATATTAGAGAGTACTTAGTATCTATAATGAGACGTAGGGATGTGGGACTATGAGAGTACTTATATTTTTTATGAGACGTAGGGATGAGAGAATATTAGATAGTACTTAGTATCTATAATTAGACGTAGGGATGTGGGAATATGAGAGAGTACTTAGTATCTATAATGAGACGTAGGTATGTGGAATATTAGAGAGTACTTAGTATATATAATGAGACGTGGTGATGAGAGAATATTAGAGTACTTAGTATCTATAATGAGACGTGTGATGAGAGAATATTAGAGAGTACTTAGTATCTATAATGAGACGTAGGGATGTGGGAATATTAGAGAGTACTTAGTATATATAATGAGACGTGGTGATGAGAGGATATTAGAGAGTACTTAGTATTTATAATTAGACGTAGCGATGTGGGAATATGAGAGAGTACTTAGTATTATAAATGAACGTGGTGATGAGAGAATATTAGAGAGTACTTAGTATCTATAACTAGACGTGGTGATGGAGAATATTAGAGAGTACTTAGTATTTATAATGAGACGTGGTGATGAGGAATATTAGAGAGTACTTAGTATCTATAACTAGACGTGGTGATGAGAGAATATTAGAGAGTACTTAGTATCTATAACTAGACGTGGTGATGAGAGAATATTAGAGAGTACTTAGTATATAAATGAGACGTGGTGATGAGGATATTAGAGAGTACTTAGTATTATAATAGACGTAGGGGTGTGGGAATATGAGAGAGTACTTAATATTTATAATGAGACGTAGGGATGTGGGAATATTAGAGAGTACTTAGTATCTATAATTATACGTGGTGATGAGGATATTAGAGAGTACTTAGTATCTATAATGAGACGTAGGGATGTGGGAATATTAGAGAGTACTTAGTATTTATAATTAGACTAAGGGATGTGGGAATATGAAGAGTACTTAGTATTTATAATGAGACGTGGTGATGAGGGATATTAGAGAGTACTTAGTATCTATAATGAGACGTAGGGATGTGGGAATATGAGAGAGTACTTAGTATTTATAATGAGACGTAGGGATGTGGGAATATTAGAGAGTACTTAGTATCTATAATTATACGTGGTGATGAGGATATTAGAGAGTACTTAGTATCTATAATGAGACGTAGGGATGTGGGAATATTAGAGAGTACTTAGTATTTATAATGAGACTGTGTGATGAGGGATATTAGAGAGTACTTAGTATCTATAATGAGACGTGGGGTGTGGGAATATGAGAGAGTACTTAATATTAAGTCAAAACATGTGTTTAGATAGTTTCAAACATTTTATGTTGATAAAATTGACTACATTGAAATACTAAACTACACTAATAATGTAGAGAACACAAACCTAACGGCTCTATAACCACATCCATGTTATAACAAAACATTTAAATACGGTCTTTAATAATGTAATAATGTAAATAATGTAAATTATTAAGGCCTATACCAATACTTATAACAATTTGTTATATTTTCAACCGATCTAATAATATCATCACAATAATTTATACTCGTGCGCATTTGATAGTGGCTCAAAAAAAGAGTACTTTATATATTTATCCATGTAAAAAGTGTTTATGGTTTCATTTAGATACAATATATTGCACATTTGCGTGTTTTACCTTGTAGACGCTAGTTCTCCAAAGCCGAGACACCTCAACATCTTAACAGCTCGTAAACATAGGTGCGCACGTCAGATATCTATTTCTTAGATATAATTTAACAGCACATAACTAAGATGGAAATAATATCCTTTCTTGAGCATTGAATTATAATGTATTATTTGGTTTGTATATGTAACATATTTATTTTTAACTAGGAATTTGACTTTATTGTTCTTAAAGCTAGAGGTAGTTAGTGTTTGGGTACTTTTATAGTTACATTTGTGTAGGTAAAGATTTTATATATTCAAGTAGCTATTTGTTAATGCAGTTAAGTAGTTAAATTTGTTAGCAGTGAAATTGAGTAATATTTTTTTTAATACGTTTTGATAAAATAGAATATATATTTATTCGCATAAGTTTCTAATTGTAGACCTACCTTACTTCATTTTTCGGTTTTTAAAATTTGTTTACATAACTATAAATAATTATTCACCTTGAGCCATGTGATTTCTTGTGGTCACAAAACAAAATCTATAATTCTTTAAATAATTAGAGCGGTATTTTAACGAAATTTCCGGGGCAGATAAATTCTGGTCTTGCTCAGCTCATTGGGTAAAGCAGGGGAGGGGGGGGGGGTTTGAATATGAAGATAAAGTCAATCAGACGAGGGACACTGCTGCCAACTTCATAGATACAAACATTTGTAATTCAACTAAGTAGGTCTGGTAAACAAAACATTTGTCAAATGTTGGTTTTTGTCTAATACCGGCCGGATAGTGGTTTTACAAGTGCGGTCTTTCAACATTTAGCTTGAAATATCATATAAAAATCCAATATTTTATCTAGTTCAGGCTAACACAGGCTATCTCAGAGATAGTTAATTCTGTCCAGAGAACAGAAGCCAAGCATATCATCTACGTAATTCCTGAAAGATTTGTAACTGTACAATGTTTGAGCCGCGGACCTGTATATTATAGCAATGTTTGAGCCACAGGGCTGTATACTATAGCAATGTTTGAGCCGCGGAGCTGTATACTATAGCAATGTTTGGGCCGCAGAGCTGTGTACTATGGCAATGTTTGAGCCGCGGAGCTGTATATTATAGCAATGTTTGGGCCACAGAGCTGTGTACTATAGCAATGTTTGGGCCGCAGAGCTGTGTACTATAGCAATGTTTGAGCCACGGAGCTGTATACTATAGCAATGTTTGGGCCGCAGAGTTGTGTACTATAGCAATGTTTGAGCCGCGGAGCTGTATACTATAGCAATCTTTGAGCCGCGGGGCTGTATACTATAGCAATGTTTGGGCCGCAGAGCTGTGTACTATAGCAATGTTTGGGCCACAGAGCTGTGTACTATAGCAATCTTTGAGCCGCGGAGCTGTATACTATAGCAATGTTTGGGCCGCAGAGCTGTGTACTATAGCAATGTTTGGGCCGCAGAGCTGTATACTATAGCAATGTTTGGGCCGCAGAGCTGTATACTATAGCAATCTTTGAGCCGCGGAGCTGTATACTATAGCAATGTTTGGGCCGCAGAGCTGTGTACTATAGCAATGTTTGGGCCACAGAGCTGTATACTATAGCAATCTTTGAGCCGCGGGGCTGTTATACTGTGGCAAGCAATGTTTGGGCCGCAGAGCTGTGTACTATAGCAATGTTTGAGCCACATCGATGTGTACTATAGCAATGTTTGGGCCGCGGAACTGTATACTATAGCAATGTTTGAGCCGCGGAGCTGTATACTATAGCAATGTTTGAGCCACAGAGCTGTGTACTATAGCAATGTTTGGGCAGCAGAGCTGTGTACTATAGCAATATTTGAGCCACAGAGCTGTGTACTATAGCAATGTTTGAGCCACAGATCTGTGTACTATAGCAATGTTTGGGCCGCAGAGCTGTGTACTATAGCAATTTTTGGGCCGCAGAGCTGTATACTATAGCAATGTTTGAGCCGCGGAGCTGTATACTATAGCAATGTTTGAGCCACAGAGCTGTGTACTATAGCAATGTTTGGGCAGCAGAGCTGTGTACTATAGCAATATTTGAGCCACAGAGCTGTGTACTATAGCAATGTTTGAGCCACAGAGCTGTGTACTATAGCAATGTTTGAGCCGCAGAGCTGTATACTATAGCAATGTTTGAGCCGCGGAGCTGTATACTATAGCAATGTTTGAGCCACAGAGCTGTGTACTATAGCAATCTTTGAGCCGCAGAGCTGTATACTATAGCAATGTTTGGGCCGCAAAGCTGTATACTATAGCAATGTTTGAGCCGCGTAGCTGTATACTATAGCAATGTTTGAGCCACAGAGCTGTGTACTATAGCAATGTTTGGGCCGCAGAGCTGTGTACTATAGCAATGTTTGAGCCACAGAGCTGTATACTATAGCAATCTTTTAGCCGCGGGGCTGTATACTATAGCAATGTTTGGGCCGCAGAGCTGTGTACTATAGCAATGTTTGGGCCGCAGAGCTGTGTACTATAGCAATGTTTGAGCCACAGAGCTGTGTACTATAGCAATCTTTGAGCCGCGGGGCTGTATACTATAGCAATGTTTGAGCCGCGGAGCTGTGTACTATAGCAATGTTTGAGCCGCGGGGCTGTATACTATAGCAATGTTTGGGCCGCAGAGCTGTGTACTATAGCAATGTTTGGGCCGCAGAGCTGTGTACTATAACAATGTTTGAGCCACAGAGCTGTGTACTATAGCAATGTTTGAGCCGCGGAGCTGTATACTATAGCAATGTTTGAGCCACAGAGCTGTGTACTATAGCAATCTTTGAGCCACGGGGCTGTATACTATAGCAATGTTTGAGCCGCGGGACTGTGTACTATAGCAATGTTTGAGCCGCGGAGCTGTGTACTATAGCAATGTTTGAGCCGCGGGACTGTATACTATAGCAATGTTTGAGCCGCGGAACTGTATACTATAGCAATGTTTGAGCCGCGGAGCTGTATACTATAGCAATCTCGAGACATTCAAATTTGAAACATTCTTATTTGTGTAACAAACCTTGCATACAACACAGTCTACTATAGTCTAAAAACAAAACAAAAAATGAAGAGTAGGATAAATTGAAACATTCATACTAATTTGTAAATAAACTTTCACATATCTTATACATTTTTACTTTCCATCGATTCCTTGGTGAGAGAAGTATTGTGATTGTCACAAAAATCAATTTTTTTTCATACCGTCTGTGTGTCTGGAATTATTTCATTGCTTGGGCTGAAACTTGGTAACCTTCGTTCTTATAGAGTTCCCCCGAGGAGTTTTTGGATCTAGAGTCAAAGCCTAATTTTAATGGTAGTTTACTGAAGGTCTAAAAGAGAAAAATCTCCAAATACGCTCTACCAATTTGTATTAAATTATGTAACTAGGTATCAAACAAACGGAAACTCTCACTTTCTCATGAAAATGACTCTGAAGGTATTTCACATTAGAAGAAATATCCAATTTTGATAATATATCCTCAGCTATTTCAGATATACAATATCTTAATGTGGTAACTTATGAACTATAATCATATATATGTATTTAATGGAAGTCTTTGAAATTTAAAGTTGAGTGTTTTCTCGTTGTTGGACCGAGATGCTGCTCGTTTCTAAATGTTCCTGTAACAGTCTATATTATTATAGTTATGATTTTTGGTGGAGTGTTTATGCAACAATGTATATTATTTCGTCTGGCAATTTTACAAGATTTTAGTAAATGTCGCTATTTTAGATACAAGAGAGCAAACATTTCTTGTGTGGATTATATCCTGTCTTCCCTCTGCATGGAAAATGGAGGACTAGTCGTTTATTACACGGATAGAACAAAACACCAATCAATCCACACAGGGACTAACAGAGCCATTATCATACACTGTGTATACTCTGCTAGTTGGCCCACGGACTGTTGGAATATGAACTTTGGCATTACTACATATATTAATGTTCTATGCCCAGTGCCGTGTTGTGGAATGTTGTCAAGGTAAGTAGAGTTGGTTTGAACCGAACGTGTGAATTGTTCTCATCACTAAGTAAAATATTTATTGGCCAGCCATTAATGATAAGACATTCCCAAGCGAGGTTTACATCTATGAGCCAATGTGTGATTGGTCGTATGGAGTCTTAGTAGGGAAATATCACACATACATTATTATTATTATTATTATTATTATTAGCACCGCGTCTTACTACCCGTTAGGGTTATACGCACTTACGCTAATGTGTAATGGTAGGGTGATTGTGAGATGAAATGGAGGACCTACAGTTTAACGTGGAATCCGAATCGCGGTGGAGGCCTGGCATTCCCCACATTCACAAGATATCTTGTCAGAGGTGAAGGAAAGGTTTGGAAATCAGATAAATCTGTGCCGGGACCGAGGATTGAACCCCGGCCGCCAGCACAGAAGTCTGACACCTTACCCTAGACCACCAGGTCACCATCACACATACAATTTAACAAGTTCAGCTTACCCTGGCAACACTCCACGACACGACATTGCTTCTACCTCGCCTCGGCTACCTTAGCGTTGTTTAATTTCGATACATAAATACAATTTGTTGCATAATATGTCATCTCCGTTTCCTCTAAAAGGTAAAAAAAAGCTCGCTTCCAATATAACAAACTTTATAGCCCTGGTGTAAGAATACGTTCTGTCCGGGTGAACGTAGCGAACATAACTTACTTGCTAGAATGGTATTCTCCATAAAGTTACCGTTTATATTCAACATTACTAATTACAATCCAGTCTTTTTAGCGAAAAAAGCAAATAAACACACACTTGCAATCTAATCTGTGTATGCTCTTACTAAGAAATAATGATATTTAAGATGCACTTATTACACTTCACACTTAGGTCTATAATAAGGTCTAGAAATGAACATGTTGAACCCACCGGTTTACAATCCACACACTTCAGTTCTCAAATTTGTGTTTGCTGGGTTGAACACTATAATTAATTAATATAACTATAGTGTGATATATTGGCTTACTGACAAAGCTACTTATAATACCAATGCTCATATAGAATTGCTGTATTTTATATTCTAATGTTTAAATTGGAAAAAAAAAAGACAAGTGGACACGAGAATATAGCCCAGGATCTTTGACTTAGAACACCAAAGCTCTATCACTGAGCTATCCAGGGTACCCAGAGTCATTATTTACTCATATTTTAAACATAATAACTGTACTATTAGATGGGTGCGTTATCTGATACTTCGTGATCTTAATTGATCATATTTAACACGATTCACACACGTCCATCACATACTTTGCCTTCTAACATGATTGAAGAATGATCCTGGGCATGGGGCGACTCAGTGGTTGTAGCATTGGCCTACTAAGCTAACTGTCCCAAGTTCAATTCCCGTATCCGCTTGTCATTTCCACTTTAAAGAATATTCTGCTATAACCGCACTTAACAATTATAATAGTTTGGCTATTTAAACAATCACGAAACATCTAATCTTTCTCTCTTCGCTAGATTAAAATACTGCCCCTCTACATCGCTACAGTTAACTTTGAAGGCATTCACTAATGCCAATGAAACCATATTTAACTAAGATTTCGTTTAAACAATGAAAGTTTTCAGTCCTATCTTGAAAGGCTATACCATAGCCCTATACTATAACCAAGCAAATCAAGCTAATTACCTCTGGCTAAACAAAGTGTACATCACATGACTAGAGGGAACCTTCCTTCTCATCAGAGACAGTACATGCCACCTACACCTCTGCTCAAGTTAAGCTCTACAGTCCACAATTACCCACATAATGGTGTTCCTTATCTGTCCAAATTAATCCGCTCAGAGCTATTGCTGTCTACATTAAGTTGATTTGGTTAACTTCCTTTTGTGTACGGAACGTGAAGCTCCAGCAGGACTGAGGATATTATCCCTCAAGTTACGTAAACAAACAGTTCGCCTTCATTCATTATACATTATGTGTGATTCTCATTCCATGCTTCCATTTACCTTATAAAGAACATTTTAATAAATGCATCACTTAATGGAAAGCAATCAATATTGAAAAGATACCAGGTGATCTGGAGATTGAAGCAGAAGATGAGGTAGAGGAATATGAAAAAGGACACTGCATTTTAAAGAGTGAAATGGGGAGAAAAATAAATGACATAAGAAGAAGGAAATCTGCTGGAGATTACGATGTACCAGCTGACCTTTTGAAGGAACTAGGTAAAAAACGGATTAAAAACTCTGACAAAACTTATGAAACAGGAGAATGGCCCAATAATTTTCTAAACGTAGCCATGGTTGATCTAAAGAAGAAAACCAAATCATGAAATGCAGTGACTACAGGATCAACAGCCTCATCTCTTGTGTGGGGAAGATCGTAGCAAGAATACTCAACAGGTGACTGGAACAGAAAATAGAAAGTGTGATAGAAGAAAACCAATTTGGATTCAGAAAAGGAACCATAGATGCGATAGAGATGATTAAAATAAGTTCAGAGAGAGAGAGTGATGTAAGTCAAGAAAGAGGTCTACATTGGTATCGTCGACTGGTAAAAGGTGTTTGGTTGAGAGAAGTGAAAGACACTGATGGAAATACTCGAGAAGAACGGCATCAACTGGAGGGACAGAAGGTTGATTGTGAACCTGTTACTTGGACTGGGTGTGAAGGAGAGGCTGAATGGTGGAGAGACCAACAGCAGAGAGATAGGAGGAAGAGGAGTGAGGCAGGGATGTTGTTTGTCCTCCAGTCTGTATAACTTGTATGGAGAGTGGCTGGTCAGGAAAGCCCTGAGAGGACGTGGCGATTTCAGGATAAGAGGACGGTCACCAACACAAACAAATACGTAGATGATCTAGCCATGCTGGCAAAAATAAAGAAGAGTTACACGAAATTATGGACCGACTGATGGAGGTAAAAATAAGATAAGGCATGGAGATAAACATTGAAACGTCAAAAGTGAAGGGGATTTAAAAAATTAAGAGCTGCTGAAAATCGACATTGAAAACAGGGAGTTGGAAAACATTTATCAGTTCAAGTATCTGTGAAGTCTGCTGACAAAGGATGCCTACTGCACCAAGAAATTAGATAGAGGATCGCCATGGCCAGGGAGTCTTTCAACAAGAAGTTACTGCTGACTAGTAAGTTGAGTTTGGAACTGAGGAAGAAACTGATTAAATGCAACATTTTTAGCATCGTGCTGTATGGAACAGAAACTTGAACTCTTAGGAAGATGGAAAAGAAATACTTGGATAGCCTTGAAATGTGGGGAGCTGGAGAAGATTCTAGAAGACCAGTTGGGCAACAGAGTGACAATTGAAGACGTACCAAGAAGATTGTGTGAGAAGATAGGTTTGTACCGAAGAGTCATCTCTAAAATGGCTAACTGGATCGGATACATCTTTAGGAGGATGATTTGAAGGAAAGAAGAAATCCTGGAGTTGATGGAGGAAGCAGAGGACAGGGTGCATTGGTGGTCTAAGTTCACTGAATGTACCTGTAGTAACATATCAATTAGAGACCAATTTTAAAATAGGACATTTTTTTAAGGATACAGTATATAATTTTTTTTAAAGTATTATGGAATGAGGTAAAAAAAAATCATCTCACTTTTTTAATAATATGATGAAAGTGAGGTACAAATGCTTTATTTTTACTTAACATAAATGTTTTTGCCATGTTTTTTGTATTTAATGATATTCAAATTATTTTTTCTTACTTAATTTTCTTTAGTCTAATTTGAAGTGAATCATTTTGAAAATTGCTACTCATAAATTAAAGGACAATGTAT
The DNA here is from genome assembly GCA_039000515.1 of Timema cristinae. Classification (NCBI taxonomy): domain Eukaryota; kingdom Metazoa; phylum Arthropoda; class Insecta; order Phasmatodea; family Timematidae; genus Timema; species Timema cristinae. The sequence goes on along the minus strand of JBCFYV010001001.1, from coordinate 31,871,525 downwards.
TGATTTTTATTTTATTTTGTTAGATTATAAATAAATGATGCGCTAGTAATATTCTTTTCCGAGAAATAAAAATGAAAGTGCAGATCTACTTTAAATAGAATAAAGCTTTGGCCAAGCTTGAAAAACTGTCTTTAACAAAAGTCTATTGATTCGATTGTCTTAATTTTAAACATTGTTTAGTCAATCTTATTCAATGAGCAGTTGCGTGCGTGTGCATCATATGTACCATACATATAACAAGCTCTGAATAACGATTAGAATTCATCTTATAGCAAATAAAAAAGTAGACAATATTGATGAAAAGTAAATATATTCTCTACAAACAATGTGTTGTATAACTGCCAATATTGACACTTTTGACAGCTCGACAGTAGTTGGCTTGTGAGAAATATATTAAAGTAGACACAATCGGTTTAGAACTCCTATAAAAGTTGTCTTCGATGAAATCCCCAATCATTTCATCCTAGATACCCAACCTAACACTCTAAGAGTCATATCTCACCTAACTGTGGCGACCAATTTTGAAGTGACGAGGATGGGAATCATTTCCAAACTTGACACGTGAGTTCTAACCTATTACTGGTGGGCAATATTTCTATACTCAAAACGGTGGTCACGAGGTATGTGTCAATCTCACAATATTTGAATTACCAGTTACGGAAAGGTTGAGGTTAGTTTTCCCATTCTTCTAAACCAGGAGTAGGCACACATTTGTGGGCCCTAATCGACCCATAAACTTAGCGAGGGTCCAGAGATCACCATCCATTTCTTCACTCTACTTGTTATTTATTGTTCCGGTCGATAAAATATCTTAAATCAATCTTTTCTCAAAGAATTGTCTTCCTTCACCTTCATACAAAGAAATTAGAATCAATAAATCTACATTTCTATGTTAATAATTTAAATTTCGATTATTGATTACGACAGATCAATGTTATTTTGGCTACCCAAATATTATTTGAAAGTATTTGTTTTATTTGCAGGTTTAAAAGAATCAACGCTAGACCTTTAAGGATTATAGATTCGTTTTACAGGATGGACTGATTGTTGGAGAGGGACTGATTGTTGCGAGAGGGACGATTGTTGCGAGAGGGACCGATTGTTGCGAGAGGGACCGATTGTTGCGAGAGGGACCGATTGTTGCGAGAGGGACCGATTGTTGGAGAGGGACCGATTGTTGCGAGAGAGATTACTAACTTTGATCTACACGATGGTCTAGCTGAAATAGTCTTGCAATTTACACCTCTTTGATTAAGTACCTTGGTACTGAATGGATTATTAAGAATATCAATATTTGTTACACATTTAAAGTCCAATAAGAAACAGACTTGATATCATTACAGATATGTCTCTATTGTGTAATTACTGTTATTAGTAAGTTTTTAACTATATATATGTTTGTGTTTACTTATTTGAATCCTAAACGGTCGAAACACATTTCTTGAAGGAGTTATTTAGAACATTTTTATATCAATATAAATATTTACACAATTGGTAAACAGAAATATTTATGAGCTCAATATAATTTGCACAATTTTTATTTATATAATTTTGTTCATATTTTATGTTTATATAATATTTGACCCTCGAAACGCAATGGTTAGTCAAGACCTGGTTTATAAGAGCCGCCAAAACTGAGTCGTATTTTATTTGTTTCAACTATTACTACTTGCAAACAGTTTAGTCAAAATTGAATTAAATATATTAACTTTAAGATTTTAATCTATTTCCCCCCCCTCTCCCTAAAGTCTAAAATTCCAGGAGTATTTTATGGAAACCATTTTAGGTTCTACATCTTAACCCAAGTGAAGGGAAATCTACCAATTTGACTTTGGTTGCATGTTTAATATTAAAACTAATGATAATATTAGAGTCAGTGAAGTAAAGAGACCAGAATGAGAGTTGTGTAAAGCTCACAAAGAAAATGATGACAATGACACATTTTAGAATAATATTGTTATTAGAAGTAGTTGGAGGCGATAGAAACTATCGAAATACCGCAAACTAGACTGCGATGAAGGGGAGATTAGGGTTACTGGGTGTTTGTCTCCCTCCACGCAAACACGGTTAGACCTCCTCGCATTAGTGTAATTATTACAATGCGTACATCCCGAGGGATAGTAAGACACATACATGCCTATTATTTTAGCCATCTATCTCATTTAACCGTATGAAACTAAATAAATAAAGGAGGATACTTGCCAAGGGAATGTTTCTCCTCAAAGAATTGTTTTAAAATGGCAAATAAATAGCCCACGGTCTATAAACACATTCATTCTGTCGCCATAAACTTAATGAAGGGGAGAGGTGTCAACCAGCGACCCTTGTCCCCTCTCATTACGCCACTGGTCGCGAAAGAACCCCACTCACTAATGAGGCGCCAGATTTATTTTTCTTCTTTTTATCGTCACGAAAATCCACTTCTGGCCCCTACAAGTTCTTCACAAGACTTCTCGAGTGTTTTCCCCCCTTCTTTCTGAAGACTTGCCCTTTCCAACAGTCTTCTCACGGCGTGGTCTCTTTAACAAAAATAATACGGGAAAGGACAAGTCCAATCACTTTACGGTAAATTATTGACGAGTTCTTCTTTGTTTTAACTTGACACGGCCATGAATATAGATGTGGTTAGTGTCGCACTGTTTGCGAATATCGCCCGTCAATGATCTGCACTCGTTAGATCGTTCACAGTATAATATACATTCACCGCGTCTATTTTACTACCTGTTCAGGTTATACCTATATATGATAGTTACTCTAGCTAGGTAATGATGAGGAAGGGGAATTTTGAGAAATGTACCCACATTTGCTTGGAATAAGAATGGAAACCCATTTAGAAAAACCATCTAAGTAAACTTGACTGCTATTCGAACCCCAACATCTCCATCATCAGCAGGCAGTGAGAATGACGCCTTAGACTATTCGGCCACTGAAGGGCGTCTATTAATATTTATATATTTGGTAGTCCTATGGTCCTGTCTGCGGAACACAGTTTATAAATCGCCCGTGTTTGTTCACCTCAACAAATGTGTCGAAAAATCGTTTAGTGAAATTGTATTTACAAATTTAGTGCCTACTGACTCAAATTATAACAACTTAAACTATTGAATAATAACAGGTTCAAACAAAGTTTATTATTAATTTAATTACTTTTCTGATGGAAACAACAAATATTTGTATTTTAATAATTTTAAATAAAAATTATGTATATAAAAATGAAGTTTTGATAATTTATTAAACTAGTAGTGCTACCTATATGTTTGTATGGCCATGCAATAATATTAGTAAAGGGAGTTATTTAGCCACCCGCACGGTCAGGAATCAAGTTGACCAGCCGTGGAAAGTTGTGTGAACAAGACTGATTGGTCAGCTTGGAACTGATCACCAAGCCATGGCTTCAGTCCTGATTTCTACTAGATGGAAACTTGGTAGGGGCTTGATAGTTAATTTATGAGCACCAGTTTGTTATTTTGGCAAACAATCAAAAGGATATTTCGCAAATATCGAGACACTGTAATGTAAAATATGTGGAATAAAATGTTTGAATATTAAAACCCTTAGCACTCTATTAATGTTAGATTTGGACATGTGGAATATATCATTATTTCAAGATAATCGTTGGTTACCATTTGATCTATTAGGTCTTACAAATTGTGTGAACACCCTTTGTAAATAATTAAAATGATCTATTGATGTTATTTCTCTTAATTTGTAGCTTAATATCTCAAGTTGTGATTCGGTTATTCTCTGCGAGTGATTTATATTTGTAAATCACAATCAAACTTGGCTATAACGAGAACCAGGAGACCAACCATTACTCGCTTTATCAGTGATGAGTTAAATATATCTCCTATTTTATTTTTTAACTTTAAATAACAAAATAAATATATAGATTAAAAATAAGAGTTATTATAGAGAGAAAAATATTATTACATGCCCACATATCATTTGCTCTTATATGATCGTTTAAACTATGATACATTTAATACTAAACACAATTTATCGCTCCATAATTAAATTAAATACTAATTATGTAATTATAAACACTGCTTCAGTTAGTATTTTACTTCTATATTTTAAAATTTATGTATTAGGATTTAACCCTGATATTTTTTAATTCGCCGTGTTTCCGACGAAAGGGCTCGTTGCAGTTGTGGGTGTGTTTAGGTTAAGTGTGGGCCAAGGTATGAGAATATAGTTCATCCCTTAACAATTTAGAAGATACCGATCTCAGTACACCTGACCGGTATTTGAACCCCGATCTCCCATCCTCGGCAGTGCAGCCCTCTCGCCTCACGGTGCTGTAACTTAACATTTCTGTCTTTAGTCACAAATATGTTAAAATATATTTTGACTGACAACGATTTAACAACTTTGAACTAGGAAATTTCGAAATTATTGTCCAGGTTTGAATCACCGTGGGCGTGTGAATCGACGTTTTCTAGGATGGATTCATCGAGTCAAAATACAAATCTCGAATCGTTGATGTCGGTTTGGAGGCAGAGATAGGATGTGATTTGGGTTAAGATATTCAGCCAATGTCTGTGCAACTGTCAAACTAAAGATTGTTAAATTTTGCATAACATTGTTTTACATTCTCAAATTTGAACTATTTTCATCATTTACTTCTGAATTTTGAATAAACTTGTTAGAACGGTGTGTGACGTGCGTACTGCTCAAATGAGAAACCTAATAACTAAATTTTTACACGAGGTGGCAAATTTCACTTCTCATTCGCCACACCTGTGGCTAAATTAAAAAATATGTAGCCCATCTCTTCCCTCGATTATGAGGCCACCCAAGCGAGTGGCAAGATATTTAAACAAAAATAAGCTCATTGACAAGAGTATTGGCATACTAAACCAAATGTAGTCCATTATGATATGCGTATCGTACAGTTGTCATTTTACTGTAAGCTGCGAAAAGCCCTCTCGAGTCTAAGATGGCTGTGATATCTGATACCTCGTGATATGATCTCTCACATGTAGCTGACGATCCACACACGTCCATTACAGACTCACTCTAACATATGATAGAAGGCACGAAATGCCTCCTGGATAGCTCAGTAGTATTTAATTGGTGTACTCGGCTAATGATTATTAATATAAAACTACAGTACTTTGTGGATACATCTTCTTCCTCCCAGACGGAGTCAAGTACACAGACAGTGAGATACAATTTTCGGATGATAGTTATAGCTAAGAAGATAATATTCAATGGTAGGTTTTGAGTAAATTACCCTTAAGTAGGGTTTTCCTCACAAAAAGAAACACGCCATACTGTTAAACACAATACATTACTCTTTATATATAAATTTTAAACTAAATTATCAAATATAGCTAACAAAATTCAATTTTTCAAAAATAAATTATCAGAAAACTACCCTAAAATAATTTGTTATTAATAATTGTAAAAAAAACCGAATTTTTATTTATCATGGAAAACTATTCTCATATTGAATTCAATCTTCAAGGTCAATTAAAAAAAATCAAGTTTTCCATAGTTTGCCGAAAGTAAACTATTCTTCATTAAATTTATTTGAAATCTATAAAGATACATTATTGTTATTATTTTCTTTTAACACCACCAAGTCTTCTCAGCCTCAGGGTTATATGCTTGTGTATTAATTACGCTAATGCTTTAGGGATGAGGAAGGCTATATCTAAGAAGTGTACTTACATTTGGAAAACCATTTTGGATTAACTACCTTCAGTTCACCAGACTGAGATTCGTACCTTAATCTCCCCGTCATAGGCAGTCTGGTCTACTGCGTGTACTGCCTTAAACCATGTAGCCACCAAAGTATATACTGGGGTAAATTATTATTGATAGTGTAAAATAGTCACCCAATACCAATTTGAGCCAAATGGTTAGTGCTAATTTTTTTTTTAGAAAAAATAAAATTTTACAAAATTTTTTTAGACAATAAAATTTTAAAATTTACTATTAATAATATTATTATTATTTTTTTAGAAAAATACTCACACATATATACAGTATATATTTATAATACAAACAACATAACAAATAGCCATTTTGACACTTTTTGAACCAAATCGGTTAATCCACTTTTTAAAAGATTTATATAAAAAACATTAATCACCAAACAAAATTCCTACCCCTTCCCCGCCCGTTACCCCCAAAACAAGTAAGTTATACAATTTTATTTGTCATGCTCATGTCAGACACCCACCAAATATACATTCTAAGAAAAATAATTATAGTCATTTTTAAATAATTCTAATTTTAAAGATCACTCCTCAGTAAACTCCATTAATTGAAGGGGAAACAAAAAAAAATTCTTCAGGTATAGCCTTTTAATAAAAAAATGAATTGGACAGACAAACAGTCACATGTGGACAGACAAAACACAGGGGCAGCACAACTAGTGACAGACATAATTGTAAAATACACTTGGTTTGGTTCTTGTCCACGTAAAACGTAAAGACTCACCATAATCTAGGGATTTTTTTTTTCACGATCACAATACTTTCTCTTCATGAGTCATGAATATGTCTCTTCTAAACCCGATTAAAGCCATTAGCACATATATGCCAGTGTGAGCACATTATTGAACATGGGATTTGTGATTAGCTAAACACACAAACCAAAGTTTGTTTTAACTTCTTTCTTTAATTAGTAAATTCACATTTGCATTTAAGTGGATCTTCTATTTCACTGAGCGTTTACACCACGTCCATACTGTCATCGAATCTATGTTTATTTAAATGTACAGTTTTGTGTATATTTTGTTTCACAATTTTGTTTACATAAATCAAATTAAATTTTCTAATAATTAACACCTATCTACCAGGAATATAACAATTCTAATAAAGAAACAATTGCGACATAGCTCGGTGAAGCGTGATACTTTTTGGAAATGATGATGCCTATAGTTAAATATTTCTCTGTAACAAAGTATATTATTAGATTTAGGTTTTCTGGTGAACTCTAATGCGTTTATTAACATTTTTCTGTATTTATATGATATATTAATTAGTTTCACTTATTTTATGATATAGCCTAAGAAAAGATTCAGTTTCTTTTGGATTGCGTTAATCGGTGCACTCAGTTTGTGGACTAGGTAATACTTTATTTGAAATAGGTTTTTATTATTATTTATTAATCGCCATGACATATTTGTGATGGTCCTAGTTATTTCACGATTGTATATGAAGGGACTATCAACAAGTTGAAGCCGGATGTTAAGGACCTAATTGCCATAGACCTAGTTTTGATGTGGCTTATCCGTGCCAAGAACGACTAAAACTACTGGAATAAGAACATAATAAAGTTATTGCACTGTATTTGCGCCATTTATTTTTTCAAAAACCTTGCTTCAGTGGCCACATGGCTTAAAGCGTCGCTCTTGCAATAGACTAGGCTGCCGATGACAGGGTTATTGGAGTTAGAACCTGTCAGTTGTACTGAGGGTGGTATTTGCCAAACTGTTTCACTCTTTCTCTCCACGCAAATGCGAGTGTACCTAATCTAAATCTGACCTTTCTCATCCAGTTTAGTGAGTAGTGGCCTATAGCTTGCTTACTTACTTACTCCGTGGCATTGGGAACTCCAAATTTCATTGCTGCATTTACAAAAATACCCCATCTATCCATATCTTGAGCTAGTTCTATCCAGTCCATAATAATTACACCCTACCATATCTTAACTATTTTATCGTCCATAATATTACACCCTAACCTATCTTGAATAGTTCTATCCAGTCCTATAATATTACACCCTATCTCTATCTTGAACTAGTTCTATCCAGTCTATAATATTACACCCTATCCTATCTTGAGCTAGTTCTATCCAGTCCATATATTACACCCTATCCTATCTTGAGCTAGTTCTATCCAGTCAACTATTAACACCTATATCTATCTTGAGCTAGTTCTATCCAGTCCACCCCTCATTACACCCTATTCTCCTATCTTGTGCTAGTTCTATCCAGTCCACCTCATTACACCCTATCTCTATCTTGAGCTAGTTCTATCCAGTCCATAATATTACACCTATCCCTATCTTGAGCTAGTTCTATCCAGCACATTGATTTCGAACACATTATATTTGTTTTCGTGAAGTAAGGTAAGAGACCACGTCTCACACAGATAGAGACAACAGGTCAAATTATTGTTTTGTATATTCTGAGTTTTACATTCCTGAACAGAAGGTGAGATGTCAACAACTAACACACTGTGTAATAGCAGGAACTTACCGACTGTATTATTTCCTTATTTCCAATATAATATCGTTATTGCTAGTTAAAATTGTGTCTAAATATTTAAACTCATTAACCCTTTCCAATGATATGTTGTTGGCAGTAACCTCTAAATTATCGTCCCCAATCTGTGTTCTTTGTGTGATCCTATGCTCAGTGTTTACAGCTTTCAATCCTTTCTTTAACAGCCTCTAGTAAAACTTCTACATTTATCCCACACCTTTCTTACTATTGCCCAACAAATCTAGGTCATCTGCGTATCCTAATAACTGCATTGTACAATTTAATGTCACCCCCCAAATTTATAAAAAGTTTTAATTTCCCGAAATAGCTCAGAATACATTTTTGAGAATATTATTTCTTGTCAAGTGTTAGTAATGATGTGGACTATACGCCCGCAGCTTTGTTCACCCTTGATATTGTAGGTTTGGCTTGAAGACTGATTGTTAAAAGCTGACCTAGAGCCATAACGGTATACCTTACCTTGCTCGTATCCTGGCTAGGGGAACGATTACCTGTTCATGCCCAAAGTACAAAACTGGGCCAACACGCATCTGTTTGTGCCGTACCCAGCTGGTAATACTTTACTCGTAAGTCCCCGAATATTTCTTGAGTAGCCGCCATATTTATTTGCTAAGTACAAGGCACCAAATGAACTACATAAATTGTTGTCATGTAATGGAGTGGGAATATTTGGGAAGTAACGCCTTTGAACATACGATCAGGGCTTAACGTGAATATTTATTGCAACATTCTAACGCTATTAATTTGTAACTTTAAGGACATTGGTAGTAACCAAGCATCAGTTGGAAACCAAGAAAAAAATTACAATTTACCTTTATAAATGTATCTAACCCCTACAAAACTGGACACAGCGTTGGATTTGAGGCGTGTTTTGGGTGGATCGTGTTTGCACTAGCTATTTTATTTTCTTCACTGAGTCTATATTTGAACAAAATGCTAAATAAAACATTCCGTTCATGTGGACTGAACATATACATTTTCTTAACAGCCTTCATGGTTTTAGTTTGTCCAGTTGTGGACAACGTTGTGTTTTGCTGCCTTCATTTGTTCGGTGTGTTCCCTTCTCTACATTTACCTCAGTTTACACCTTTCCTTGCCTGCTGGAAGCTCGTGGTATATTGTTAGCGTACGTTGGGTTACCTCAAACCAAGATCCTGCAAACCATGGCCAGGATAAGTTGTAAGTTATTTCAACATGTTTAAGGTGAGTAGGCTTACATAAAACTACCAATTTGATAAATTGGCAAGCTTTTAATAAAAATGTTATCACATTGTGGTCCAATTTAGTTACTTGTGACTACTATATGATCATGACGTTTATAGTGACTTTCCTGTTAGATATATAGCTCTTGATGGTAACAATGGCTTTGTTGCTCGGTCTGAAGCATTAAGTGGACGGAATGAACCGTGGCTCACAAGATCAGGGATTTATAAGCTTGGCTAACCGTGGATAATACTTGCGGGAAAGGATAGATTGATGAGACGATACATTTCCTCAATAGCAGTACGACAAAGGAGTCGGTATACTTTGTTATCAGGAAAGGTTGAGGGGATTTGCTTTCCTTACAACTATTTAATACGTCACACAGTCTTCTCACGGTCTCGCAAAATATGTAATTGGACTTTTTAAAGAAGATTACGTAGTCAAAAAAAGGATGTTTGTTTATTTAAAACTATTCATACATTTACAGTACCTTAGGATACACACTTGGCAACTGTCTGGAACTGCCCAGAGCTCTGATCCAGGATACACGCTTGACAACTATCTGGAGCTGCCCAGAGCTCTACTCCAGGATACACACTAGATAGAATCTGTCAATTAGGAGATTCCAATGACGGCATAAAGCGCCAATCAATGGGCCTAGATCCACGTCATTCAAAATCACGTGATGCTTTTCTCACAAATTCACTGTTCTCCCAATGGAGTCAGCAGTTACGGGCCTACGTGCGGTTTTACAGGAAATACCTCACATTTCAGATGCTTGACCCTACAATTATTAGCTGACCAGTGATAGTTGAACTTACAGTATATATCAAACATGTTGAAAATAAACCACTAAGTTGAGAGCCTCACAAAAATATGTTTCAATATATGTCAAGTGAGAGGGGAGACCTGTTTTTACCACACCAAAAACTGTTTATATCTGTCATACAATATGCATGCACAATTTATTGTCTCCCAACATTATCCTTTAGACTGTAATGACTTTGATATTTGGGTATTTTATTCATATATTCAAGAACCATTAGCTTTTGTCATCTTTATATGCATTTTTACGCCCATTATGACAGTAGTACAACCCCTTTTATCCAGTGAAGGAGTTGTTAAACCCTGAGAAATGTTCTTCATATAAGACAGTATTGGTTCTCGTACTGCTATCTTACTTTGTTGAATATTGGCTATCTTTCAATTGTCCATGTAAATAGCATTTTGAAAGTCATAGTTTCCCATGTCCCAAAATTCAAAAACTAATTTTATTCTTGAATCCTCATCTATTGTCTGATCACTTTTATTGTAAATGCAGTCTTTGCGGATGTATATTTTTCTTAATATTTTTTTCTTCCTGATTTATATTCCATTACTTTGTTTCTTTAAGTGTGTTTTTCCTTTTTGTTGGTTTATTTTAATGTTATTATATGACAGTTCACTTTTATTCTCTTTAACGACACTCTTATTCCTAATATTTTCAGAGTTATTTGTTTGAACATACTTGAGCAGGGCCCTAAATTGAAAACAAAGTAGTAGTAGAAGCAGAAATAATACTTTTGTTACTCTTTAGTATGCACAATACCAATAATGCAAAACATGCTAGCCCACAAAAAAACAAAAACATAGAAAAATATTAATATCAGTCAAACAATTATAAACCGTCATTTTAAACAATTAAAATACAAAAATAAAGCAAACATATTTTAAAATCAAGAATCCAAAACACGGAAAGCTTCAAAAGTAAGGTTTGTGGAGCCGCCGGTTACCTAAATGTTGAATATATTTATTTAATTAGTCCTTAACCTCATTATCCTGGTTGTATTAACTGCCTGGAAGTTCTAACAATTCAGTCATCTTTTGATAGATTAAACCTTGGTTTCCTTATTCTGTTTGTAAATGAACATCCACGTGTTTCTTCTTTGTCAGCCATCTTGATTTGTGTTACCAACCTATGCATTATAAAAGAGGCGAATGTAGGAAGTCAAAATGAACATGTGCGGCACTTTCTTGAGTAATTAAACAAAAAGTGTGATTTTATGATTAAACTCTCCTTACACTGTACTACCCCTGTACTAACATACTCTTTACACTGTACTACCCCTGCACTAACACTCTCATTACACTGTACTACCCCTGCACTAACACTCTTCTTACACTGTACTACCCCTGTACTAACACACTCCTTACACTGTACTACCCCTGCACTAACACTCTCCTTACACTGTACTACTGTGCCCAAACCTCTCGTGGACTCATACAATGTTGTGGGAGACCATGTGTCTGCCCCCGTGGTCACCGGTGTCGCGGCTAGGGGTCCGCGCGCCAGAGTTGGGGCGCGATACAAGTTCTAGTATAGGGGTTGTACGAAGAAAGTTGTCCGGTTGATGTTTTAACACAAGTCTTTATTTGTGTCTTTGGTTGCGTTCCCCCCTTAGTCGGTCCGGTTACACAACTGTATCTCGAAAGCGAAACCCCCATCTCCAATCCCGCGCATGACGGTGTCTCTATCCCCGATCAGCTCTGCCCACTCCCGGAACTGAGAGCCAACCGCTCATGAACCACTGACCCGTGTTGACCGGAGTCAGGAAACCACTCTGCGCTCTCGAAGAGCGAGCCTTGCAACCTCGACGAGCGAGGCGTGGGGAGGTCGTGCGCAGCTAACCACGCATGGCAGAAAGAGGGAGGGGGAACGGGCAAACCGCGCTGCGCGCGGGCCCAAAGATGAGTGACGGGACACTCGGCACACTACCCCTGTACTAACACACTCCTTGCACTGTACTACTCCTGTACTAACACACTCCTTACACTGTACTACTCCTGTACTAACACACTCCTTACACTGTACTACCCCTGCACTAACACTCTCATTACACTGTACTACCCCTGTACTAGCACACTCCTTGCACTGTACTACTCCTGTACTAACACACTCCTTACACTGTACTACCCCTGTACTAACACACTCCTTGCACTGTACTACTCCTGTACTAACACACTCCTTACACTGTACTACTCCTGTACTAACACACTCCTTACACTGTACTACCCTGTACTAGCACACTCCTTGCACTGTACTACCCCTGTACTAACATCACACATAGCCTGACAAGCATGAATAAACAAATTGATGTTTTTATTAGACCGGGTATGATATTTAAAACATAATTTTTCCAATCATGGAAATGGTATCGGATGCTCATGTCAGGCGTATGGATGAATGAACAGATTGATGAACCAAACAAAGAAGACTATATCCAAATGGGCTAGTGAAATAATCAAAGAACAGGAGCGTTGAAACGAGTCAAATGGGGAACGCTGTTGCTAACGACGGACAGTAAAAATGAGCCACTCACAGTTTAATCAGCGTCAATTGTCCACTCCTCTATTCCGAGCGTTGAACACTTTCTTTTAACACCGTGCTTGGGTCACCATAAGGTCAGAACATGACCAGCTATTACAACACTTTGCTTCTTCTTAGTCAAATACACTTCAAGATTAATTTTCAATGTGTGTAATTATCAATATTAAATTTAAATTATACATTTAAAAACTTTATGCCCTAGAATTGGTTTTGGTTCAGTAAATATGGGGTGGAGGGGAAGGTGATTTAAGGGCCAAAATAAATCAAATATTTCTCCAGATGAGACAGGAGATTTATTTTATTCACATGATGACCTCAACAGTGTTGAATAGTTGTCAAGGATGTCCTGGAATTTAGTGACAACTTTTTATCTTAGTTTAAAAAGTTTCTCACAAATTTCCACTATGCTCATGGCAGATATTCAACGCCCGTTTAGGTCACCGCGTGAAGAAAATTAAGCTCTGTGTTCTACTGGAGCAATAGTTGATTTATTTTGGTTAAACTAAATGTTTTTCTACAAGAACTGCAAAAGAACTGCCCTTAACTCGTCTTCCCAACATCTGCAACCCCAGTGTGACTATGATCGCTACTAATGATGTAAAATATAAAAATATCAACGAGAAATTAAAATAATCAAGAGAGAGGTGGGGAAATCACAATATATAGATAGATACATTTGTCAATATTCGGGATCATGTTTGTTGAATCTATCAAACATGATTTATTGATATTATTCTCTTCATCACAAGAGGAATTTATTATTATTAATTATCACAGAAACATTCATAACTATTATTTCCACTAATGGAATCATAGAACATCTAGTACCACACGAGTAATTATAATTTCTCACTATAACAGAAAAGCTAATAATAATTATTAATAGTCACGAGATGAATCATAATTATTTACTTACATACAAGTAATTATAATGATGTATCTTGACAGGAGGAACTATAGTTATTCACTATTACAAGGGTAATTTATAGTAGTTCATGGTCAAAGGAGAACTATTCATGTCAAACTATTACAGGAGGAATTATCTCAACCAGGTGTTGACGTTAACTCAAGAGGCTGCTCAAATCAAATGTATCAAACACACTTTACATTCCTTTCAATTGGAGGCTGGTGACATTCTTTAACATACATTCATTCTATTTGTCCTATGTTCTTAGATTACTCAAGACAAGCTGCTGATAGCCCTAAAGTTAGCAGCTAGCTCAGAACACAGTAATTAAAACATCTTTATTTAGATCCTGTAGTAGTTATCAGCGTCTAAGAAGGGGATTCTTTAAAAATATTATCAGTATCCTTTTAAAAAAAGAACGCTGATTTAATTTGTGAAACATTTTGTATTAATTGAGGTTATAACCACAGACTTCAAACTGAGTTACAGGCCACAGTCCTGGACTGTTCTTTGGACACGTTAATTAATTGTCACAAAGCAACTTCCAGTTCCATGTTCAAGTTTGTCATTTGGTATCGAGCTCGAGTCAAAAGGAGAATGTGACGGTACTTACTATAAGAGAGACGGAGAGAGTGGTCAGCCAAAACATGACGTGGCTCGGACACAGGTTTTCGACTGTTACCAAGCGCTCACTGTTGACGCCGATTGGAACTTGATGCAGTCATTTCAAGACGTCCTCCTCCCGTCACCTAAATCCCTACTCATACACACATAATTGCAGGGAACAACAAATATTCCCGAGGAAGAAGACCAGCAATAGGTTTTTCTGAGGAAATGAACATCCACATCATGTTATTTCGTGGCTCGTGCCAGGATAGGGACTGAGACTCTATAGTCTTACTTTATACAGTCAACTCTGGTTATAATTGACCTTTAAGGACTCAGATACTTGGTCCACTGTGTCCAAAGTTCACTAAACCTTTTTTTAAAGTCTGACAAACAAAATAAGAGTTAAAATACAATCGCTCCTTATTGACAGCTATTAATTAATCTTACAAAAATCTGTTATATGCTGCTGTTTATTGTATATGGTTTTATTTAATATTTGTTTAGTTTCATACACCCTCCCAAAGAAAGGTATTAATGAAAACAATGACCAAATGTCCAGAGACTGTTATTCCCTGTAACTCCTGTCGTATTAACACAACTGAGAAGACTGTCTTCCTCTACTTGCTGCAGACAAAGCCAGGCACATTCCGTACTTTCAGTCAAGAACAACTCAGATTGTGAACATCTTGTGTATCTCTATTATGGCGACCGCGCTCGCAGAGATCTAGTTATTTCTTGTTTGATTTTATATTCTAATTTTGAAGGATTTATTTATGTTAACTACGTAAAGTAAATTGTCAGTCTAAAGAAATAAGTCATTAACGTGTTTCAAGTAAATGTTAGGTTTCGTTTTTATACTTCAGATGTGTGAAGTTTCTATTCAGAGCTCTACTGGAGTTAGCTGTCACCCTTAAGGCGGACCCTTTTTATATTCTCTCATATATACTGTGCTTGTTCCTTCTTGGTAGTTACGATGTTATTTTCTGGAAAGTTACGGTGTTATTTTCTGGATAGTTACGGTGTTATTTCTCAGAGGTGAGCGAGTAAAGTCTGTGCTGTTTTCTCTTGTATGTCTGTGTAACGACCTAGCTTTAGAGCCAGAAAGTCATTCTCTGTAAACTTTGCTCTAATAAACAACCTTTGCTTTTTATCTTTTAATCTGCTTTCTGATTTATTATATTGATTTAGTGTATTATTATGTTATTTGTAAATGCAGTAATTCTGTTACCTAATTAATGATCGCTAGGCGAGGATAGGGATATACACCCAGCCGGTATTTGAATCTTCACCTCCCTGTCACTGGTCAACCAAACAAAACGAACCTGACGTTAAGCCCGCTTGCCCACCAATGCTCGTCTTACTTATTATAAGTTGCTTATTTAGGCTAATAATCACTAGAACGTGTCCAATATTTCAGAAAATCTAACGAGAACATTTTGCAAGTTCAGCTGGTAGCCCCTCTCACCCGAACAAAGGCTTCCTCCACAGTAAACTGGGTCTGCAAGCAGCTGACAGATAATCAAAAGGAACTTAAGCAGTTGTTATCGATATATTATTATTATTATTATTATTATTTATTATTATTATTATTATTAGCACCGCGTCTTACTACCCGTTCGGGTTATACGCACTTACGCTAATGTGTAATGGTAGGGTGATTGTGAGATGAAATGAAGGACCTACAGTTTAACGTGGGATCCGAACCACGGTGGCGGCCTGGCATTCCACACATTCACAAGATGTCTTGTCAGAGGTGTAGGAAGGGTTTGGAAATCAGATAAATCTGTGCCGGGACCGAGGATTGAACCCCGGCCGCCAGCACAGAAGTCTGACACCTTACCCCTAGACCACCAGCTCACCCTTTATCGATATAAAGCCATGACCTCAACAAGTATTGTTACCCTAATTGAAACATGCCGTGACCCCAAATGGGGTCGTAACCCCTAGGCTGGAAACCGCTGCTCTAACTTTATATCTGTCATTATAACTCTCCTTGTTTATGAAAAATTACCAACCTGCTAAAAAACTAATATTTACCCATAAAAAGTGCACATGTAAAATTAACATTAACTTTCAACAAGTTTTTTAATTATTTATTTTTAAGGATAGTTCCTTAGTTTAAATTTGTTCATGGAATACTAATTTAAGAGAGTATTTTCTTAGAAAGGGCAAATTGGAATAGTCCCAAATTCATAACGTGTAAATATAATCTTATTTTGATTATGTGTGATTTGTAGATCCTAAATTGTTCACTCAACAAATCACCAGATTACTGTATTAATAACCTCATTATTATTATATTTATTATTATTATTATTATTATTATTATTACTAATGATTAGGGGTCATCAATAAGATCCGTGGGCTCGCGGACTAAGGTGTTAAGCTCGTCTAATGTGATTCACAAGTTTCTAATACCGGCTGGGTGTACATATCAGGGCGTTTTTATCTAAATATTTTATATCTTCCCTCTACGAAAACGTAATATACATTTCTTCTGACCACTTACTTATTGATCTCTACTCCATTAGTAGTTTAATTTTAAATGTGGATATCCTGGCACGGTTAAAAGATAATATTGCTAAATCATTATTATGGTAATAGCTTTTTAAATCTACTTATATTTCAAGTTTTCTTACAGAATTTAGTTTTAATATTAAAAATAAATCCCCACCCCCTTACAAGGGGTTTTATGTTAAACTTTTAAAATAAGGGCTATGTTAATCACGTCCAGTAGAGTACCCTCTTTATTTTTAGAATATAGCATTATAGCTAAATAAAAATAATTATAATATATTTTCAAACGTGATTATACATAAAGATAATTAATCTGTCAAATTTTTAAGGACACATTGTTTAATAATGACAAGTTCTGTACTTATATCCTAATCTCGTTCTTTATCGTATCTGACGGTATTTAAAACTAGAGTTTATGGTATTATAAAACTAGAGCGAGTGAGGAGTGAAAATAGATCTCATTTACGAAGCTGGGATCAAGTTTTCTCCTTCAACATTAGTCGTATCAGACAACCGATTCTTTTTGTTTACAACTACAGCTCTCCTAAAGATAATATGGCGGCCGGAAGTATAATGGTAAAGACTAAACTTAATGGCACGGAAGACTAATCTCTTGGGAATCAAGTGAACATGAAAACAACATCATATCTCCCCCCCTCCCTCTTTCTCACTCGTACAACTCTCGACCTTGGTTAATTAGGTCTAGCATTTCTCGCCACATCCCACACTTCCTTAGCACAGACAGTTTCGTACTACGCCTCTGTCCGGGAGCAGAGAACGATAGTTTCAGTAGCTACGACTTACGTTCCGAATAGTTGTACACTGAACAAAATATATATTTATAATTTACGATTGTTCTTGGATAACAGTTGGACTTCTAGAAATCTAAAGGTGGAACCCATAATTTCCCCCGGGACGTTTTTTTTTGTTTTGTTACTACATTTTAAATACACTTTACAACTACAGCTACAATATCAACAAATAATTAGCCTACTTAACTAAAATTTTATCCCCTGAATTAATACTACATTTTAATTAAGTGGAATGCTTGTAAAATCATTGCACCGTACAACCATTATTATTGACTACTATTATAGTTGATATAATATTTAATTAGCTATATTACTAAGCTAAAATTGGCTATCTGACTGAATTAAAGGTTGTATTTGTTGTTGTAACGGTTGATGAGAAGTCATGAAACAACACTTATCTGGTGGTCTAGGGTAAGGTGTCAGACTTCTATGCTGGCGGCCGGGGTTCAATCCTCGGTCCCGGCAAAGATTTATCTGATTACCAAACCCTTCCTTCACCTCTGACAAGACAACTTGTGAATGTGGGGAATACCAGGCCTCCACCGTGGTTCGGATTCCACGTTAAACTGTAGGTCCTTCATTTCATCTCACAATCACCCTACCATTACACATGAGCGTAAGTGCGTATAACCCGAATGGGTAATAAGACGCGGTGCTAATAATAATAATAATAATTATCTATCACTTTCCTATAAAGACGGTGGAACTCTTCATTCAGTTAAAAAACACTCAATATAAAAATTGAGCCAACTTTTTCTGTAATATAAACTTGATGACACCAATGGTAAATCAAAATGGTGCATAAGCACTTAAATTATTCGATGAAACACATATTGCTGATTTTAAGCTATAAAAAAATGAAAATCTTCAAGAAAATAAAACATGTATAAAATTAATTTTATCTTTGTTGAAATGAATGAAAGTAAAGGAAACATCTAAGGAACTAAAATCAAATACATATTTGACATATTTTCAAGTCCTGTACATTTATCCACATGTGAACGAATTGCGATACCTACATAATATTCTAACTTGAGATAGTTGGACGATTTTAGTTCAGTACCAAATTCACACAGGGCCACAAATTGATATCTAAAATATCTATTACAGAAAAAATGACTTAATAAAAATATTGATGTTTAATAGTCAGTAGCATTCAAAAACAATAAAAGAAATGATAAATTTAATGAACGGAAAAATTGCTTTTCACCAAGAAACGCAAGTAAAATGCCGTCACAAAAAATTTAAAATTGTTTGTCAAGAGCCTGATGAAGCCAAAGAATATTATAGTTTCTCTAGCACCTTAACCCATATAAAACTATGGTTATTATTGCGAAGTACCTGTTGAATTACAGATTAATAATTAATTAGCAATGTTTTAACAATACCCATAAATTAGTGTTGACAATTATTAACATATAGTGGTTCGACCAAAAATGAAATGGCGGGCGTAATTTGTAATTAGCTTATATGTTAACCAGTCGTCCAAATTATATCCATGCAAAATTTCAGCAGAACCATGGTACGGGGGGGGGGGCATTGAGCAATAAACAAACAAACACACATTTCATTTCTATACAATTAGTTAGATGAATAAAAGTAAAAAAACAAGGTCCATTTGATTGTATCCCCAAATAATAATAATAATAATTGTACAAAGCAAATATTGTCATGGTCCTTCGTTCGTAAAGTTTCCGCACCAGCAATCACGCAGTTTAGTACGTCAGGCTCACGATGTGTGGAGTAACAAACACTAAGGTTTCCCGAAGAAAGTGGTTAATACCAAGATTTAGCTTTCCATGTTTCTTGTTCTTTAGAT
Source organism: Timema cristinae (assembly GCA_039000515.1). Lineage (NCBI taxonomy): Eukaryota > Metazoa > Arthropoda > Insecta > Phasmatodea > Timematidae > Timema > Timema cristinae. The sequence goes on along the minus strand of JBCFYV010001001.1, from coordinate 31,852,049 downwards.
GCTCACAAAAACCTTTTCTAGCAGTTGTTACTGAAGCAACAATAATAGTAAAAATAGTAACAGTGATGATGATGATGATGGCATATTTCAGGAAATGTACGTGAATACGCGTACATTTGTACTCTAGCTGATAATTTATGAAACCTGAAACTAGACTTTGGAAGAATGTTTTTTATATAATATTATTATTTCAAATAATTTTTATCTACTAGAAATAATATTACTATTGTGTTTTACCCACATGATTTATTAACAGAGAGAACTCCCTTTCTGTTTAATGGGACTGGATGAAGAGTGGAGGGCCTTGAGGAAGAGTGGAGCTCCCCCCCCCCCCCCTCATGCCACCAGTCGAGTTCGAACCTTGTCCTCACGAGGTACTGTTGAGCCACTATGACACTCAGTACGCCGTGTTATTCTTTTAAATAGTATTACTTTTTTCACAAATACAATTAGCAACTCCCCCGTGTGTGGGTATTTTGTAGCTACGCCGCAAAAAGTCCCAGCAGAGCGCGTGTGTTAACCACCCTGGTGGGAGTTACTGGTACTACTACATCAGTGGGGGACATGTCACTCATTAATTCCGTGGTTGTTCCCTCTGACCGCTACCCCCAGGACACGTATGTATGTGTCCAGTCAACACCAGCCTTCAGAATGAGTCGAGAGCGTGTAGGTGTTGATATTTCAGACTGAGCCAGTCCTCGGTCGGACGAGTGGTTACAACCATGGGCTGGAAGAGAAGGCAACTTATCAACCAAATGTTACAAAGTGAAAGGAGGGGGAAGGAATCGAAGTGTTCTTACATAAGTCACGGAGAGGTGAAATTTGTTGACTTTCAGTGACATTTCAGTTGAAATGTCGGTGCTCCACGACACAATCACACAACATTTCTCATATTATTTTAACAATTTTTAACAATTAAAAACCAATTATTCAGTGTTATTTAAGATATCCATTTAGAGGCATTAAAAAATCTGTGATAAAAAAGTCACTCTTCTGTAAACTAACCTTAATTTGAGGGCTAGGGTAAAAATTAAAAAATCACCAGATGCATTGCCCTAGCACGTATATGTATCAACTTTGAATAAAATCGATTGAGGATAACTATCGTGGTGAGGATATTTCTGTTCAACTCCTCAATAGTTCTAGAGGTTTACAAGGGTGAAATTACCTGAGAGTTGGGTTCAAACCTCGGTCAAGCTCTACCATCACACAGACAAACAATTGGAGATTTAGTTGATATTGTCACAACTTTAATACTATAAGACAAGGGGGTCATGGTTCAAATCCTGGCTTGGTGTATGGAGGCTTGTTTTCACTGAATAGTTTCCCTCCGCGCCCAATTCACATACATTTCCTCTAAATTCTATCTTTCAATATTCATATCCTTTTAGTGTAAACATAACAACAGCCTGAATGGGCAGTAACAAGTGATGCGCGCACACGCACATACACACTCGCACACACGCACATACACACAAACACTCACTCACCAAAAGAGGTTTTTAATGGTCGATGTATAATTTATTACTTATATTAGAAATGCACACGTTTAAAAACTGAGATTAAAGTAAATTAGACATAAAACTTATTGCAAATCAAATTATGGTTAAAGTGAAGGTAATCAAATAATAATTAATGTAAACATTTCTTAGGGCATGTTAGAACATAATTTGTTTAATATAACGTTTCCTGTAAGGTTCATAATCATGTTAATAACAATTTAGAGGACTATCAACAAATATTTATTTTTGACTGATCATATAAAATATTAAACTTCACACTTATCTTTGAAAGTTTTAATAAAACCTGCACGTGCATTCCCCTGGAATAAGAGAGAGAGAAAGAGTAAATAGCATATAGCGAGAATCGAACTCTAGCTCCATAGTCTGGGTCAGTCTGGCATGCATGTAAGAAGCTGGTACTGAGCTAACGCTACAATAAGAAACTTTGAGTTGACCTAAACAAATATTTGTAAGGGGGTGAAGGTTGGTGGGAGATTAAACGATGAAACTATTATATAATCCAAAACATTGCAATCAACTTTTTATATCGGGCTACTGAGCTAGTTTTTACCCTGATACATTGCGTAGTTGATTGAAAGAGCTACAGAACATTTCCACTCTCTGGGCAAAACATAGTCCAGTTCCTGCATCGTGCGGCTCCAATCGTTTCCCATTCATGAAATGGGCAGTTTCACTGTTGGCGTGTAATATATGCATTAAATAATAATAAAAAATATATTTTAATTTAATTACTAGCCCTTGCAACGAACCAAATCTTCTTCAATACAAAATAATATTTTCTGGTATATCTTTATTTTTTGTTCACAAATTGAATCGGTTTGTTTTTTCCCGGGCATACCATATCACTCCAATTCAATAAAGTTTTCGCCCTCGGAACGCTCTGTATGTTGGGATAAATAGTCCCCCCCCCTTACCCTTCTCTCTCTTTCACCAAACCCTCATCCTACCAACCTACATTCAACCGACTTTAAGAGATAGGGTAATATATTGACAAAAGGCTGACAAAAGGCAATGGAAGAATATTTCCGGTTTCTGTTCAAATCAAAGGTTGTTAATAAGATGGGGTCAGATGGGAAAGCGAGTTAGGCCTTGTGGTAAGTGACGTCATTGATTTTTGGAGCTCGTTTACAATAGATCCATACATAGAGCTTTCTGTTCGTCTCCATTACATCAACATATACTGTATACTCGGCTAGTAACCAGGTTTATTATTGTCAGGATATAAAGTTTCATTGATCATGCCTTAGGCCCCAAAAGATAAGTATGTGTGTATGTTCAGTATAAGGGGTAGCGATGATGATAACGCTAAATCAGAACAAATTTATTTCTCTTTGTCTTAGATCCAATCAGATTGGATGTATTGGACTACTTTTTTACCTAAATATTTCCCTCTCTCAATACACGCAAATTCAGGTACACTTTCAATAAATTCAATCTTCCTCGTTCCTAGTAAATTGGCGTGTAAGCCGAATGGGTAGTAAGATACGGTATTAAAATACTAGTCTAGATATAAAGTTTTATTAAATCTGGGAATGGAAAAACTAATTTTAAAATAATCCGTATTGCACCCAGTTGAGATGAGAACAATGCCAACGGCGACAAATCCCAGCGTGAGTTTATCGCCTTAGACCGCTCAAACACCGCTATGGGATGGAGATAAGTTCATGTTATTTACCTTATTAGCGTCTGTTCACTGAACACGGTTTGACCTGTCCACTAAGACACCGAGAACATTCCAGACAGTTCTAGTGTATATACAATGGTGTGTTAGCACACATAATAGTACAACGTTTAGATGTAAATGATCTGACATTACTAGTTCAGGTAGATATATATTTCTATCAATAATAATATGTTATGTTCGGTTGACGCTGTGACAATTTTTTTTTCTTTGATTGATTATTAAAATTTATTAAGATTTCCGTAAAATAATTTTTTTCACGCCCTCTCCATTGTTGAGTAATAGTAGCGAGGTACTGATTTAACTCTACCTTTCGTAATTTCGTCAGACCACTTGTTTCACGATTACTGCCAAAAGCGTGGACCAATTTTAGCGAAATATGATACAAATATTCGTTGAGCTTAAGCCAATAAATGACGTGTGCATATTGCATATGGTAATCAGGTATCTGTCTCAAAATGTCGGACACTCAGAACCATAGGAAATATTTCAATTTGAAATCAAAAGAAAAATGTTAAGACTGTCTTTAACGGTGATAGAATGGAGGGAGTGAGCTCTACTGTTCACAGAACTACCAATATAACAGTTTTAAAATAAGCTCTACGTGTATTAGAAGAAAGACGTACTTTACCGTGAAGTTGTAGCGATAAACCCGTTGTGGCTTGAGCTGGCAAATGTCCCGCCATGGCGCAATGGCCTTGATGAGAAATACTCAGTCTTGATTGGATGGTTGGAACTAGGAGGAGGAGGGGTGGGGGGAGGGAGTACTTAAGTCGTAAAATGTGTATCGTAAATTTATATATTTGGCTTATTTTAATACTAAAATTTGCCCATGGATTTATTCGCATTTAAGTCGGGTGAGTTAACATTTTTCCCGAAAATCATCTAAATTACTAAAAACAGAATTTCAGACAAGAATGAGGCGAGGAGATATTTTATAAACCAAAGATGCCACACCTTAACGACTACCAGTATTAAGGAACCAAAATATATTGTTTACATCTTTAAAGTCCTTGCATCAAGATATGAAAGCGTTCACGAAGGTTTTTTTTGCAATGAACACCAAAATAAATAGTTTATATTTACCAACTAAGAAACAAAAATAGAGAAAATTTAAATTAGTTAGTGCCCTATCACACGAAAGAAAATTGTGATTTTGGTTTAATACCAAACAGTAAGCGAGTATATTACTCTTAGCGCTATCGAATTCGACTCAAGCGACATCTTTAAATGCCAGGAAAAATTTAAGCCTACTCGAGACCAATGCTTTATGCATCCACGAAGAAACACAAACAGCACCTCCTCCACTGACCGAATCAAATGACATTTTTGGTACCCCGGCCTAGAAGCTGCAACGTATGTTTACTGCTTACGCCCGGTGTTTCGCTCAATGATGAGATAGCTTACTCTGTTCCAGTAAAATAAGGAGCACGACAGAAAGTCCCGTATCGACCCAGTGAATACCAGACACAACATTGAATGTAAGGTTTTATTACATTTATAGATTTGAGAAAATGATGATTAATTATCAATTTTTATTCGAGCTATTGATTTTATGACATATTTCAATTCAATTTAAAAGGTCATTGTAATCACTAATGTTTACTGACTTATGGAGAAAAAAATCAAATGGTTAAGTGTTAAAATAGTATTTTTAAATATCTGCATACCTTGTCAAAACTCACATTGAATTTTATTTTACCCAACTCTTCATAAATAATGTAATCGTATCTGAAGTTTTGCTGGTGAGTTATCCAAGCTGCTGGAGTGGCAGTTTTGGTGGAGTGTCAGTTCTGGTGGAGTGTGCAGTTCTGGTAAAGTGTGCAGTTCTGGTGGAGTGTGCAGTTCTGGTAGAGTGTGCAGTTCTGGTGGAGTGGGCAGTTCTGGTGGAGTGGGCATTTGGTGAGTGGGCAGTTCTGGTGATGGCATTCTGTGGAGTGGGCAGTTCTGTGGAGTGGGCAGTTCTGTGGATGGATTGTAGTTGGTGTTAATCAATTTAAATGTTTTAACAACGAAAACTCAAGGTGCGAATGGACCCATAGCAGGAAATGTGGTGAGTTAGTATCCAACATCCATTCGTAATCGATTTAAAAATCCGAAGTACAAGAGCATACATATTGTCTTTTCCTCTGCAGTACAAGCACATAACATTATTCGCCATTCTTGTTCCTCCTCAAAATATCCAAATGTTCTGTGATCGGATTATCGCTACTCTCACCCAACTCGTATCGACTGGTGGCTGCGATGAAGCCGCGTCTTGTAAAACACCCTGTCTCATGCGCTAATGCTACCGTGATTTGGTGTGGCTGTAGCCATGCGACTCGAGCCGCAGTCGCAAGTAGCTATCGCTAGCTTGGAAAACTCACCTTAATTAAAGATGTCTTCCTCTTGGTTTTCTCTCACCCCCAACCTTTAGCTCTACTATTTTTCATTCCTTTTATCTCTTTACTTTAGAATCTCTACTAATTAAACACAGCAACAAAGCACTGTCATATTCTTTTGTCTCAAAGAGAAGTTAAAAAAAAAGATAAGAATATAGGCTATCTTCGCTTGAAGTGCATTAATTTTAGACTTTGAACAAGAAGTGATTGGATTTCATCCAACTAAAGCAATTATTTGGATTAAACCTGGCTGCTATTTTCTTAAGTAGAGTTTTTTACTTAATGGATTGTAAGTCTTGATATCAAAATTATATATATATATATATATATATATATATATATATATATATATATATTTGTAAGTCTTGATATCTAAATTATATATAATCTTGTATGCTTATTATTATTATTAGTATTAGTATTATGTGTTTAATCTTACGACAGGTCCATTACTTTTGTCAGAGAGCTTGGAGCACCAACGTGCCTTTTCCTCTACCTCCTTGTTCAGCTTTCAGAATTTTCTTATTTCCTTCAATTCATCTGATATTTGAATCCTCCTTCTTCCTAAGCTCCTCTTTCCCTCAACCTTTCCTTCTATGACGTTCAGAAGACAATTCCTCCTGAGGATGTGATCGATCCAGTTTGCTGTGTGCTGAAGAATCACTCCAAAATGGTTCTCTTCTCACCCACTCTTCTTAGTACGTCTTCATTTGTCACCCTGTCTGTCCACCTGATCTTCTCAAGTCTCTCCAGCACCACATTTTAAAGCTCTCTAAGTATTTCTTTTCCATTTTCCTAAGAGTCCAAATTTCTGCTACATAATGTGTAATACTCCAAATGAAGCTTTTCATCAATTTATTCTCTAGTTCTAAACTCACTTGCTGGTCAGCAGTAACCTATTCTTGTTGAAAGCTTCCTTGGCTGTGGTGATCCTCGACCTAATTTATCTAGTGCAGTAGGCATCCTTTGTCCGAAGACTTCCCAGATACTTGAACTGCTTTATGTTTTCCAACTTATGGTTTTCAATTTTGATTTTCAGCGGCTCTTCATTTTTTGAAATCACCATAACTTTTGACTTTTCATTGATGATTTCCATGCCATATCTCTCCCTGTCTCCACTAATAGGTCCATCATTTCCTGCAACTACCCTTTATTTCTGGACAGTAATGATAGATCATCCATGTATTTATTATGTCGATGACGCGTCCTCCTATCTTGAAATTGCCATGAACCTCTTGGGCTTCCCTGACCAGCCACTCTTTATACAAGTTGTACAGACTGGGTGACAAAAAACATTCCTGCCTCACTCCTCTTCCTATCTCAGGTACAAGTTTGCAAACAGCCAACTGTATCCATTTTATGCCATTCTCCTTGAGTTTTCCACCAGTTTCTTCCATTTCACTCTATCAAACGCCATTTTCCAGTCGATGAAACGGATTGAATTGAATTTGAGGGGTTAAAAAATTCCAATGATTAGTTATATTAGCTGTAATTTAACGATCTCTAATATTTATAAAGCGAGATATCCTCTGAAATGTTTCTAAGCCCAATGAACTGTATCAATTAACTGTTTAGTTATGAACGAATGCTAGATTTATTTGTTGTACTTTGGCTATTGTAACTTAATCATTTGTGTCTAAAAGATAGTATTCTGTCTCTTTTAAACCCGACCTTGATCATCACTCAGAAATAAGTCAGATTGGTCACAATAAAAATAACAAATACAGCTCTATGAGAGAGTGAGACATGAATAGCGTTAGGCGCTGAATCCGTAAACAACAATCAATGTAGAACAATAATATAAGAGGTATGTGGGACGTCTTCCCAAGCTTTCAAATTGCGACACAAAATAAATAATACAATCTGCAGTACAATTGACCTTCGTACAAATTTCAAGATGATAATAATAATAATCGATAGTTAAAAGCAAAAACAAAGTACTAGTCATGTGAAAAAGATATTTACTTGCCACCTCCGGCGGTTCTCAAACCGTCTGAACAGTAGACAATGAGTTATCAATAACATTTATCTCCCCAGCCGTAATTGGGCATAATGGAAGTAAACAACAAAGATCTAATTTAGAAACATATCCCTTAACTGGCAATCGTATTAACGTTAATATTAATCAATAATAAATTATCTTCCAACAAATAACAAGTGATATAATCTTTAAATGTACAAAATCGGAAGAACTAAAGTATAATGCTGCCAGAATTAACAATTGACCAAAGATGGCTGTACTCCAAGATATAAGCCCATCTGCGAAGCGGATGAAACAGAACGTAAGTTAAATAATAAAAATAGTTCTCCCAGAAGATCGCAAATAAATGTTAGCCAAACAGTCTGGTCAAACCGTGTAAAGAAATTAATTTTATCCATGGTCTACAAGCAAATTAAGAGACCAGTTACAGTTAATAAATGATAAATTAGATATAAATAGTCCAGAAAGATAATTTTGAATCATGAGCAGCCAAACGGAATTTTGAATGTACAGACGTAAACCTATTCTAGGACCAAGGTTTCTCACCTAGTTATCGCAGTGTAATGTTTATCGCGTAATGTGTACCGGCATTACAGAGCGAGGTCATTATATACCAGACAAATGAACTTGTGTTCTCAAGGAACCGAGGGAGAGGTGTGAGGGGTAGCAGTCTTCTTGAACATGCTCAAACAGTCCACGCGTTTTTTAACTCGCGCCAAACAATAGTTCTTTAATTAATGAACACTGCCGATAGCGCGCATCCAGTTCACGCATATCGTCCGTCTTCTTTTTTCTAGGGCGCGGCACTATACTCGTGGCGAGCAGCGAACCACGGCCTCTCGAGCTAGTTTGATGTTCACAGTGCCGCGATGTGTTAGTGGAGTGGAGCCGAGGTCAACTGGAGCCGGAGTGGTGAGCCAAACAATCACTTTTCTTTAGGTGCTGTAGCAGGGAAGTTAAAATGACCACTTTAGATTAATAAAACACATACACACATATATACATATACACGTCTATTCATGTATATATGTATTTTCAAAAGTATATTTAAAGTTGAGTAGGCCTACATAGGATGAGTCGCAATTGGAACAAAAAAATATGCTACATCTTTGATGGTGTAACTTCTAAAGACGAGCGTAAGACACAGTAAGAAGAAATCCTGGAATGACGCATCATGTACAGACAGACCAAGTGTTGTTTGAGTGAGAGTGTAGTAGTATAGGTGGTTGAATATATAGATGTTTGATAATAGAAGTATGTAGCCACCGACTGAGAAATGACGTCATATTGGGAGTAGAGTTGTAGGGGCGAGTTATCACTAGACAGCATAGCTATATTATACTACATACCACTCAAACCGTACTTAGCTTCGTTTTAGCATACCCCCAAAGTCATCAACCAGTTATTGGTGACCTGGTGGTCTAGGGGTAAGGTGTCAGACTTCTATGCTGGCGGCCGGGGTTCAATCCCAGGTCCCGGCAAAGATTTATCTGATTACCAAACCCTTCCTTCACCTCTGACAAGACATCTTGTGAATGTGGGGAATGCCAGGCCTCCACCGTGGTTCGGATTCCACGTTAAACTGTAGGTCCTCCATTTCATCTCACTATCACCCTACCATTACACATTAGCGTAACTGCGTATAACCCGAACGGGTAGTAAGACGCGGTGCTAATAATAATAATAACATCAACCAGTTGTTCGGATTCCTGGTACATCTTGTATTCCGCTGCGGAGAGGAATACTAATGCGTAGCTTTGTGGAAGAAAACTTTCATACATAACGTGAGTTTTCCTTTATTTAATATGTATCTTAATATATAAAAAATATAGCTTGACTTGCTTGTGTAGCTATTTAATTGTAAAAAAATGCATTTACTAAATTGGTCAATATTTCACTTTAATTCACGTAGTGCCTTCAAACATAACCAAAATGACTGAAGCATTGCTCAACTGAGTGATATATAACTTTGACTAGATGCTACTGAGGCTTATTTAGAATTTAAATGTGATATTACTGTCACATGACTAATTAGCCTATAGGTACTCTTAAAATAATATTTATGAGAAAAATCAGCAATAGTTAACGCCCCTCTTAAATAAAAACCACATTTGGTGTTACCGGTACTTTTTTAAAGAAGAATATGTTGCCCCTTGAATTCTTTCAATATATGTTCATACTGTCCTAATGGAAACACTCATTCAAATTATTGTACTAAATTGAAATTTTTAAAAAATGAATCGATTTCTCTCTCTCTTTCTGTTTGTTGTTGCTAAGCGTTGTTTGTTTCAATTTGAGCGGTTGAATCAATATTAATTCTGGTTATATAGCGTAGCTCTATGGGAACTGCTATATTTATATAAAAAAAAGAAATGTCCATACAGTGAAATAATCTCGCAGTAGATTACAGTACAATGCAACTCTCATGGGGTTTTCTGCAACAACAGTTTCCAGTGCGGTGCTCTGGAGGAAGAACGGACTAACTACCGCATCAACTTATAATTACAATTTTGTGTGCATCGTCGTAGACTAGGTTGGAGTAGCTTTCATTGAAAAAAATAAAAAAACGTATGTCGTGTTTTAAAATCCATCTGGTATATTCTAACATTCCCGCTAACTAGGTAAGAATAAATAAACAAGAGGAATTGTACCAGAATTTTCATGGAGAGAGCGTGGTGACAAACCATTATGAAATAAACTCATTAAGCCCGGCTAGGATTAGAATACCAACCTCTAAGTCACCGGAAAGCAATATCGCTCGAGACCTACGCCTTCTTCCTCATGTCCACTGGTGTAGCGTCTTACCACATGTCCAGGGTATACGCATATATGATACTCACTATTAGGGGGTAGGGATCAGGAAGGAAGCTTTTAGACATAACTTACTCGCATCAGGTGCAAGGAGAGTGGGACTTCATTTAAGGGAAAAACATCCTAAATAGACCCTACCGGGACTCGTAACCCCAATCTCCTCATTATCAGCAGGCCAGCACAACACGAGAGTTACGCCTCGAACCATTTGACCACTGAAGCAGGTCAAGAGAAATTCAAATTAAATGTTTAAAAGTCTCACTCTTACTTTTCAACCTATTGATAAGATTCAACCAGTCTTTGTCCCCGCGAAGATTTATATAGTTCTTACTTTGTCCACTACAACTAACCAGAATGTCCAAAGATAGCTACAGCTAGCTAATAATTGAAGCAACAGAAGAGTTCACATTTTGATAGTTGAACTATACACAATTTCCCGTTCTCCACCTCCACTTCTAATTGTAACATTAGCTATACTAGCTAATACTACAACAGGAATGAAAATAGATAGGCTTATAAAAATTGTATCGCATCATAAATGTTAAATATTAGAGTGGGAATTTGAATTTACCAAACATGTTTACAAAATATATTTGCTAACATTTTTACAGTAAAAAATAAAGTATAAATCATTTATAATATTTGACATGTTCATATTAGTTTATTGTAAGGACAGATCTTGGGAGGTGTGTACAGAATAACCTCTTCGTAAATATATTACTTTGAACATAAACGCAAATTTGTATTTGTTTAGAAAAATTCAACATGAATTTAAAATATTTAATCAAGTCAACTAATTGTCATCAGCTGTAAATAAAAAACATTTCACGGCATTGAGATTATTTTAAAATAGGATTATTGATCTTTCTTCCTATTTTAACACATTCTTCGTGGTCCACCAAATACTTGTTTAAGTTTGAATAACCCTCTAATAAATACCCACTTCACTGGCCAAATGGTTTAAGGTGTCACTCTCGTGTTAGACTAGGCTGAAAGGGAATGGGGGATATCGGGGCTCGATTCTCGGTCGAGTTTACTGAGGGTGGTTTTAATTAAACGGTTTCCCACTCTCCTTCCATGCAAAAGTTGGTGTATTACCTCTAAAATATTTCCTTGGTCATCTCCAGCCCATTATAGTAATTATCATGAACAGAAAGACATATCTTTAGGCATTCCATGCAACGCCAAATTTATTAATGACTTAGTAGTTAATATAAAGTATAAGAATGAGGAAGGAAATCTTGACAAAGTACAAGCGCATTAGCGTAGGGAGAGGATGTGAAACCCACAGTGATAAATCACATTTGGAAACTCTTCACAGTTGCACTGGTATGGGACTCGAACCCCGAACTCTTTATCAAAGGTGATCAAGCGCTATGAGATCGCAGCGCCTAAGACAACTCGTCCACCGCTGCGAGTATCCTCTTTATAGGTCAACATTCCAAACACTCCTCGAGGGTAAGAAGGTGAACAAAGTATCAACCGTTGACAACAAGGTAAATGTTGAAGACCCTGACAATGTTCTCTTGCGGTGAACTAAATACCAGGGGATCACGAACACGGGGAGGTAACGAGGAAGTGATGAAACAGCAGGAGAGAGAGAGAGAGAGAGAACATATTTCATGTTGGGAATAAAATGTTGAGATATTTTGTCCGCCCTCCAAGCACGCTTATCCACTTAGAGACGCAAGAATATTATCTCGGTTATTGTCTAGCAGCCATGTCCGAGGAGCTCTCGGTTGCTGCAGTCGAGTTGTTACCAAGTCTTACACAACTATCCAATGGACAGCACATGTTCGACCCCAGTCGGGGACTCTAGGGTTGGGTTTCCACCACAAGTCGAGCCACACCCGATAAAAGGAATTATCAGTCATTGGTACAGGTACCCCGAGAATAAATGGCTTAAGAACTAGAACCGGAATTGGAATGTGTGTATATAGAGTTCTTATCGATTCTTAAAGGTTCTAACTTTGTGTAACTATTTTCTGTACTAGCATTTTATGCCCTTTTTTTTTTAACTTAATTTTATTTTGAAATACTCAATTTTCCATTCTCTCAGGAATGTTTGTCAAGATATTTTGTATTTCTTATATTAATCAAATTACTCAGCATATATCAGTATTTAACACCACCTGGTGATTTTTATCCAGATAAGTCTAGGTATTAGAGCAAAAGGAAATACTGCTTTACAAATATTAGTAGAAGTGAACTTTATTTTAGGATAAGCTAGAATTGTTCTCTGAATATTTTATTCAAATATTAATTTCTATATTTTAAGAATGTGCTAAATTTTAAATCAAAATTAAATCGTTGAACTGAATATTATCACCAACATTTTAAAGGTTTCAAGACTTGAGAAACTATCAGGAAATGTACACTGCACCTATTAGAGTGAAATTTGAAATTCTTACATCTCAAAGCCTTTCCTGGAATACAGAATGTATAACTATAATTTGGAGCTTTTTGAAATGGGAAGTAAAAGCATTCAGTCTACCAAAACTATAAGAAATGACTACACAATTTGAAAGGAACCTTACACTCATGGATAATAAGCTACAATCAAGCTGGGGGAGGAGGAAATGCAGGCTAGGGGTTAATTCCCCCTCCCCCAAAGTGGACAAATTCTTTAGGTGTCAATCATGCACAATCCCGAAACTTGCTCTTGGCCTATTTACACTCTTTGGCTCCAAATATATGTGCGAACATTTTTTCTCTGCTACGCACAACATTAAATATAAGTATTGAATCAGGCTAACAGATGCAAGCTGTTTGAAAGTTAAAAAAAAAAAATCACTTGAATTTCTTCAATTTACCTTTTCGAATTTTAAGTTTAAGAGTCTCACTAATTGTGTACCCGTAATTTGATATCTAAGTAAATATTGCTACTTTTGGAATATCTTCTTGATATATCATATTAAAATATGTTTGTGGCTCCTAACATTTTATTTTTTGCTAGTTTGTCTCTTCTCTAAACCTTTTATCATTTACCTGGATGCGCTTGATATAACGCACGCTCGTTTCATCTAGGAGTGCAGAATCTCTCTCCCCCCCCCCCCCCATCCCATCTCGCATAAAGTTAAGATTAAATAACTTCGACATAACCGGGATTAGAACTGATGTTTCGGAGCTGGTTTCTCATCACAGTGAATCAATGAAGCGTTATAATTTATTTAAAACAATATTAATTGCTGTACCTAATATTATAATAAAATATTTACCAAAACTATCCCCTTCCTTCCAAATGTAATTCCTACTAAGATCTTGATTTTATGTCCCCCCAAAGCAAATTTCTAGGTACGCCAGTGATAGAACTACTTTGTATATAATAATTCATAGTTTTATCAACATCCAATCAATAACATCACAGAATCACAATACTTGTGTTGAAATAGTGTTTTTATATTTATTTATAATCTAGATCTACGGATTTATATATCTATAACCATATCCACAGGAATCCCAGGATATTTCCACAAAGAGCTATAATTTAACAGTAGTAATAAGTTCCATACATACTTTGATAACACATGAAAATTCAGCTGCGATATTTTTCCGAGTGTTTTGTCTAATAAGTAGGTCTGGTTGTGGTCTGACTCGTCAAACTATTTGCTGATACCAAGAACAAAATGTTCACTTTGATCAAATTAACAACTGTTTAAAATATTATCTTAACAGTATGGTTTTAGAATACGTTTATTAAACACTGAAAATTAAACTAAATTAATTTAACCAAAAAATAACAACAATTTAACAAATTGCAAATGGACGCGAAAACAAACGCCGACTACGATTGGAGGAACAATTCAGCACGATCACTTGGACTCGGCTTCAAACTTTTCACGTGCTATATTTTCCGACAAAGGATATTTCCCGGCCGTCACATAAGCGACGTTGTCGATTTGAGCGCGCGTCTAATACTGGCTCGCCAGAGAGTGCTAGGCGTGTAACTGGCGCCTCCAGCGGAAGGCGAAGGAACTTTTTAACACCTCATCGATTACACTCACACAAGAATTCCTTTTATTTACCCAAGCTGTGACAGATTATACATGTTATTTCGTGCCATTATTTCTTTCAGCGTTTATCTTTCTACAGATGACATGTGCTTTGGTTTAAGGAGGCACGTGCCTTGCTTATCCAAAGCTACGACGCTGGGAAAGGCCTCGTCTACTGAAATCTCTTCTTATTCTATTATTGGTTTCTTCCCCCAATACAAGGGTAAAAAGGTGAAGGCCTCAACATTAAACAAATATTTTCTTTTTGCAGGTTTCAACACTATAATTTATTTATTTACAGAATGAACTTTAAAAGCTCAATGTTTGATGTATTATTTAAATTAGGAGCCACTATCATCACAATAACTAAACTTATAATTCTGAATGAAGCCACTATATTCGCTGCCATCTAAGGCCGGGCGTGGTACCATTCACCCACCACGTGGACAGACCATCATGTCCGTCGCCACGTGACGTGTGGTTTGTTGATAGCAAGGATGTCGCTCAGTTGGCTCTGTGCTATATCTTCACCACACCACAGACACACCATCTTCATGAGCACTCTGTCCTGACTAAGGGTCTTGTTTATATTTTGAAATATAGCAATACTGGGATTAATATAGATCTAAGCTAGTCTACCACAAATACATGGCTTAACAGGGCTACGACAAACAGTTGTGAAATCATTCTAAATTTCATAGTAGTGTGGATGGATGCTTTAGAACGTTCATTCCCAGAAATCTATGACGTTATTGTGAGGATATGTTCCCTAGAGAGACTAAACATTCTGCTCGGTAGCATCACAGGCATAGCTAGACGGAATCAAATAACCAAATATATTATTATGCTTTTAGTGAGGAATACTCCAGCTAGATACGATATTATGAAAATTGAAAAATGACATGGGACGATTCCTGGATAGCTCACTGTTTCTATTAAAACTACTATATAATGATGGTACAATACCTTTAAATTCACCCTCGTCATCCTAAAAGATGGCTTAAGTGGGTTGTAGGCCAGTACCATAGTTATAACATCTAAATACAGATATTTAAATGATGCTAATATTCCATATTCTAGTGTGAAGCACATAGTCACTTGTTGCTCCGAGTCTCCTGCATTGCAGGTGCGTGTGCCGTTATTTTATTTAGCACCGTGCACTTACAAAGATGAGCCCTGGGACAAGTGTATTATTTCCCCCAAGAATGTGAGCAGATGCGCTGACTTGTTCCTTGGAGGAACATATATCTCACACCCTCCTTGTCTGACATGCCAACTGGGAAATGTTTGATTCAGAGGTTCCCGTCCTTTGTTCAGGCGTAAAGTATACAGTTCAATACTTATACACTCAAAATTAATATTCACCCTTTAATTTGTCTCAAAATTAGGACATGAATACGGTAGGGAAATGCATGCTATTACTCTGTCAGTAAGTTGTTGACATCTCACCTTCTGTCCAGGAATGTAAAACTCAGAATATACAAAACAATAACTTTACTGTGGGTGTGAGACATGTCTCTTACCTTACATCACGAAAACTAATACAATGTGTTCGAAAACAATGTGCTTGGGAAGATATTTGGTCCAAAGAAGGACCAAGATGCTGGGGAGTGGAGGTTTCATAATTATGAGTTACAGACCCTGTACACATCACAAGACATTGCTAGGATAGTCAAATCTCGCCTATTAAGGTGGGCAGGACATGCAGCGCGAATGAGAGTTTCTTCACCCAAGTTCAGGTATTGACTGGCGAATTTAATGGGCAGAGACCATTGGAAAGAACTAGATGTAGTGAGTAACATTATAATGGATCTGAAAAGATGGGTTCAATGAGGTGGACTGGATAGAACTAGCTCAAGATAGGGATAGGGTGCAATGAGGTGGACTGGGTAGAACTAGCTCAAGATAGGGATAGGGTGCAATGAGGTGGACTGGATAGAACTAGCTCAAGATAGGGATAGGGTGCAATGAGGTGGACTGGGTAGAACTAGCTCAAGATAGGGATAGGGTGTAATGAGGTGGACTGGATAGAACTAGCTCAAGATAGGGATAGGGTGCAATGAGGTGGACTAAATGGAACTAGCTCAAGCCCGGAATATATACCGTACTTTTGTAAGTGCGGCAGTTACTAAATACGATACAGAAAGTAAGCAATATTGTGCTCATCGCTATTAAGAGGAAGAAAAACATGTTTGGTAACTAGGAGAGGATCTATGTTAATTCAATCGATGTCCAATCAGCAGCTTCCTTCTTTATATCCTGAAACATCATTTCTTTTCCTTGTTTGAGGTCATCCATCAGTTTGAATTGGTCGTCATATTACTCCAATTCTTTCTTTCTCTTTGCCTTCTATGACAGTTCAATAAGCCATTTCTTCTCTTAATTTTGCCATCCAAATGACTCTCCTCGTAGACTCCCCTGCATTTTACTGATTATTTTTAGAACGTATTCTCCTCTCAGAACAAATTATGTTTCAGAGAACGTTCACTCAATGTACCCTGAGAGGCGTTGTTTGTCATCCTGATAGATGACCCTATTACGCCATCTTACAAGATAATCCACAGGGAAATGAGGGATACCTGTTGCCTTTTGAGGTGCTCTGTGCGGCCTTTTCACATATTCGGTCAATTATGTATCTTCCCTACACTTTTTCAAACGGCATGAATTTTAATTAATTAAAATGAAAATGTTGTTATATATTTTAAAGCATAGAGTTAGAATTGACAGCTCTTACCTATCTTTCTATCTCTATATCTATGTTTGGTGGACTATTATAAATATATATGGTCGTTGGACTATCATATTATTAATTTGTCATTAGAGACTACCATGAACTCGAAGGACAACGTCAACATGAGTTTATTTCCTCCCATGTGGTGCGTATTGTGTATTATCGTTTAGTGAAAGCTGAATTAGTACAGGTTATTGTTTAATACATTAAATAATTGAAATAAAAACCAACAACTCAAACTTGCCAAACAAACAAATAATAAAGGAAGAGAGAAATGAGGAATGGAAGCTGCAGTTTTACATTTATTGGTTCGCGATACAAATCAGAAAATAAGACTAGAACCAGGTTGTTTGCTTGTTACTTCCCAAAAATACATTCGTTTGAATGTAGCTAGATAATTACTATTTGTTATTTTATCAAAACGTACTGTACATGAAGTGTGTGGCTCTAGAAGTAGTCCGTAAGTTCCTTCCAACGCCCAAAGGTTTCCCACCTCTGTCGGTAAAGTGAGTGTAGTTGATGAAGCACTCGCTCACACCTGAGAGTGAGCCCTTGAAATAGATTGGCTAGGCAACCCCTCGAACATCTAAGTTAGGGTTCAGCACAAACACTCAACACAGCTAATATGAGACCTTATCCTTATAACTCTCTTAGAGTACTTTGCCTACATTGCTGCATTCACGAACATTCTAGCTCATTTAAATTGCCACAGGATCCACAACTTTAGTTTAGTCTGCTTACTATACTGAGGTCCATATTTTGATTCCTCACGACAGTCAAAATGAATCATTCCTCAAATTAGTGCTTCCCACTTTCACAGTGATCAGTCTGGGGAATAAGTATTGCGTCTGTTTTAGAATTAGTTTGATTGTTAAGTTGTAAGCTGATATAATAATAATTTGGTTCAGAAAGTGCACATTAAGTTGCCTTAGTAAAAATGTTTTGCAAAATATACAACGTTAGCTTTACGAAAGTATGTGATGATTCAAAGTTTTTGATTTATTGTGTTTCTTTCATTTGTAAATAGTTTGAATTTATATTTGTGATATTCAGTTTAGTGGAAGTATTGTAAAAACACGTGAACTGTGTGGTTTATTTGTAAGTGAGGGAATCTTATAATATTTCCAAAACGAGCCAAACATGAAATATTTAAGACTATAATTAAATAACAAACAATAGACACTGACATATTTACAACACAAGTTGACACAGCTTACTATCCGGGTAAATGTAATGACGTCATAAATAACACAAAATAACGTTTCAAACATCAGATGTAGTCGCTACTGCACTCACAATCATCAATGTCATCTTTAATATTATATTCTCTTTCCCACGTGGATCAATTTTCTCAAACACGTTATAGAACTGTGAGCGCGGTCCCATGAGCGCACACACGTACACACACGCGCGCACACACACACACACACACACACACGCTACACCAGTCCAGTCCAGAGAATCCTTCAATCCTGTAAACGGATCATAAGCTGCACTATACACTAAGATACCAAACGTTTTTTAAAACATACCGATAATGTTTTACACTCTATCGACGCGTGAATGTGGGTACATTTACTCTAAAACTCACCTGAATAATTACTACTCAACAAGTGTATTCATTTATCATTTGGTTGGTGGTATTTAACATGCGCTTTATAAACCGACTGATTATATAAGCACACAACTTAAAAACTAGCTTAAATCTAAGGCAGACACAACATCCTGCACCCAGCCGTTAATTCGTCACTGTGATAGGGGAACCTACATTTTCGACCATGCCAGGATTCGATACCAGGTCTCTCCACTCATTAGACAGACACGTTACCGACTGAGCTAACGTATTAATGTATGCGTACAATACAAACTGGAACCAGCTGATTATTAACATATTGACTGGCCTCTTATACAGCGGTCAGCGCTATTGATACTGATCTAGAGGTCCAGGTTTCAATTTCCGGTGATACTATATGTATTTTTCCCGAACTGGGAACATTTCCTCTGGTCACCATGGTCTGGTTAGTTAGGTATAAGATCTCCACTTCATCATCTGATTGCGGGTATGACGTGTAGACAGGCCCCAAGGTACGCCCTGGGTGACGTCATGTTCCTACAGAGAGGCTGGAAGTCTACATACAGGGGCACCAACTAGATACTGCAGCGCTCACGGTCAAATATGACATTATATTTTAATTTAGAGGGGATGGATGGATATTTTAAAATTAATGTCATTACTGGAGTAAGGATAAGAATGGTGTGGTTTGAGAAAATTAACCCGTATTTGCGCGAAGGTTGGTTGAGAAATCATTCAAGAAAAAGCACCTTCAGTATATCTATAGCTGTCCGTGAGTCGAACCCCGATCTTTCCATCACAAGATGAGTCTCACACTTAGTCCGCACACCCATATGTGTATAAAAAGTAATTTGTTTTCCTCCACAATATATTGATAAGTTGAGAGTGGAAGTGATTCAACACGTGAGGCGATATTGTGCTCTCAAGCTAACTGGTACGAAGTGTTTACATGAGCACATGTGTTAGTGACAGGGAGGTTTCTCATGTCAAGAAGTGTCACAAAGGCCTCGCCGAGGATAGAACATCAATAATGTGTCCAACTACCTTATCGTCATTATCAGTTGACAAGTAGGAGTGACACGAATAAACACGTGAGGTGGACCGGCAAGCTTCGTGCTCCTTACATCGTTACTTACTCGACATTCTACAAATTCTCACTTGATTTATTAATTAAAAAGTTAATCTGTAAAGTTATTAAAAACTTCTAGTAATACTGCCTTATGGATTGATATGTAGTTTGGACTAAGAATGTAAATACAATGATTATTGTAATGTTTTTATTTCCGCCATTGCGGGTGCCAACAAGAATCTCCAGTTTTCTAATAATGGTTTCCTTAACTAACAACACTCTTTGTTGTCTGGTATTTAGATAAAGTTATCCCCGACATCAACAGTCCGGTATATCTAGAGAGTGACGCCTTAGACCATGAGATCATAAAATCGGGTCAGACAAGTTGGTGAATACAATCAATATTAAATAATTGTATTGTTTCTAATAAAAAATTAATAGCTATAGCGCCTGCTTCAGTGGCTGCATGGTCTAAGGTGTCGCTCTCTCAATAGACTAGACCAGATGACTGGGATATTGTGGTCCGTTGTACTGAGGTTTTTTTTACCTCAATTATTTGCCAATCGTCCTATAAGTTGTTCCATCTCTTCTTTATCTTACGTGTGCAATTTGGTGGATATCATGGGTGGGTAGTAAGACTAGGAACAAGTAACAAAAAATAAATCTAAACCTTGAACCGAACAAGGCAATGTTGTATTGCACTTTACATTTTTTATTACCCCGTCTTATTGCCGATTAGGCTGTACACTAAGATCACGGTAGTGGAAGAGAAAGGTAGAATTCTACAGTAAATGTACTCACACTTGCGTGGTAGGATAGTGAGAATCCGTCTAGGAAAATCTTTCCTAACCTAACCAACTAAAACTAGGCCTACCCCCGGATATCCAGTTAACACAAAAGTGACGCGTTAAATCATGCGACTGACGATGCAGATCAACTTAAATTTAAATTTAACCTTTATCATGATAATACACTTTATAATTAATTTTTAATAATACATATTTATTTAAGACCCTAGGCAAATAAAATCTTGGAAAATTAAATGTAACGTATGCAAAAAGAAGATAAATATTATTACTCTCTGCAAGTGTCTCCTCTCTTGACTTTCTGACGTGCATATTTTTATATGGCCTTGTTTTTACTTTATCTTCACTCTTTCTGTCTTGATGTCGCTCGTGAATTTTTAATATTTCCATTTGTAGTGTTTTCCAGCCTATCACATGAAATGTTCTACAAATTGCCTCTAATACATTTATGGCTTTATAATCCGAGGCTGTATCATACAGGCAGGGCCTCGTCAACATTTCACCGACCCGAGGTTATACAGCAAGGGTCAGAAACTTGTTGATTTCATGGCAATTCTCAGTCAATCACTCAAGGAAAGTACATCGTCACTACAAGTAGATCTTTGAGCCTCCTAAACTAGGAAACGAACCCAAGCACTTATATATAATAGCTGACTGCCCAAAACAGCCTTGATCGGTCCCAATCGATAATAATACTATAAGAAATTTAAACAGTCTTATATGAACATTTATTCTTTATTTTCCAATAAAATTTCCTATTAAGAGTGTTGATATAAGTTTTGAAGGAAACGTTGAACTTAAGACATAACTCTAAATCTGTCTATGCCTTCGATTGTCTGTCTGTCTGTTTGTTGCCATCGAGAGGTGACTTCTTTTTCAGGGTACAGGGGATCATCAGCGAGCGAAGCATTGTTGACATTTTTTATGAATCTTCTTTGTAAGTCTCCTTGACTACGAAGAGTTTGAAAAGATCAAAAAACAAATTATAGGGCTTAATCCAGTTTGAAACTATTTGGAGAAGAGTTCCATAAACCTCCACCCACAAAGCGAATAGTGTTGTTTTAGTAAGCAAATTAAGGCAAACTGGATCAGTTCTTTGTCAACAAAAATACTGTTCTGTGAGAACATGCTCATCCATAGACAATGTGCATGTGGTGATAATGATCGATAACATGTTCTCCAATCACTAGCAATTTATTGTTGCTAGTGTAAACAGACCTGGACAGAACTCACGAGAGAAATGTCGCAATTCACTTGGCAATGTAATTGTAGCCTTACATCTGTTCAAACAACAAGTCAGCCATCAATAACTAGAGACGGATAAGTTCTGGCTAATGTGCATGAAGAGGAACATGTTCTCTCCAATACACCCCGAAATATTATCGTCTGGTTGGCCATATCTGGCCATGGCCTCATTGGATCATACTTTATATGAAAATGGACGGGGAAGAAGTGCTACCGTCAGTCAGGAAATATACCTCTCACCGTTTGTGCAAGATATCAGAACAAGTTTCGGGGCTAGAAATTTGCTTGTCAGAAATCAGTGGTCAGCAAGATGGTGAGACAGAACTCACTCCTGGGGATACAACAACACATTGACGAGCGCCTAATCTCCAGTGGCACGGGGTATCCATGTCACATGCCAGCGATACTTCCTTTTGGGTCATTTTAAGGAACGCGTCCACCGCAATTAACTGTCTCGTGATATTGTCCAGTTGAAAGCCAACATCAGACTAGTGTTGTAGCAATGTCTGTAAAGCTCCAGCGTGGATATTGTCCAGTTGAAAGCCAACATCAGACTAGTGTTGTAGCAATGTCTGTAAAGCTCCAGCGTGGATATTGTCCAGTTGAAAGCCAACATCAGACTAGTGTTGTAGCAATGTCTGTAAACCTCCAGTATGGATATTGTCCAGTTGAAAGCCAACATCAGACTAGTGTTGTAGCAATGTCTGTAAACCTCCAGTATGGATATTGTCCAGTTGAAAGCCAACATCAGACTAGTGTTGTAGCAATGTCTGTAAAGCTCCAGCGTGGATATTGTCCAGTTGAAAGCCAACATCAGACTAGTGTTGTAGCAATGTCTGTAAACCTCCAGTATGGATATTGTCCAGTTGAAAGCCAACATCAGACTAGTGTTGTAGCAATGTCTGTAAACTTCCAGAATGGATATTGTCCAGTTGAAAGCCAACATCAGACTAGTGTTGTAGCAATGTCTGTAAAGCTCCAGCGTGGATATTGTCCAGTTGAAAGCCAACATCAAACTAGTGTTGTAGCAATGTCTGTAAACCTCCAGTGTGGATATTGTCCAGTTGAAAGCCAACATCAGACTAGTGTTGTAGCAATGTCTGTAAAGCTCCAGCGTGGATATTGTCCAGTTGAAAGCCAACATCAGACTAGTGTTGTAGCAATGTCTGTAAAGCTTCAGCGTGGATATTGTCCAGTTGAAAGCCAACATCAAACTAGTGTTGTAGCAATGTCTGTAAAGCTCCAGCGTGGATATTGTCCAGTTGAAAGCCAACATCAGACTAGTGTTGTAGCAATGTCTGTAAAGCTCCAGCGTGGATATTGTCCAGTTGAAAGCCAACATCAGACTAGTGTTGTAGCAATGTCTGTAAAGCTCCAGCGTGGATATTGTCCAGTTGAAAGCCAACATCAGACTAGTGTTGTAGCAATGTCTGTAAAGCTCCAGCGTGGATATTGTCCAGTTGAAAGCCATCATCAGAGTAGTGTTGTAGCAATGTCTGTAAAGCTCCAGCGTGGATATTGTCCAGTTGAAAGCCAACATTAGACAAGTGTAGTAACAATGTCTGTAAACCTCCAGCGTGGATATTGTCCAGTTGAAAGCCAACATCAGACTAGTGTTGTAGCAATGTCTGTAAAGCTCCAGCGTGGATATTGTCCAGTTGAAAGCCAACATTAGACTAGTGTTGTAACAATGTCTGTAAACCTCCAGCATGGATATTGTCCAGTTGGATGGCTCATACCAACATCATGTTTTTCCCCTTACAAGTACGATCTCTTTTTTATTTAATTTTCTTTTATCTTGACTTTTGATTTATGGTACTTTAAACGTTTGGAAGTTATACTTTATTTACTGCCTCTTCACTATCCAGCATCTGTATGATTTATTGTTACAAAGTGTGAAGGTTCAGTGATACGTGACATACGTAGAATACATGGTTCATCATCGCTTTATGAACATATATAATTTTATACTATCGACTACAAACAATAACTATTTTTATCACCTTATATATTAGCTAGACTAATGGAGTAGGAATGAGTAAGGTAGGCTTTAAAGAAAATGTACCCGCATTTTAGTGGAGGGAGAGTGGGAAATCATTTAACAAATAAACCAGCCCATTTACCCAACCAGAGTTCGAAACCCAATCTCCTGGCACGAATAATCCAGTCATAAACATTGACGCAGTAGACAATGCAATCACCAATGTGGGTTGGAGTAATTCGAGTACACAAGACTATTTTAAGTAAGTTTCCAGCGGTTGTGTGAACGAAGTATTGAACATCGTGTCATAACCTCAAAACCTCTCGGGTCGACCCGAAAATCGAACAGATGGAATAAATGATATTAACTTTTGCTTTGATAACTATCAGTTCCTTTCACTGCTAAGTTCAAATAATACTTTTGTGTTCTTTATTCAAGCTTTTGTTTTGAGTTTCCCTCTTTCTTCTCTTAACCTTGGAAAGTTGGATTCCCTGCCTGCTGTTTGTTCGTGCACGAACAATTTCAAAACGACCTTTTGAATTCGTTACTGAAAAAAAAAAGATTAACTTAAAATACGAGTTCAAACAGAGGTTACGTGCCATTTTCTACCACAGGGTGAAGAATACTTCAATAACAAAAAACCTGGAACAAATAGTGCTTGGTAGTGTTCCACTGTAAATACAAACCTTGCTCCTTAATACCCCCAATTATTGTATTATATTTAACTACTTGTTTATTTTCTTCAAATTGAAAGTGGCACCTGGACACGGGAATCGAACCCGGGACCTTTGGCTTAGAACGCCAATGCTCCACCCACTGAGCTATCCAGGAATCGTCCCGTGCCCAGGGTCATTTTTCACTCATATTTTCAATTTTCAGCATTATGATGTCTTGATGGAGTAATCCTCACTAAAAGCATTAATAATAGCTTGACTATTTGATTCTTATTTGTTTGTAACTAGTGTTTATATTGAGTCGAAAAGGGCCTCTTCGAAAATTATTAGAGTTGTGGTATTCGTACTTTTTAGAGGGTAATGTTTAATATTTTAAAATTATAGCTTCAATATTTTAAGTGCTTAATATCGGCACTCTGGGCCTTCAGACGAAATGTCAATCCGTGAGCACCTATCCAGTCAATGTACACGTAAGATCAAATTAAGTAAATATGTTTAACTTTAGCCGAAGTATAATCTGCAATTTCTATTTGGATTTGATATTGGAATATATATTATAGTTTCTCCTTGCTTTTGAAGTGCAAATAGCATGACTACAAATTAGAATGATTAAATAAATCATGTTTTTATTTGAAAATTTTAAGTTTTCACGTTTTAAAAATTGACGAACCTCTAGAGTGGTTCCTCTACAATTTCACCAAAGATCAGCTTGCTCTCTAATTGAGAAGTAATAAAAACTATATATACATATATACAGACACCATTGTGCTTTAACAATACAGATGGGCAAACCTCGAGGAATAATGTTATCTATCAAATTATTTGTATTTCACTTATAAGGGATTTATGAAAGTTCAAGTTATATGTGGGAAAATTCTAACAATTTTTCTCAAAATATATGTTTGGGAGAGTGCTTCAAATGTTACGTAGCACTGTTTACTTATTTTTCAGGAAACACTAAACCAAGGGTTGTTTATTGATGAGAAAGAACTATATGAGACATTCTGTAATATTGTGTCGAAGGCGTTAATTGCGTTCGAGATTAACTTTAAACCATGCTTTTCCTTTATTTGTAAAAAATCAAAATAATTATTCAACAATTATTTTTCATGTAGTAATCAAGGTATTATTAATAGATACAACAAGACCCACTTATGTTGTCTATACTTATGAAATAAACTCTCTTCATACAATTCTGATAAATGGCTAGAATTGATTGACTATATTTTAAATACCAAGGCTTTATTCCATTGGCTTCATCAAGGGTGGATTTTACCATTCTCGTAAAGGTGAATGCTGGTACATATATCTCACGTATCATACTGTTACAAACCTATCTAATCAAAGGGTTCTATGAAAAAACAAGGCGAGTGTTTGTTTAGTGTGAGTGTAGTTAGAGTGACGAGATCTACATACTAGAGAAGTATGTGAACGAGAAAATGACGTCAGAGCAAAGTCTCGAATTAGGGTTGGACCAAAAAAATACTCCAACACTACACCATTACTAAAACAATAGCTAGTCTCGTTTTTTTATGTCCTAGATCATAGACATTACTAGCATTGGAGCGAAAAAGAGATAAATAATATTAACCCATTTAGTAGGTTTATCTAAAAAATTAAATCAATTTAACGATATCTGTAAAGGATTTAGCCAACACCCGCATTGTTTTTACCAACACATCGCCAGCTTTTACTGCTATGCAGTGAATTCATTTAATATATAAACTCAGATATTTCAACCTCTTCACCTCACTCATTGTTAATTTTCACCCCTGGCCCGATCCAATTTCGACCAAATTGTGAAAATCTCCCACCGGCATGAAGAGGTGAGTGGAATGTGTTTGGAATAAGAGACAGCTGTTACCGAAGGGTCAGGGACCAGCAAAATGAACTGTCGGCTCTGTGAAGTTTGTTTAATAATCCAGAAACCGTATGATTGTGAAAATAAAAACTTTAACTCGCCATGAAAATAAAGAACTTCAATTCATTATTTCTACTCTCCACTTTAATCCTTTGGTTTACCTCCTTCCACTCTATCGTATTGTTTTAAAAATTGATTTACTTAATATTTTTTTCCCCAATTAAAAAAGTGAGGTTGCAGCTAATTTTTGAATGCATTGGAATGGTTGGTTTGATAGACACGTAGTTATTCTTAATAAGGCTAATTTTATTTAGCTTCCCACGAGAGAAGTAATTAAGCGATTTAGTTAAAAATGGTGGCTTAGGCCGGAATATGATTCCCAAAACTATTAAGAATTTACTGATATAAAACTATACAAGCTACTATATATTATACTCTTGCAAGACAAATCTCTAGGCACTGGTAAAACTCTATAAAGATATAATAATACTAATGACTAGAAGAATGAGTGAATTTATTTCAAAAGATATTCCTTGCAGTCAGTCCACAGTTGGTAAATATGTATTCACAGTATTAATAATAACAATGTATTGTCTTTGTATGTAAGTACAATTTACAAACTTTAGTATGATTTATTAATTCGCACCGGTGGACACGCAGACTAAATGTTAGGCTCATTCAATTTGGTTTGCCGCTGATGCAATATTAGGGTGCAAATCCCTGCTGGGTATAACGGGAGTGATTTATTACTGAACTGATGTACTCTCTCTCTATATCTCTCCTTATTACTGAACTGATGTACTCTCTATCTTCTCCTTATTACTGAACTGATGTACTCTCTCTATCTCTCTCCTTATTACTGAACTGATGTACTCTCTCTTTATCTCTCTCCTTATTACTGAACTAATGTACTCTCTCTCTATCTCTCTCCTTATTACTGAACTGATGTACTCTCTCTCTATCTCTCTCCTTATTACTGAACTAATGTACTCTCTCTCTATCTCTCTCCTTATTACTGAACTGATGTACTCTCTCTCTATCTCTCTCCTTATTACTGAACTGATGTACTCTCTCTCTATCTCTCTCCTTATTACTGAACTGATGTACTCTCTCTCTATCTCTCTCCTTATTACTGAACTGATGTACTCTCTCTCTATCTCTCTCCTTATTACTGAACTGATGTACTCTCTCTCTATTTCTCTCCTTATTACTGAACTGATGTACTCTCTCTCTCTATCTCTCTCCTTATTACTGAACTGATGTACTCTCTCTCTATCTCTCTCCTTATTACTGAACTGATGTACTCTCTCTATCCCTCCTTTTTACTGAACTGATGTACTCTCTCTCTATATCTCTCCTTATTACTGAACTGATGAAACTCTCTCTCTATTTCTCTCCTTATTACTGAACTGATGTACTCTCTCTCTATCTCTCTCCTTATTACTGAACTGATGTACTCTCTCTCTATCTCTCTCCTTATTACTGAACTGATGTACTCTCTCTCTATCTCTCTCCTTATTACTGAACTGATGTACTCTCTCTCTATCTCTCTCCTTATTACTGAACTGATGTACTCTCTCTCTATCTCTCTCCTTATTACTGAACTGATGTACTCTCTCTCTATCTCTCTCCTTATTACTGAACTGATGTACTCTCTCTCTATTTCTCTCCTTCTACTGTACACATGCTAAACTATATCTCTATTTTCTTCCTAAGGGACATTTGAAGCATCTTTTATAAAATACAAGGTCAACAATGGAACAAAGTAAACATTGTTTGTATTTTCCATACTTGTTAGTGAGGTAATAACAGAGAGGCTTCCCGACATTTTGCACCTAACGGTCCAAACATATGAGGGTATTCGTGCACATAGAAAATTATTCTTAAAAGTTAATTAAAATTTAATACGTCGAGATTTTATTTTTACAAAATGGATAACATATTTTCTATCTGCCAGATATGCCACTTATTAAGAAAATTTGAATATATAGGCGGATAATGGTTGAGCATCTAAACAATTAAAAAATTATATAATAATTTCATTAAGATAAGGCAATTCGAAAAAGACTAGGAAAATTCCGACAATTTATATTGAAGTGAGTTGGAGTAAGATAAAGTGAAATTTCTCCACTAAAAGAGGAGGATAAAAACCTATCAGAGGTTTGTGTAAGTCCATAAAAAAAAGGGCACACATAGCTTGATTGAACCAAAAGTAATCCCTATACGCCTACATCCGGAAACCTATGATAATACCATTAAATTGTGTCTAAAGTTTTGGTGTACAGTGCCGGGAGAGCAAAGCTGTTCAAGCATGTGTGTACAACAGGTTGCATAGGAGCTAGGCGCATGCACCACACACCTCGACATCTAGAAGCCCGTCAGCAGAACATACCACAATTAATAGTAAACAACACATAAGTCCATCTAGAAATGAGAATATGTTTTGAGGGTCATCATGAACGGTCCCACAAACACAGAAAGTGATTGAGTACCATATTGCGTGCGCAGTGCTGCGTGCCTAACTCCTATGCATGCTCTTTTATTCTTAAAACTTTTAGTGTTTATCTTTTTCACACATTAATCTACCACATTTAGCCAGGCCTTAAATGTCCTACCCCTTCCTTTAGAACCACACACTCTACCTTCATATATTTGCTTCTTCACT
This sequence comes from Timema cristinae, assembly GCA_039000515.1. Lineage (NCBI taxonomy): Eukaryota > Metazoa > Arthropoda > Insecta > Phasmatodea > Timematidae > Timema > Timema cristinae. The sequence goes on along the minus strand of JBCFYV010001001.1, from coordinate 31,823,075 downwards.
CGATCCACACTCATACTCTCAGCATGCTAAAACCAAAATAAGGCGCTTCTTTCATATACACTTATTGAATTACCTCTAAACCACATTCCCTCGGGCCCCATTCATTACTGACTTTGTCCATACGAGTTTTTCCACATACATCTCTTAGATCTCTCATTCCTACTGAATTCACCTTGCTCTTGTGTTTCTCCTGACAAACTCACGCTTTTATACATAAAACAATATTGGCGTTAACACACTTTTATATACTGCCATCGTTGTCTCTTTCGAAAATACTTTATTTATGTAATAGTCCACCAACATACAACTACTCTCCGGGATTCACTAACCCGTTTGTAAATTTTACCATCTATAATTCAATTTTTATAGAACATTCTGCCCAGATACACAAACCATTCTCTGGTTCTAAAAGTTTTCCATTCATACTAAACTGACAATCGTTTCCTGATCCGTAATTATCAAAAACGAGCACCTTGGTCTTGTAAACCTTTATACTAAGATCCATTCTGACTGTCACGACATTCAAATGGTTTCATCCATTTTGCAAGTAACGTTCATTCTCAGCCATTAATATGGCATCAGCTGCATATAACAGCACTCTCACATCTACATTGTCCAATTTTACTCCAACCGTGCCTTTACAAGCATCCCTCATACATGTATCCATGAATACATCAAACAACTATAAAGACATATCACGACCTTGTCTAACACCCTGTTAAATGTCAAACAATTTGCTCATAGCTCCATCCACCTTACTACAAGCGTTACTTCCACCATTCACCACCATAATTGTATTTACTAGCCATGCATCCGCACCATAATCTATAAGAACATTCCATAATATACTCCGATTTACACGATCATACGCTTTCTCCAGATCAATGAATAAACAAACTTAATTCCTTACTGCCATACCTTTCTCAATCACTTGTTGTCTGCTCCATCCATTCATCCATCACCTGGCGCAACACCACATTGCACACCCCAAACCTTTTCTGCAGTTTTTTCACGCACCCTCTCAAAAACTTTGTCTAGAATATTAAACAAACTAATTGCGCTATAATTATTACATTAACTCTTACTTCTTTTGCACAAAGAAACAATGAATTCATTCTTCCAATTATTATGAATATGCGAAATCCTAAATCACAATCTGGCAGGTTGTACCATGCATTTCACTTGTGCTCCCATCTACGCTCGGAGCTTTGTCATTCTTTAACATTGTCGTAGCTTTTAATACCTCATCCTCGTTAATTCTTTCTCTCATCAAACATTTTCCCTATTTTCTGTTACTTTCTCTATGTTATCGTCATACAATTGCTCAAAATACCCCCACCATCGTTGTCTTATCTTGTTTTCATCACAAATCATCTCAACACGATCATTTTGAATGCCATATGCCTTCCAGAACAGCTTCTTATTTCCTTCATAATCATTCTACATTCCACTATATACATGTGTACCATATGACTGAGGACCTCTAGCCAGTTATAAACCCGATATTCGCACACAGATTAGCTACAACACTTGGACTGACGAGGGCAGTTTGAAACAGCCTAGAAGCTCACCTTCAGATGATCACAGAGCACAGGACAAGCTTGAGGTAGTTTAAATAACCTTATCTAATTATAAGTAGTCAAATACTCGAGCTGATTAACTTACAGGAGGTTCAATTAGTGCCTAATCCAACAAGGTGTGTTGAGCACGTGCACTGGCTTAGACAAGCCACTTAGCGGCATTTATATCCCATTAATAATTCGACAAAATTTTGAGAGGTTAAGAGCGATCTCCAGTTTCCAAATTTGACGTCGGAACATTTATGTTATAATTAACCTATCTCTCAGCAACAGGTATGGTCCTCTAAATAATATTAGGACGGATTAAAGTATATATCTTTGTTACTCTTATTTTATTTGTCTATTCTAAACGCAAAAAGTATCAATCTTTCGACAGAATCGCACTATTGTGTATTATATTGTGTATTGTGTATAATAGTTTCCAAGAAAACTTTCAAAACTAGGTTTTAAGTAAACTAACCTCAAGTAAGCTTTACTCATAAAAACAAACATCACAATAAACAACTTAATAAAAACTATTGATTTATTAACTTTAAGCCAAATTGATCACATATTTAAAATTATTCTATTTTCAAAAATAAATAATCAATAATCTACTATGATTTTTTTAGAAATACTAGAATTTATAATTATTTACTATATAAAAAACTTAAAAAAACAACTGATTGTGTACCAAATGGCTATAAGCATTTTATGAAATATTCAAATTAGAATAAAACGTCATCAGTGAACTACTCCTAAACGAATTTATCCCCCAGAACCAGAGAATCCCAAGATACCAAAGAGCATATCTATCAGAACTTGAAATACTATTTGTTTCCACTGGCCGGTATCTGAAGTGTAACTCTACAAACTGTGCAGAAAGAACACATGTCTTCTCTCTTGGACTTGGTTGGTTTCTCTCTCTGTCTGTTGAATTTATTGAAATGTCTTAGAAGATTCCAAATGGGAATATCAAACACAGTTATTCCCTTACCATGGAGTGTAAATAATACAGTTATTCCCTTATCATGGAGTGTAAATAATAAGTGACTTCATCAACAAGTTTGAAGTAAACAGAAACATGTAAACCTTGTTTTGATACAAGCAGATCCACGTCCTGTTTTCTGAAAAACATCCATAAAGTAAATTAGTTATGATCTATTTAGGAAATATTTCAAAGAGCATCTAATTATGCTTTTGACCAGCCCGTTATTTGTCGTTTCAAACAGTCCCAAGATACCCATTTGGAACCAAATTGTTAGGGACAGGAACCAAATAGTAAGGGACACTTTTAAAATGTTTCAAGCTTTTAAAAATAAGTCATCAGTAAACTACCCATAAATGAGTTTCTCCCCTAAAAATCAAGTACACAGTGTTGTATGTCATACCCGACAATTCCCAGATATGTATTTTAAACAAAATAATTTGAGCTAATTTTGAGATATATCCAATTTTCAAAAATTTATCTTTAATTAACTACTCTTTAAAGAATTTCCCCAAAAAACTAATGATACATTAATTCTATTAATGATGCCGAACAAATCCTATATATGTGTGTAACATTAGCCGCTAGCTAATGTTACAATACTGCAAATTGTAAACTTACCCAACTCTACAAAGACGTCAGCGGCCATGCTCATGTAAACACTGCGAGCCACTTATCAACACACACCTGGCCATCAAGACCTTCCTTGTAAGACTGAGGCGCGCCCACTGGAATACATCACGCCGTTTCTGCTTGCCCAAAGACCATAAGAAGAAAAGAAGTAACACTCCACCAAGTTTACGAGCGGGCTTCTACTAGATCCGTGAGGCTCCTAGAACCTTCTCCACCCTGTCTACGTTCTTTGGCCCCCCCCCCCTTGACTATGTTCTGCAAGCCGTGTTTTGTGCGTATAAAAGATCGACCATGTGAATTGTGAGCCACTCTTGGGCTGGCGTTGGAATTTACCTGAACAGGCGAACGCTTCAAAATTAACGATGTAAGCTAAATTCAGTTTAGATGAAATCTTTAACGTTTCTAAAATTCCGTTTAGGCACTTTGTTGTTATTTCATAATGAATAGACTTGATCTTTCAAACATGCGCTTTAGTGACTTTCCATGATAAATGGACTTAAAACTTTCATACTGGCATTTGGTTGCGTCTTCAAATATCTGTCTACATATGACTTAAAACTTTGCACTTAGCAGTATGCATAAAGTAATTGGACTTTAAGACTTTTCAGATTTAATATTTTAGTGAAACAAGTTACGATTTTACTTCGTTTGGGCATTTGTGTTGATTTAAATTGAACCACAATTAGGATCTACCATCCAAAAGAGAGGGTTCAAAAACTTAATAAGGAAATTTAAACAAGAACACAATAACAATCGATAGAGTGGGCTGGGTGAGTGAGCTTGTTATACCCGCTGGGTAAGATAGATAACACCCAGCACACGCAATTAGAGATAGAAGAGGGCAAGTTCTCACGGTCGCCCTCAAAGGTCGATCAACACAGCCCAGACGTCATACCATATTAGTGATTACCTCACATGAACTACTTAACTTAAAATAACCGAAGGATGATACTTATAAAGAAGGAACGAATATCACCATCAAGAATAATTTATTATAACTTCTCAAAAAAGAGAACAAAAATAGATATAAATACATAAACAATCATCAAGTATGTAACGTCTTTACAACCTTATCCAATGGCCTCATACCATGAGCGCCAAATTTGAAAGCGAACATCTACGCTTACTCAGGAAAGCTACAGTTTGGCGTGAAAGCAACAAATAAACCTCAGCCTAACCTCGTACAGTTCAATAAGACAATTACCAAAATATAACCTATAAACATTATTATTAATACCTCATCAGTCCCAAAAAGGGGAAGGGGGTATATGATTAAACCTAACTGACGTATTACCAGATGTTGGTGTTGGATTGACCCATGCATTAGATTGGCCTACACCTCTCGTTTACAACCACAACTTGGTTGCTATAACAACTTCCTTTTACCCCTATGGTACGCTGATGGCGGCAGGTAATTCATGTTCAAAGGTGAACATCAAAAACAACCCAACAAGAACTATTCTAATACAATAAACATTAGCTTAATGAAACACCTTACGAGGTTTATATTTAAAGTTCATAGACAAGGTAAAATTATGAATGACATAATTTATAAGTTCAGCACCAAACTTATTAACCTTTGGAAATAATTAACAAAAGCAGGTTTTTTAGAGATTACGCTCAATAATATAAGTGCACAAAACGTAACATCATAAATAGTATACATAACATAATATGATCCCAGCAACCTTTACGCAATTTAAATTTATTATGCCCGAAGTTTTACGTTCAATCATAATAGATCTAAATCTTAACTGTGAACTTTGCCTTGTCATTTAAATCAACTCAAATGCCCAAACGAAGTAAAATCGTAACTTGTTTCACTAACATATTAAATCTGAAAAGTCAAAAGTCCAATTACTATATGCATACTGCTGAGTGCAAAGTTTTAAGTTATATGTAGGCAGATATTTGAAGACGCAACCTAATGCCAGTATGAAAGTTTTAAGTCCATTTATCATGGAAAGTCACTAAAACGCAAGTTTGAAAGATCAAGTCTATCCATTATGAAATAACAACAAAGTGCCTAAACGGAATTTTAGAAACGTTAAAGATTTCATCTAAACTGAATTTAGCTTACATCGTTAATTTTGAAGCGTTCGCCTGTTCAGGCGAATTCCAACGCCAGCCCAAGAGTGGCTCACACTTCACATGGTTGGTCTTTTATATGCACAAAACACGGCTTGCAGAACATAGTCAAGGGGGGGGGGGGGGTCCAAAGAACGTAGACAGGGTGGAGAAGGTTCTAGGAGCCTCACGGATCTAGTAGAAGCCCGCTCGTAAACTTGGTGGAGTGTTACTTCTTTTCTTCTTATGGTCTTTGGGCAAGCAGAAACGGCGTGACGTATTCCAGTTGACGCGCCTCAGTCTTACAAGGAAGGTCTTGACGGCCAGGTGTGTGTTGATAAGTGGCTCGCAGTGTTTACATGAGCATGGCCGCTGAGTCTTGTAGAATTGGGTAAGTTTACAATTCCTAGTATTGTAACTTTAGCTAGCGGCTAATGTTACAAAATGACAAGGCAAGTTCACAGTTAAGATTTAGATCTATTATGTCCGGCATGATTGAGCGTAAAACTTCGGGCATAATAAATTTAAAATCGCGTAAAGATTGCTGGTATCATATTATGTTCTTTATACTATTTATGATGTTACGTTTTGTGAACTTATGTTATTGAGCGTAATCTCTAAAAAACCTGCTTTTGTTAATTATTTTCAAAGGTTAATAAGTTTGGTTCAGAACTTAAGACATATAAATTATGTCATTCATAATTTTACCTTGTCTATGAACTTTAAATATAAACCTCGCAAGGTGTTTCATTAGGCTAATGTTTATTGTATTAGAATAGTTCTTGTTGGGTTGTTTTTGATGTTCACCTTTGAACATGAATTACCTGCCGCCATCAGCGCACCATAGGGGTAAAAGGAAGTTGTTATAGCAACCAAGTTTGTGATTGTAAACGAGAGGTGTAGGCCAATCTAACGCATGGGTCAATCCAACACCAACATCTGGTAATACGTCAGTTAGGTTTAATCATATACCCCCTTCCCCTTTTTGGGACTGATGAGGTATTAATAATAATGTTTATAGGTTATATTTTGGTAATTGTCGTATTTAACTGTACGAGGTTAGGCTGAGGTTTAATTGTTGCTTTCACGCCAAACTGTAGCTTTCCAGGGTAAGCGTAGATGTTCGCTTTCAAATTTGGCGCTCATGGTATGAGGCCATTGGAAAAGGTTGTAAAGACATTACATACTTGATGATTGTTTATGTATTTATATCTATTTTTGTTCTCTTTTTTGAGAAGTTATAATAAATTATTGTTGGTGATATTCGTTCCTTCTTTATAAGTATCATCCTTCGGTAATTTTAAGTTAAGTAGTTCATGTGAGGTAATCACATATATGGTATGACGTCTGGGCTGTGTTTATCGACCTTTGAGGGCGACCGTGAGAACTTGCCCTCATCCATCTCAAATTGCGTGTGCTGGGTGTTATTTAGCTTACCCATCGGGTATAACGAGTTCACTCACCCAGCCCACTCTTTCGATTGTTATTGTGTTTTTTTTTAATTTTCCTTTTTAAGTGTTTGAACCCTCTCTTTTGGATGGTAGATCCTAATTGTGGTTCATGTGTTCTAAATAAAATCGTTAGAGAAATTTTCGAAACATTTGGAACTAAATTTTTTTTATAAGCAAACTAACCGTAATGAGGGTTAGGATGAGAAAAATATTTTGAGCTATAGGCTTATAAAATTTAAATATCAAGTTTGAACAAAATTGACCTAACCTTTTCGGATCTGTGTACAGGAAGCGACAGACAAACAGAATTGGGGTCAGAATTGTAAAATCAATTTTTTTGGTTTCGTACGCACAAAAAACGTAAAGTTTCGTCATTATCTCGAGATTGATTTGGTTCAAGATTACAATAGTTTCTTTTTATATGAGAAAATAAAAAAGTAGGCCTAGTTGTAAAAATGTAGGAATTGCTCCAAAACGTTTCATAAAGAATTGAAAAATACACATAAAAAGCGCGTTACTAAGCCTTAGCTTCCCGATAAAAACGACACTTTAGAATACCTTGGTCTCTCACAAAATCCTTAGATATTATAAAACTATAAATAGTATTTTCGTGGCGCTGGAGTCCATCTGGTGCTTTCTCTGAGTCTTACCGGAGTCAAGAACCGCCCTGTAACGTTGTGTTGGGGGAGGATTATCATAGTCCAGTCCAAGATAGGGTCAGAGGGAGGGAGTTTTGTAGCTCAAGACACGTTCAATATTCACGGAGCTGCTGTAGACCTACTTATAAGATGAAACAATCGTTTCCTGTCCGGGCCGACCACATTATGAGACCGTCTTCTGGTTAGTCCGATATGACAATCTGGGAAAATCCCTCTGGGGAATGTCATTCGTCATGAATTATAATTTTGACTTAATATAAAGTCTAACAGTTCCACCCTTACTGCAAAAAGTTTCAAATTTCTGGGACAAAAAACATCTAGTTCTTAAAATGTTATTTAATTTTAGTTTTTAATTTTTTGAATTAATGTATTTTTTTCTTTTGTGAAGTGTTGGCTTGTCAGTATTTGTTTTGTGAAGTGTTGGCCTGTCAGTATTTGTTTTGTGAAGTGTTGGCCTGTCAGTATTTTCAATGTTCAATGTGGCCCTCACGATCACACGAGTTCGACACTCCATGTGGCCCTCACGATCACATGAGATCGAACCTCCTGGTTCAGACATAAGACTAATGATGCGAGTGAAAGCTATGTCAGAACCACGTCCTATGCCCTCTCAAGCAAGTTATGGTATTACACAGGGTGTCCACAATGTCACTGTGCAGAAGTACCACGCAACTCATAAACAACAGATGTTAGAAATATCTACCACGTGCCTGAAGACATGTCTGGACACGTCTCTTCATCTGGTCGTGTTTAGACATGTCTTCAGGCCCACGGGGGACATTTCCAACATCTGTTGTAGGAAGAACTGCTATTAGGGACATAATATTTTGCTGCACGGTAACCTTTGGGACACCCTGTGATAGACAATAGACACAGTCTAACAAACAACCCACGACTTACCGACTAGATGATCCTTGCCAAGCAGGAGAGTAATCAAACAGCAAGCGTAGAACCATACATTTATTTTTACAATTATCTATATAAACTGTTATTTATTAAAAATCTTTGAGAAATATAGAATATGTTATTTTAAAACTCGATAGCTATCTCTAAAATGGTTGGTATATTTAATTAACAAAGAATAAAACCACAATCCCACAATTTAAAAGAAACGTTACAAAATTATTCCAGCCAACTGTTAACTGCCACCCAATTCTCGCTCATATGACGGTGGATCTTATCCCAGACACGCTATCCCTCCTTTTAATTTTTGAGTCGAACCAGTAGCGGTAGTAGACCCACTTCCGCACTTTTCTTAATTTCTATCCTTTGTACATGTTGCCGCCCCTCCCACACCGACATTCCGCCCTTTGGGACCCACGAGGGGGAGGAAGGTCGGCTAGCAGAATGGCAATTTTCAAATAAAAAAATGCTACGAGGGAAATTACAGTTAGTTTTTAACCCGCGCCTCTGCTTCCCATCAGCTTTGTCCAGCCCCGGGGAGACAAAGACAGCGACTCTAGTGACGTCATAAGAGAGACGGAGGGTCCTCAACCTTTAGAGAAACAAGGGCGTAAGTGTCATACTCCCAGCGTAGCGACGTAGTGGCACCATGTCTGAGTAACCGTTCGTGCTATACGCAAACATTGATCTATACTGACAGAATAGGCCTGAGAAAGGTATAATTTTAGAGTAAAAGTACTCTACATTTGCATGGAGGGAGAGTGGGAAACAATTTAAGAAAAACTAGCTTCATTACATCCAACCGATCTCTTTGTCACTAACAATCCAATCTAACACGACGCGTTAGACCATGTGACCACCGGCTACCATACACTGCTCCTATAAATCTTGTGTCCCATTTGACCTTATTTCTAAGCTCCAGTGATGTGGAGCTACTGAACATGATAGTAGCTTCAGTGATGTTGAGCTACTGAACATGATAGGAGCTCAGTGAGTGGAGCTACTGAACATGATAGCCAGTGATCAACATGTCAATCTTAGACCTAATACAAGCCTGCAGTCTTGTCGTAGAATACCGCACTCTTTCAAATATACCAGATGTTGGTTGGATTCATTTTTATTTGTGGAACCACTGGTTTATTCAACACCCATTGCAGGCCAGGTCTGGATTGACATGTTGATCACTGCCTATATGTTCAGTAGCTACATCATGGACTCCTATCATGTTCAGTAGCTCCACTCACTGAGCTTCTATCATGTTCAGTAGCTCCACATCATGGAGCTCCTATCATGTTCATAGCTCCTCATCACTGGAGCTCATCATGTTCAGTAGCTCCAATCACTGGAGCTCTATCATGTTCACTAGCTCACATCATGGAGCTCCTATCAATTCACTAGGTCCACATGACTGGAGCTCCTATCATGTTCAGTAGCTCCACATCACTGGAGCTTCTATCATGTTCAGTAGCTCCACATCACTAGAGCTTCTATCATGTTCAGTAGCTCCACATCACTGGAGCTTCTATCATGTTCAGTAGCTCCACATGACGGGAGCTTCTATCATGTCACTAGGTCCACATGACTGGCTCCTATCATGTTCAGTGCTCCACATCACTGGAGCTTCTATCATGTTCAGTAGCTCCACATAACTGGAGCTTTATCTGTTCGTACCCACATCACTAGACTTCTATCATGTTCAGTAGCTCCAATCACTGAGCTTCTATCATGTTCAGTAGCTCCACATCACTGGAGCTTCTATCATGTTCACTAGGTCCCATGACTGGAGCTCTATCATGTTCAGTAGCCACATCACTGGAGCTTCTATCATGTTCAGTAGCTCCACATCACTGGAGCTTCTATCATGTTCACTGGGCCACATGACTGGAGCTCCTATCATGTTCAGTAGCTCCACTCAGGACTTCATCATGTTCAGTAGCTCCACATCACTGAGCTTCTATCATGTTCACTAGGTTCACATGACTGATCCCTATCATTCAGTAGCTCTCATCACTGGAGCTCCTATCATGTTCATAGCTCCTCACACTGGAGCTTCTATCATTTCAGTAGCTCCACATACTGGAGCTTCTATCATGTTCATAGCTCCACATACTGGAGCTCAGAAACTGTATCCAATAGGAAGCATGTTTGTATGAACATCATCTCCACACATGCCGCGGTACACGTATGTAGTCTACACTTCCTGTCACACACTCCCAGCCAGGGGAACATTAGTCGTAATGTTCTTCTAGTCACTTGCACGGATTCACGTTTTTATCCAAGAAAATGTATTTAAATCATATAAAAACGTGTCCATCTTTCAATAACGTGATTCAAAAAGTGTTCTCGTTAATATGTAATAATTAGGTTCCACCTTGTAGGGATATCAATAAAACCACTCATACAAGTGTAACATAATGTAACTGTGGAGAAAAGTACCAATATCCTGGTTAAATTATCTAGAATTAAGATCAAAATGCACATTTAAAAATCTAAAAAGTTATAGTAACTATTTAAAAATACAAAACAATTAAATGGTAAAGCTATCATTGTTTTCCTTAGAAATATTTATTATTAATATTATTGTTTTTACTACAATCAAATTTTAATTCGTAATTTATATTAAAATTTCTGTATTTATGAAAGAAGAATAATGGAATTCGTGAAACAAAGCTTACAAAACATTGCGTAACATTTCATTGGGAGATTTCAAAAGTTGAGTTTATTTTTCATATTTAATCTTGTAAACAATTAATTTGAGAGAATTAAAAAAAATAAAAACGCACATCAGTACTCAGCTCCGTCAAAATATTAATCCACGTATTTAAAATAATTATATACTTTTATCATAATTATTATACTCAATTCTCCGTATTTGATTGTATTTGAACGTTTTTAATTATATTTTAATTTATATTTAATTAGTATTTTGAAGTATTGTTTTATTTATACCCTAAACACTTCTACATAATGTCTATTCCATTAAATTTGTATTAAATGCAATAAGTTTCAATTATTTTTAAGGTAACTTGATAAATACTTTATTATAGTTCTTTTAAAAATTGTTGTGTGTCACACTTATTATCCATGTTGTGCCAATGAACACTTTGGGTTATTTTTATTGGCGTGGACAATGTTCTATTGACGAGCTCTAGTAGGATACCCACAGGCGCTTTAGATGTAGTTAACCCGCACTTGCGTGGAGGAAGAGGGGGGGACAATTTAGGAAACTCCATCCTGTGACCCAACCAGTTAATGGAACCCCGATCTCCCTGTCTTCAGCATGATAATACAATATCTCTACAGTATAAATACAGCGTTCAGCTTACTGCACACGATAATATCAACAGTTGTTGAATATCCGTCATGAGCATAGAAACATTAGCTGACAACATTTTTAAATGAAGAGAAGAAGTTGTTAATAAATTCCAGAACCCTCTGGACAGATATTAAACACCTGTTGATATCACCGTGTGATTCATCTGGAGAAATATTTGATTAATTTTAATACGAATAATGTTTTAATATAAAAACTGCAAACATAGTGACCTTTTCTCAGTTCACCTCACGGCCACCTTAACATCAATTTGCCACCAAATGGCCTTTGGGTTTCTTTACTCCGGCACAGAAAGGCCGTAAAGAGGAAACTTCACAGTTGAAGAGAGAGAGAGAGAGAAAATAATAATCATCATGTAGTATTTACCCGGAAAGAGAACAAGGAGTTTGTTAAAATATTCAGTCAGGATATAGTTCCACTGTAACCACATTCTGTATCTCGGCGCATTGTTGAAGTTGGTTAGATCTTTATGAGGTCGCAATTAAATTGAAATTATGTTGGTTCTCAAGCACAAGGGCACAGCTCTGTATTTTGAAAACACAATTGAAGAGGAATACATTTTTAATCTGTGAAATTATTTTGAGTTTTAAACAACCGCTAGTTGGCATTATTTTAAGTTAATATTTTAATTTTTTAATACATGTTTTCATCAAATGTTCTTGATTGCTTTATTTGTTAAATAAATTTATCCTCCTTGACAAAGAAATATAAAATATTTCAAAAGTTATATTGACATTATTCTGTTTTTTGTGTGCATCACGTCTTACTACGCATTAGGGCTATCCTCATATTCTTGGCAATACACGGATGAGGAGGGTATAATTTGAATGAAATGCACCCGAATTGGCACGTAGGGTTAGTGAGAAATAATGTATAGAAACACACCTGACTTGGAATCCAACCCCTATCTACTCAGTCCATTGCGAGAGTGGAGTGACGCATTAAGCCATGTGATCACCGATGAAGTTATCAACATTATTATTATGAGTACTAGCCACACTTGTAGTCATGCAGTCTTGGGCGTGAAGCTTGTAAAGGACTGTAGACTAGTGACGCGGAGTTGAGGTTTGAATCTGGTTTGGGTGTACTAAGGTTTGTTCTTCACTTGTGATTTATCAATGGCATTTCCCCATGCTCTCTCCACGCCCATACACGTGAGTTACCTTTGATATCCGCTCCTAGCCTTCATCTGTGTTGAATGTTCTTAAGAAAACATCGGAACTATTTGTAACAAGTTCACAACCTAAAACATCTCACAGATTATACAAACGAAACGATACGAATGTAATGTAATTTGAAAACATTAAAATAAGTTTATTATTTATTTAAAGATTTCATAACACGACAGACTATCGGTAAATAAGGTACAAAATAATGATCGAACCAGAAAATGAAGTTTTCTGAATAATTTGATTGATAACAAACAGATTTGAATTTGTTCGGTAGTTTTTTAAATTTAAAATAGTTATTTTTAAATGTGGGTGTATCTTTTTACCTTCTCATATCAAGAGAAAGTATTGTGATAATGAAAACTCGATCTCGAGATTATGACGAACCTAAAAAGTGTTTATTCCCGGTGTGTGTGTGTGTGTGTGTGTGTGTATGTGTAGCTTGCACTAGCCTAGGTATGAACCTAGGTATCTTTGGTTCCATAGGCTTCCTCCGTGAGAATGAGATATTTAGCCACACAATTAAGGGTAGTATTAAGGGTACTTGCAGAAATTTCCTATTTCCTACTATATCTCGACAACGGTTTGATATATGAAATAGCTTAGACCATGATTGTAAAATTGTAGTACTATTAAAAATAAAATATTTTATTTGGAATATTATTTCAAAAATCCAATAGTTTCTGAGCTATGTGAAAATATTTAAATTTTTTATACAACTCTTTGAAAACATAAAAATAATGTCATTCTCTTTGGTGGACAGAAATATTATTCTTTTCTTATTGTTTCTGTAACACTGTATATTATTCGATTTAATCTATTTGGTGGAGTGTTTCCGAGTAAATGTTAGTTATTTTGTTTCACAAATATTACGAATTTTAAGTAAATATCTCTATTTTATGATAAAAGGGAGATAAATTATGTGCGGTGCAATGTACCATTTATTTTGATATTGGAACTAGTCTCTAGATGTAATATACTTGATTAACACTTAATAAGCTCTACTGGTTCTCTTCTCGATAATCAGTAAATATTTAGCTGTTGAACGTATGATATGATGTATTTTGTAAAAACTTGTTTCCCATTCTCTATTAATGAGAGAGGTTGTGTCCATTCAAGATGACCTGGAGTACTTACACAATCATGTTCCGTGTCAGGTCAAAGGTTATGTCACAGGCTATTCAGCTATCAGTAGATTGGCCAGTTGTAAACATGGTTTCCCATCAATACATAGCTGGTTTGTTGAACTGACGATAAGTGCATATTGAATTTAAATTAGTCTTGTGGTCAGTTAAGGACTACCTTTCATTGGAGCAGGGTGAGGCGCCTCTGCCCTCTACTAATCAGAATTATAAACACAACTAGCTATAGTGTTGCCATGTTGGTATCAATAGGTGCACATATTTCCTGTGGTTCCTCGCGGGTTCTCAGGGGCAAACTGTAGCTACTAGGATAAACCTTCTTGCACTGATATTGGTCGTCTAGCGAATTATTATCTATTTTTACCTTTGCCCGGCACAAACTCTGGATTAGTCTTTCTCCCTTACTAATAGAGATAGCACTGTTCAAGGTGATTCGGTTCAACTAAATAAGCAGCTCGTGTGTTTGGTTCTATAGTCAGTTAGTTATTGTTCATTGCTTGGAGCTTTTTAAAGAGCTTATCGAAACTATGGAAATGTCAAGCAACGATCTCTATTTCAACACACGGGCTTGACAGGGAGACTCGTGGGAGAGTCTATCACTTCATCTCTGTGACCGAGCTCGGACGAAGAATAGATAGAGATTGTTAACTTGTAGCTACCTCAGATTGAACTAGATCAAATTGTAGCTCGACTTGTTCATTTGGAAGAATCGTTGAATTTAAACTATTCCTTAGTGAACTACACACACAATATATGTATTTTCTATCCAATACGAGTGTTTCATGTGTCTCTGAGCGGCGGGCGGATGTCCTCTATGCCGGATTGTACCAATGCGATATTTACCTCATTGTTTAGAGAGGGTGGCACATTTAGCACCCTTACAAAATTTACAAAAATAATATTAATATAATTTATAAGCGAGTCGTCCGATGTGAAGCCACCACTTTCGATAGATACCTAACAAATAATTCTGATAATGTTGTAAAATAATATATGTCTGTAGTTTGTATTTTATAGTTTTGTCTACTAACATCCGACACTAGATCAGGGATGTAGATAGATGTTTAATATCGGATGTTTTGTTTTAGGATAAGCAAGTTTCTATATCCTCTGTTTGTTGCGAAAGTGGATGTTTAAAACTCTTTATAAAATTATTTTTTATGATTAACTTTATTTAATTAGGTCAAAGACACAACTCGGGAATATAACTTGTAACATTTGGTTTCTCACCACTGTACCTGGTTCGATTCTGCTGTCACTTGATTGAATTTGAGCGGCTGTGTCAGGACTGATTCTGTGGACAATTATTATCATGGGTGCAGTTTTTACAAAGGGTGTCCAAACTTCATTTATTATCATGGGTGCAGTTTTACAAAGGGTGTCTAAACACCAATCGGATGATGGATACTTCATACCTCAGTTTCTCCCACAGATTAATGAGGTAGACCTAAATGTTTTATTGTCAGTGACAGTTTCGACCGTTCTGTTGGAACGGCTTTTTAACTGTCAAGGATGATCGTACACTGTTATAAAACTGGTGCAAAGTGTTCAAGAGCCATCACATTTGATGACAATGAGAAGACAACCCACAAAATGCTAGTTCTAGGACTTATTCAAACACCAAGAGTTACTATGTTGTGGTCTAAGCATTGCTAATAATTGATGGCAAGTCATAAAATGAAAGTAATATATTAAAACCCATCCAACGATGTCCAATACACTACAACTATTAACTGGACACACACAGTTCTCGCTCAACGCCCACATCGAGAACATGGAACATGGAACATTTTGAAAGATGGTGGATGTTACCACACAACTTTGACAGCTCTGCTTTCTAAACTCATATTTAATAGTCCATGTTAAATTTAATAAGAGATCATTTAGTACTCAACTGCTGGTCGGGGAGAGTGACCTTGGTACAAGTTTATAACTTTGGTCCACATAGTCTACTTCTGAGGGGGAGGGGTTAGACGGGGATCGGGGGGAGGTGGGAGAGAAGGGTGCAACGGGTCTCGACCGCTCGCTTCGATTATTGATTTTACTGGTAAACACCTAATGGATTAAGTTAATCTTCATTTATTGTGGTTTAGTTATTTTCGATTATCGGTACCCGCTGTTAGCCACGTTGTGTCTGATACATTAGAGATACTTTAGAGCTACAGTCAACTCTGGTTATAATTGACCTTTATGGACTCAGATACTTGGTCCACTGTGTCCAAAGTTCACTAAACCTTTTTTTAAAGTCTGACAAACAAAATAAGAGTTAAAATACAATGGCTCTTTATTGACATCTATTAATTAATCTTACAACAATCTGTTATATGCTGCTGTTTATTGTATATGGTTTTATTTAATATTTTTTCCAGATCCTTCTCTAGAGACAAAGCCAGGCACATTCCGTACGTTCAGTCAAGAACAACTCGGGTAGTGAATCGTCGTCTTCAAGTTTTAAACAACCCAAAAGTTATGTTTTTACAGAGTTAAGATGTTAGAATGACATTTATTATTGAAAGTTTCAATCTTTCTGTTCACTAAAACCGAAGTTGAGGGTCTATTATAAGCGAACTTTTTAGCACACATTGAAATGTATATTGGTTGGGACCAATGACTCATATCCACTACAACCGAGTTGATTGGACTTGGATAGTATTCAAATAAACATATTTAAAAATAACATGTTAACTAATATGTTTTTATAAATACATTTTTTGTTTAGTTAAGATATTGTAAAAACGTGATATACTTCCCATATGGTACTAAACTAGTAGTTATCAATGTTCACAACTTTATATTTGTACCGAACGTTTTAAGATGTATACTCTATAAAATAGACTGGATGGAAGATAATAAGGATGTCCTTAGCTCGAGTCTTGGCCGGGTCTACTGTAGGTAATTTATCACTGTGGTGTTCCCATCCCCAATTTGCTCGAATGAAAGTGCATTTGTTCTGTGCTACTTTCCTATCGCCTTTATTAGATTAATTCGCAAATACTTGTTTTGAGCGTACTAATAAAAATTGTTATTATTCTTGATTATAACATTATTATATTATTTGAGCATTTATATATTTTATATTTATGTTTAAAATCACAAACAATATGAACTAAATTAAATGTGTGTATATTTATATTTATAGGAACGACTTATAAAACTTGATTAGAAGTTCGTATAAATTATAGTTAGATTTAATATATTTATAAATCACTATTTGTTTATATACCCACGAAAAGGAAGAAAGGATTAGCTACGTCGTAGATTTTTGGAACACACATAGTTAAACCAGTTTGAACTATTTACCATGCAAAGAGTGAAGTTATACCGGTCGTCTTGTGATGTCGTCTGTTTCTTGGGAACTTTTAAAAGTGCGATCAAAAACTCGTCACTGGCGCTTCAGGGCATATGGGACAATTATAATGGTGTTCCTAAAGACAAAACTTTTTAAACATTAGGGGCTCGTCATGTTTTAATATATAAAATATTTAAATTTAACAACGAATGACTCGTTTCATTGACACGCGGGTGTTTCAGTAACAACTATTCCTAATGTTTTCCAATCTCCCTCCACGCTAGTGCGTGCACACTTCCTGGACATTCAACCCTCCTTATTCCCCCTCAGGGGTGTAAATATGAGGATAGCTCGGATAGGCAGTCAGACTTTGTGTGCGAGGATCTTATTAATGTATCCAATGAGAGGCAGGCATGCTCACTCCTCAGATTTATAAGGCACATACATCCTCTGTCCCTCCTAATATTGACAAGGGGGAGGGGCTTCTATATTGTAACACCCTCTATCAGTTCTTTACCTCGTAGCAATAGGCCACTAACGAAAATACTACAAGGATAAGAGGGAGTCATCTAACATAACAATATTAAAGAGAAAACAGCATCAGCAGGAGTTAAATGTAAAGAATGATTTAATTCATTCAAAAATAACAAACAGTAATTTTAGTGACCTTAACTTTATCTAGTAGAACGAAGAAAAACATAGTTGATTATATTATTGCTAGAAAAGATTAATCCAATTAGACCAGGTTAGCATTATATAAATAAAGCTATTAAAACAATTAATAACAAAATCTATTCAAGAAAAATATAAAAAGCTTTAAGAGCCTTTCTAAATTGTTACAAAAGCGTCTGAACATCTACAGACATTAAGAAAACATATACTCTTCCAAAGTAAAGTTATATCTTTAAATTCCATACTTTAACTTTAAATATCACGAGAGTATTCAAATTTTACACAAAACGAAAGTACCTTCAAGTACTACAATATACATTTATATACAAATATTACGTTAACAAACACGAGAGTTTCACACCTCAAACCTAATGTAAACTCACGCGGGAGTACTTTAATCGGCATTATTCAACTACTGAACAAAGTCTACAATTGATATTAAGTTAAAGAACATTATAAGTTTGCCAAATTTCAAATATATGCGAAGGATAGCCAAATTTACGTTACACAAAATATTGAAATGTATATAAATGAATTTAAATGTACAACAACAAAAGTTAGGATAATACGGATAGTCCAGATATATTTAAGATACATCATTTTAATATATTTGAATTAACATTTCATTAATTTAGAACAGCAAACATTGAGAATTTACTAACATATTTAAGAAACAAGCCCTTAAGTGGCAGCATGAAACTGAAGTTACTTTTAGTCAGAAAATAGCATTTAAATAATGCCCATATTAATTAACAAATATCAGCCTATCTCGACTATAACAATTATAAATTAAATAGTTAAAGTTCCATAATTCAAACTTGTACGAAAAACTATAAATATTTACAGAGTCTTATAACTTTCCTTCACAGAGTCCAGATTTTCAGAAGTCGTCTCCTGATGATATAAAACTAATATACGCAGTCCATCCATCATGGCGTCGATTTCAAAAGTCTAATATATATAAATATAACAGAGGTCCATCCTCGATGGTGCCAAATTCAAGAGTCGAACAATATCTTCCCAACATTCATATTTTATAGTGGTCTAACTACGTAGGTATTTGGGGGGAATAGTCCATTCTAAGCGGTGACGTCACAGCGTGGAGGGGCATGCCATCTGAGCACGTACGCATCATGCTGTAGATCGCTGATTGGTCATCCCGCTTCGTATAGACGATTCTCGGGTTTGTTGTCAAAATCTTTTTGACTGATTGGATGCTGACGTCAGAGAACAGGTGATGGTTGCTCCAACCCCCACAGAGGGCAGCCATGTCCGCGTGATCTCTTCGCCAGGTGTGAGGAAAACCGCCCATCGATGTTTAAGACGGGCAGGTCGGAATATCAAGTGTTGTTACACAAGGCAAGTTTGCCCTGCTCCTGATCTAGCACGTTTTGAAGTCAGCCAGGTTACTAGGCTGTGCAAACTAGGTTACTAGGCTGTGCAAGCCAGGTTACTAGGCTGTGCAAGCCAGTTTATCTGACGGTACTTATATGAACGGTTTACACTGTAGAGCAGTATGATGTGAATTATATTGAATGATATTGTTTGATATTGCTTGAAGTACATGGAACTACAATAGTGAAGAATACTAATGTAGAGGATTTGAATAAATGTCGACGTTTCTTGGAGTGGGTAGTATGAATCGGACGATAGTCTATGCAGCATCGGTTTGGGTGGGGCTTCGATTGTAAAATACAATCCTTGTATTGTTACAATATTATTGAGTCAATATAAGATTTAAAGGCATAGTAGAAGAAGAGGCATTTCAAGAAGCCACGCGCGTATTCGTTCGTAGAGATTAGGTAAACCACAGTCGTAAAAATATAGAAGATAATTTAAATTCACGTCCACCATTTTGTTTCAAGATGGCTTCTACAAAACATTACTTTATGAACTTTTGGGGACATGGCGGTCTAGAGGTAAGGTGTCAGACTTCTGTGTTTGGGATTCAGGGTTCAAACCTCGGTACCGGCACATAATTATCTGTTTAACAAACCCTTCCTTCACATTTGGTAAAGTGAATGACCTTTGACACATGTACAGATATTACTTCCAGTATTCAGGTTTATTTGTTCAATCACGATAGCTTATTGTGCTGTTATGAGGTAAAACACATTAACTAAAGGAGTTGCTCGCGGCGGGAGCTGCAGACTGGCAAGATATTGGACTGGTTGTGGTGTCAACTGGAACTAAGATATTTTGTTAAATAATTGTAAAACTGGATTCATTAGTTTAGAAAGTGTATTTTAAATACTCATATTAAGAATAGTAATGTTTTAGCATGTGGTAGGTGCATAATTAGGGACAGGCTAAGTCGTCAAGCTCATTCTGAGAAGGATACTCGGATATAGTCTAAATATGATAGAGCTGGTGGAGTTAATTTTAATGAGCGGCTTGCGCTGTCTACATAAGGGCAATGTTAACAAAGACAATACCGAGAGATGCTAATTCTAGCCTGCGTGATGAATATGGCTCGTTAGACAAAATAATATGAGGCAAAACCATGGAATCTACTGAACACCTTGCTATTTGATTAAAAGTGGCTTTGAACTGAAACTTAGACCTATATTATAATGAAAAGGTATTCACGACTAGTCTATATTGGTAAACAATTATTTTACCGACCGGTTATATGAGGGTACAGATTGAGTGTTATAAACTACATTTATTATATATATTAGTTAAGATTTGTATGTAACTATATAAAATATCTGAAAATATAATCAATACTATAGCACGCTGTTTAACAAGAACTGTTGTAATCATTTTTTAAATATTGGGAATTGCTTGCTCGCGATGAAACTGCCCTTAAGGTGGGAAGGCGAGAAAATGACCGGTTTTGGCCAAAATAAATTAAACATAGTTTCAATACAAACATGGATATTAATCTTCTTCACATGGTGACCTCAACAGTTGTTGAATATCTGTGTTGATATCACCATGTGAAGAAAGTTTAATTTTATATTTGTACTGAAGCGATATTTTATTTATTTTGTTTTAAAAACTGCAAAAATACTAACCCTTCCTCGCGTTCCTACTTCAAGAGACGACATTCGTGTCCAGTGAGATGAAACTAATTGCCTGGGGTCTACTTCTCTCAAGATGGTTTTAGTGTTGAAAGTGATTATCTAGTCTTGTTTGGGGGTCGGGGTTTGAATCATAGGTGGGTGTACTTATGGAGTGTTTTTTACGTAAATTTAAGTACATTTCCTTTAGTGTCTTAATCTGAGGAGAGGATTGAACCCTTGATTGTGAAACATTCCCCCTCCCCCCATGTGCCAGTTTTCTTTGCACCCTTACTAATGAGACTTGAACGCTAGGTGTGATCCTCCCCTCGGGGGGGCTATTTATCAAAGATATCTTCAAACAAGATTCCCTAATGAAATAACTATCTTTGTTATCTACAAGGTTGACAATCCGTACGACTGAATGTTTACTGAGAAGCAATAAGTTTTAAGCTGACAATAAGAGAATGATGAAAAATCTTTATGACAGTTAAAAGCCCTTCCTTAACAAACAAAGAGAGAAAATTCTCTAGAAAACATAACGTTAAAAAAAGCCAAGGTAAATAAGAATCTGAATAAACGAGAAAAGATGAAGTAGATTGCAAAAAAAAAAAAAAAAAGTTTGGTTGAAAAAACTTTTATATATAGGAGAATTTTTATACTCCTATTTCATGCGCCCTTTTCTATTTTTTTTTTGTATGTGCAAAGTAGAATGTGACAGGACTCTTCCATTTAAAAAAAAAAGGAGACGGAGAAGAGGTCCTTACGAGGCAAAGGACACATTGTGAGTGTGAATGAAATTCAAATAGCAGATTTTCAATTCACATTTTTCTCTCATCTTACTCAATTTTTCTCGCTGCTTTTTCCACCCCACCCATTAAATTCCCAAGACGTCAACTAAAATATATAATATTTGTATTTGCAGAAAAAACTTAAGTTAAAAAATATTGCTTTAATAAAATTATAAATAATTTTATATACATATTTTAAATCTTTAACTTAGGATGAATAATAACATTACTATGAAACTTAAAACTTAAAAATTAAAAAAAGTAATAAGAATCCTTGGTGTCAGTTCGAAACATAGAAACCGAGTGACAACTTCTAAGGATAGCGTCTCATGTGTCAGCACAACGAACCCTCTCAGTTTTCTAGACAGGATCATGCACGTTTTCATTCAAGTAGTTACTCATTTGTCCTCCCGAGTTTGAGTCCTCTTAGTTCCAGACTCAATGCTTCACGGGCAGGGCTTGAACCCGGATGTATAGCAAGGGAATCTGGTTGATTAAAATGTAAACTATCTATATTTAGTTTTAATTTCAAATTGAAATATCTTTAATACATTATACGTAGCTAGAAATGCTGTTGGTATATATCAGCAATAATACAAACTGGCCCTACAGAACAGTCTCGTGTTAAGGGTCAGATATCAGCAATAATACAAACTGACCCTACAGAACAGTCTTGTGTTAAGGGTCAGATATCAGCAATAATACAAACTGACCCTTCAGAACAGTCTTGTGTTAAGGGTCAGATAGCAGCAATAATACAAACTGACCCTTCAGAACAGTCTCGTGTTAAGGGTCAGATATCAGCAATAATACAAACTGACCCTTCAGAACAGTCTCGTGTTAAGGGTCAGATATCAGCAATAATACAAACTGACCCTACAGAACAGTCTTGTGTTAAGGGTCAGATATCAGCAATAATACAAACTGACCCTTCAGAACAGTCTTGTGTTAAGGGTCAGATAGCAGCAATAATACAAACTGACCCTTCAGAACAGTCTCGTGTTAAGGGTCAGATATCAGCAATAATACAAACTGACCCTTCAGAACAGTCTTGTGTTAATGGTCAGATATCAGCAATAATACAAACTGACCCTTCAGAACAGTCTCGTGTTAAGGGTCAGATATCAGCAATAATACAAACTGACCGTTCAGAACAGTCTCGTGTTAAGGGTCAGATATCAGCAATAATACAAACTGGCCCTACAGAACAGTCTCGTGTTTAGGGTCAGATATCAGCAATAATACAAACTGACCCTTCAGAACAGTCTTGTGTTAATGGTCAGATATCAGCAATAATACAAACTGACCCTTCAGAACAGTCTCGTGTTAAGTGTCAGATATCAGCAATAATACAAACTGACCCTTCAGAACAGTCTCGTGTTAAGGGTCAGAGATCAGCAATAATACAAACTGACCCTACTAAACCATCTTGTGTTAATGGTCAGATATCAGCAATAATACAAACTGGCCCTTCAGAACAGTCTTGTGTTAAGCGTCATATATCAGCAATAATACAAACTGACCCTTCAGAACAGTCTCGTGTTAAGGGTCAGATAGCGCCAAGTATTTAAGTTCTGGTTTGTGAAATCTAAAAATATTTCAACAAAATAACTCTCAGAAGGTTTCGACCTAAGAGGGAGATGGCGTCCATCTTGTTTTATTAAGCTTTACTCGCCAGACAATCCCTGTCTCTCACGGTGTGAGGCTGCTGTTTCGAATCCGCTCGCTAGTCGATCGTGTGACGTCAGTTTTCGCAGTGTAGACCTTTCAAAATCAGGGATTTGTGAGATTGTATGTGAGATGAGAGAAATACGCCGGCAACTCGCTACCCGTACGTTTCAAAATGAGGGATTTGTGAGATTGTGTGTGAGATGAGAGAAATACGCCGGCGACACGCCACCCGCACGTTTCAAAATGAGGGGTCAAGAGACACTACTGGACACGGTCCAGCCAGCAGTTCCAAACAAAATATTAACACTTGGGTCAAGGCCACACACAAAACTAAATAATAAAACACCTGCAAATACCAAGCACAGTTCACAAACGAGCCGCGCGTCCCGCCTGACATTGACTGCACGTGCATGCGGAAATACACACAAGTTCACAAACATGATATAATTACTATTTACACCCTCCTCATGGGTTAGAGGGGGAGGGGAGGAGGAACAATCCAACGGAACAAAAAATACAATCAAACAAATAGTTAATCTGATTTTAGATCAATTTTTTAATCTGATAAACTGATATACTCGTATTTATATTTTGAACAAAAGAGAAAAAAGATATGACATAGTTCAATAAAAACTCCTAGTCAATTAAAGGTATAAAAATTGTCTTTCAAACGGTTGATTTTCCTTTAGAAAAATTTCAGAATATTTTTTAAAGGACAAAAAAAATCAATATCCTTTTGTGATTTATATAAATAGAGCTATAATAACTACAACAGTAAATATTGGTTTCCGCCTATCTAGTGCTCTGGTCAAAGGTATATATCCAGAGACATTACTGCTCCCCTGGCTTAGGGAGATTCTCTCCAGCTTTTCTTTCTCCTCACACCGACCTTCTTTGTCTCACACCAACAGTCCACTGCGCAATCAAGTCGGCGCATGCAGAATTAAATGTAAAAGTAATACATTTAGATGACGATAAGATTTCAACGAAGACTTTACAAGAATGAACACTACTAAATTTAAAAGTTACAGAACCAAAAATGAAGTTAAAGGATTGAAATTTAAAACATATATTGCTTACAACTTTGGTTATGATTTGGACAACTTATAATTAACATCAAACGCCACACTTTCTTATAATTAAACATTTGATAGTAATATAGAGATTAAATTAGGCCTAAACGGTTGGAAAACAATAATATACTATAAGTTTAGTACTCTCGGTATCTTGATAGTGTTGTGACGCCCACAACCAGGACGGAAGCGTGTGTAAAGAACAACCATGGGATCACAAGAGAAAAAATAGTTTTATTTAAATTTGGTTAATTACAAAGGTAGTGTAGATACATAGTATAGTCCAAAAGAAAGGCATAGAGAGCCTACGATTAGCCTGGCAAAACTTTGACTTTAGCCATCACAAATATACATAATGTTTACTGCCCTCACAGGGGAAATTATTGGAGTGCAAATTCTGACATCTAAATTTAAACTGGCCGCCGAAGGGCGCATATAACTCCAAAAACCAAGATGGCCGACATTTAGTTATGAATACCAATGACGTTAAACAAAATATATAAAATATAGAACCCATAAAAATTAACTTTTGATACCGAAAAATATATATAATATAGTGGTTAAATATCTTACAAATAGACCCCAACAATAGCCGTTAAATCCTAATCCTGAGTAACAACGCATAATCTAATAATACAATATAGAATAAAATTCATAGAATGAGTTTCGTAAACCACCGTTACACCCATACACCTTAGCGTGAAAACCTCATCAGAAACAAATGAATATATAATAAACTTCGTGGCTAAAGCGAGCATTGTATATTCTCTAATACCCTCTGAAACCTAAGAAAATATCAAGGCAACCGCTTAGTTACTCTAAGTTTCTCTATATTACTCTAAGTTAAGATAAGGGCGCGCCACCAGTACAAAATAAGTACTGAAGTCAATCAAGACTTCCCCTTGAAAACTAACATAACAAACTTGCGGTTCACCCGCGTTAAACCCCATTTATAAATCATAGTAACATTAAAAGGCCCAAACAGTAATTTGAATAAGTATCCCCCCATTTAAACCAGAACTGAATTTTGAAGAATATTCCCTAACATTAGTTTTATACCGGCGCCCTCACTTTGTGTAAGCCAGTGGTATAATGAGTGCTGCTCTAAACAACACCAGCTATTTTATAGTCCACACAGTCCACACATGTTCTCAGAAGAGGGGGGAAAGGAAGGTGGATACAACGAGCAAAAGAAGGGAGAAAACTAGCGCTCTGGAAGCGTAGCGGAAAGTCCAGTAATTACTCGAAGAAGGGAGAACAGTCGAGAAGCGAAGACGGAAATTGGCTTAGTCAAGTTGAATTCTAGTTTGTTGTGAGCTGGGGCTAGGATGACGAGCGAGGCGTCGACCAGCGTCTCGTTTCAGTCTTATTCATTGAAGCCACGGGAGAGGTTGTTTTGGTGCGTGAGTTAGTGTTCCATCAGACGGAGAGAAGCCACGCCAGCCTTGGTGAGTGTTGGAACTCCATATTACAGGGTGATAGGCGTTAGATGTATGTTGTTGTTTGGAACATCGTTACAGTGTTAACATGATTTATAATAAACTTAAGGGGGCTGATAAATGATCAAGTCTATAGATGAATAAATTAGAAGAGTGATACATAATAAACAACAAATGTAGACTTGTTTTCAGATACAAATTGATTCAACGGTCGCTAATAACTAGTATTTGAAAATTTGAAATAGGTTAAAATTTATCCAATATATTTTGTTCAAAAATAGTATCAAGAAAGTGTTTAACTTGAAAATTATTCATAATTTAAAAACATATATATGTAAGATTATTTCAATAACAACTGATGTTTGAAAATTCAATTCAAGAAAATGAGTAACAATTTTGTTTAAAATTCAAAAGTTACCTGAAGAGAGTTTTTTTGTTATCAACAATGTGTTTATATTTTCTATGGAAAGCCTATTTCAGGGTGCTTTAATGATAGCCAACACCTGTAAACTTTTTTCCAAACTATAATAATCTACGTAAGACAGTATCGTAGCCTTCATTACATAGCGAGTGTAGAGTAACTACACATTTGGCAGAATAACTAGGTAAAGAAGCCGGCCGGGCTGGATTCTTGTCTTAGTAATATCATTTCTCAATTAAATTTTGTTCGTAAAAAAATATTCATACATAAAAACATAAATTATAAAAAATAATAGCCAAGGTAAACCGGTTTTTAATTAAAAATACCATGGTGTTATGGGATACATTTAGAAATGTTACAAATGAAAAAAACTGGTGTTTAAATGTGGATGTATAAACAATAGAATTTAGGCGTGTTTTAACTCTTCAAAATCATAATAGTAAACATTAATTTTTCCTTTCTGTAAGATAGCATAATTGTGTGCATGACATGAGCTATAATAGTTACATGTGTGATTGAGAGCCCTAATATGGCCGCTGTGTCGATATGAAGATGGCATTGCTCCATCACCCTCAAAGAACAAACAACTAACACGCCCCCTTTATATTTAAACTGAAGTTTAGAAAACATTTTTATTGTTGACTACACGGTCGTGCGAGCTATAGTCCAGTCATGCCTGCTACTTCTTAGTGTCGACGAAGAGAACACACCGCCTTTGTTTAGACCTTCTTGTTACTTTCTCTCGACCCATCGGAGAGAGAGAGGTATCGTGGTATCGAGATTTTGATAAATATCTACGTTTTATGACCCTCTAAAACTATAGGTAGTTTACTCAAGGGTACCAAGAGAAAATATTGGGTGTTTTCTTAAAATAAGGTCTAATAATTTTGATTAAATTTTGTATCTATGCTATGTTTAACATTACACAACTCTCTTACTTCACGCAAATGCGTGTACACTTCCCCTAAATTCAACTTTACTCGTCCCTTACATATTAGTGCAATTACCTTGTAGTACATATGTTTGTAGTATGAACGGGTAGTAAGACGTGTGTTCAAAATGAGCCAAGTGTACTTGGAGGTAGATGTACACTATGCAACATGGTAGTTTATACTCGACGCAACAGTTTCTGTACGAGCTCACCACCATCCAGGGGTGTATTGCGAGCACGTGGTCATTAAACCGTTACTTTAGCAACAAGTCTAATTGGCCGAGATCAGGGGACTGAGGAGGCCATACAACGGCCCATTTGACTGTGTCACCAATGTCACAAAATATATATCTGATTAATTTCGCTGGTGTACATATGTTCCTTGTTTGCTCGCGGGAAGTCTTCGTCTGAAAAGGATTTGTATGGATTCTTAAACACTTGTTTATTTATGTTTGTGTAGTTGTTATAAAACTATAATGTAAGACCTTGAGAAACAGTAATGGTCCATACAACCACAATATACGATTTAATAAATAAACGAGTTTAAAAAACAAACAAAAAGCATTTGTTTCCAGAAAAATATTTAAATGCTGATAAGAGGCTTGTAAACCAGACTCCATCCAGGATATTCCAGACTCCATCCAGGATATTCCAGACTCCATCCAGGATATTCCAGAATGCTCCTCTTCAAAGAAGTAATGGAGGCGAAGTACCGAATATTTAAACTACTTTGTTCCACCAACTCTTGCAAGTCATCTCCGGCTACTTAGAACCTCTGAATAATTGATAGCAGCGCACTACTCTACTAATATCAACATTTTAAAAAGTGGAACACACCTCACGGGGAACTGAAATATTATCCTATGTCCTTATTATCCTGGTCGAATAACAACACAACATTGATCGTTATCATTTTTTAAATTCCACATATTAATTGAGTAACACGCTAACTCTAAATCTAATCAAGCTATTGTTTGTTGGCATTTCTGACAATGATGAACTCCTGATACATTGACCCGGAGTTGTTACATTCCACTGGTTTATTTCAAATACAGCGGTATAATTTAACTGCGCGTCATTTCAACGTTACATTAAACTTGAACGTGTAACTTTGTTCTAAAAACTAGCGTTACAGAAGTTATCCACAGGAATTGTGGCTAAAAGGAGCTTTCTGACATAAAATACATATTTGTAGCTACTCTCAAAATTAGATGGAGTGATATTTGCAGAACATTGGCTTTAAAGTATGAACATAGGAAATAAGTTTTAGTAACTGTAGTAAACTGACCTCTTTGTTTTAAAACCAATTTTCCACTACATTCAGTTTTAGTGCGCTGTTCATAATAAAATGACAATAATTTTTTATATCTTCAATATAAAGTCTTAAGTATTTTTATCTACATTATTAAACTTTCAACAATATCCGGTCCTTTAGATAACTTATTTGATAATGTATAAATGGTCATGCCCGCCAGTTGTTTGGGAGGGGAGGGAAAGAGAAAACAATACGCTTAGCTATCATCGAATAATTCTTGTTCAAGTTGGAAAACAGGTCACTCTGGTGAAATAGTTATAGGTGTGTATATAGTATAGGAGTCAGCGGAATATCTGTCAACTGTTTGAATTGCCAGAAACATAGTTATAGGTGTGTATATAGTATAGGAGTCAGCGGAATATCTGTCAACTGTTTGAATTGCCAGAAACATAGTTATATGTTTTTATAGTATAGGAGTCAGCGGAATATCGGTCAACTGTTTGAATTGCCAGAAACATAGTTATATGTGTATATAGTATAGGAGTCAGCGGAATATCTGTCAACTGTTTGAATTGCCAGAAACATAGTTATATGTGTATATAGTATAGGAGTCAGCGGAATATCTGTCAACTGTTTGAATTGCCAGAAACATAGTTATATGTGTATATAGTATAGGAGTCAGCGGAATATCTGTCAACTGTTTGAATTGCCAGAAACATAGTTATATGTGTATATAGTATAGGAGTCAGCGGAATATCGGTCAACTGTTTGAATTGCCAGAAACATAGTTATATGTGTATATAGTATAGGAGTCAGCGGAATATCTGTCAACTGTTTGAATTGCCAGAAACATAGTTATAGGTGTATATAGTATAGGAGTCAGCGGAATATCTGTCAACTGTTAGAATTGCCAGAAACATAGTTATAGGTGTGTATATAGTATAGGAGTCAGCGGAATATCTGTCAACTGTTTGAATTGCCAGAAACATAATTATAGGTGTATATAGTATAGGAGTCAGCGGAATATCTGTCAACTGTTTGAATTGCCAGAAACATAGTTATAGGTGTGTATATAGTATAGGAGTCAGCGGAATATCTGTCAACTGTTTGAATTGCCAGAAACATAGTTATAGGTGTGTATATAGTATAGGAGTCAGCGGAATATCTGTCAACTGTTTGAATTGCCAGAAACATAGTTATAGGTGTGTATATAGTATAGGAATCAGCGGAATATCTGTCAACTGTTTGAATTGCCAGAAACATAGTTATAGGTGTGTATATAGTATAGGAATCAGCGGAATATCTGTCAACTGTTTGAATTGCCAGAAACATAGTTATATGTGTATATAGTATAGGAGTCAGCGGAATATCTGTCAACTGTTTGAATTGCCAGAAACATAGTTATAGGTGTATATAGTATAGGAGTCAGCGGAATATCTGTCAACTGTTTGAATTGCCAGAAACATAGTTATAGGTGTATATAGTATAGGAGTCAGCGGAATATCTGTCAACTGTTTGAATTGCCAGAAACATAGTTATAGGTGTGTATATAGTATAGGAGTCAGCGGAATATCTGTCAACTGTTTGAATTGCCAGAAACATAGTTATAGGTGTGTATATAGTATAGGAGTCAGCGGAATATCTGTCAACTGTTTGAATTGCCAGAAACATAGTTATAGGGTGTATATAGTATAGGAGTAATCGGAATATCTGTCAACTGTTTGAATTTCCAGAAACATAGTTATAGGTGTGTATATAGTATAGGAGTCAGCGGAATATCTGTCAACTGTTTGAATTTCCAGAAACATAGTTATAGGTGTGTATATAGTATAGGAGTCAGCGGAATATCTGTCAACTGTTTGAATTGCCAGAAACATAGTTATAGGTGTGTATATAGTATAGGAGTCAGCGGAATATCTGTCAACTGTTTGAATTGCCAGAAACATAGTTATATGTGTATATAGTATAGGAGTCAGCGGAATATCTGTCAACTGTTTGAATTGCCAGAAACATAGTTATAGGTGTATATAGTATAGGAGTCAGCGGAATATCTGTCAACTGTTTGAATTGCCAGAAACATAGTTATAGGTGTATATAGTATAGGAGTCAGCGGAATATCTGTCAACTGTTTGAATTGCCAGAAACATAGTTATAGGTGTGTATATAGTATAGGAGTCAGCGGAATATCTGTCAACTGTTTGAATTGCCAGAAACATAGTTATAGGTGTGTATATAGTATAGGAGTCAGCGGAATATCTGTCAACTGTTTGAATTGCCAGAAACATAGTTATAGGGTGTATATAGTATAGGAGTAATCGGAATATCTGTCAACTGTTTGAATTTCCAGAAACATAGTTATAGGTGTGTATATAGTATAGGAGTCAGCGGAATATCTGTCAACTGTTTGAATTTCCAGAAACATAGTTATAGGTGTGTATATAGTATAGGAGTCAGCGGAATATCTGTCAACTGTTTGAATTGCCAGAAACATAGTTATAGGTGTGTATATAGTATAGGAGTCAGCGGAATATCTGTCAACTGTTTGAATTGCCAGAAACATAGTTATATGTGTATATAGTATAGGAGTCAGCGGAATATCTGTCAACTGTTTGAATTGCCAGAAACATAGTTATATGTGTATATAGTATAGGAGTCAGCGGAATATCTGTCAACTGTTTGAATTGCCAGAAACATAGTTATATGTGTATATAGCATAGGAGTCAGCGGAATATCGGTCAACTGTTTGAATTGCCAGAAACATAGTTATATGTGTATATAGTATAGGAGTCAGCGGAATATCGGTCAACTGTTTGAATTGCCAGAAACATAGTTATATGTGTATATAGTATAGGAGTCAGCGGAATATCGGTCAACTGTTTGAATTGCCAGAAACATAGTTATATGTGTATATAGTATAGGAGTCAGCGGAATATCGGTCAACTGTTTGAATTGCCAGAAACATAGTTATATGTGTATATAGTATAGGAGTCAGCGGAATATCGGTCAACTGTTTGAATTGCCAGAAACATAGTTATATGTGTATATAGTATAGGAGTCAGCGGAATATCGGTCAACTGTTTGAATTGCCAGAAACATAGTTATATGTGTATATAGTATAGGAGTCAGCGGAATATCTGTCAATTGTTTGAATTGCCAGAAACATAGTTATATGTGTATATAGTATAGGAGTCAGCGGAATATCGGTCAACTGTTTGAATTGCCAGAAACATAGTTATATGTGTATATAGTATAGGAGTCAGCGGAATATCTGTCAACTGTTTGAATTGCCAGAAACATAGTTATAGGTGTATATAGTATAGGAGTCAGCGGAATATCGGTCAACTGTTTGAATTGCCAGAAACATAGTTATAGGTGTATATAGTATAGGAGTCAGCGGAATATCTGTCAACTGTTTGAATTACCAGAAACATAGTTATAGGTGTATATAGTATAGGAGTCAGCGGAATATTTGTCAACTGTTTGAATTGCCAGAAACATAGTTATAGGTGTATATAGTATAGGAGTCATCGGAATATCTGTCAACTGTTTGAATTTCCAGAAAACGTTATTGTTTCTGGAAATGTCTGTTTAAAATAAATATCATATAAGCAACCGAACAGAAAGGTCATTTAACTGGTCAATCACCTAAAGTTTGCGAGAATTAATTCTGAGCTTGTAAAGTAGAACACCAAAATATAGAAAAATGTCCGTTTTAAGATCATTTTAACGATATCTTGTCAGTTTAGTATCAACTGAAAATACTAACTATAGGCCTACTTATGTACTATAAACTATCAGTTAAATAAGTTACGCCATTTTTAAATATTAATATTTTTTACCATACTCAGTGTTTTTTGTTTTTTTTAATAAAGCTTGAAACATTTAAACTTGAAGTTTGGAATCTGTTCGAAAGTTTTGTCATTAACAACTTTTTTTTTGAAATGGCTAACGATGTCACATTTAGAGTGCTAATTATTGTTTTATGTGAGAGTGTTTAATACTGTGAGGCTGGACACATGTATGGGGGGGGGGGGGGAGAGAAGGGATGGCAACAAACAATATGTGAAACCAAAACATGATCGATGTTAGGGTAAATACCATTTCCTTGATATTTAGCCAGTTTGGAACACAAATCTTAGGCTCGATTTATTTTAGCCCATGTTTAACCTCTTGATAGTTTTGCAGCCATAAAGAATACTACAATATTTTGATGTGTGTTGCTTAAGAACCCGTCGGATAACACCTCACTTAGGTAGTGTGATTATGAATTTTAAAATAATACATTTGTAAAGTGGAAACATTCTGACTCGCTTATAAACATAGCAGACCACGCATATCTATTATATTGAATACACTCGATATAGGAGCGAGATATATAGTTTACACGTGGTAATAATATCACTGGTAGCCTCACACTGATATATATATATAATATTGGTATGCAGATTTGTCTTCTAACACAAATGGTAAAATATTACCTTTCTTATTTGATAAATTTGTTGCTTTTTCTCTTGAAATAATTTGTAAGATGTAAGCTATATTTGTACAATTTTTTATACAATAATAACATAATTATAAATTAATACTGCAAATAAAAATGATATCTATAATATCATCTAATTAGGTATCTCTTAAAATATTAATATAGATCCTAAACTTAATTAGGTACGTATGATTTTTCTAAACTTGTTAATATTATAAGTTTAAAACAAAAATTGCTTCGCTTTTCTAAAAAGGGCGCAAATAGTTGTAAACTTTATTTATTTACAATAAAATAGACAATTTTTAATGAAACATTTAAACATAATGAATGTTAACAGGAAGTGACCCATGATCAATTGTGTACCAGGTTTCCCCTATATAGCGTATGCAAACAAGTTAGTGATAATAAATTGCTATGCCTTCCTTTTATTAAATAGCTATATTAATAAAATAAATCATTTACCATCTTCGAAAATTATTTTGAAAAAATTACGAGTGACTTACCTATTGAGGTTTATTTGACTAACGAGCTATGTTGTCTGTAGCTATGGAAATATTTCAAGGCTGAGCTTAGTTTACCATAAACACCCTTGAAGTTTACTTTGATTCATTATACATACACCTTCAACATTGCCTGTCGTTTGTAGAGAAAGATCACCCTAACGATTATTATGCTAAGAAGTCTCCCTAATAGGGGGGCAGTTTGTAAAAGGAAGGCTCTCTTTTGAGTAGTAGGGGTGAAGAGGGTGTTGAATAGGTAGGGGAAGGGAAGAAGGTGTAGGGGTGTAACGCATGAAAACACCGGAGCATATAAAGGGGTGTGAAGCCTGCACCAACATTTATATTCATGTATTCATGAGACTCTTGTAAATCTAGAGTTGTCAGAGATGGAGGGACGCACCACTGAAACCTTTGCGCTGTCAGAGATGGAGGGACGCACCACTGAAACCTTTGCGGTGTCCATCCTTGTGGTCTTGTGTTCGATCCTGGGTCTGGGTTCTCCATTATTGTTGGTATAGATACCTCGAGAGGTCTCACAGGTTATTGTTACTACTTGAATATTTGACTCTAACGTTGTTTTATTCCCTATCGCTCTCTTTGTCAGCTTGGCCCGTCACAATCATTTGCTCTTCAGAGTGTTTGGTTCGATTCTTAATTTAATGTGTCCGAACCTTTGAGGGGGGATTAACTAGTTTGTGAGCAAAAGAGCCTATTTTCCACCGAACAACGTTGTTTTAAACTATCTGTTGGCATTGTTCATAAAAGGATCGAGGTATTTACCTTTTAAGTGAGCTTACTTTTGGTAGGTAGGCTTGGTTCCAGTCCAATACTTTAACTTATTCCTTAATTACCAAATGAGTACTTGATTTGACAATTGGGAATGTGAGTTTTCGTTGGAGGGGGGGGGGGGGCAGTAGGCCTAGAGTCATTTGGCATACACTTGAGGCCTATTTCATATAATTTAAATACAACTCACCAACACCCGATAAGTAGTTCACAAGAAGACAAAATAAACCAAACCACAAGAGTAATGTTGGTTATGACACTACTCGCTGGTCGATTGGTCTAAGGTGTATTCTCGCGATAAACTATACTGACAATGTCAGGGTTCAAACCCCGGTTCAGAACGGGTATAAATACGCGGTACTAAAATAACTAATAATCCTCATGTCGAATATAACATTGCAAAATGTCCCAAACCAAGCAGAATATAGTTTCCTACATTTTGAGATTCCCTTTACATCCCGCGCAGTAGATCGTACCAGCGATGACTGTCTATTTTCCATAAAAGGAATACGACCTAGCTTCTTTCACCAAATTTCAATATATGCGCTTTACCTCAATGGGCTGGAGTCTTAAACATTGTCAGACACGGGCCAACAGTAATAACAATATTACAGCACCTTTTTGTTTGTAAACAAAATAAGAAATACTTGTCCATTGCTTTGATTTGAACGTAGGAAATGCTGTTACGAAAGATGCGAGGGAGAACTTCCCAGTTGAGCTGTTTGGTTTATTTGCTCGTCTGGAAGCAAATACCTTTGAGAATACGAAATGTAAAAACCTCATACAGAGTAAACTTGAACGTAACTTCATATTTCCTTTCTAGGACTATAATGTAGCAAGTCACGAGGTTTCACCATTTTACTTGTTCGTTTATTACACGTGGTCTAGAGAATGTCTTAGTAACTTAAATAAAGTGGATCTTATTGTATCATTGTTATTTCTATATGTATCAGTGTCAGGAAAAGTTGTATTTGACATTGATCTGTCTACGCAATCCTAAACAGCATAGACGAGTAAACTAGACTATTTTTATTTTGTAGCTATACACATTAAAGTAAACATCACAAAGGGTGTGTGTTTATTCCTTTGTTTATTCTATTGAATGATGGAAGCTATAATTTCTATTGAGACATGATTTGCAGGGCCCACATACTCACATTATCTGTTTGTGTTGACGGGACGTACAGGTTTGAATCCCAGCCACATCTACTGACGATATCTGTTCTTACATCTTTATCGCACTCTTTCTCCACTCAAATTTGGGTTTGATCTCCTCTTATTTCTACTGTACTCATCCAGGAACCATTTGCTTGGATACATACAATAGTAAAACTCGGAAGAAAGAAGAGTGTTTATAAAAATTTACTCTTCTTCCTTTTAATTTTATAGTCGATCAAAAAAATATATATATATATATATATTTACTTTATTTGTTTAGCTTTAAAAATGTTGAAACATCACTTTTCACGAAGAATGGACGTTTTGAGGTCCCCGCCCAAGGTTTCACGAGTGTCTGTCTGTCTCTGAATTACTCCCGCGTTCGATCGAATTGAGCTCCTCTTTGCTCTGAGATGCCACGTAAAGGCAATTTAAAGAGCCGCACATTTACATATTAAGAGGCACTTAACTGCAATTATCGTTGTTGAAAAGATAAGATATTCCCAGCACGGAGAATGTAAATGAGTCTTTTAGATCACAATTTATATTTGACTAACTTTTAAGAGGAGTTCCCATAAAATTGCAAGAAGCACTTATTTAAAATTGGCTATAACTCTAATTTATGAAAGTATGAGCATAAATAAAGTATATTTTTGTATTGAAATATTTTGACAAGATGAAGTTCATAGTTAAAGTACTCTTCACTAAAGTGATTACTGCTTGCACTCTTGGTCGAGTGCTTGTATCGGGGCACTTATTTGAGTACCACAATAATTTAGTTAAATTGTTGGATTATTCTTGTCTAGAATCATAGTATACTGAAGTGTTTTTTTAATAATAATTGAGGGGGTTGGAAAAAATATAATAATAATAATAGCACCGCGTCTTACTACCCGTTCGGGTTATACGCTTTAAGTACTAATTAGACTAATGAATTAGGAATTGGGAAGGTTGAATTAGAGGAAGTGAACCCGCATTTGGGTGGAGGGAGAGTGGAAAACCTTTTAGGAAAAACCGCCCTCAGTTCACCCGACCGAGATTCTAACCTCGATCTCCCCGTCCTCAGCAGTCGAGCTCAACACGACTAGCGCGTTAGCCAACTACGCCACCGAGGCCGGTGGAAAAAATATAATTTTATGAAAAAATGTGTTATTAGTGATGTCTGCTATTTGATCTCTTAAACCACGAGTTTTAATTATTTTTTTATTATTTTGCACCGCGTCTTACTACCCTTTCAGGCTTTACACCAAATCTTTATTCTTATAATTTTTCATTATAATTAGATATTTTTTAGTAGTTACATTAAAGTTTGTCCTGTATTTGAGTGGTAAGAAATCATTATTATGTCTTCAACGCTGACTGTCTCGTGGGACAGCTTAGCTCTTTCAATCTCTAGAAGAAGTGTGTGTACATGGTAACCGTGTACGGGAATAGGGTTGTATTTACAACTGTACCTGGGGCTCTCACACATTTACACTTAGAGTTTAGCTAGTCTACATTGATTGGATTATATTATAATAACCTGGCAATTAAATATCTATAATATTACTAACAAAGATATGGAGATATTCATGACAGTGTGTACTAGTACTATAGGCCCTTTTCCCTTATCAGTACATTTTTCACAATCTATATACAATAATTGTAATCAATTATCAAAACATTAGGCGGTATTTTCATAAGTTTAATAAATACTGAATTACTACTTATATGAAATGTTAAACGATATTATTAACCAATTTTACATCTTTACAAACATATTAAACACATTTATGTCTACACATCTGGTCTGTATTGTTTGACTGACTCGTAATACATCGTTAGTGAATAAACATATTAGTGTTAAAATTATTGTTAGCATACATTTGTTGGTTTTATTTTAAATTATTAGATTCATATTATTTAGCAGAGCTGTATATTAAGCATAATTGAATGTCACAGTTCTAAACTCGGTCAGCGGGAACTGGCCCACCATTGTAACAGTTCTCAACTCGGTCAGCGGGAACTAGCCCACCATTGTCACAGTTCTCAACTAGGTCAGCGGGAACTAGCCCACCATTGTCACAGTTCTCAACTCGGTCAGTTGGAACTGGCCCACCATTGTCACAGTTCTCAACTCGGTCAGCGGGAACTGGCCCACCATTGTAACAGTTCTCAACTAGGTCAGCGGGAACTGACCCACCATTGTAACAGTTCTCAACTCGGTCAGCGGGAACTGACCCACCATTGTAACAGTTCTCAACTAGGTCAGCG
The DNA here is from genome assembly GCA_039000515.1 of Timema cristinae. Taxonomy (NCBI): domain Eukaryota; kingdom Metazoa; phylum Arthropoda; class Insecta; order Phasmatodea; family Timematidae; genus Timema; species Timema cristinae. The sequence continues at coordinate 31,785,443 of JBCFYV010001001.1, read as the reverse complement.
GGAACTAGCCCACCATTGTCACAGTTCTCAACTCGGTCAGTTGGAAATGGCCCACCATTGTAACAGTTCTCAACTCGGTCAGCGGGAACTAGCCCACCATTGTCACAGTTCTCAACTAGGTCAGCGGGAACTAGCCCACCATTGTCACAGTTCTCAACTCGGTCAGCGGGAACTGGCCCACCATTGTAACAGTTCTCAACTAGGTCAGCGGGAACTGGCCCACCATTGTCACAGTTCTCAACTCGGTCAGCGGGAACTGGCCCACCATTGTCACAGTTATCAACTAGGTCAGCGGGAACTGACCCACCATTGTCACAGTTCTCAACTCGGTCAGCGGGAACTGGCCCACCATTGTCACAGTTATCAACTAGGTCAGCGGGAACTGGCCCACCATTGTCACAGTTCTCAACTAGGTCAGCGGGAACTAGCCCACCATTGTCACGGTTCTCAACTCGGTCAGCGGGAACTGGCCCACCATTGTCACAGTTCTCAACTCGGTCAGCGGGAACTGGCCCACCATTGTCACAGTTCTCAACTAGGTCAGCGGGAACTAGCCCACCAATGGATTACCAAGTCAAGATTACCACCAGGCCTTCTTAATAGATTAACACATTTGGTCATTACATTATTTTTTAAATATACTTTTATTTATATATTATATATATATAAATATACTTTTATTTATATATATATATATATATATATATATATATATATATATATATATATATATTAGTCTATTTATATTTCATTACCATTATTATTTTTTCTTCATTGCTTTTTATTTAAATATTTATATTTATATTATGTGTATTGGCTAACCACAGTAAATCTTTGATTAGTTCTTTTTTACTCCTAGAACAGTTTACCAAACTTTTTCTAACAGTTTCTTTTTAAATTTAAAATGTAGTAATCTAGTGTTAGTGTAGAGTGGATTTTCTCTCCTTTATTTTTGTTTGATAAAGGCAACAATGTCGAAATCCTACTCAATTTGTGTGACTATTTCTACCAGGTATAGATGACAGAAGAGGTCACCTTTGTGCATTGGATTCTTCCCACTCTTTCACTCTTTCCCTGAGTGGGCTTTCTTCATTAAATCTAAAATACTTAGCTTATTTTCCTTTTACTTTATCTTATCAATTTGCATTATTATAAAATTACAATACAATTATTTCTAAATATATGATTTTATTGATGGTGTGTACATGGAAATATTTAGAGCCTGAATTTCCCATTTTAGAACTTTATATTGGTGGCCTCTTGCTGGCAAGATGTAATAAATTAATACAATTGAAATATCCCAAACCTAGATCCTCTAGAACATCAAAGCCCCAAGATCCCTATCAAATTAATTCCAACAAAGCAGTAACACTATTACATTTTATCCCCCCGCACCAATTAGTCACCCAACACAGTATTTATTTGATGGATGTATGTACACATGTGATGGTCTAAGCTGCTATGGAAGAAACAGCCCCTGTTCGCTGGGTGGGAAAACCTCCAACCAATAGTCTGTAGTTTGTGTTTATATCGACACGGGCGGGCGGTTTCTCGGCCCACGCGAACAAGAGGATGCGCCCGGCTCGTGTTTATAGCGCGATCCACTCCGTGGGTTGCTAGCATTGAAAAAAACATTAACTTTGGTTGAATTGGGGTTTCTCCTTTCACAGTGAGAAATCAACGGTCGGGATATTGGGTGTTGTGTTTGTTCTAAATCTAAGTCAGTGTTCAAGTAATGAGCTGATGATATTATATAGTTAAAGCGGTACATGACGTATATATAATAAAATAATCTAATTAGTGGCAGCTATAAAATACGGTCTACGGACCGTGTGTGGCTTGTGGCACATTTACTGAGAACCTCTGTGCTTCCTCCAAGTTGTAATTCAGCTGCTGTCATGTTGTTCTGTTTGAACATGCTCTGATATTCTTGGAGGCGCTTTCACAGCAGAGGCAGCACAACTCACTATGATACTGTGGAGTTACTAAGTAGCTGTATCTAGTCCTGAATCACGGATCACTTTTTGATCAAACCTTTAAAATGTTTTAGGGTCTCAGTTTATTTAACCTCCTTACCTTTAAAAGTATGTATTTTAAATTATTGTCCAGCCGTTTCGATATTCATCTTTATAAATGGTACTTTCGGAGTTGTTGCGTTCTTGCACCACGTCCAAAGATCCGTATTCACGACGGACGCCTGCAATGCTTAGCATAGCCTACTTGCAGTACATACACGGTGAGCGGGTAAGCTAACACATCCACAACAAACAAAATCATCGGGAGCGTGTTTTTCGATCATTATTCACAAATTATTCGCTGTTGGAGTGAATTAAGATCTACTTCTTACCACCCGTTTGTAAGATACACATTTGTAATATTTCGCTTATTTTTTTAACATCGAGCATTTGTTCATGTGATACGCATATATACTAATTACGATAGTGTGTTAGGGATGAGGAAGGTTGAATTTAGAGGAACGGTACCTGCATTTTGGTGGAGGAAGAGTGAATAACAGTTTAGGGAGAAACTCCTTTAGTACACCTAATAGAGAGTCAAACCCCGTTCTCAATGTTATTGGGATTCCAGTTTTTGGAAGTGTAAGGCCCTAGATTAGGGGTTGGAAATTGTAGATCCAGAAAAGTAGTTCCTTAAATTTATAAATATTGTTTGCACACAACAAGTAAAAGTACAAATTATAATATTCATGTTCAGCTTCAGTTAATGATCCACCTATTCGCAGCGTTAAAGAAGCGACGAGAACAGTTACAAGGACATTGGAACGGAAAGCAAAGTCACGCAAAGCATAACAAATAAAGTTTATTGAGTTCCAAACAAAAGATAATTATTTCATATTCACAGACACTATAGCACTATATACTTTATACTGTTTAATGCTAGTCGTAAACAAAGTAACAAGGATTACCATTGTTACCAAAACTGCCGTGTTTGGTGTAAAGCACCTTAAGTTGACGCTCAACCAAGACAACAATGCTTGGGTTGAAGATTGAAAAAGTGTTACTCCTTAAAGAAGAACATACGCACTTTATAAAACTAAAGTGCATTAACAGAAAACTACAGTAACAATCATCGGAAGGACTAAGTTATGGTTGAGCAACAATAGACAACACACTGTATCCTTACGACTGTAAGTCTCAAATAGGGTAAACATGGTCAAATAATGACGTTTAACAACTTTTAAAACTAGGAAGTCGGTATTTAAGTATTACAGCGATAGTTGCGAACTGAATCAGCTAGCGTTGGTTAACCCAAAGAAGATTAATATGATACACAATAAATGTTCCAAATCCTGGAACTATTAGTTTACAAATAGTTAAAAGAGAGAGATCAGGAATCTAAGCCATCAAAAACTATAGCAGGCCTATTTCTAATTAGTACTTCCTGATCACTCAACAATATGATTAATACTCAACAATAGTCTGGAAATAGACTATAACAATGGAAATCTTGTAGACATTAAAGAGCAGAGCGGCGCCTGAAGGAGCCGAACATGTCTAAACAACACCAAACAAGCCACCTTCTGGGATATAAGCATACCCACGAGGTGAGCACCATAGTAAGGTACAACAATGTCAAACCAAAGAATAACAGCCAAAGACCCAATTAGTTCATGCAGCAACGCCATGGATTAACCAGACTGTCCCTCAAATATTTAAGACTAGTCATATGAATAGTTAAACAATAAGCAAGTGGGGTCATAAGTACTACACTCTGTTTAAAATAAACATACTCTAACAACTACTACATTTAAACTACATTGAAGCTTCTCATAAGAAGAAGATAAAAAGTACAAGTCTGTAACAGACAAAGATATAATCTTAACAGATATTACATTATCTGTGACGACGTGGTGAGACCGACGGAACAACCATCGTGACCGCTACTTATAGGTTACTTTGAACTAAAGCCTCTGGATGCTCGCGAAACGAGTTGTTGGAATTGAATACACAAATAATACGAGAAGCGTTACATTATATACGAAATTAATCTGACGTCTAAGGAGTGGAGGGGAAGGTGTGGTTTGCTCACAGGCACGAGAATTGTCAAACAAAATTACAGTTGGCAGGAGACCAAGGAAGCACACTGAGGACGATCAGTCACTGGCCCAGTTGACAAGGTGTTGCTGCTGGGTCAGATTATTCTATTTTGATCGGTCAGCCTGGCAGAATTCAACAATTACACAATGAGTTAATATACTGCAATTTATTTTAGTTTGGTTTACTTTTGTATGTACGGCCTATATGAGCTTATCCCGTTAAATATTTTGTGCACTGTGGTGTATTAAAGACACAAACATGAGTGTGGTAATGTTGTAGAAGCTAGTGCTGGGTGGGGGGATAGGGAGGTATTGATAAGTGCAATTAACGAGGGATGGGTGTGAAGGGCGGGGAATAACGAATCGTGTTGATTTGATAAATAAAGCCCAGTCTTACCATGAGCACATACATACATTTCTTTAAAGTTACTTTAGGGAAATATTAAAAAGCACAGATGATAAAAGGTAAAAGGATGAAACTACTTTATTTTGGTGACATAGGTGATGGGCTGGAGTACACAAGCTGTCATAATGTAAACATAATATGACGCCTCATTAAGGAGCCATGTTCAGGAGCTGCTTTTTATTCACGTTCTTCGCACGACTCTGAGCTCATTGTTTCCCCAAAAATAATATTATTACTTTCACTCTTGGGGGGAAAAAGGGTGAGCGAGTGGTGGCTAAAATAGAAAAAAATGAGAAGTTTTTGAATATCCTTATAAATAAAGTGTAATTATCTTAAAATAATCTGGTTTTTAATTAGCTTGATTAACGCGAAGTTGATATATATTTACGTTGTTGGCGTTGACCTGGTATTTTTAATAGTACATGACTCTTTAATGGTGGTGACAGTGTATAGTATAAAATATGTCCACGCTTTTTTATACTAATTAACGGTTATTAATATTTAAGTGTGTCATGTGTGTTTTTGTTTTGTTTCTTATTCTATTTTCCCTTTTTATATAATTATTATGGATGTAGCACACAGTTAATATACCAGTTTTATTGCTGAATATTATTACCATAGCAAATTTCAGGGGAAAATATAGCTTAAGTTAAAAAAGTGATTAAAAAGGTGATTGAAATTAAAATAAATAATGCTACATTACAATAAGAAGTAAGAACTAGAAAATCTACTAGGAAAATGTCTTGTTACAAATATTTATATTTTGAAAATTTTTAATACGGCTTTAGATATTATTTCAGTGTTTTTTTTACCATGATGATTGAAAGTGAAAGCTTTAATATTTTGAGTTAAATTGTTTGGACTTTGTTCTGATCATAAATGTTCAATATATTGGAATCCAATCCATCTTAAAGACAACATAAGTTTTGTTTAATATACGATATTAATAAACAAGTAAGTATTATACTTTATAAATTTTAGCTTAGTTAATTTATTAAAATAGCAAGCTTATAATTTGTTATTCTTCACTAAAACATATTATTTATTCTAAATTTACTCCTGAAAAGTATTTGTAAATTTACAATATTTTAGATAAATTTATTTTAGGTTTAATAAAAGTTGATTGACGTTAATAAGAGTTTTAAATAAGTGATAGTATACAATCGTTCAATTTTTCTCATAAAGTGTACTGTGGCTTGGAACAAATAACTCGAATTTTTTTTCAGAAAACTACTTTTTTTAAGAATACCTTCCTGAGAAAACTCAACATATTATATTGATAATCACAACCAAGCCAGAATTGAGAGTTGGTAGCTCATAAGTTCTAGAGGTGCTCGGCGGTCCCTAAATAGACCGCTGCGCATGTAATGTGCGTGGCTACGCTCGAGGGACACAGCTATGATGGGTTAGAGAAGGCTCTAAGAGGTGTTTGTTTCCCAGACGAATGGATGGTGAACTCTGATATGACAGATGGATTTTCACCTTGAAAAGTCTGACTTTGTAAGGTGTCAGTCTAGTGGCGTAGCGAAGTTCTTTAATCAAAATTAACACTATTAATATATACATTCTAAAATGATTTATAAACATTTTAGGTTAAAGTTTTCTTGTAACCATTCTCAAATTATTTATGTTTGTAAACATAAATAAATATTTTGCTTAATAATTATAAGCCATTCCCAGATATTTATTTGAATCTATTTTTGAAGGACATATCAAATTTTCTAAAATTTGTCGTAAGCATATATTAATAAATATTAACTGCTTTTTACCATGTAAAATAGTCTGCAATTACCATTTTTGTACAAACACGTTAAAAAGAATTCTAAATTTTTTAACTAATTCCAAACTAGGTAGTCAGTAAACTAGGTACTCTAATTGAATTTGTTTAGTAAAACAAATGAATCAATTATTGATATTGAAAACAACTACAAGATATGCATTTTGAACCAAATCGTTAAAGTCACTTTTAAAATATGACAGAATTTAAGAAATTAGTGATTTATTACTCGCCCGTTAATGAATTCCCCCTTCAAAATAAGTATACATTTTTATTTGTCATGTATAATACCACTAAAATATTTTTAACAAAATCGTTATAGTCAATCACGAAAATTCTCAAATTCTAAAAAATTACTTATCGGTAAACTACTTTAAACTAAGGGCTAGAGTAAAAATAAAAAAAGTCCCGAGGCAAAAACCATATAATATAACATATGAAGTTTGTTAAAAAAAACATCAATTTGTTTTTTAGATTGACCCAGCTGACAGAATTGTATAATTACCTTTATTTGGTTTGGGATTACACAAAACGTAGAGATTCATCAATTTCTTGAGGTTACAAATGTTCACGGTTATAGTATTTTTTCTTGATATAAGAAAGTAAAAAATATTTTTTCTCAATCGTATTTGGTTTCCAAATTTCAGTTTATTTTCACTAAGGTGGGAGTGAGGTGAACGCAAGCTAAGAGTGGTATCTTTACTGTTTTTATAGCAAACTTTTTGGTCAAAATAATTAATATAATGCCACTAAGCTGATGACAGAAATTCAACAGCTGTTGATATCACGTGCGAAGAAAATTAATACTGGAGCAATACTTGATTTGTTTTGCTATAAAAACTGAAGAAACACTGCTTTACTCGCACTTCCACACTAGATAGACAAACATGTGTGTGTGTGTGTGTGTTACTTTGACTGAACCGTGACTTGGTTAACTCGCTGTCCGGAGGAGCTGAAACACCCCCAGTAACTGCAACTGCGACGGCGGAAACCCAGTAAACTGCAGAGTCGGGCCGTGTGCTAAAAGAGGAGCTTGGATCCAACCCGGCCAAACGAAGGAAACAGAAGACCACCCCAATAGAGGGGGACAATGGGGTGGTGGTTATTCGGTTTTATATCTTTCATAGGTTTCATGTCCGAGGTTACTAAATCGCTTACAGGAAATGGGCAAAAGAACCGCTTCCCCCCTTTTCTCTCCCACAATAAATGGGGTATCGATTTCTTTCTCTCTTCCCATGGGACCACGTTTTAACTGCTTTCCGGATCATAGTTCAAGATGGATATAGAGCGACACGGATGGTCGGATTTCTTCATTTCAATTCATAACTATATACTGTATTTTGTACACTAGATTTATTTTTAAATAGGATCACCTTAATATGGGGTTTATTTTAATTAGTAGAAAGAAAGTTAAAATTTAAATCTAAATCGGTACAGAGGGCTGTGAGAATATCATTATTTTATCTTTTTGAATTTCAATAAACTACGATTAATTGAAAGGGTTGGGGCAATTACATGATTTCGCTCATAAATTTAGTTGGGATGTATTCACTATTTTAACCTCAATGCTAATATCCCCGAGGGTCTAGCTAATTTGAATAATATAATAAAACATTCGTCGATATTAGCTATCCTCGAGGTCTTGAGTGACAGTAAAACAACTTGTAGTTCCAGAGATAAGATACCAGAAATCACTGATAACACAATTTTCATAAAATGTTAGATATCGTGTTATTTCCACGACTCCCTCATTTTGGGGTTAGATATCTAATTCCAAAAACTCCTTTGGGGAAGCTTTATGATTACCCTTGATACCAAGTTTGAACCCAATCAGTAAAATAGTTTCGGCTCCATACCAAGATACGTACAGACATACAGACATAAGACGGTATCGCAAGAAACACACTTTAGAGAAGTGAGTCATGAAACATATCCATCAAAATCTCTATTTCACTTTTATTTAATGATTGCAATAATAGCTCAACCCAGAGATTAGGAGAAAGTAATAAATCAGCAATATTAATGTTCACTAACCAATATAACCGGTATTAATCTCTAGCTTTTTATAAATAATGTTATACTGTTTGCACCCAGCTGTTTAACGGCCATACAGATCACTCATTCATGCCGATGCGTCTCTACTTTGCAAGATTCTAGGCCCCCTGTGTGTCCCAGTATGTGATATATTATTTGTTAAGAAACACACAAGACGGCACATTTATCATATTCTACTTCCCAGATGGTGACACAATGATTCTATATCTAAGAGAGACAATAGAGATCAAGGCGTAATTCGTGCCAGTGTATTGACGATATTTCTAAATAAAACCAACCATTTGGTCACAAATACATCTTCCTGTCACTACACTACACTAAGCTTGGACTGTTAGCTTTTAAAAGCAGAATGATATTATTGATAGGTCTGGTTAGTAGATTGACTAATTAAAGTTTAATTCCGCCATTTTGACTTTTTCTCAGCCTAGTCTTAGTAAATTCGTTGGCTGAATATAATCAGGGGACATAAACATGTTCGTATTATTAAACACATTCCACACAAAGAATGGATAATTAGATAGTTTCAAATAAAACTGTATCAAATGGTTACTATTTATCTTTACTGTTGAACTATAAAAAATGAATCTACGGCTTATTAATTAATCATTCCCGATTATAGAATTGTTTAATTGATTTGAACATGTTTGACCAATTCCACCTCACCTAATCTGTCTTTAGAGCATTTGACTTGTGTTTCAATATCTGGAGTTTGATTACCAACAACATCATTTTGTCACTGAATAACTATATTATTTAAATTAAAAAATGACATCTGGCCACGAGAATCGAACCCAGGACCTTTAGCTTTATATTAAAATGTTCTAAACACGGAGCTATCCAGGAGTCTTCCATTACCCAGAATCATTCTTCACCTATATTTGAAGGCAGAGTCTGTAATGGACGTGTGGAGAGATTAATAAGATTATGAGCGATCAGATAATGGAGCCACCTTCTTCCTCTCGGCAGGTTTTATGCTGCCAAATGTACAATTAGCGTACTGACCAAAGGTCCGGTTCAATTCATGGTCAAGTGTCATTTTTCAATTTAAAGAAATTGAATGCTTGGATGTGGCTATAAACGTATTTAGTAGATATAATAGCTTGGCTATTTAAACTACACTGAAGAATTAGCTTCATCCTTTCTAACCAATTTGTAGTTTGAATATCTGGGGCCCAAATTGATTGGGACTTCGTCCGAGTGTCGTTATAATTATCTCGGTTTAACAGTAAGGGTCTGGGTTTGAATACCAGTCGTGAGTAATGAGGGTGTTTATGCATGTGTTGTTTCTCACTCTATTTCCACGCAAATGCTGGTGCTTGACCTCTAAACCCCACATTCCCTGCTCTTAGCCCACTAGTTTGGTTAAATGCGTAAAACCTGGACCGGTTATAAAATAGCTAGAACAGGCTTGAGTGAGTAGCCAGTGTGGAAATACATTTTGGTTTTGAGCGAAATCTTACAACTATGACGAATATTATTATAAATTACTGATATACATTTTCAAAAATATAAAACTAACAATAAATAAGGTCATGGCTAGCGAATTAATCCTGATTTGATTAATACAACATTTCTTAGAGCTAAAATAAGGAGTTTGTTTCTTACTGACTTTTATTGCTCCTTTGCGAAAAGGAGATTGAAATATACTATTAGAGGGACTATTATTTGTGTGTGTTCAATAGTTGAGTTAAAACATCTTTAGCGAACACGTCATATTCATACGTTAGAGAACACATCATATTCATACGTTAGAGAACACATCATATTCATATTAGAGAACACATCAATTTAAGTTAGCGAACACATCATATTCATAAGTTAGAGAACACATCATATTCATAAGTTAGAGAACACATCATATTCATAAGTTAGAGAACACATCATATTTATAAGTTAGCGAACACATCATATTCATAAGTTAGCGAACACATCATATTCATAAGTTAGCGAACACATCATATTCATAAGTTAGAGAACACATCATATTCATAAGTTAGAGAACACATCATATTCATAAGTTAGAGAACACTCATATTCATAAGTTAGGAACACGTCATATTCATAAGTTAGAGAAACACGTCATATTCATAAGTTAGGAACACGTCATATTCATAAGTTAGGAAACACGTCATATTCATAAGTTAGCGAAAACGTCATATTCATAAGTTAGCGAAAACGTCATATTCATAAGTTAGCGAACACGTCATATTCATAAGTTAGAGAACACGTCATATTCATAAGTTAGAGAACACATCATATTCATAAGTTAGAGAACACATCATATTCATAAGTTAGAGAACACGTCATATTCATAAGTTAGCGAACACGTCATATTCATAAGTTAGCGAACACGTCATATTCATAAGTTAGCGAACACGTCATATTCATAAGTAGCGAACACGTCATATTCATAAGTTAGAGAACACGTCATATTCATAAGTTAGCGAACACGTCATATTCATAAGTTAGCGAACAGTATATTCATAAGTTAGCGAACACATCATATTCATAAGTTAGCGACATTCATTTCATATGGGCACGTAAAGAAACAATATCCAAAGCGGTCCCAAGAATACCTCACACCTGTGCTAAGAGGTTATATCTATGATCCAAAGAACCCCCTCTTTAACAAATTGTACATTTTCTGTCTGAGTTGACACCAAATAAGCCTAACTATCGTTTGCTCCATGATCCCAAATTCACTGTGAACATATTTAAACATTGTATGGAACTTTTTATTTACACGCTTTTGAAGTTCTCTTAGCTTTCTCCAAACAGGGTTGATCAGTAACTTTAAAGAGCAAACAAAGTTTTGTTCTTTCATTAAAACAGTTTATTTTTAATTTACATTTTATAAGTGATATTTGATCTACCTACTATGATTTTATTTGATTTTTTTTGTTTTTTTAAATCACAAAATTCGGTAGATTTGAACATTTTTTAGTGAATATATCGAATCAAAAAGGGTATTTTGTGAACGAATGTCTCTAGGACCCAATTTTGGGGTGACAAGTTTGAAACTGAGGGGGAGCTAACAACCCTTCAACTTTTAGCAATGGAGCAAAGAAACTTTGGAGTGTTGTTCCAAAAAGGGAAAGTTACAGTTTCTTTGGTTCTTAGGCTGAGCCTAATAAGCTGTGAGCACTTTCACAAAGGACATTGCCAGATACATATCTCATGATGTTTTTATTGTGAAAACTAATACTACCCGTATTTGAAAACATGGTTCTCTCCCTTTATATTAGTGATCTAGGTGTTCCCCTGGATAACAAACTCTACTTCCACTACCATGTGGAACATATAATATTCCAATCATTGAAATTACTTTGGCTTAGTAAATATATTATCTTTACAGTCAAGCGTAAAAATCAATTTGAGACTACTTTAAATAAGCAAATATCTCAAATTGCTTATAATATCTACATAACGCTTGGAGACACAAATAACTTGTTATTGCGACATTTTGGTATTATTTAAAATATATTTAATATTTACGATTACAAAACCAATAATTTCTGAGCTATTGGTCAGTATAGTTTTAAAATTGTGGTCTTTGAAACGGGGAGTTTATTGTTATGCTCTTTGGTGAAATGTTTCTCCAGCAATGTCTATTATTTCGTTTCACATATTTTAGGAGGTTTGATCGAGCTACTGGAGCAAGAAAGTGTTTGCGGGACACCTTACCGTTTATTTGTTTTAAATTACAGCATTTGATAAACACTTTTGTAATGTTTCACAAACTTAATATAATATGTCACCATCCTACAATATTATTAGTTTATTACATTCAATTTTGACCAGCAGCCCAACATTTTTAACTCGGTAAACCAGTTATTTCCTAAATCTCTTTCTTGTTAAAAATAGGTACACATGACATTTTCATTGGCTGCGTTTAGTTTGAGCAGTGACTTGTGCCACTGTTGTACGTAAGAGATAGCCCCTTCACTTTATTTTCAATTGAATCATGAATGGAACGGAAGTTGGAGTTAGGATCACAACAAATCAGCACAGCGACAAACAGAAGGTGAAAAGAAGAGGAGGTAGGTACACGTAGGAGAAGAGTGGGTAGCGAGCGAAGGATACATCGTCCCTCTAACAAGGTTAGCAAAAAGAAAGGAAGTAATATAATGAACGTGAATCAGGCCACGATAATATCGGTTTTTCACTCACTGTTACTCGTTACTGGGTTTGAGTTTAAAAAAAAAATTCATTATTGTATGGGTTTTGTAAACTAAAGAAAATTAGTGGACAGTGGCTTAGGAAATGTTTTTTATTCGAAATTAAAAAATAAAATACAATCATGTGTTTTCTGTTTTTTTCTGTCTTTTTCTCTATCTATGTTACCTCTATAACTCTTGAATTATTAGACAACTTTTGGTCCAATTTGGTGATTTGCTACCGCCAGTATTGGCCCCATTTCGGGGCCAGAAGATAGAAAGATATAGCGGGTTGTGTATTGTGCACAAATCATGTTATACGTTAATTGAGAACTGACGTCTGACCACTGGTTGAACCCGACACTTTATACTTTGTACAATTACGTTCCAACAAATAAATACACAGTTTATCTGCACGGCCAATCATTTTTGTTTTACTTAATGCTAATAACATTTATCTTATCAATTTAAGTATAATATGTTTAATAAGCTAAGGCCTATAAAGGCTTTCAGTCCAACTTTCATTGAAAGGACCTTTTTGCAAAAAAAAATTGCTGTCAAAATTGATAAAAATCTACAATTTCCTAAGTTTTATTTTACGGCTATTGACCCAATCTATCTAATGTGATTGTGCAGATATCTGCTGTCAAATTTGGCCCTTCCTAAGGAAATTAGACTATATATAAAGTCTATCTACCGTGTTAAGCTATAGATGATCAAGTAACAAGTGTTTTCAGATTGAAATGACATTCGATGTTGTAAAATAATGTTTTGTTGTTAATGTTATACGATAATAGTGTTAGGTTTGTAGTTTTCCTTGGCACAGCCAAATATTATCTCCTCTCTGTATCCGTAACATAGGTAACATTACTTTCCTTGTTTTTATGTTGATGCGCTCGTCTCGGCAATCAGCACTGTTGGTTTACTTACCTCTTCTGATCTTCTTCAACCAGGAGTCTAATCAGAATCTCAGCCAATGTTATTTGGAGAGACATTGAAAAGGAAGTCGTAATCACCCAAACGCTTCATCTCCCTAACACTTTGATGGCTTCACTTTTGTTCTCTTTGGGGCCGGAGCTTCTTCGGAACGCTTTGGGACTTTACTTCTGATTGCTTTGCCTTTACCTTGATTTATCTTTAGAGTTGCCCTGTTTTCTCTTTGGAGATTCTTGTAACTGAAATGCTTTCCTTTACTTCACTTGGAAGTCTCAGACCTTTGAATCTCAAACAGTTTATTTTAATACTATTTAAGTGAATATAATTTCGAATGGAATAATTTAGAATCTTTCAAATTTATTAAAAAGTAGACTCATTAATAATATGTTTATTAAATTAATACCACTATGGTTTCAAATACTTGAAACACAAAATGTTTATTTACACATTCAGTTTCACTCTAGATAACTAAGCATATTGTTTAAATTATTACTATTTTTGTGATGTCTTGACTGACGTTTTAATTTGTTTGTACAAAAATCTGTTCGCTATTCACCAGTTTTAAACTGTCTAATGTTTGTGCATTTACACTTAGCCCCACCTCTCCCTACATGCCCATTCAGTCAGTTAAGTGGTTCCAGAGATCTTAGTCAACATAATTACACTTTGTTTTATAAGTAGTAGAAACTAGAGCGTAATTGCCAACAAATGATGCCGTTATATTTAAATCAGGATGATGAAATATTGGTTGATAACATTTCTTTAGCTAGTTATTATTAATTATTATTGGTGGTCAATGAAGGAAAACTGGTCAATATCTTGGTATGACTCGACCATAAAGGAAAACTGGTCAATATCTTGGTAGACTCGACTATGAAGGAAAACTGGTCAATATCTTGGTATGACTCGACCATAAAGGAAAACTGGTCAATATCTTGGTAGACTCGACTATGAAGAGAGGCTAACAAATATCTTGGTATGACTTGACCGTGGAGGTTGTGGTTCAAGCCCGACCTGGTTTAAATGGGGCCAGTTTTACTATAATGGAGTTTCCTATCTCCTTTTCGGTCAAATGCTTGTGCAGTGCCTTAAAATATACAAACCTCTTCCTGTTTCCTAAGTTTAGACTACCGAATGTCCATATGTTCTATTTGCGTGTCTACTTTAGGGAAAGCCATAATTGGAAGAAAGGTACCCTCCTTCTCATGGTAGTAAAGTTAGCAAATTAGGAATAATCACCCACTCTAAAACATTGCACACCCTAACTGTATTTGAACCCAGCCTTCATATCACTGGCAGACGAGACCGATATATTTTTCCACGAAGTCGCAGATATCGGTTTACGAAACTTTGTTGTTATTGTATAAACCACGTCTTACTAACCAACCGGGCTGTCCGTATTTTTACACCAATAAGAAGGGATTAAAAAGGTAGAAGTTTATTCGAAGACCAGACCTCCTCATCACCAGTACTATATAAGACCAGATGAAATGGACGTCTTAGCCTTCTTGCCCACCGTTGTGGGATTCGTGAATAGTAATAATTCCAACACTTCCCATCGAAACATAAAAGAAGACCAAACCACTCGCTCTTTGTCAGAAAGAGTGACGGATTCTTCCCGGAGAGAGAAGAAGTGAGAGGCCGTCCATCAAGATATTACGGGGCTTTCATTGCACAGAGCAAAGCTAAGGTAGGATAGAGAGGTGAGAGGGGTCATCTTAGTGGGCACTAGACTAGAGGTGAGAGGGGTCACCTTAGTGGGCACTAGACTAGAGGGGAGAGGGGTCACCTTAGTGGGCACTAGACTAGAGGTGAGAAGGGTCATCTTAGTGGGCACTAGACTAGAGGTGAGAGGGGTCATCTTAGTGGGCACTAGACTAGAGGTGAGAGGGGTCATCTTAGTGGGCACTAGACTAGAGGGAGAGGGGTCATCTTAGTGGGCACTAGACTAGAGGAGAGAGGGGTCATATTAGTGGGCACTAGACTAGAGGTGAGAGGGGTCACCTTAGTGGGCACTAGACTAGAGGTGAGAGGGGTCACCTTAGTGGGCACTAGACTAGAGTGAGAGGGGTCACCTTAGTGGGCACTAGACTAGAGGTGAGAGGGGTCATCTTAGTGGGCACTAGACTAGAGGTGAGAGGGGTCACATTAGTGGGCACTAGACTAGAGGTGAGAGGGGTCACCTTAGTGGACACTAGATTAGAGGGGAGAGGGGTCACCTTAGTGGGCACTAGAGTAGAGGGGAGAGGGGTCATATTAGTGGGCACTAGAATAGAGGTGAGAGGGGTTATCTTAGTGGGCACTAGACTAGAGGGAGAGGGGTCACCTTAGTGGGCACTAGACTAGAGGTGAGAGGGGTCACCTTAGTGGGCACTAGACTAGAGGTGAGAGGGGTCATATTAGTGGGCACTAGACTAGAGGTGAGAGGGGTCACCTTAGTGGGCACTAGGCTAGAGGGGAGAGGGGTCACCTTAGTGGGCACTAGACTAGAGGGGAGAGGGGTCATATTAGTGGGCACTAGACTAGAGGTGAGAGGGGTCACCTTAGTGGGCACTAGACTAGAGGTGAGAGGGGTCATCTTAGTGGGCACTAGACTAGAGGTGAGAGGGTCACCTTAGTGGGCACTAGACTAGAGGTGAGAGGGGTCATCTTAGTGGGCACTAGACTAGAGGTGAGAGGGGTCACCTTAGTGGGCACTAGACTAGAGGTGAGAGGGGTCATCTTAGTGGGCACTAGACTAGAGGTGAGAGGGGTCACCTTAGTGGGCACTAGACTAGAGGAGAGAGGGGTCATCTTAGTGGGCACTAGACTAGAGGGGAGAGGGGTCATATTAGTGGGCACTAGACTAGAGGGGAGAGGGGTCATATTAGTGGGCACTAAACTAGAGGTGAGAGGGTCATCTTAGTGGGCACTAGACTAGAGGTGAGAGGGGTCACCTTAGTGGGCACTAGACTAGAGGTGAGAGGGGTCACCTTAGTGGGCACTAGACTAGAGGTGAGAGGGGTCATCTTAGTGGGCACTAGACTCGAGGGAGAGGGGTCACCTTAGTGGGCACTAGACTAGAGGTGAGAGGGGTCACCTTAGTGGGCACTAGACTAGAGGGGAGAGGGGTCATATTAGTGGGCACTAGACTAGAGGGGAGAGGGGTCACCTTAGTGGGCACTAGACTAGAGGGGAGAGGGGTCATATTAGTGGGCACTAGACTAGAGGGGAGAGGGGTCACCTTAGTGGGCACTAGACTAGAGGTGAGAGGGGTCACCTTAGTGGGCACTAGACTAGAGGTGAGAGGGGTCATCTTAGTGGGCACTAGACTAGAGGGGAGAGGGGTCACCTTAGTGGGCACTAGACTAGAGGTGAGAGGGGTCACCTTAGTGGGCACTAGACTAGAGGGGAGAGGGGTCACCTTAGTGGGCACTAGACTAGAGGTGAGAGGGGTCATCTTAGTGGGCACTAGACTAGAGGTGAGAGGGGTCATCTTAGTGGGCACTAGACTAGAGGGGAGAGGGGTCACCTTAGTGGGCACTAGACTAGAGGGGAGAGGGGTCATATTAGTGGGCACTAGACTAGAGGGGAGAGGGGTCACCTTAGTGGGCACTAGACTAGAGGTGAGAGGGGTCACCTTAGTGGGCACTAGACTAGAGGTGAGAGGGGTCATCTTAGTGGGCACTAGACTAGAGGGGAGAGGGGTCACCTTAGTGGGCACTAGACTAGAGGGGAGAGGGGTCATATTAGTGGGCACTAGACTAGAGGGGAGAGGGGTCACCTTAGTGGGCACTAGACTAGAGGGGAGAGGGTCACCTTAGTGGGCACTAGACTAGAGGTGAGAGGGGTCACCTTAGTGGGCACTAGACTAGAGGTGAGAGGGGTCATCTTAGTGGGCACTAGACTAGAGGGGAGAGGGGTCACCTTAGTGGGCACTAGACTAGAGGTGAGAGGGGTCACCTTAGTGGGCACTAGACTAGAGGGGAGAGGGGTCATATTAGTGGGCACTAGACTAGAGGGGAGAGGGGTCACTTTAGTGGACACTAGACTAGAGGGGAGAGGGGTCATATTAGTAGGCACTAGACTAGAGGTGTGTAGACTAGAGGTGTGTAGAATTAAGTGTTAGCCTCATCTAAAACAGTTTACCAATGATGGAGATGTCGGGGTTGTACTCCCGGCCGGGTGTACTGAATGGTGGTGGTGCCTACTTTAAACCCACCAAACTGCAGTCCTGGGTTCCCCTTTACTATCCTATTAACGCCCCTAAAATGCATTTAGTTATGTATTTTGGTTCAAATTTATATTTTAATGTTGGTTGGAAATATCACCGTAAAGTTGTGATTTTGATTATATCTTTAATGTTATGGGCATTTTAATTATAATTGATTTTTAAAAATCAAGATTTTCCCAATGTTTCTTTAACTATTTGTTTCAAATTGATATCTGAGAAGTGTTTAGAAATATAAATAGCCCAAAAAACATGATTTTCAGTCAAGCATTATGGTAGTTTACTAATACCAATTTTTGAAAACTTGGAATAATTTGAAAATATCTCTAACGATATTAACCAAATTAAATCTTTAGAACGCGTCCATAATAAATTAATGTATATTGGTTTTTATAAAATAATATATCGACGATAAGCATACTGACAAATAGTTTTTGATTATTTTCATGCCTCTACAAATTTAAAAATATTTATATATAATTTATGTGAATTTCGTAAATTCGCGAATCTGCTCAGTTCATAAATAGTGTTCATATCTGCCCATTCCGTTAACTCACCCCTCTCCCTGACTAGCTCATGGATTGGGCAGAAAATAGTCCAGTTCATGGACTGGGCAGCCCCAATATTTACCTATTCATGGAAAGGACAATTAAAGAACAGGTTTGATCTCTATGTTCATTTAACTTTGAACCATTTTAGAATGAAAGAATATGTCAGGTTTAATATAATATCTTAACAGGAGTCTCATTAAAGTTTGTAGTAGATAGTACAATTAGTTAACGGGATGTTCAGGAGGAGAGGCTAGTTCACGAGATGTTCAGGAGGAGAGGCTAGTTCACGGGATGTTCAGGAGAGGCTAGTTCACGGGATGTTCAGGAGGAGAGGCTAGTTCACGGGATGTTCAGGAGGAGAGACTAGTTCACGGGATGGTCAGAAGGAGAGGCAAGTTCACGGAATGAGCAGAAATTTCCCAATTCATTAAATGTGTAAAGTAGAAATTTGATCGTTTATTATTATTATGATTACTAATAATTTTCATAATGTTAATGGCAGAGTTGAGAAGAAAGTTTGTTTATTTGAATAATTTCAACCAAAAATATGATTATGATTCTAATCTTTTGGAAGAAGTCTCCCTAAGGGTATAATTTGAAACAACTGCACTTATTCATAATTAGAGTTGGAAATATTTTAAAATGTGTAAACTTGTTTAGAGACATTATTTATCTTCTTTCAAGAAACTTTACTTTCAACTTCTTTACTCAAATCGAAACTGGGTAAAGATCTTAGTATTCGTGGGGTTTATAAATGTTTGCAATTAATTATGATGATGATGATGATGATAACTTTAGAAGTCTAACCATAAACGAAGGAAAGTTTTAGCTTTAATCATTAAAATACGTCTTCCAAGATGACGATTGTTATAGAACAACTATCTTCAAAGTTTGTTTAATCATTCCTATCAATGCAGGTGTAATTGTCTTAATGTACGACAGTCCCAGTGAAACAAATGATTTGATTTTGTTAGAAAAGTAAATAGTTTAGAATTTAATGTATATCCTACACAAGAAATAAACTAGGCACTTTAGTCTCATGTCATGTGCCTTTTGCTACTAAGATAATGTATTGTAAAATTTCTGGGATTTATGAATTTTTCCCAACATACCTGAACCATGAATTTGCATTCAGGCATTGGGATACGTTGTCAGATTGTAATAAATGAAACATTAAGGGTTAAAATTACTGAAGAAATAAAGTAGACATAATATTACAATATAAGTTAAATCCGATTAGCAAGATATTTAAACTAAAAGTTCACGACTAACGGCTCGTATGTATAAAGTCAACAAACATCCCAAGCCACTATTTGCGACTCACAAGCTACTTATATCATTCATGCACAGCAAAGTCTTGGGTCCACGTTCCCTTTCTTTTGTTTACACTTCCGCCGCGTTGCCGGCTTGATACGATCCTGTATCAGCCCCTTCTGTGTAGACTACCCCGTGTAGCTTCAAGCTTTATCATGTACATGTCACATACTGACGCTGTATTGAACCCAGCTGGACTCACAAACCCAATATGATATTTTATATAAATATAAAAAATAAAGCTGATTTATTAAAAATAAACGTTGCATTCGTATAAAACTCAACATGTTTAAATAAAAAAGTGTTTGTATAACAAGCTAAAGTTAATCAATAAACAATCATTATTGGATGATGTACCATGACGTAAATTTGTTATAATATAAACATATACATTTCAGGTATTTTAACTGATAAATACAACACACATACAGCTAAAACAAATAGGCCTATTACACACTTAGACAAACTTGATTATATTTTAAAACTTTATTTTGACTGTTGTTAACGTGATGATTTGTATTGTTGTTAATGTGATGAGCTGTATTGTTGTATGATAACTCACGTATTAACAACTGTTGGTAAATATACCCATTTTACATATGGCTATGATCGTGAATATTCCCGATAAATGTTATTCTGTTGTTTCAATCAAACACGAAACCAGGTCTTGCTACCTACTTGAGTGGCCAAATGGTAAAGGGCGTCATTCTCGCAATAGACTAACCTGCTGATGATGGGTAGATCGGGATTCAAATCCCAATTGGGTGTAGGCCTAAGTTTTGCGTAATGGTTTTCCAATCTTCTTCTACGCAACTGTGGGTACACATTTTATAAATTAAACGTTGATCATCCTTAAACCATTAGAGTAATTATTATATCCCGAATATAAAGCAAGACGCGGTGTCAAAAAACAAAAGCCTTGGTGACAACGTAATTATCTATTTTCTTAAATTGATTTAATTTAACAAATGTATCTGTTATTTTACATTCTATTATTTAAATGAAAGGCCCTTTGTCTTTTAAGTTATCCTGTTAGTTCTGTCTTTGTAAATAGTAGGGTATGATTGGTCGAATGGGGACCAATTGGGGTCAAGATGATATTACAAGTTCCTAACAACACTCCACGTCACGCCACTGGAGACAAAGTACGTACCGAAAAAAACTATAGATGTAGTATTATTACTGATGAATCAGTATATTTACATATGTTACCATCAGGTTAATCAGAAAGTACCTGTAGTTTAATATTCATATGCAAGCTAGAGCTTCTTTCAAATGTTTTCTATCACCGCGTCCTACCACCTGCTCTGGCTATATGAACTTACATATGATGATTACTCTAGAGGATAAGGAAGCATTTTAGAGGTCATATATCCTCCACCAGCAGGCCAGTCCAACACGTTTCACATATTCATACGTAAAGTGATGTGATCTTAATCTCTTTTGATGTATGTCAATAATACATATATCCAATTTGGTGGTCAATTGTCTTGACTGGTCGGGAGTTCTTTTAATAAATGGTTTTTCACTCTTACTCCACCCAAATATGGACACATATTTTTCTAAATTCAATCTTACTCATCCCTAGCACGTTATCATAATTATAACATAGGCTTATAGTCTGAACGGGACTGTAGTTAAAGCCAGAAAGATTGTCGTTTGAGCGGCTCTAGCTCTGAGCTGGTCCTCCAGTGGTTTAATACGAGGGTAGCATAAGGAATGTAGGGCCTCAAGGCAAAAGTGACTGTGACGTACTACGTGCCCCCAGGGTGCTGTGGGTGACATGGAGGTAGCACATTTCAGTGATGATGGACGAGCAAGTGTTTGAACAGTTTACATCGCACATCACACAGCAACTGGTAGGCCAGGATGAGACCTGCTTCGCTGGTCGAGTGGTCGGGCCGTACGAACGATTATTGTCGCTGCGCTAAGGCCGTAATTGTCGCGTGAAAAATGTAAACCCAGCATTTCAATGGTCGTTTGCTAGACAAGTGATAAATATCGCACGACCAAGAAACGTCAGATTCGGCTTCAAGGTCATGTCACTTTGGAATACGTCAGGGTCAATTTTCTAGGAGACATCTATCATCTCTCTACCTCCACACATAGGACAAAAGCCTAGACGCTCCTCCACGTTCCTCTAATTGCCATTCAAGTGCAACCCTAAGCCACGCTCACTTGCGATGTGATACGTGTTATATTTTTATTGTGAGTTATAAAATTCGATATTCAAAATGAGTGACAATGTATTCTATTTGATTGGTAGTGACGCAATGAGACGTTCCTGTCGACTGACAACAACCACAGCTGTTGCAGCAACACAATTTGGAGTGGAAAGTCATTTTTCCTGGTATAATTAATAGGAATGATGTTTGGGCGATTGAAATGTAAACATTGAAGATAAGTCATGGGCGACAAGCTGTTAATGCTGTTCTGGGTAACCTCCCTCTTACGAGTTTTGCAGGTGCGACTATGCTGCTTTTATCATGTCCAAACTTCCCCCAAATGAAGGCCGCATAAGTTCTTGGGGAATAGTTCTGGGCCATACATGAGATCTGTAATAAATACCTTATTTCCAAGTAGAATACATGTCTTTCAAACAAAGTAGGACCTCCGTATAGTATGTACACCCTGTTTAGCCTGAAAGATATTGGTCTACCTTGACAGACTACACTAAGGCCCAATCTTATAAGCGACGCTATATTGGAACCATGAAAGGTAAGATTGTTACCTTTCAGGGTAAACGAACGTACATGCGTTTAAGATTTAATTCTTTACAAAAAATGTAGACTTAATCAAGTTTTAAGTGTATCTAATAGCAAGCAAATAAAATAAATTACCTAATGAGGCTAAAGATGTGAAAATTGAACTAGGAAGTAAAATGCTAAGTATAATACAGTTGAGGACCAAAAGGTAGCAAACTTATTAAAGAGGCTGTATATCAAATATATAATGTGCATAGTTGCATAATGCCAAAATAAATTACTTCGAGTCTTAGAACGTTCACCTAATATTTGGCCTTGCCATGTGGACATAATATCTTGTATGCAGATTCTAGCAAGGAGAGCTTATCTATCCCGTAAACCAGAGTTTATGTTGGGAAAATAGGCTGCTGAACATCTTATCTCTGTCTGGATCATTTTTAGAGAATGGATATTTGACAAGACTTAGCATTATTTGGATCTCTCATAATCAAGCCATATGGACCAAGACGCGACATCTGTTGACGAAGATAGGTTTCAACTTCTGTGGATTGTGTTATGTGGTCAGCACGACGAACTCTCCGGCCATTAATCATCTGTCTTCAAGAGGCTGAGTTGATCCCGTTTGGGAAACTCTGGAAGCCACTGTGTAAACTGTTAGTTGTGACTAACTGTAGACATCGTGTAGAGTAAATAGAGTAAATAGCTCTTTATTTCATAGAAACAAGTGAAATTAATTATATATTTAATGCGTGTGTTTCTGAGATATGATTAAGGTGTCAAACATCTGGGCCACATTGACATTTTTTTTTGTTCCAAATTAAATGGTTCATTTCAGTTGAAAATTTAAGCCTGCCATAAAACAGGTTGTACTTCCGTCTAAAATTATTGTTTTGTTTAATATTTGAGTCATGCGTCATTTGGGAAACGCCGAGAATCAGTAGACCCCAGGGGGGCTACGGTTAAATGCTATGTGCACCATTTCTCATGATGACATCGTAAGTTCTTGCAGGGAAAGTCCAAGCGGCATTATTTTTACCTCAGTCAAATACTCAAAAATCCTAAAACATAACTCACCGTCTCTCGTAAACTACTTGGACAATCACAGTAGGTTTTTTCAGAATTTGTCATAAAACTGATTTTTTTATATCTAAGAATCATTCCTCTAACATCAATATTTTTCACAGTTTGATGTATTTAGTTACGAGCTCTTCACGCGAGCCAGGTTTTTGATAAACTGAAGAATGTCAGAAAGATTGGTCCGTCATTCCGTTCCTACATTTATCTTTCCATATCTACTATTACTAACTTAAAAATAATAATAATTATTATTATGTTAAATACCTTATATCATTTTTGGTTGTGTAATCTATATACAATATATTCTACCTTTCTTGTAAATTAGTGAATAGATAAATCTTAAATTAATAATTGTTGTCCGCATTGTCCGACAATAATTCAGCTTGGTCATTAATACGTCTACCTTATGTGTTAAGGGTACTGGATTCGATCCCCGAAATGCTATATATTAATATTTGGTGAATTGTTAGCCTATGAAATGGATGTTGAGAATTTCTTTGCAAACGAAAGGTAGAACACCGGCACTTGTCAGTGAAAATATATTGTATGGATTACTAAATGAATGAAATTAAGTTAATATTAGAACTTCTGAAAATTAATTAAGTAATACTTATATAGTAATATTGAAAATCCATATCTACCTAATTTTGACATAATATAGGCTATTGACTTTATAAAACCATTTGAAAATTTGTTATAGCACTAGCCATCGTTTTCAAAAATCACGATAGTATTTTATATGTTTATTACTGATATGTAATACTACTTCATATGGTTGTAGGCTTAATTATGTCTGCCTTATGACGAAACCTTTAATAATATTTTCTGAATATTGTGTTATTTACTCCGCCTTTGTTACATGATTAATCGCTACTATTGCTTTTCCCTTTTCCGAGAGCCCATTCTTGAAAGGGATGTCAGAAAGAGACAAATAAACTCTCATTATTACTTCAATTATTAAATCACTATTAAAATACCCAGCTTCTCTTCAAGCACAATCGTCAATCAGTGACCGAATGGAATAACGGACCAATCTTCCTGACATTCTTCAGTTTATCGAAAACCTGGCTCGCGTGAAGAGCTCGTAACTAAATACATCAAACTGTGAAAAATATTGATGTTAGAGGAATGATTCTTATATATAAAAAAATCCGTTCATGATGATTATTTCGTATACTTATACTATCCATCTATCTCCATTAAGAAATAACTTTTATGCAGAGTGAAAATATGTCTGCATTAAAAACCTATTATAGTTATTTCATTAGAAAACAATTTTTTCAATGCAAACCAATTGGAATATGGGAATTTTAATGATATCCTCATGTATTTTAAAGTTTTTATGACAATTTCTGAAAAACCTACTGTGATTGTCCAAGTAGTTTACGAGAGACGGTGAGTTATGTTTTAGGATTTTTGAGTATTTGACTGAGGTAAACAAGATTCCGCTTGGACTTTCCTTGCAAGAACTTAAAAATGTGGCCCTCTTGCGCGCTCGTGTCGTGAATTCAAATATCATCTGCACTTTGCACGGAGCCTATATACCCTTTGATGGTAAATAACATGATTTTATCTTGGTATTAAAGTCTGTAAATAAAAGGTATTTTTTTACCAAAAGTAGTTAAAATAATTTTACTATAACTTCAGTTGATAAAGTAAGTAACAATACGGCTAGATTTCAAATATTTAAAATTTGAATATTTAACTTTGTCACAATTATTTAACTGTCATCTTAGCCAGATAAAACAAATCATTTATCTCATATTTAATGATGGTCCCTGTTATCCCTGTTAAGGCATACTTTTCGAATAAGATAGTTGATACAGCATATATCTGTAGTGAATGATCCATTCCCTCTTGTGAGCTTCACTGGCCAAGTAGATGCACGTACATTATTTTGTACAAGACTTCGCCATGTTGACTTAAAGTAGTCGCTAAGTAGATCTAACTGGCATAACTATATTACATTAATTCATATTTTTTATTATGTTCTTAAAAACTACTCACATTTAAAAGTTGAACTATCACTTTATTTCTGAGCTGTCTCACAATCTACTTCTATTCTCAATTAATATTAGAGCTACTTGTATCTGTTCTAAAGTGGCCAACTACTTATTAACTTGGCAATACATCTGGATGTTGATGTCCAGAATTTGATCAACATCTGCACCATTAAAGCATTTTTACTTTCTCGCTACCTTACAGGCAGAGAAAGTATTGTATTCGTCAACAAATTCTAGTTCGAGATTTTGATGAATTTCCACGTTTCATTACTCCCCGAACCCGAAACAGATATTTTTGAATTTCGGTATGACTGCCTGTACTTTGGAGTAGAACCTAAAATATTTTACTGATCGGTTTAAAACTTTGTATTTGGGGTTTCAATGGGGTTGCCCCGAAGGGTTTTTGGAATTGGATATCCAACCCTAAAATTAAGGGTAGTTTACTGAAGGCTGAAGAGAGAAAAAACTGATTTTATAAAAATTGGCTATAACAATTTTGATTAAATTTAATTTCTAAACATTCATCAATATTACAAACTAAATGGTTACTCTCAATTTTGGTCAAAATAACTTTAAGGGTTCCGATCTGATGCGTAAATTTTCTTTAAAAAAACATATCTCCGTAACTATTTGAGATATGAAACTACTTATCATTGAAAATATGTAGGTCTATTTATAATAAAAATCTTTTATTTGAAACATATTTTTTATAAAACCATCATTTTCAAGTTATACTCAAATATAAATAATTTTTAACTTTTCAAACACTTACGGTAAAGTATTGTGACCGTAAAAAAATCTAAACCGAGATGTTGATGGATGTTGACGTCTCATGACCCCCCAAACCACGACAAGTGGTTTTTGAAATGCCGTCTCTCTGTGTGTCTGTCCAACCCTAAAATTAATCGTAGTTTATTAAAGAGCGAAAAGAGAAAATAATGTTTTTCTCAAATTATATTTTAACAATTTTGGTTAAATTTCGTATCAATGCGTTGATTAATATTCTACATAAAATTGCTATTTTCGGTTTCAAGTGAGAATTACTTTTAGAGTACTTCACAGAAGTCGAAATTTCCATATCTCTACAACCAATTAAGATATTAAATAACTTATCTTTGCAAAATTGTAGCACTATTAAAAATAAAGAAATTTTATTTGAAATATATTTTTACAAAACCAATAGTTTCTGAGATATTGGTAAAATATATTAATACCATTTTTTGAGCTTTAGTTGTAAAGTGATACTAACGTCTTAACGCAATAATTCTCTAAATCCAAAGCGTAAGTAGATAAATAAGCCTCTCAAAAAGAAGTCAAAATATATAAATGAGGAATTTAATATCAATGCGATAACCTGAATATGTGCAACAGCTAATAAAATGCCAAATTATTTAAACTGAATTCAAACTTTTGATACGAAGTGTTTACCCTTATGGACCCAATATCGATCTATTTTATTGGTTCAAATATTCAAATGAGAACATTAATTCTATAAAAATAAAACCATAAAATTTAAAACTGGCAGTCAAAAAAGTCTTACGTAAGTATAGTGCAATTTATATTTGAGTTTTCTAGTGTATATCATTTCGTTTCACATATATTACGCGTTTTGAGTAAAATATATATTTTTAAACAACAGAGCTAGAAAGTATCTATGGCCCTCCATATAATTTATTTTATTCGAGAAAAATATCAATAATTTTGAAATTATTTTGGTAATAGTCAATAATCAATTATTAAAATCCAATTGAAGTTTTTTATTCAATTAATATTTGTGATAGATCAAAACAAACATTTCCGATGACCTATGGCCGATGGTTAGCTTTATATTCCTCTTGGTAGTCAAATTAATAAAAATTATGGCGGGCTGTTTAGTGTGAAAGGCCCACCATGTGCAAACAGAGATGGTTTATATATTTTTATCCCTTGTGTGTACTTCACATGAATGAACTCCACGACCATGACACAGCTCCGGTGGTTTATTGTAAACTAACAAACCCTCAAAACATATCAAATATATGATCAACGCCCATTCCATTAGTCACTACTTCAATAAAAACATTAGTATTTGATGTTTGTGAAACCTTTTGCGCCTATATTGTTAGCTATGATTTAATTTTGGACTCGCATCGGTGGGCGTGTGGTCTGAATGTTAGTCGCATATAGTCTTGTTCAAGGTGGGAGGTCAAGGTTCTAATCCCGATTGTAAGGAAATAACATGTTTTTCCTGAATCGTTTCTCACTGTAACTAGATTCTCTTGTAAGTTACGTTAGAGTGCTCTCTCTATATCAAAATGATTTGGGTGTGGCCGTTTCTTGTTTGTAGATAAGGGCTATTTATTTGTTTATTGTTGGTATGATTGGCACTGTCCACCCACTCCCCCTCCCCTCTCACTATATTTGTGGCCAATCTTTACTTGACGTCTCAATTTGTTGTTAATGGCGTGTTCATGACTTCCCCGCGTGAGAAGAGCCCGGTTTATAGAGTCTGTGGGTTTATTTTGGAATCGGTTGGTCGGTCAAATGTTTAATGCCAGTTTATCGCGTATCGCGTATCGTGTATATGTTATTATATATATTATATTAAATTTATTTTTATTGCGTGCGTTCTTGTACAGTTTGATTTATGAAATTCTACGTAAAGAAACTTCAATGCCGCTGAGCCAGTCAACCTCACAAGGTTCCTTGTGTCTTTTCCACGAGCGGTGGTAGCTCTGGGTACAGGTAGGGCGGTGGTAGCTCTGGGTACAGGTAGGGCGGTGGTAGCTCTGTGTCTAGGTACGGCGGTGGTAGCTCTGGGTACAGGTAGGGCGGTGGTAGTTCTGGGTACAAATAGGGCGGTGGTAGTTCTGGGTCCAGGTAGGGCGGTAGTAGCTCTGTGTCCAGGTAGGGCGGTGGTAGCTCTGTGTCCAGGTAGGGCGGTGGTAGTTCTGGTACAGGTAGGGCGGTTGTAGCTCTGGGTACAGGTAGGGCGGTGGTAGCTCTGGGTCCAGGTAGGGCGGTGGTAGCTCTGTGTCTAGGTAGGGCGGTGGTAGCTCTGGGTCCAGGTAGGGGGTTGGTAGTTCTGGGTCCAGGTAGGGCGGTGGTAGCTCTGGGTACAGGTAGGGCGGTGGTAGCTCTGTGTCCAGGTAGGGCGGTGGTAGTTCTGGGTACAGGTAGGGCGGTGGTAGTTCTGGTCCAGGTAGGGCGGTGGTAGCTCTGTGTCCAGGTAGGGGGTGGTAGTTCTGGGTACAGGTAGGGCGGTGGTAGCTCTGGGTACAGGTAGAGCGGTGGTAGCTCTAGGTCCAGGTAGGGCGGTGGTAGCTCTGTGTCCAGGTAGGGCGGTGGTAGTTCTGGTACAGGTAGGGCGGTGGTAGCTCTGGGTACAGGTAGGGCGGTGGTAGTTCTGGGCCAGGTAGGGCGGTGGTAGCTCTGGTCCAGGTAGGGCGGCGGTAGTTCTGTGTCCAGGTAGGGCGGTGGTAGCTCTGGGTCCAGGTAGGGCGGTGGTAGCTCTGTGTCCAGGTAGGGCGGTGGTAGCTCTGGGTCCAGGTAGGGCGGTGGTATAGCTCTGGTACCAGGTAGGGCGGTGGTAGCTCTGGTCCAGTAGGGCGGTGGTAGCTCGTGTCAGGTAGGGCGGTGTACTCTGGGTCAGGAGGGCGGTGGTAGCTCTGGGTCCAGTAGGGCGGTGGTAGCTCTGGGTCCAGGTAGGGCGGTGGTAGCTCTGGGTCCAGGTAGGGCGGTGGTGTTCTGTGTCAGGTAGGGCGGTGGTAGTTCTGTGTCCAGGTAGGGCGGTGGTAGCTCTGGGTCCAGTTAGGGCGGTGGTAGCTCTGGGTACAGTAGGGCGGTGGTAGCTCTGGTCCAGGTAGGGCGTTGGTAGCTCTGGGTCCAGGTAGGGCGGTGGTAGCTATGGGTCCAGGTAGGGCGGTGGTAGCTATGGGTCCAGGTAGGGCGGTGGTAGCTCTGTGTCCAGGTAGGGCGTGGTAGCTCTGTGTCCAGGTAGGCGGTGGTAGCTCTGGGTCCAGGTAGGGCGGTGGTAGCTCTGTGTCCAGGTAGGGCGGTGTGTAGCTCTGGGTACAGTAGGGCGGTGGTAGCTCTGGGTCCAGGTAGGGCGGTGGTAGCTCTGGGTCCAGGTAGGGCGGTGGTAGCTCTGGGTCAGGTAGGGCGGTGATAGCTCTGGGTACAGGTAGGGCTGTGGTAGCTCTGTTTCAGGTAGGGTGGTGGTAGCTCTGGGTACAGGTAGGGCGGTGATAGCTCTGGGTACAGGTGGTGCGGTGGTAGCTCTGGGTACAGGTGGGGCGGTGGTAGTTCTGGGTCTAGGTAGGGCGGTGGTAGCTCTGGGTCCAGGTAGGGCGTTGGTAGCTCTGGGTCCAGGTAGGGTGGTGGTAGCTCTGGGTCCAGGTAGGGCGGTGGTAGTTCTGGGTCCAGGTAGGGCGGTGGTAGCTCTGGGTCAGGTAGGGCGGTGGTAGCTCTGGGTACAGGTAGGGCGGTGATAGCTCTGGGTACAGTAGGGCTGTGGTAGCTCTGTTTCCAGGTAGGGTGGTGGTAGCTCTGGGTACAGGTAGGGCGGTGATAGCTCTGGTACAGGTAGGGCTGTGGTAGCTCTGTGTCCAGGTAGGGTGGTGGTAGCTCTGGGTACAGGTAGGGCGGTGATAGCTCTGGGTACAGGTAGGGCTGTGGTAGCTCTGTTTCCAGGTAGGGTGGTGATAGCTCTGGGTACAGGTAGGGCTGTGGTAGCTCTGTTTCCAGGTAGGGTGGTGTAGCTCTGGGTACAGGTAGGGCGGTGATAGCTCTGGGTACAGGTAAGGCTGTGGTAGCTCGGTTTCAGGTAGGGTGGTGGTAGCTCTGGGTACAGGTTGGGCGGTGATAGCTCTGGGTACAGGTAGGGCTGTGGTAGCTCTGTTTCCAGGTAGGGCGGTGGTAGCTCTGGGTCCAGGTAGGGTGGTGGTAGTTCTGGGTACAGGTAGGGTGGTGGTAGCTCTGGGTCCAGGTAGGGCGGTGGTAGTTCTGGGTACAGGTAGGGCGGTGGTAGTTCTGGGTCTAGGTAGGGCGGTGGTAGCTCTTGGTCCAGGTAGGGCGTTGGTAGCTCTGGGTCCAGGTAGGGTGGTGGTAGCTCTGGGTCCAGGTAGGGCGGTGGTAGTTCTGGGTCTAGGTAGGGCGGTGGTAGCTCTGGGTACTGGTAGGGTGGTGGTAGCTCTGGGTACAGGTAGGGCGGTGATAGCTCTGGGTACAGGTAGGGCTGTGGTAGCTCTGTTTCCAGGTAGGGTGGTGGTAACTCTGGGTACAGGTGGTGCGGTGGTAGCTCTGGGTACAGGTAGGGTGGTGGTAGCTCTGGGTACAGGTAGGGCGGTGGTAGCTCTGGGTCCAGGTAGGGCGGTGGTAGCTCTGTGTCCAGGTAGGGCGGTGGTAGTAGTTCTGGGTACAGTTAGGGCGGTGGTAGTAGTTCTGGGTACAGGTAGGGTGGTGGTAGTTCTGGGTACAGGTAGGGCGGTGGTAGTTCTGGGTACAGGTAGGGCGGTGGTAGTTCTGGGTACAGGTAGGGCGGTGGTAGCTCTGGGTACAGGTAGGGCGGTGGTAGTTCTGGGTACAGGTAGGGTGGTGGTAGTTCTGGGTACAGGTAGGGCGGTGGTAGCTCTGTGTCCAGGTAGGGCGGTGGTAGTTCTGGGTACAGGTAGGGCGGTGGTAGTTCTGGGTCCAGGTAGGGCGGTGGTAGCTCTGGGTCCAGGTAGGGCGGTGGTAGTTCTGGGTACAGGTAGGGCGGTGGTAGCTCTGGGTACAGGTAGGGCGGTGGTAGCTCTGGGTACAGGTAGGGCGGTGGTAGCTCTGGGTACAGGTAGGGGTGGTAGCTCTGGGTACAGGTAGGGCGGTGGTAGCTCTGGTCAGGTAGGGCGGTGGTAGCTCTGGGTACAGGTAGGGCGGTGGTAGTTCTGGGTCAGGTAGGGCTGGTGGTATACTCTGGGTCAGGTAGGGTGTGGTAGCTCTGGGTACAGGTAGGGCGGTGGTAGTCTGGGTACAGGTAGGGCGTGTGGTAGTTCTGGGTACAGGTAGGGCGGTGGTATTTCTGGATACAGGTAGGGCGGTGGTAGCTCTGGGTACAGGTAGGGCGGTGGTAGTTCTGGGTACAGGTAGGGCGGTGGTAGCTCTGGGTACAGGTAGGGCGGTGGTAGTTCTGGGTACAGGTAGGGCGGTGGTAGTAGTTTTGGGTACAGTTAGGGCGGTGGTAGTAGTTCTGGGTACAGGTAGGGCGGTGGTAGTAGCTCTGGGTACAGGTAGGGCGGTGGTAGCTCTGGGTACAGGTAGGGTGGTGGTAGTTCTGGGTACAGGTAGGGTGATGGTAGCTCTGGGTACAGTTAAAATGGTTGTTGCCAGAGTGACGCGTTGTTTTTCATAAGGTTTCGCCTATCAGTCTGTTGTTAGGTTAAAATATTGGTTCTCGTGTTTAGTAAGCACATACCTAGGCTTCAACTATGTAAAGTTAGAACATTTATTTCACACTTTTAAAATACTGACAAGCTATTTGTATAGTTATATTAATATAAGAACAAATTATCAAAATGTGAGTACAATAAATTAAATTTTGTAAACGTTGTACCCAACTATTGACCACATTTTGGCAGACACCGAAATTAGTACCTGCAAGACATCCTAGCTTCTGTGCCCACGTGACGCCATTTACTTACTCGCACTCGTTTAGCCGCCATTATTTAACAAATGCCAGTAGTAGTAGCGGTAGCAGCAGGACTTATACGCATGCGCGCACCAGTAGAAACAGTACCAACCTTGAATGTTCTGAATAAAAATATATCTATCCTACAGATAACTATCTGGCCGATAAATTCAGTTCATAATAGGCGTAAAATATTAAAGTGGGTGATAACCTTTATCTGGTAGCTAACTTTAACCTCCCAACAGCAATATTAATCCGTGTTCATAAGACCGGCCCTAAATATAGGAATCCACACCCAACCCTTAAAATCTGTTTATGTCACTTTGTTTAAGCTCATATTAAGAGGGAGTGTATAGTCTTTATTTAAATTTGTAATTATAATAAATACTAACAAAAGTTACGAAAATTGCACTTGAATTCATATTTTGAGTATTTTAAAATTAATAATAAATATTCTAGTATTTGACCATTTCTTAATTCACTCCCTAATATTGTTTGTTTCAATTTGTATGAACACCATATATATTAGTATAATTATTATTAATAAAGGATTATATAGCCAGGCTTTTATTTCTTTTAAATAAGATTATAGCTGCTGCCATGTATAATATTCTTTAATTCAAATAATATCAACTAGACACTGGAATAAAAGCCAGGACTAAGCCTAAAGTCTGTGTCATTTTTCAATTTAAAGAATATATCATAAATCCTAAAATTTTATTGAAATTATTTTTGTAAGATTACTTAATACTTTTATTTCTATTAGAATACTAACCCAAGTATTCTGGTAGCGATTTAAAAGGTATTCGTAATGAAAATCCCCTTTATTAAGAAATTGACCAGCTTCATTTAATAATGGCTAAGACATAAAGTAAAGTTGCCTCCTCATTTCAGGGAGTTATTAATTTTAACACCTGATTTGCTGATACAACTCACAGCTCACTGGCTAAAGAGCAGAATCTTGGTGATACAACTCACTGGCTAAAGAGCAGAATCTTGGTGATACAACTCACAGCTCAGAGCGTTTATTCGATGAAAACCAACACAAAGTTTATTGTTATAATGAAGGGTTCAAGCATATGGTTATTCTAGAAGAAAGTTGTTGGTGCATTTATGAGTTTTTATATAAATTGCATTAATATTTTAGTCATAAACAATAGTTTTCAAATTGTCTAAGATTTGTGTTTGGACAATGTGGGATTTTTGTCTGTTTTAGAACAATACCAAAATAAATAATTAGCATTCAAATATTGCTTTAGTATATTAGCCTCCAAAAATCCTACATGTACTTATCAACAAACATTTATTCCCAAAATAATTTACAGATATGAAGAGTTTCTTTCTTTTCCTAAAATGATAGTTTGTGTGAACTGAAGTAAATGGTTTTACACTCTCCCTTTTCACAATAAATTGATTGAGGTTTCTAAAACAAAATGTTTGAGGACAAATAACAAACCTTCAAATGAGACAGTTCTTTGGTACAGACCCTGTAACCAAGACAAGCAAGAAAGTTGGTAACTTTTCGTTTAGGTAAACATGCGACCAGCCAGGACTAGTAGTAGCCCCTCTGGGCTATACACATGTGTGTTAGGAATTAGGAAGGCTGAATTTAGGGGAAGTGTGTCCTCATTAGCGTGGAGGGAGAGCAGTAAAACATTTAGGAAGAAACATTCTTAATTCACTACACTTATATTTTACCCTAATATCCCCATATTGTCAGTCCATTATATTGCGAGACTGATGCCTTAGTCTAGTTGAACACCAAAACGGGTAAAAACAACTTAAAGTGGGTTTTGTTTCTCGTGATAAAAAGTGAGTGTTTAATTTGAAGTACTGATATCGAATAGGACAGGCGAGAGCTGTAGCTAATCTTGCTGTTATTTTGTTAAACAAGTTTTCAATCAGATCGGATGCAAATGTTCTCTCCCCGAAATACGTCACGATCCTCCAAACGGGACGATAAGAACCCACACCGCCACAGCCACTCCACGTCTGCTTTTATTTTTGACAAATCCAATCTTTCTTTCTCTCGTTCCCTTCTCAAAGTAGGTGAAGGAAAAAGAATAGGAGTGGAAAATGAGACAGGGAGACAAAAAAAAATATTGTAAGGAAAAAAAAAAAGGCGAAATAGAATTGTATTTCTACCGGAAAAGAAATTTAGAAAAGAATGATCTTATTTTTTTTTACCCCCCTTTTTTTCATTTACCCATTTTCGGCGGCCTCGCGGGAGATTCCAAGCGTGATACATCACAGTTACCTCTGTTTTGGAATAAAAGCGGAAGAAATGTTTTGCTTCTATATTTTCTCATCAACGGTTACTGCACAGAAGCATAAACATTAATATTGAAATCAATTGCTGGTTGTGTGTTGTTTTCGAGCTGGTAAGAACAAAGATAAATTGTAAGGAATATTATCTAAAAAGTGAGGGAAGGAAATACTAAAGATACATTTCAAGGAATACTAATGAGAATATATGGAAAGTCTAACAGCTTCGGAATCAAATATTGATACGAGGTATTCGTTTCCTGTAGAGGCAGAAGATATTTAATATGTAGGTCTAGTATTAACGTCTGATAAACTCTGACTGTAGGAGGATTTACATCAGAACAAAAACATGTGCATGTGTCACTGTACAAACATGTTTGTATTTGTATTTACTTAAAATATTCTTTATCGCCACTAAACAGCAGTAGAGTGTTGTATAGGTAGATAAAGACAGAACATACACTTTGATGCAATGTAAGCCATATTATTATAATTTAACACATTCATCAGCGCTGCTATCCAAGAGGCTTTCAGTGTCTCTCTAATGTCAACATTATACGTTATATATATATATAATCTTATTTACATCCACATTACATCTCGGGTAGGAACGCACCGATATTAAAATATTTCGTATTGTGTCGTTTTATAATATTTAATAATTTAAAGTTTGAAACATTTCGTAAAATTATATGGGCTCCCAGTTAAAATAACAATTTTGGGTGCTTATATCTATTTCCTTAGAACATATTTGTTTAGTTTTTTTTTTTTGGGCAAATTCATCATGTTAACTATCCATCTAGACGTGTTTAGGAGCTGCAAATATTTAAAAATGTAAATTTAAAAATAAAAGCCTCTTCGTCTGAAGTTAAATTAAGGCATGAAGTGTGTACATCTCTAGGTATGGTGTGTGTATATCTCTAGGTATGGGGGTGTATATATCTAGGTATGGGTGTGTAATCTCTAGTATGGTGGTATATCTCTAGTATGGGTGTGTAATCTCTAGTATGGGTGTGTATATCTCTAGGTATGGGGGTGTATTCTCTAGTATGGGTGTATAATCTCTAGGTATGGGGTGTGTATATCTCTATGTATGGAGTGTGTATATCTCTATGTGTAATTTTGAGGGTGTGTATTCATATTGGAGTGTATACTATGTATGGGTGTGTATATCTCTATGTATGGAGTGTGTATATCTCTAGTATGGGGTGTGTATATCTCTAGGTATGGGGTGTGTATATCTCTAGGTATGGGTGTGTATATCTCTATATGGGGATCATATGGGTGTGTATATCTCTAGGTATGGGGTGTGTATATCTCTAGGTATGGGGTGTGTATATCTCTAGTATGGGTGTGTATATCTCTAGTATGGGTGTGTATATCTCTAGTTATGGGGTGTAGTATATCTCTAGGTATGGGGTGTGTATATCTCTAGGTATGGGGTGTGTATATCTCTAGTATGGGGTGTGTATATCTCTAGGTATGGGGTGTGTATATCTCTAGTATGGGGTGTGTATATCTCTAGATATGGGGTGTAATCTCTAGTAGGTGTGTATACATCTAGTATGGGTGTGTATATCTTCATATGGTGTTTATTCTAGTATGGGTGTGTATATCTCTATGTATGGGTGTGTATATCTTAGTATGGGTGTGTATATCTCTAGGTATGGGGTGTGTATATCTCTAGGTATGGGGTGTGTATACTCTCTTAGTATGGGGTGTGTATATCTCTAGGTATGGGTTGTGTATATCTCTAGGTATGGGGTGTGTATATCTCTATGTATGGGGTGTGTATATCTCTAGGTATGGGGTGTGTATATCTCTATGTATGGGGTGTGTATATCTCTAGGTATGGGGTGTGTATATCTCTAGGTATGGGTTGTGTATATCTCTCTAGGTCTGCAATTAATGTTTGTTGTTAACTTATAATTTCTGTTTCTGATTACAATGTGTTTGTTTTAGCTATAATGTATTATTATACAATTTATGAAACTGCTGCTATGTAAATATTAGTGTCCTTGAAAAAGATATAGCACTTCCAATAAATATAATACCTTGATAAACATTATACCAGTGTTTTTGTAATGGAAACATTGAGTTTCAAGCCACGTCAGAAATTGAGCGTGGTTTGCTTTGGCAACATCACTTTGAAAAATTAAATAAACCACGAAAATATAATAACGAAAGAAACAAAGAAAGCATGCTTTGAGAAATATTTCTAGTATATTTTATGAATGTTCTTCTCTATCTATTTATTCATAAACCTTCCTTTCTCTTAGGTACAAACTAACGCCTCCATAATTTAGTTTATCTTTGTGGTTGTTTCTGCCAGACTGTGAAGGTGGTTTATAAGCAACATACATTATTAATTATCTGCTTCTGGAAGCAGAGTTTGATCAGCTCGTAGCTTGTAGCACTCCTGTACTGTGGGGCTTGGGCGTCCAACCGATTGAGGGGTTTTTAGGGTTTTCAGCGGAGTGCGGGCTGTAGGACCACAGGAAGGGGGAGGGGGGGGTACTAAGGACTGTGTGTTTAATATTAGAAGCAAAATACCTTATTGTGATTCTCGTAGAAGAAAATGCTGTTTTTACCAAAACAAATTACTCCCGCCATTTATTGTTACGAGTGTGAAGTCTTATAATATGTAACTTAGCGTGTGGTAAGGTTCAGTTTTTCCACGATAAATGTCAAATGTGAGAACCATTTAAAAAGAAAATTGTTTAGTATTTGAAAAATAACAATAAAACTTGTACGTCTTTTACACACGAGATTCAAAATAACAAATGTTTTTATACTATTTTTAAAAAAACTTGATATTTTCTAGCGTCTTCCAAGCAGTGGCTCATCGTGTCGGAAAGCTCGGATTTTCTCCTCAATCAATCAATAATTAGAGCAGGAAACAAAGACAGACCGAGAGTGAGTGGACTAGAGTAGACAGTCGCTAAATAATGCAGGTCCAATCTGGCAGTTCCAGCCGACATACATCTCTCTATCTCTCTCTCTCTCTCTCTCTCTCTCTCTTGCGCGGAACCCACGTACGATTACAGCTCAGAAATTCACTTTGGGTTGAGAAACTCAAAATGTAACGATATCACTAGAGATTTGGGAAAGGGCGATATTTGATGTTCGTTTGTAAATGTGTGATCGTGTGATCCTGTAAACGTAGATATGATAGAAATTACAGCCAAACCTCATTTATAAAGGAGATAGTTTTTATTGCCGCATTTGTAATTTCTTATGAAATATTTGAGAATTTCGTATAATGAATTGTCTGCTTCATCCAATGCTCAACGAATAAAAACTTCCCAGTAACAGTGTGTTTGTTGGATATGAGATAGACTTACAGCTTTTAGAGGAAATGCATCTGCATCTGTGTGGAGTGAGAGGCGGAATCCAGTAAATAAAGTAAATAAACCAATGGTACAACAAACAATACCTTCTCACTCCTTATCCAAGCATGGATCCACGGGTGGCCATATGTAGCTATATCAAGCCAGGACATTACACATACAGCCGCCATCTTTAATACAATATTGCACAAACTAGGAATATCGTAAAACTATTATGAAAGATAATAAACATAACTATATTAAATATTTGAAACAAAACATTACCGGACCCATGTGGTTGGTAACAAACTGACATTCCATAGACAGCTCACGGTAA
The DNA here is from genome assembly GCA_039000515.1 of Timema cristinae. Classification (NCBI taxonomy): domain Eukaryota; kingdom Metazoa; phylum Arthropoda; class Insecta; order Phasmatodea; family Timematidae; genus Timema; species Timema cristinae. Next base: position 31,747,624 of record JBCFYV010001001.1, on the reverse strand, counting down.
ACATTACCCAGCCCATGTGGTTGGTAACGAACTGACATTCCATAGACAGCTCACGGTAAACATAACCCAGCCCATGTGGTTGGTAACAAACTGACATTCCATAGACAGCTCACGGTAAACATAACCCAGTCCATGTGGTTGGTAACAAACTGACATTCCATAGACAGCTCACGGTAGACATAACTCAGTCCATGTGGTTGGTAACAAACTGACATTCCATAGACAGCTCACGGAAGACATAACTCAGCCCATGTGGTTGGTAACAAACTTACATTCCATAGACAGCTCACGGTAGACATAATTCAGTCCATGTGGTTTGTAACAAACTTACTTTCCATAGACAGCTCACGGTAAACATAACTCAGTCCATGTGGTTGGTAACAAACTGACATTCCATAGACAGCTCACGGTAAACATAACTCAGCCCATGTAGTTGGTAACAAACTTACATTCCATAGACAGCTCACGGTAAACATAACTCAGCCCATGTGGTTGGTAACAAACTGACATTCCATAGACAGCTCACGGTAAACATAACTCAGTCCATGTGGTTGGTAACAAACTGACATTCCATAGACAGCTCACGGTAAACATAACTCAGCTCATGTGGTTGGTAACAAACTGACATTCCAGAGACAGCTCACGGTAAAGATAACTCACCCATGTGGTTGGTAACAAACTGACATTCCATAGACAGCTCACGGTAAAGATAACTCAGCCATGTGGTTGGTAACAAACTGACATTCCATAGACAGCTCACGGTAAAGATAACTCAGCCCATGTGGTTGGTAACAAACTGACATTCCATAGACAGCTCACGGTAAACATAACTCAGCCATGTGGTTGGTAACAAACTGACATTCCATAGACAGCTCACGGTAAAATAACTCAGTCCATGTGGTTGGTAACAAACTGACATTCCATAGACAGCTCACGGTAAACATAACTCAGCCCATGTGGTTGGTAACAAACTGACATTCCATAGACAGCTCACGGTAAAAATAACTCAGCCCATGTGGTTGGTAACAAACTGACATTCCATAGACAGCTCACGGTAAACATAACTCAGCCCATGTGGTTGGTAACAAACTGACATTCCATAGACAGCTCACGGTAAACATAACTCAGCCATGTGGTTGGTAACAAACTGACATTCCATAGACAGCTCACGGTAAAGATTACTCAGCCCATGTGGTTGGTAACAAACTGACATTCCATAGACAGCTCACGGTAAAGATAACTCAGCCCATGTGGTTGGTAACAAACTGACATTCCATAGACAGCTCACGGTAAACATAACTCAGTCCATGTGGTTGGTAACAAACTGACATTCCATAGACAGCTCACGGTAAAATAACTCAGTCCATGTGGTTGGTAACAAACTGACATTCCATAGACAGCTCACGGTAAACATAACTCAGCCCATGTGGTTGGTAACAAACTGACATTCCATAGACAGCTCACGGTAAACATACTCAGCCCCATGTGGTTGGTAACAAACTGACATTCCATAGACAGCTCACGGTAAAGATAACTCAGCCCATGTGGTTGGTAACAAACTGACATTCCATAGACAGCTCACGGTAAACATAGCCAGTCCATGTGGTTGGTAACAATGACATTCCATAGACAGCTCACGGTAAAATGGTTTCTTGTCCGGCTCATGGGCAACACACAACGCTTTTGAAAACTATTTTTTCGGATCCAAGTGTTCATAAGACTTTGATTGCAATAAATTATTTTTTCACAATCACACCACATTTTCTTCACGATCACACCTCTTTCTCTTCACGATCACACCACATTTTCTTCACGACCACGGACTCCTTTCTCTGTATGGTAGTGAGAAAGTAAATGAACATGGTTACTCCCAGCCCAGGTTTCAAACCTCGACATTTCTGCCACAGATAAAACACCTGCTGCTTACTGATCGTGTTTATTTTATATTTCTTTCTAAAATTAAAAGTTGTGTGTGTGTGTGTGTGTTAAAGTACATTTTGATAAATTTAGTCACTTTTTTAGTTATAAATTGACTCATTAGTTTTAATATTTACAATATTCCTCTGAGACCTCATTACAATACGAAAGATTGTCTCTAACGTTAAGAAAAACATCTTTAATCTTCTTCGGTGGCCGCATGGTCTATGGCGTCACTCTTGCAATAGACGTTTCCTGCTGATGACAGGGATATCACAGTCGGTTGTATGAGGCTGGTTTTTACTCAATTATTTTCCACTCTCCCTTCTCGCAAATGCAGGCACGCTTCCTCTAAAGGTCCACTTTCTTCATCCTCAAAACATTATCGTAGTTAGTATATATGTGTAAGCCCGACGTTTAAAACAAACATGTGAAGAGTTAGAGGGTCAAAGGGTCACACGGAGCATTTTACTGGATGTCTCAATGTAAGCGCGAGCCACGCTCTAAACTGAACCAAGTATTTATTATACTTGTTAAATATGGATAATATGCTGCTGTAACCGTATAACTACAACTGTGGTAGCAGGTCTACTTAGTCCATCATGATATGTGCGTTCGTACAGTTGTCATTGTACAGGTGTCATTGTACAGTTGTCATAGCACAGTTGTCAGCATAAAGCCCTCCCAAGAGGAAGATGGTAACTGATAGCTCGTGATCTCATTGATCTCTCAGGTGTAACTGATGGTTTCCACACGTCCATTACAGACTCTGCCTTCAAATATGATTTAATAATTACCCTGGACTTGGGCCCACTCGGGTTCCACTCCAGTGTCAAAGTGTATTTTTTTAATTTAGAGAATAAAACGAAATATATTAAAAGTGTTAATATAATGAATGTGAGTTGTGTTGTTTTTATCCCATCTTCCTAACCTCTCGGGTGTACACATGTACTAACCACAATACTGGGTTAGGGAGGGGAGGGCTTAGTCAAGAGTACATTCACTCAACTTTGAGTGGAAACTACATTAAAAACACTCTCAGGAAACCCGACTGGGATTCAAACTTGGAACTTCTAGTTACAATTAATTGATTTTCCATATTTTTTGTATGTATTTATATGGTAACAAAACCATTGTATAATTTAGCTGGTAGTCATATTTGTAGATCTTAAGAGCGCCATTGCTCCCAGATGGGGTAAGATACACCGGGTGGACAATTTCACAAATTAGCTTAGAATGTAGTTTGTAAATACATTATCCACCGATTATAATGAAAATGCAATATTATTTTTATACTGGATCTAGTCTTTCATATTTAATACTGTTCTTTTACCTTGCTGAAACGACTTTTTAAATTATTAAATGATTGTTAACCATTAGCAATTTGTAATGTTACTAATATTGTTTTCAGTTTAAATACTAGTTCATATAATTTTCATTTGTGGAAATAATGAAGTAGCAGTTGTCAGAGAATAGGAAGGGAAGAACAAATTAATAAACCGCCGAACAAACCAAAACAGAAAAAGAGAACAGACTTAAAATTCCAAACTAAGCTGTTGGGAGCCCCAAGTGGTTTCTGTCAGACGCACGCACTCGCTTGTATACGTCATAACTGTTTATGATTAATGCCTTTATTTAGTTTTAATGAATGGTCCTCGGTAATCCTATTACACCGGATCAACGTCACAATACGATACTTTCTAAACCTCTCTGCTCTAGTCCTACTCCTAATTCACATTTACACTTTTTAATGTTTTCAGGAACGTCACATTATTTTATGAGCTTTGTATTATGGTTCAATTATTATTATTACAATCATTATCATTTGTAGGGTTGGCATTTGTGGCTAAAAGGTAATTTGTTGTAGTGGTGGTAGTGATTGTTGTGGTTTTAAATAATGTTTCAACAGTTATGACTCTTTTGTAGTAGTTGTTGTATCAATGAATGTAGTAATTGTAGTAACATTTATAATATTCATTGTAATTGTGGTAATTTTACTTGTTGTGCTTATGTTATATAATATATCAATTAACCATTTGGGAGTTGAACTCGGCTATCTCGGTCAGTGTTAAGCACGAAAGGGAAAATATTACTGTATGAATTATCATATTATTAAAGTTGGTTCCAGATCTATTTTTCTTCTTGACTACAATGGCCAGCTATTTTCAATATCCGAGTATAACGTTAGTTGTTATTTAAATAAATTATAAAGAATACTAGTTACTATACTATCATTATATGTGTGCCCTACTGGCTTTCTCGATATTTGTTTGGTTTGGAGAAATACAAGCTTTTTTTTATCTAAGTATTGACAAAATGCAACTAATCTTATAATATTTTGGGATTTGGTACCATTTGTCAAAATGTATATCTCCATGACATTATGTTTGTGTATGCATCTAAGAAAGTATCTTTAGGTGTTTAGGTAATTGTATGATAAATTAAAAAACTACACAAGCTTCATACAAATACTGTGAAGAAAATTAAATATTAAATAGATATTTGGGTCTATCTCACCTCTTGTCAAATAAACTACACGGTAATCTATGAACTTTTTCGGTGTTGGATGCCATGAATGGAATTTTACCAGGTAGAATAATAACAAAACCAACTTTTGGAAATCCTTTACTGCGAGGCGATCAAATAGATACATATTTATACTCTCTTTCTCTATATAAATATGGTACGTAATCATATGTATGTGTAACGCATAGTACTTACCTTTATTCTATTAAAATATAAGTATTAAATTAGGTCTCTTTCTTTGTAGGTTCGTCTATTATCAATCACAGCCAAGCCACTGGGTTGGATTTTTTTGGGTAAAACTTGTACGTTTGGTTAACATATAACCTATATTTATTCTACTAAAATCTAATAATACTGATGTTTTAAAAGAACTATGTCCTTAACGCGTTACCAATCGTTGTATTTTCCTTTAGTATATATATTTCAAGTCCAAAGAATAAGGACATGATACCTTTCAATCTCAAGTATATATTGTGTTTGTGGTTTTGTATTCACATTGGTAGGTAATCGTATTTATTTAACAAAATACAAATTGTGCACAGGTAGTGTTCCACATCTTTAATTGATCTTAAACTTAAACGAATACATGTTCAGACACATACATGACTTGCAAATTAAAGGGCAGCTTGAACTCCGGATCAACCAAGGAAATAATATAAATAAAATATATTCTACTTTTATGTGATAACAATATCATCCAGTCCAAGAATCTCCACAAAGGAACTAAATTGAGACGATAACATCTTGGGCCTCCGGGCGGGTTACTTGAACATCCAGGAATCTGACGGCGTATCTGAAGGCGTAAAATGTATTATTTTTGAAATGGGGCAATATTTTTTTACCCGAGCAAAGCAAGCTACTTGAAGATAGAACAATATCAAATGTTAACTATTTGTTCAGTTAAATATAAAATCTAAAATGTTTCATGAACATTATAATGAATATTATTCCTTGTGAGAAGCTACTAACTATGAACGGAGTGAGGGCTACTTCCTCACCTCATCACATCTCGGTCCAGTTTGGAGCTCCGCGCAAATCGTTGTCTATTGTCAGTGACAAACTACCGGATATTAATTTTGCATGCAAGTAGCGATCTACGCCCTTGCAGTAGACTCTTCCAAAATGAGACTTTTTTTTATTCCAAAGAACCAAAGCTTTTTTTTCCTCCTTCTAACGTCCGTTTTTTAAGACAACCTGATTCATGTTCCAAATTGTTAAAAAGGATCATTTTTCATCCTCATTTTTATCTACTTTTCTTCCCCTTCCTTACGATCTATCATTTTCTTTGCTGATGTGTAAACCAACAGACTCTTTCAAATAGAGCGCAGCGCGATTAGTTCAGTAATTGATTGCTCTGCCATACGTGATGGCTGTTCGAGAATCTAATCTTGTTTGCTTGGGTTGGATCAAATCAAACTACTCTAACAACATTTTTTTCCGTTCTGTAAATCATCGGGATAACTTTAACTTGACTAATATGAAAATATTAGAGAATTATTAACATTAAAAATTATTCAGAGAAACTAAAAATGATTCCATCCTTTTTAACTTCCCAGCATTAATATTTAATATAACACAAGTCTGAAAAATAGTTTTTTATTACTAAAAGTCACAAAGGTTCAGTGATCATATCAGAGGGATAATAAATAAAGGTAATATTCAACAAGATTTTGTGCAAACACATAAAAATCTAATAAGCTTGATTCACTTTAAGAAAGAATTTAAGATTTGACGAACAGATGTGAAATAAATAAATTTACATATTTAAGATATTTACAATAGTTGTATGTGATATATTATTACAATAGTTGTATGTGATAGATTATTACAATAGTTGTATGTGATAGATATTTAAATCAAGCAATATCATTGTTTACACAGTTAAAAATATTTGACTTAATTTTATTTTTCTATCCCTGCTAGGAATATTCGACCATTTGAATAAACGAAATTGAAATAATCAGTAGAGCTATTAATTTTTATATTTTATGTCTTGCCAACAAGATGATGATGAATATTTAGAATATATTTGTCCTTTGATCGTTTAAATATTTTATAATCCTGAAAAATAGCTAAATTATATTTTTTCTACTAATAGAGACACTTAACTAATTGCGGTATTTAATAATCTATAAGCACACATATTGTGAACTTTAAACTCCCCATGTCCAGTTTTTTGTCATATAATAAGGATACATATAGCTAAATTTTCATATAAAAGGCCTTATTTGGCATCTATAAAAGTTAAAAGATCATCTTTCATGTATTCATAGGTCAGGCCATATTATTTGCAGCTGTCACTTTTGATACTATTTATTAAAATTATCAATACATCAATGCATATAAAACAACAATAATTAGAGAAAGAAGTAATTGATTTTGGGTAAAAAGGAAGTTTGTATTTTCTAAAAGCTACTTCCGTTGAAAATTGTACTTTATAAATATGATACCAGATTATTATAACGGAAGGTCCTTTGTTTGAATACCAGCCATGGCTAAGTTTCATGTGTATCGTTTGCTCATTCTTCGCTGCACCCTGGTAGATCTTCCCACGTTGTGGTGCAACGCGTGTGGCCAGTGTCGTGGTACAACGTGTCTTAGCGTTTTGTCTAGCCATTTTTAGAGACTTGTCTTTGTTCGAACCCAGCCTGTGTCTAGTTTCCTTTGTATTATTATAAAGTTAAAGCAGAAAAGGTTCCTCTTCCCACTAAGCTACTTCAAAGAAGGATGTTTAAGAATGTCAAATATTAGTTTACTACTAAGCCTACTTCAAAACATATATATGACTTGGACATAAAACATAATATATACTTTTCCTTCCTTCGCTTCCTACTACCCGTCCATATTGTTCGCATTTAAATTACGATAGTAGGGTAGAGAAGAGTAAGATGTAATTTAGAATAATTGAACCGTCATTTCCGTGTAGGAAGAATTGGAAAACCACTTAATGGTAATCACTCAGGATTAAAACCCTCACCAGGAAAAACAAACTGAATTAGTATTTGTTTTAGTTGACAGGTCAAGAGTAATGAGGTGGACTGGATAGTAACAAGTGGTCCATGTGGTATTCATACCATTTTGAGGGTGTAATGAGGTGGACTGGATAGTACTAGCTCAGGGAGAGAGTGTAAGTTCAATCTTATATTTATTAAACTTGATCTATTTAAAAACTAATCGCTTACACTTCTCCACAAGTCAGTTCGTCTTGTGACGTTGTCACAGACATAATGCAAACATGGACGATCTGGCTCACCTGATCTGGTCCCCTTTGACTGGGCTGGATCTCGACTTCATGAAACACGCGCACTCAACTCCACTCAACATCACGCGGCTTACTGACCGCCCGTGGCTCGAGGCCCGATTAGAGCAAGACTCGGACAATTGAACATCAAGATGCGCTAACCCGTATGCGCCGACGGTTGTGTTCGAGTGAAACAAGACTCATCCACCGGCGCGTGATTTGAAATTATCACGAGAATAATCGAGATTTCTGTCGAAGCAACGTACACCCCTCTCCCTTCGTCCCAGTGTGATTCCCGCCGTTTGTGAACACGTGATTGACTTTGTACAGTATATAACGGCTGGACTGTGTAGTGATGTCACTCATTTCTCTGCACTCGATTAGGTGAGACACTTGTCTTAGATTTAGACGTAGGTCGTTGTTCGACGTTTTCTAAATTATGTTTGGGTTAAATTGTTCAAAATTTAAGTTTCAACTTTAAATATAAATCATGATTACTAATAGCTATATTTCTCTGAGACTGCAGGATTTGCCTGTCAGCCATTATGGTTTATGCGCTAGCTTTTTTCTTTGTACTTAACGTTGTGTCCGCCTCACGGACGGGTTGGAACTTTAGCATGGCGCCATCTTGGGGCGCTAATGGAACTTTAGCATGTCGCCATCTTGGGGCGCTAATTTTTTCTGTTTAACGTGTAACTTATTTTAAAATAGTTGTTCTGCTTGCTAAAAGTTAAAGATTTGTTACGATTGTGATTCTTTTTAAATTGTTACTCAACTCGGGGGGCGTGAGCCCGTGCACCCAGCACATTGGTTATTACAATAATAATAATTAGATTGGACTAATTTGATTGGGATCTATTGTAACAGGTTAGGTTTAGGTAAATCATTTTCTCTGTCGCGCCTTACAATGGCAGTCTATTATAAAACTTCATACTTATGTCAATATAGTGTCGGCATCGCCGGGTCGTGTAGACCTATACATATTACTTGTATTTAACTTTCCTGCTAGGTTAGTCGCCTTCTGCGAGGGTCAATTTAGTTATGACTACGTTGGTATTAATCATTCTGTTTTCTCTTAACGACTTGGGGTCTTGCCCCTTCATTTATTGTTTACTTCGGCCCTTATCGGCCAGTCACTCGACTTTCCTAGAGTGCCTCGCTCTTGTATGTCTGCTAGTTGTTTGTAGAATAAAATAAACTCTCTTGTAACTTACCTACCTGTTATTTATTGTAATTTGAACCTATCAAATCATATGAAGGGGGGGTTACAGTCTTTTCAAACTAGAATAGGACCAGGGATAATTTATTAAACATAATAAATTGACTCACACGCCGGTATGCGTAATAAAACATTTACGCGATAATAGATAATTTATGAATAATACTCGAGATAATTTTATCTCGTTTCAAAAGGATATATGTAGTTTTTACATGAAATAACGGCTACAGTAAAACACATTTTTTGACTGCTTTAAAAATACACACACCATGTATACCATCATGGATAATGGCTCTTCGATATCCAAACTGTTTTAGAAAGCAAACAATAACGTACCGGTGAAACCACCATGTTTAAACCAATATATATTTACACAAAAACAACATTAGCTTCGAACATGTATGAAAGTGGCGTATCTAGGAACTGATGTAACCAGTAATCGATGTATTGTACAACAATAGCTATATTTAACTTACACTTTCTAAATCAGCTTGCTATAGCAGCACGTGACCTACAAACCAAATAGTTCTAGGAAAGATAAAAAAAAAATCAGTCACCCAGAATTTGTTTCACCATTTTGAAAGTTGATATTCTGGTTTTAATTATTATAAATATTTCGACCATACTAGTAATTTTACCAGATTCCCATGTTAATTATACTTACACTCTACCAACTGAGCCGAGATGTAATTTCAGGAGTATTGAAGGGATATTGTGTCGAGATATTTGTGGTGATAGGTTTTAGTAAACTACCCATTAAAACAAAAAAATCATCTTGTTAAACACAATATTCACTCTTTATGTATACATTTTAAAATAAATGTTTAAATGCATTTAACAAAATTTTAAACTTTAAAAATAAATCATTTGTAAGCTACCCTAAAATTATAAATTTGCAAAAATAAAAACGTATTCTTATTTATCATTAAAAATTCTCTTGAATTCATTCTTCAAAGTCAATTTCCAATTAATTCACATGGCTATAATTTGTTTTAAATAAACTACACTAAAATTAATTTATTTTAAATTAATAAAGATACATTATTATTGATGTGAAAAATAGTATCCTGACACCAATTCTAAACCAAATCATTAAAATAATTTTTTTAGTTCTTAAAATTTAAAAAAAGTCGTAAGTAAACTACATAGTCAAACTTTCCCCCAAAACCAGTATAAGGCTTTATTTGTCATGTTCATGTCAAACACATTCCAGATACACATTTTAAGCCAAATCGTTTAAAACATTTAAAAAAATTTAAATTTTCAAAAATCTCTCCTCATTAAAATACCCTTTATCGAATATTTATTTAAAACAATGTATAGAGAGTTATTTGTCATGTCAAACACTTACAAGATACCCATTTGAAACCAAATTGTTAGAACTATTTTAAAATACTTCAAGTTTGTGAAAAATCAGTTTTGAGTAAACTACGGGCCCTAGTTCAATGTAACAGTGCTACTTTTAGGATAAACTGAGTGTACTTTCATCCAAAACGACAGACAAACCAAGTAATTAGCTAACTATTAAAATAAATAAATTAATGACTAAATAAAGATAAAAAATTATGACTATAGAAAAATTTAAAGCTAGAGTAACATACTTTTTTGTATAATGTGTAAGTAATTATAGAATATTAAAATTAAATTCAAGAGAAACTAAATATTTTATTAGAAACATTTGTATTTAAAAATATTATGGTCAGGTACATTCGGTCGGTGAGATACATAATTTAATTTTGTTTTAATGACAAGTTAGTTAAAATTTCCCAACAATATCAATTTTTGTTTGCCAAAACTACACATAAAAGATAATTATTTTACTAAATCTGCTTCTAAAGAAATTTAACACTTGAAATCCATAATAAAAACAACTTTTGGACGAATAATGTCAACTAATATGTTCTCAAATCTCAACTGTCACAAATTTGTGTATAAAAACGCAATAAAAATGGGTTCTAACTAAAAATGTATTTGTCAGCAAGAATAACCTTAAATGACAGCTAAAATAAAGTTAATTTTGCTACTTTCATTTTACCGAGCGGAATAAACTTGTATTTAGGGTTTTAATAAGGTTCGTTCCTTCAACGTTTTTTTAAAAATTAGATATCTAACCCTAAAATTAAGGGTGGTTTACTGAAGGTTAAAAAGAGAAAAAATTGATTTTATCAAAGTTCACTCAAACGATTTTGATTATATTTTGTATTTATACACCGATTAATATTACAAACAAAAGGAAAATTTTAATTTTTCTATGAAAATGAATTTGAGGAGACTGTACAAAGCAGAAATTACCAATTTTGATCATATCCCCACAACTAATGTAAATGCGAAATAACTTATCATTGTAAATATATTATTATATTATTATTATTATTATTATTTATGGTTAATATTAAATATAACATTCGTTTGTTTGAAATATATTTTTATAAAACAAATAGTTTCTGAACTATAAGCAAATATATATATTTTTATTGAGCTCCTACTTTTAAATTTGAAAGTGAACGTATTTCTCTTTGGTGGAAAAAAAGCTCCTCTTTATTTAATGCTTCTGTAACATGCTTTATTATTATTATAGTTAAGATGATGTAGTGTTTCTGCAACAGTGTATATTATTTAGTTTAACAAATCTTACAAGCTATTAGTAAATTTCTCTATTTTAATATTAATGAGTCTGTGCGGTGAACCCAACTATTTTACATTTTGTCCACTCGTAAAATTCTCATCTTAGTTGGCCTAAGTAAAAATATCAAAATATATTTATAACAGAGAAACGTAAGAATGAAATAAAAGCACGCAAAGAAAAGAGTAGAAACAAAAAGTTGTTTTCGATTGAACTGGCAAAGCTTTGTGGCTGGAATCTAAAAGATGAAAACTTTGGAACCACAAAGGCCAGATAAAAACATACACCAGGGCTCTTATAAATAAACAAAAATACAAATGGAAATGAAAAATTCTCAAAAAACATATCAATATTCAAGTAGTGTGTTGCTCCTGTATACAATTCCCTCGCAGACCTAGTTATTGAAGATATAGTCCATTCACGGTAATGTTGGTTGTTTCTGGCAATATATTTAAAAAGAACCATTTTCAACTGTGTTGTCCTTTTGACCTGTAATATATTGATATTTGTGAAAGATTAATTTGGAGCTGTTTTAACAAATGACTCGACTGTCGTAAAGGGTAAAGATAACTATCATAAGCTAACTGAATATAGCCGTAGCAGGTACTAAATTGAGGGGGTCAAGTAAAAGAAAAGCCTAAAAACGTTCTTTTAGATCATAGAACTGTCAAATAATGTCTATCCTGTGTTTGAGCGACTATAGGGCCTATCATTAAAATAGAACTAGCAAATATCCCTACATCTCTACACACCGGCGAGCTTTCTTTAGTTAATTGTTTGGTTTTAGTTCACCTCCTGCCCGGTTGGGTTTCCACCAGTTGTTTAAAGTCTCGCTAATGGGATGACACCCTCCCCCGGGTGGTAAGTTAGGGGTTGCTGTTACCGGACTAGGGTGGCCGGTCCAACGAATATTACTGCTTACTGAGACATTCGTGCCTCCGCAATGATAGGACCTTATTGTTCTTGGCGGATAGTTATCTTTATTAGACAAAGCGCCATTACACTCCTCTAGGCTCTGCTCTACTATGGCGTAGTAAACACAAAGTATATCTCTCTATCTTTTATTGAATAAATATCTTTAGATCTATTACTAACCGTCTTTTAAAGTTATGGCGGTTACTCCCGCCTTCCCATTATTCCTTTCCGTTCTTCTAACTACCCGTCCGGGCTATATACAATTTAAATAACCTAATTAGGTATGTATAAAGAAGGTGGAATTGAAAAGAAACGTATCCACATTTGCGTGAGAATCTAGCTAGGAAAACCACACAAAATACCCAGTTAGGATTTGAACACCACAATTCAACCCATTTGGTGGCCTCAGCTCACTCTCATGATATATTGGCCTACTGATCGTGGTTTGAACCTCAGTGGGTCTACCGAGGGTGGTTTTTCCTAAATGGTTTCTCACTCTCCTTCCTCGCAAATGTGTGTGTATTGTCTCTAAAATGCTTCCTCCTCATCCCTGTCCCTTTAGAGTAATTACCATATATGCGTATAGCCTTGACAAATAGAAATATGCGGAGATTAAAAAAATATCCTTTCTTACTTTCTCTCTACCTTTTGGGTAGAGAAAGTATTGTGACCGTCAAAAAAATCCAACTCGATGTAGATGGATTTCGACGTCTCAAGACCCCCCGAACCCTAAAAAGTGGTTTTTGCAATGCAGTCTGTCTGTCTAACACTAAAATTAAGAGTAGTTTACTAAAGTAAGAAAAGAGAAAACTGATTTTCTCAAAATCGGATCATAAAATTTTGATTAGATTTGGTATCTAAGCGTTGATTAAGATTATGAACAAAATGGCTAATTTCACTATCTAAAAAAAAAAGGTAATTTACAGATGCATAAATTTTCGTATCTCTTCAAATATTTGGGATACAAAATAGCTCATCATTTAAAAATTGTAATACGATTAAAATTTAAAAACCTTTATTTGAAATATATTTTTATAAAATCTATAATTTTGGAGATATTGGCAAATATATTAAAACAATTGTGTGATCTTTAGCTATACAAATATACTATTTAAGTTTTAACGCAATAATTCTTTAAATCCAAAGCGAAGTAGATAACTAAGTCTCTCAAAAAGATAATGTTCTGTTTTCTTTAACTCTTAGGGTAAATATTTGTACAGCGAGGATTTATCTCTATCATTTGACTCAATAGTCAATATTTACCTTTTTATTGGTCTAAATTTATAAATGAGGAATTAAATATCAATGCGATGACCTGAAGATGTGCAACCCTTAATAAAAATTCGAAATTTAATACAAATTTGATTCTTGTGGACTAATAACCATCTTTTTATTGTGGCAAACATCAAGTGAGATTTAATTCTTTAAAATTAATTATAAAATTAAGACTGCAAGTCAATAATGTTTTACGTACGTATACGCAAGTCTGTCGGTGTCAGTGTATTATTTTGTTCGCATATATTAAAATTTGAGAAAAATTATTTTTAACAAAGAAAAGTCTGTGGTTCCGTACATGTACATGTCATTTATTTTTATTATGTCCTAAGCAGTTTGTTTGGGTGAACGCAGGATTCAATGACGCAACATAAATACATGGACGGTGATAGTATGCTAAATTTAATTAAATACTAATATGCGCGAGTAAAAGATGCGTTATGGGAATACACCGTCATTATACCCGACCGGAATTTAAACTTGCATTATCCTCTTACAGCAATCCAGTTAGGAATAAGAGTCAAGGTTACACAGAACTACCACTCACAAGTTACACAACGGTGGAATACCACTCACAAAGGTTTACACAACGGGAACTACCCACTCAAGGTTACACAACGGGAACTACACCACTGTTCACAAGGAATACACTACAGGTAACACGGAATACACACATAAGGAACTACCACTCACAATTACACAACGGAACTACCCATCACAAGTTACACAACGGGAACTACCCAAGGTTACACAACGGGAACTACCCACTCACAAGGTTACACAACGGGAACTACCATCACAAGGTTACACAACGGAACTACCCATCACAAGGTTACACAACGGGAACTACCCACTCACAAGGTTACACAACGGGAACTACCACTCACAAGGTTACACAACGGGAACTACCCATCACAAGGTTACACAACGGGAACTACCCAATCACAAGGTTACACAACGGGAACTACCCAATCACAAGGTTACACAACGGGAACTACCCAATCACAAGGTTACACAACGGGAACTACCCACTCACAAGGTTACACAACGGGAACTACCCAATCACAAGGTTACACAACGGGAACTACCCAATCACAAGGTTACACAACGGGAACTACCCAATCACAAGGTTACACAACGGGAACTACCCATCACAAGGTACACAACGGGAACTACCCAATCACAAGGTTACACAACGGGAACTACCCAATCACAAGGTTACACAACGGGAACTACCCAATCACAAGGTTACACAACGGGAACTACCCAATCACAAGGTTACACAACGGGAACTACCCAATCACAAGGTTACACAACGGGAACTACCCATCACAAGGTTACACAACGGGAACTACCCACTCACAAGGTTACACAACGGGAACTACCCACTCACAAGGTTACACAACGGGAACTACCCAATCACAAGGTTACACAACGGAACTACCCATCACAAGGTTACACAACGGAACTACCCACTCACAAGGTTACACAACGGGAACAACCCACTCACAAGGTTACACAACGGGAACTACCCACTCACAAGGTTACACAACGGGAAACATACTCACGAACTCACAAGGTTACACAACGGAACTACCAATCACAAGGTTACACAACGGGAACTACCCAATCAAAGGTTACCAACGGAACTACCATCACAAGGTTACACAACGGAACTACCCACTCACAAGGTTACACAACGGAACAACCAACTCACAAGGTTACACAACGGGAACTACCCACTCACAAGGTTACACAACGGAACTACCCACTCACAGGTCTACACAACGAATACCCACTCACAAGGTTTCACAAGGAACTACCCATCACAAGGTTACACAACGGGAACTACCCATCACAAGGTTACACAACTTGGTCAAGCCAACAATAGCTCGTAAGTTTTTTGAATCGTAATACTAAACAAGATGACCTGTAGGCCTATAGAATTAGTAAGTATATAACATGTAATTCAGGGTCACAGTGGTTAGTCCGTCAGACTCGCATTCCACTTAGCGTTTAGCAGAGGTTGGGTTTATAATCCTGGCTCAGTTATACTGAGGGTTGGCTTACTCAACTCATTCCACGCGAATACGAGTCCACTTGTTCTAAGCTAACGTTATTATATATACTCCTCAGATATTAATTAAAGAACCATCTAGTTGTTTATTAAATAATATACATGCCTGATGGTGAAACGAGTCAACTAGATTTGTGTATAACCATTCTAACCACCAAACCAACAGAGTGGACACATTCCACGACCATTGATGAAGTCCTTGATAACCAAACCAGTTGAATTAAACACCTGACCAACTGTTTGAATGTGAACTGCAAAGAGGGGGGGGGGGAAGCTGCTGGCTTGTGTTATCACAGGGGAGAGCTACTGGCTTGTGTTATCACAGGGGAAAGCACTACTGGCTTGTGTTATAACAGGGGAGAGATACTGGCTTGTGTTATCACAGGAGGGAGCTGCTGGTTTGTGTTATCACAGGGGAGAGATACTGGCTTGTGTTATCACAGGGAAAGCACTACTGGCTTGTGTTATAACAGGGAGAGATACTGGCTTGTGTTATCACAGGGGAAAGCACTACTGGCTTGTGTTATAACAGGGAGAGCTACTGGCTTGTGTTATCACAGGGAAAGCACTACTGGCTTGTGTTATAACAGGGAGAGATACTGGTTTGTGTTATCACAGGGGGAGATACTGGCTTGTGTTATCACAGGAGGGAGCTGCTGGTTTGTGTTATCACAGGGAGAGATACTGGCTTGTGTTGTCACAGGGGAAAGCACTACTGGCTTGTGTTATAACAGGGAGAGATACTGGTTTGTGTTATCACAGGGGGAGATACTGGGTTGTGTTATCACAGGAGGGAGCTGCTGGTTTGTGTTATCACAGGGGGAGATACTGGCTTGTGTTATCACAGGGGAAAGCACTACTGGCTTGTGTTATAACAGGGGAGAGATACTGGCTTGTGTTATCACAGGAGGGAGCTGCTGGTTTGTGTTATCACAGGGGAGAGATACTGGCTTGTGTTATCACAGGGGAAAGCACTACTGGCTTGTGTTATAACAGAGGAGAGTACTGGCTTGTGTTATCACAGGGGAAAGCACTACTGGCTTGTGTTATAACAGGGGAGAGCTACTGGCTTGTGTTATCACAGGGGAAAGCACTACTGGCTTGTGTTATAACAGGGGAGAGATACTGGTTTGTGTTATCACAGGGGAGATACTGGCTTGTGTTATCACAGGAGGGAGCTGCTGGTTTGTGTTATCACAGGGGAGAGCTACTGGCTTGTGTTATCACAGGGGAAGCACTACTGGCTTGTGTTATAACAGGGGAGAGATACTGGTTTGTGTTATCACAGGGGAGATACTGGCTTGTGTTATCACAGGAGGGAGCTGCTGGTTTGTGTTATCACAGGGGAGAGATACTGGCTTGTGTTGTCACAGTGATAAATAACAGGAGGGGTTATCACCTTGTTCCTCCAGTGAGGATCGTTGTGTCGGCAATCCTCTTTGCTCCCCCACCCTCTGGTTTATAAATCGCTGTTGGTTAAGGAGGATTGGTGCAACTCTAATAGATTGGTTACTTTCCACGCTTTGTTTCCGTTATTGAGTGGCGACTGGTTAGAGAACACGACCGTACGTGTTGGCACTGGTCGCCGTTAAAGAGACACCAGAAACATATGATTTATATACCACAGGGACTACGGTTCGATTCCTGGAAAAGATACCTAGCGTAATTTACAAGTAGCTTTCGTGATTAACATCGTACTACCCAGTAGTGGTGTTCTCATATCTACATATAAGGGCTGGTGATGAGTAAATTATAATTTAGAATAAATGTACCCTCATTTGCACTGGGGGGTAAGTGACGAGATATTGTGTAATAAACATCGTCAGTATACCCGAATGGGTTTCTAAACCCGGTATTCACGTAAGTGGCAACATAAACCTGTGTATATTCACGTGTGAATGGAAGTCTGCCACAGACTAGGAGGTGTTGCCCGGGGACAGCTGGTCAGGACACCCCATCAGGTCCCCACTGGGCAATGCCTCAGGAAACAGAGGGTACACCCGAGGGTGAGTTTCTGATCTCCTCCAGTGACGCCGGGAGTAAAACATGGGTAGTTCTAACCACTGATAACTCAAAAACCGACAACGTGAATACTATGCGGTACAAACTGATATATTCTAAATTCCTATTGGCTTATAATCGGATCGTAAAAGGATCCTTTCCATTGTGGTTCACGACCGTTTCTAAAGTTAATACATGTTGATGTTGACTTTGTTTTGTTCCATTAGTTTGGATGCCGTTAATTTAACTATCCAGTGACGTTTCTGGTTTGCACAAACAAACAAATGTATTAGTTATTCAATATATTTGTTTATCTTCAGTATTATTTGTTTTTAATGCAAGCTTTTGTTATTTCGTTAAAGTGATTTAAACTCGTTTGACAGACGTAACGTACGTAACGTACCTATTACCTACCTATTAAGCTATTAAGCTTTTTAGCTTTATCAGTTTCCCAAAATCAATAGTTATCAATCTGTATTTTAACTAATCCCCTGGTGACCTGGCGGTCTAGGGGTAAGGTGTCAGACTTCTATGCTAGCGGCCGGGGTTCAATCCCCGGTACCGGCAAAGATTTATCTGATTGCCAAACCCTTCCTTCACCTCTGGCAAGACATCTTGTGAATGTGGGGAATGCCAGGCCACCACCGTGGTTCGGATTCCACGTCAAACTGTAGGTCCTTCATTTCATCTCACAAACACCCTACCATTACACATTAGCGTAAGTGCGTATAACCCGAACGGGTAGTAAGACGCGGTGCTAATAATAATAATAATAAACTAATCCCCTCACGCCAAAATCAACTAAATCAACTAAACTATTATAATTTATGTTTTATAGACCGTACGATCCAACGTGGTCTCCTCTGACGCTCTTATTCTGGTCCCTTGAAAATAAGTAACAAAATTACGGATTTAGCTTGGACTAGTTATCGATTGAAATCCAATGAAAGGATTTTTTTCCTAAATAATTGTGACTCTGGTAAACACGTTCAGGTAGGATTAATTTAGGCCTAAATATGAAGTTAAATCCATAATATTTTATTTTTATATAATTATGTTTTATATTCTTCGGAACATACTCAAAATATTCTGTAATATTGGCAGCTTTTTTAAAAATAAAGTACGGGTCCTTTCTTTTTAGCACCAGGAGTTGGTAACCTTTCGAGCTGTACGCCTCTCTTATTGATGATAATATATATTTTATATTTTATTTCTTAGCACTCAAGGCCGGGCTAATATGATACACAGATATAAGTGTATCGCAATTTAATCATTTCTACATCAAGATGGTGTACAGCAGAAATTTTAAAAAAGGTTTATTTGACAAAATTTATTTATTTTAAACTAGCTAAACATTTTATTGTATCTCGAAAGAAAATATTTTACTTCGAAAATAGGAAAAAACATCTATTTTAAATATGTATTCAGTTTCATGAAACATCAATATTTTTTTTAACAAAACATTAAATTGCTACGGTGAATAATCTAACATACTAAATAACTAAAATGTTACATATCCATTGTGTAATTTTTGTCAACTTGTAAGTTTATAAATATTTATTTAATTTGCCAATTACAAAAGAAAGAATATTTCCCATAAAAGAAATGCATGTGATGGTGTATCGTATATAATTAGTTCAAATCGTAGACATATATGTATATACATGTATCCTACTTTTTGAACTAATTATATGAAATAAATATGACTAACATATGCTTTGTATTTGTATAGAATATTCTTTACTTTATTATTGACAAATTTATTAAGAATATTTAGAAACTTAAGTTTTAATATCTGCCTATCGTTACAAAAACTACTAACTCGAGACATAATTTGTTGGTTTGTTAATATAATAAATATAATGTTTTGGGTCAAAATTAATAAGAGGTATCTTAGTCATTAAAACAAGTTTATGATACTAAAAATTGTTTTCGAGAATAAAATGCCTTAAGAAATTTAACAAAAAAGAATATTAAACATGTTATCAAATTGTTTGTTATAATATATATAAAGCAAACAGCACAAAGTTACGTAATATTGTTTCCTTACTGTTCTAATGGCTTACATCGTATTCGGACACCATTACATTCTGTAACGTGTCTATATTCCACACACCTATGTACTTACGTCATGATGTGGGCAATCATATTCTCAGTCTCGTAGTTGGAACTTTGTTTCCGTGCGTATTATTCTGACCACAAGCGGGCACCCATTTGTCTCCGTCACAAGGTTGTGCAAAGGAAGTAGTTCCGAGAAAGGTCCACAAGTTGGGCGGAATAGAGGATGGTTTGTACCTCAAACAATATCCAGGCGGAAGGAAGTGGTCACAATAAAGAGGGGGTGGGGAAATAGCAACCATTAGAACATGGTAACAGAAGGGGCCCAAGCGCCAAACATCATCAGGTACATATTGTGAGTCCATCTTATCTAGATCTGTCTTTAACACACAATTAGGCAACTCCCTTGACCATAATACTTACTCTTTAGTACCACCTTAATACACCTTCTAATTTTAGATTATAAACAGCTAAAATATAGATACTCTTTAATGAACTATTTAGGAAAAATAAAACAAACCCCGTTTCACGGCGAATACATTTTAATGTCCATATGACAACATTTGATTTCCGAGAATAGCTAAAACTTCATTAAGTATCGGGGTGGCTTGGATCTAGGAATCACATTAATATAAAATATGATGTAATTGTAAGGTAATTAACACGATACCAAATACCTACCATCTATACTAATAAAAGGAAGTGATGTCTAGCCTAATCTAAGGCACAAAGATATCAGAAATTTTTAACATAGGTCGACGGAAGGGGGTCTAAATGCACCTCGAAGCTAGATTTTTAAATTTTTAATAGCTTTTTAACAAATTTTTGTAGAATTTTTTATCTGGTTTATAATTATGTTTCAGAGATACGGGACAATGGGGGGGGGCACCTTATATAATTCTCACACCACAGTAGCTCACGGACAGTACCGTGCTAATATAATAGGTTAAGACCTCAGTAGAATGTGAAGTAACAATTGTTCTTAAAGTATATATGTATGCATGTATATATGTATGTACTAGCAGCAACTATCTCTAGTACAAGCAGCAACTATATCTATTACTAGCCCCCTTCCCCGTAATAAATATTGTAAAGAATCCTATGAAAAAAAAGCTTCAAATCATCCCTCATGTCAATATAAAAACAAAACTTTTTTACTTTTTTTAAAAATACAGTCCTACCATCACTGTATAGCCCCCTCCCTCTTTTTATCCTCCCTCCTATTTTTATCTCATTCGTCTTTCCTCACCCCTACCCCCGCTCCCTTCACCAACCCCACTTTCCCTTCAACAACTTTTTTTCCAACAATTATATAATATACTATCGACATTTTTATGAGGAATAAATTAAATTTTCAAATAAAATATAGCCTATGTTACTAGCTGATAATGTACTTTATATTGGTGAAAGAATTTTTAAAATCGGTCCAGTAGTTTTTGAGTTTATCCATTACAAACAAAAAAACAAAAATTCAAATATTTCCTCTTTATAATATTAGTATAGATGTGTGTAGTGTGTATATATGTGTGTATGTGTACGTGTGTGTCTACATCTCAGCCTAGGGCTGAACCATTTTATCGATTGGTCTAAAACTTGGGATTTAGGATTTTCATAGGGCTCCCCGAGGCGTTGAAGTTAGATATTTAACGTTGAAATTAACGGTAGTTTACTGAAAGAAAAAAAGAAATAATTGATTTGATAAAAATCCATTCTAACTATTTTGATGAAATTGTGTATTTAGACATTGTTTTAAGTTACAAGCAAAATTCACTCTCATTTTCCAATAAAATAAATTTGAGCCTACTTTATATAAGCGGAATTTCTAATCATTATCTCATCAACTATTTAGATATGAAGTAACTTATAATTGGAAAGTTGTAGTACTAATAAAAATAAAATTATTTAATTTGAAATATAGTTTAAAAAATATACAGGTTGTTCGAAAACTCAACACCCAAACTCCCCCTATAGTTTGTTTGAACCAAAAGTAATACAAAATCACCGTACACTTATATTCGGCATATTACACTAATATCATTAAATTGTGCTCAAAATTTGGGCGTACAGCGCTGGGAGAGCAAAACTGTTCAAACATACGTGCGCAACAAGATGCATATGAGTTAGGCGCGAGGCGCTGCACACCTCGACATCTTGGAGCACGGCAGTATTAGCATAGTATGCTGGATGTTTGGTTCAAACAAACTGTATGTGCAGTTTGGGTGTTTAGCTTACAAGCAACCCGTGTATGCATATTTCTATATTAAATCCTTTGAAATGGAAATTAATTTTCATTCCCTTTCTTGGAGTGTCTATGTAACAATTTACAAATCCAACAAGTATTTGGTAATTGTCTCTATTTCAAGATAAGAGAGAATTCTGTGTGGCACATCTTAACAATTTATTATTTATATCCAGGTAGCTAAGATAACGTAAAAAGAGTCGTTTGGATCCTTTGTTCCTCCCAGAGTAAGATGGGTGTATTCTATTGTGAGATCTCAACAATAGAAAATTATACATCCATTCAAGTCGTTCACAAAGGACGAGAAGTAAGCTAACGTTCGATTCAATTAACCAATTTATAGCGCTTTGCGTTGTAGAATTAGGGTCATAGGTGAAGCTATTATAAAGTTTCCGTGTAGATTTTAACTTGCTCTTTGAGAGTTATTACCTTTCATTACCAATTACTTTAGTTAGAAGTAAACCAGCAGGCTATAACCATAGGTTGAATTGTTCCGAGCATAGACACGTTGACATCATGTTCCTTCAATGAAACACACAAAGTGATACATTCCTGGACAGCAGGGGAGAAGTGAACAGAGTCAATGATAGTGTCTCAGAAGTGACTGCTGCAGGTCACATGAAGATACAGCCCGTCCCGGAATACTATAGTTACTCTCCCCAACTTCAAACCACCTAATCCAAGGAAGATTCAGAAATATAAACCTCTACCACCTATTTTGAAAATACCTTTGAAGATTTTTTCAAAATTGGTATCGGGTGTTTATTTACACAATCGATAATAAAGTGGGCTCATTTTACTTCAAATAAATTAATTTAAGGGAAATCTACTCACGAAAACTCATAGAAAATATTAAACATTTCGAAACTCACCTTGAAGATGAGCTCAAAATGATCATCTGGGAATAATTTTTCATGATAAATAGGAATACATTTTATTTTTACAAATTAAAAATAATTTTAGAATAACTTACAAAAATTTATTTAAAAACATTTGAAATCTGCTACAAATATTATAACAATTTTGTTTAAAATTTTCTGCTTATAGTGTTTATTGTGATCAGCAAAATAATGTTTGTTTTCAGGAGTAAAACTTACTTAAGATTAGTTTACTGAAAGCCTAGTCGAAAAAATGTCCAAGGTACTACAAGATATTTTGTACAAATGTGTCGTACCATTTATTTTATTTATCGGAGAGACATTATTTAACTACTAATGTGAATATGAATCAAACAAAGTAATAAAAATATATTAATTCTCTTTGACTGAAATGTTTTCTGTACTTATTTTGATTTGAGGATCAAGTTAAACAGAACTCTAATGACGAGAATACACTCGTGGTCATGTGGATGTATGGATGTATGTATGTTCTTTGAAAGCTCATCAATTGTTTTAACAGTTTTAACTGGCTACTCTATAGTCTATAGTATATATTTGAGAGAATCCTGTCTAAATTGGTTGAACGGTTTTCAAGCCTATCTTGAACACACACACAAACCTCATAGTCCTATATAAGCGATAGATTCTAATGCAAGCCCGGTTACGCGGAGGCGTTGTTTCAACGAACATCAACACAAATAGTTTACATCTAACATCCAAAAACTCACGTGCCGTCCTTTATATTCGCACCAACCAGTTTAACAAACTGTTTTTTTCGACACAGCTATTCTCACTGAGTGATGAGATAGCCTACTCTCTTACCAGAAACATATATGCTACAACAGAAAGTGTCGATCAGTGTAAACATATCAACATTATAAACATGTATTAGTTAGTACTCTTATTGTTCATGCTACACAGGGAAAAATATAAACTCCACAAACATTTGTACATTATTCAGACATCTGTATTAAATCCAAATAATATTATTTTAGGGGTTTTTGATGCCTCAAAACTTCCTTTCCTATAGCAAATATAGGGATACTTATTTTTAAAGCAGGAGGTACCCTATCTGCCATTCTAAACTCTCACCCACGTGACTGTAGTTTCCCCCTGATTAATCTCATCCTTATCCCAAACCCTTTTATACACCCCTGATCGCCTCGAAACCAAACTTTGCTACAAGTTAAATAATGAGATCCAGTTTTACAACATCCTAACAGTCTCACACATTGGAACCATAAAAATTGAAAATCGAGTTTGTACACGAGAAATTTGGTTCAACGTCGTTGCTTTTAGGATAATATATAATATATTATATTATATATTATAATATATATATATATATATATATTAAAATATATAAATGCCCAGGAGTGATATTGTCATATCATGTAGGGAGAGGTAATCTTGTTAAGTTGTTTCATCAGCGCTCGTGTGAGAAGGGTGATTTGAAACGAGATAAGGTAGGAACACGCTGTGACATAATCAGATTATAATTCCTTTTTATAGGAAGTAAAACTAAAACGAGTTAAGAAAGTTTTATTACCCAGTTATTCTTGGTCGTGAACATGATAAAGAGGCCTATGGTTTAGTGCCCCAAAAATACACAACATTAAACCGAAAGTTTTAAATGTGATTTAATTTATATTTAGAGCCAACTAATTTTAACCTAGCTAAATATTTGGGATATTTAGGTATAGGGAAGAAACTGGAAGCTGACAACAACGCCAAGCAAATAAAAATAATAGCTCAAAAACAGCCTAACCAATCCAATTAGGCCTGTCTCCAAGCATTTGCTCTTTTGTTGTTGGTTTCCTTGACTCTCAACTTGACTATACATTGATTTGTGTGTTGATATTCTCTTGTAAGCATTGTTACAATAATTAGTGATATATACTCTGATGAAGGTAATAAATGATGGCTGTAAGATTGTGACTGATCTTAGAGTCATTGGGAGTAAATGAATAGCAAGAGAACCAGATAACAAGGAGTACTTGTTTTCAGGGCTGAACCTTGAGGGTTTGTGTGGTAAAGGTTTAACCTTGAGGGTTTGTGTGTAGAGTGAACCTTGAGGGCTTGTGTGTATAGGTGAACCTTGAGGGCTTGTGTGTATAGGTGAACCTTGAGGGTTTGTGTGTGTAGAGGTGAACCTTGAGGGTTTGTGTGTGTATAGGTTAACCTTGAGGGCTGTTGTGTACAGGTGAACCTTGAGGGCTTGTGTGTATAGGTGAACCTTGAGGGCTTGTGTGTAGAGGTGAACCTTGAGGGTTTGTGTGTGTAGAGGTGAACCTTGAGGGTTTGTGTGTGATAGGTGAAACTTGAGGACTTTGTGTGTAGAGGCGAACCTTGAGGCTTGTGTGTGTAGAGGTTAACCTTGAGGGCTTGTGTGTGTAGAGGTGAACCTTGAGGGATTGTGTGTATAGGTTAACCTTGAGGGCTTGTGTGTATAGGTGAACCTTGAGGGTTTGTGTGTAGAGGTGAACCTTGAGGGTTTGTGTGTGTATAGGTGAACCCTGAGGGTTGTGTGTGTATAGGTGAACCCTGAGGTTTGTGTGTGTATAGGAGAACCTTGAGGTTGTGTGTGTATAGGTGAACCTTGAGGGTTGTGTGTGTAGAAGTGAACCTTGAGGGCTTGTGTGTATAGGTGAACCTTAGGGTTGAGTGTGTAGAGGTTAACCTTGAGGGTTGTGTGTAGGAGTGAACCTTGGGGGTTTGTGTGTGTAGAGGTGAACCTTGAGGGTTTGTGTGTAGAGGTGAACCTTGAGGTTGTGAGTAGAGGTGAACCTTGAGGGTTGTGTGTAGAGGTGAACCTTGAGGGTTTGTGTGTAGAGGGGAACCTTGAGGACTTGTGTGTGTAGAGGTGAACCTTGAGGGCTTGTGTGTAGAGGGGAACCTTGAGGGCTTGTGTGTAGAGGTGAACCTTGAGAGCTTGTGTGTAGAGGTGAACCTTGAGAGCTTGTGTGTAGAGGTGAACCTTGAGAGCTTGTGTGTAGAGGTGAACCTTGAGAGCTTGTGTGTAGAGGTGAACCTTGAGAGCTTGTGTGTAGAGGTGAACCTTGAGGGCTGTGTGTAGGAGTGAACCTTGAGGGCTTGTGTGTAGAGATGAACCTTGAGGGTTTGTGTGTGTATAGGTGAACCTTGAGGGTTTGTGTGTAGAGGTTAACCTTGAGGGTTTGTGTGTATAGGTGAACCTTGAGGGTTTGTGGTTAGAGGTGAACCTTGAGGGTTTGTGTGTAGAGGTGAACCTTAAGAGCTTGTGTGTGGAGGTGAACCTTGAGAGCTTGTGTGTGGAGGTGAACCTTGAGGGCTTGTGTGTATAGGTGAACCTTGAGGGTTTGTGTGTGTAGAGGTGAACCTTGAGGGTTGTGTGTGTAGAGGTGAACCTTGAGGCTTGTGTGTAGAGGTGAACCTTGAGGGCTTGTGTGTTGTAAGGTGAACCTTGAGGGCTTTGTGTGTAGAGTTAACCTTGAGGCTTGTGGTGTAGAGGTTAACCTTGAGGCTTGTGTGTGTAGAGGTTAACCTTGAGGTTGTGTGTGTAATGAGTAAGTTAACCTTGAGGCTTGTTGGTCTGAGTGTGTGTAGAGGTTAACCTTGAGAGCTTGTGTGTAGATGTAACCTTGAGAGCTTGTGTGTGTAGAAGTGAACCTTGAGGCTTGTGTGTAAGGTGAACCTTAGGGTTTGTAGTGTGTAGAGGTTAACCTTGAGAGCTTGTGTGTGTAGAGGTTAACCTTGAGGGCTTGTGTGTGGAGGTTAACCTTGAGAGTTTGTGTGTGTAGAGGTTAACTTTGAGGGCTTGTGTGTAGATGTTAACCTTGAGAGTTTGTGTGTGTAGAGGTTAACCTTGAGGGCTTGTGTGTAGATGTTAACCTTGAGAGCTTGTGTGTGTAGAGGTTAACCTTGAGGCTTTGTGTGATGTTAACCTTGAGAGTTGTGTGTAGAGGTAACCTTGAGATCTTGTGTGTGTAGAGGTTAATCTTGAGGGCTTGTGTGTAGAGTTAACCTTGAGGCTTGTGTGTAGAGTTAACCTTGAGAGCTTGTGTGTGTAGAGGTTAACCTTGAGAGCTTGTGTGTGTAGAGGTTAACCTTGAGAGCTTGTGTGTTAGAGGTTAACCTTGAGGCTTGTGTGTAGAGGTTAACTTGAGGCTTGTGTGTAGATGTTAACCTTGAGAGTTTGTGTGTAGAGGTTAACCTTGAGGCTTGTGTGTAGATGTTAACCTTGAGAGCTTGTGTGTTAGAGGTTAACCTTGAGGCTTGTGTGTAGAGTAACCTTGAGAGCTTGTGTGTAGAGGTAACCTTTAGAGCTTGTGTGTGTAGAGGTTAACCTTGAAGGCTTGTGTGTAGATGTTAACCTTGAGAGCTTGTGTGTGTAGAGGTTAACCTTGAGAACTTGTGTGTGTAGAGGTTAATCTTGAGGGCTTGTGTGTGTAGAGGTTAACCTTGAGAGCTTGTGTGTGTAGATGTTAACCTTGAGAGCTTGTGTGTGTAGATGTTAACCTTGAGAGCTTGTGTGTGTAGATGTTAACCTTGAGAGCTTGTGTGTGTAGATGTTAACCTTGAGAGCTTGTGTGTGTAGAGGTTAACCTTGAGACCTTGAGACTGCTCTTGACGGACTTGTGTGCTCTATGTTTATTGTTTATAACGAAGTTTTGAATCCCGTTACGTCCGAGTTATTAGTTCACAATATATTGTTTCTAATTATTTAAACACTTTCAATGTGTTATGACTCTCATAAACAATTAAAACAACATTAATTTGATGTTACCTCGAGGCCTAGAGAACCAAGGTTAAGAAACAGTTTAAACTGTTAAATGACTTCTATGTGAAGCCCCACGGTTGAATATTGACCTAATAAACATCTGAAAGTAACATGAGTCACCAAACAGTCAGTCAGTGTTCCCATGTAGACTTACAAACACAACCATAAGTCTAGTCCTGTGGAGGAAAGATTGGTTACCCTTCCTTCCTCTTCCTCGGTTAAATGTTGCCAGATCTCCTCGCTATGTGTCAAAGGAACGGTTTACTTGGCATTCCTACGTTTGTAAAGTAAAGTGTGGGAACCACGAGAATAATAATCTATTGATCGTGGTGTACACCCTATACTTTAGAAACATTAACTTTTGCCCCCATCATGACATTTATTTTAAGGTGGGGTGGTATTTCTTGTATAGAGCTTTAGTTTACTTACAACTAAAAGCCATACAAACATTAACAGCATGCTATTTTGTAATTTCAAAGCTACTCGCAAAATACAATATACATATATATATGTATATATACACACACACACACACACACACACACATAATATTAACTCAATCTATATCAAAGCCTTTTCTTTTAAACACGGTTTACATGAAATACTAATGAAACAAGATAACGAATATTTAAAAAAAAGTAACTAGGACCATTAAAACCAACCTGTGATTCCTGTGATTTTATATCTGCACGACTTACATACAACACTGACAACTGAGTTTCGTCAAATGTGTGGTATGTTTGAAGGAAAGGTTAAGCCGTGGACAAGAGTCGATCACAGGCTGTTACTCACGTTAGCATGCTGTCGGTATGGATGGAAAGTTAGTCTAGATTCAAGCCAACAATCACGATTGAAAATTTGTACATTTTCAAGTGTCCTGATTGCTTTTCAACGACATTTTTTCATGTTTTCACTATTACATATTTTGACGTTTTTTAAACTGCGTTCATTTAAAGCAAACCTTTGAATCTAAAAAAAAAAAAAAAAACTTGTGTGCTACTATTTATAAAGACGGACATGTTTGAAAAGAAGAAGAGTTACAAAGAAACACCGACTCGCTCCAAATCACAAACCTATTAAATATATAAAGAGAGTATCAGAAAACTTAGCACTTGTATTAGGACTCCTTATATCGTTTGTTTAAGGTAGTTTGTATATTTTCTTGTAGTTGTACAACTTTTAAATACACATCAGATTGTATCCATCCGCTGTGTCAATATGTGCTGGATTTTTACATAACTTTTAAAATTGACAGAAAATACTTGCCAGGTGGACGAATATGGAATTAAATTATTTGTAATAATATTTTAGTTGGTGAAAATGAGTAAAGTTCTCATGAATGTACGATACATGAAATATATTTAATTTTCATTAAATAGTTTCTGTTGGGACTATGTTAGCATGGATGTTGGCTGTTGCTGCTAGTCGCGGACTGATCTTGATGTAAATGTTGGACACGTTCTGTTTGTTGTTGCAATACCTTTAAATTATCATGAAAAGCCTTTGTTCTCATCTTACATCAATATCTATTTTTATAATATCAATTTTTAAAAAGTAGGTTCCAAGAATGGGTACAATTTAATAAACATGTTATTTCGTTGTTACCATAATAAACTATGGTTAAAAATATTAAATAGTTCAATCTGTACTTCATTATATCATCTATTAGTTTGAAATAATCTGTTGACTAAACTCCAAGCTCGTAAATTATAGTCTCAATGCTGGAAATATGAGAGAGCAAATATCTGTAGTTGAACTGAGGCTCTTTTTTCTTAATTAGTTGTCCATTTTCTTCCCAAGAGAATTCGGGTACTATTCTTTTAGATTTTCCCTTCATCATTCTTACACCATCAGCGAGATAGCCCGGACGTGGTTAAAAAACTTGAAATTAAAGGGGCCACTTTCATTATCCAAAATAATGGATCTTACTGAGGCCCAGAACTCCACAGCTCGATTAGAAGATTATTACAAACTTCTCCGGTGAGATCCGTCAGAAATAAACTTTGCAGAACATCATTAACTTTAGAAACACGAACTACGCACATAAAATTTTGTTCCACGGTAAGTCATCCAGAAACTTTTATATTTGTTTTTGCTATCTACATCTTTAAAAAAAATACATTTTGGAAAAAAACAAAACAATCTTGATAGCTTAACAGATGGAAATGTTCTATGAAGTGTAATATTTTTGTATTCAAGAGTTAGGTCGGATCAAACAACATTATACATAAACTCTGCGTACGTTTACGAAAAAAGTTATTAAATATGATGTTCACACAATTTTAATATTCTAATGTAAATGTGGAGGATTAAGGTCACATCCTAAATAAGAGGAGGTTATTTTTTAAAAGTTCAATGGATTTGTGGGATGTGACCCAGGATTGGTCCAGAGATAAACAATGAGTGTGGGCGGGGAGGGGGAGGCAGTTGTGGGAAGTAAGATGAATGCAGGAGGGAGGGCCTGTCTTACCTTTATTTAAACTAACGTTAGGGGTGGGGTAGGTGTACTGGGGGAGGGAGTTCTGTGCTGTGAGAACGATGCGCTACAAAGTAATGACCATAATTAAATAAAATTAAGAATATTTACTCCTTTAAATTAGCTGTGATTTATAATCTTAAAGTTATTTTTAAAAACCTAATAGCTTATTAACTATACAATGTGGTAATATTACGTCACAAGAGAAGAGTCTCAAGATGGACCTATTTATATTTTCTCACAAGGCCTCATCATGGTTCAGGAGACGAGTTAAACTGCTTATACCAGGGGGCTCGGGCGCGATAAGGTGGACTCTTCCAAAATGGCTTTCCACTCAAATGTGGGTTTCTTCCTCTAAATTCACCCGTCCTCATCCCTAGATTATTATTGTAATTAATATATACGCGTATAGCTTGAACGGGTAGTAAGGCGTGAAGAGAGGGATGTGTACGGGCTTTGGCGTGGAGAGAGAGAGAGAGAGAGAGAGAAGAGAGAGAGAGGAGAGAGAGAGAGAGAGAGAGAGAGAAAGAGAGAGATCATAGCTGGCGTTGTTGGTCCGTATCAACACTGAAGGCACGGCTTGTCTTCAAGTGAGATCAAACTGTTGTTTTTTGTCTACAAGTAATTTTTAAAATCCCAAACCTGATATTTTTTGAAACGGCTTTGCTCGTGAGCCTAGCAGTCTAGCCCTGTGAGCCTAGCAGTCTAGCCCCGTGAGCCTAACAGTCTAGCCCTGTGAGCCTAGCAGTCTAACCCTGTGAGCCTAACAGTCTAGCCCTGTGAGCCTAGCAGTCTAGCCCTGTGAGCATAGCAGTCTAGCCCTGTGAGCCTAACAGTCTAGCCCTGTGAGCCTAGCAGTCTAACCCTGTGAGCCTAACAGTCTAGCCCTGTGAGCCTAGCAGTCTAACCCTGTGAGCCTAACAGTCTAGCCCTGTGAGCCTAGCAGTCTAGCCCTGTGAGCATAGCAGTCTAGCCCTGTGAGCCTAACAGTCTAGCCCTGTGAGCCTAGCAGTCTAGCCCTGTGAGCCTAACAGTCTAGCCCTGTGAGCCTAGCAGTCTAGCCCTGTGAGCCTAGCAGTCTAGCCCTGTGAGCCTAAGCAGTCTAGCCCTGTGAGCCTAACAGTCTAGCCCTGTGAGCCTAGCAGTCTAGCCCTGTGAACCTAGCAGTCTAGCCCTGTGAGCCTAGCAGTCTAGCCCTGTGAGCCTAGCAGTCTAGCCCTGTGAGCCTAACAGTCTAGCCCTGTGAGCCTAGCAGTCTAGCCCTGTGAGCCTAACAGTCTAAGCCCTGTGAGCCTAGCAGTCTAGCCCTGTGAGCCTAGCAGTCTAGCCCTGTGAGCCTAGCAGTCTAACCCTGTGAGCCTAACAGTCTAGCCCTGTGAGCCTAGCAGTCTAGCCCTGTGAGCCTAGCAGTCTAGCCCTGTGAGCCTAGCAGTCTAGCCCTGTGAGCCTAGCAGTCTAGCCCTGTGAGCCTAGCAGTCTAACCCTGTGAGCCTAACAGTCTAGCAGTCTAGCCCTGTGAGCCTAACAGTCTAGCCCTGTGAGCCTAGCAGTCTAACCCTGTGAGCCTAACAGTCTAGCCCCGTGAGCCTAGCAGTCTAGCCCTGTGAGCCTAGCAGCCTAGCCCTGTGAGCCTAACAGTCTAGCCCTGTGAGCCTAGCAGTCTAGCCCTGTGAGCCTAGCAGTCTAACCCTGTGAGCCTAACAGTCTAGCCCTGTGAGCCTAGCAGTCTAGCCCTGTGAGCCTAGCAGTCTAGCCCTGTGAGCCTAACAGTCTAGCCCTGTGAGCCTAGCAGTCTAGCCCGTGAGCCTAGCAGCCAGCTCGAGATTATTTCTGGAGCACGGGAGGAAATAGGAGGACGAATGCGTGGGGTCTCCTACCTAGGGTCACGACTCCATTTGGGGTAACAATCCTTGTGTAGGTTGTACATGTTATACATGTAGGGATTATAACAAATATATATGATTGTGTAAAACTCCAATCGAAATGAAAGCTGTCAAGCAGGTGTGGGTAACCTTTTTGGGCCCCGATCAACTTACAAGCCCATCATAGGACCCGCAAACACACATTGTTTCTCTATTCTACTTTTGGTTCTTATTCGTCAATATTTCTGATATTTATTCTTGATCTATTATGAAACATAATAGAAGTGTACACTTGTGAGTAGGCCTACTGGCTAGTTGACAAGAAACAGTGTCTCCAGTTCAAATCATCTTGGATTGTGATAATTCTCATTTACAATGTAACCAGATAGAAATAACTTCCTGAGCTTCATCTTCAACATCACGAGGAACAATTTAACTTAAAATAGTAATGATCGCATTTAGTTGTGAAGGAGAAGGGAATGTTGATTGCTGGCACTCTTCAAGATGGCGCTCTTCAAGATGGCACTCTTCAAGATGGCACTCTGGTGTCTAACTAATAAAAGATGGAAGACTAAGTGTCGAGTGTTATGTCATGAAGATATCATTATACGACTTGTGCATTCAGTAATTCATGCTAAGGTCTGTCTAAAGTAACAGCTTAGAAACACATGGATTGGCGTATGAATGAATTAACGTAGGCCAATTAGCTTTATGAATGGTAAGATAAAGTTTATCTTATGATAGTCTTGGTATTTGAAAGTAAACCGACCTCCAAATTTATTTGATAAAATCCTATTTTTATTAAAAACTTGTTATCTCTCCAATAAAAATGAGGGCCGAACATTTGGCACATTCGTAAGGAAATGACTTAACCTAACCAACCCGTTCTGTTTGTCGGGAAGACAAAAGGAAACCTAAACAACAAAACAACAGGAAAGACACAACACACAGTTCCAAATAAAGGACTGGTGGTAACGACGACTTTCAAACAAACTCAAGTGAGGAAGAATAGAGAGAGACAGAGAGAGAGTTCATCTAACCAGGACACACACAAACATTAAATGAGGTATGCAGAACAGAAATGAGGCAAGTCCTAAAACGGCTGTGTACAAAATTAAGGAGTCTGATCATTTATCAACGAGTCTATACTACATTTATTAATTAATAATCCATCCCCAGTATCCACAATCATCTCATAAACAGTAATTAAACTCGTGGTAATGGTCAACACCCCTGGCTGCAGAACTTGGTGTTCCTGGATCGATTCCCTGCTGGTGCCGGAGGTTTTCTCTAGAAAAGGGAATCATTCCTTTGGTTACCAGGGTTTGGTAAATTAGACTAAAGTTGGGTTAAAAACGTCCCCATCATCTCATCTGGACATGGAAAGAGCCTCCATATAAATAATATACGATTAGTACATTTGGGAGTCCCCTGGCTGTAGATAGTCCTGAATTAGTACTGGCTAATCTTTTCGCAAACTTGGCACCTGAAGATTGTAGCCCAGACAGGACATTATTATTATTATTATTATTATTATTATTATTATTGCCTCATCAGTGGAGAATGGTAATTGAAAAATCATCTAAAATAAAATATGGTATTGTCCCAACACTTTAACCAAACTTTTGAATGTTTATTTGGTTTATCCTGAAGGATGAACAGCTTGGATGGCTTGTTTCAGCTATGGTACAGCTATGGTACAGCTATGGTGCAGCTATGATGCAGCTATGGTGCGACTATGTGCAGCTATGGTGCAGCTTATGTTTTAAGCGATAGTGGAGTCAGACCCAAGCGAGAGAATTAAATGTACTCATTTTGCAGTATTTATATCAAACAATCGTTTTGGTCAAAATTAATTTTAAGTTTGTATTTTACACCTAAATAATTATTTCAATCTCAATCTAAACAAAATAATCACTTTTTGTGTAAATATGTTAATATGTGACAAATTAAGATTCTGGGATCTGGCTACTGGAATTTTACTATATTTTAATATGGACTAAGCCACTAATAATTGATAAAATAATAAATTAAATATAGTTGAAAGATATATCCATAGGCAGCTGTTTCATAGTAAGGGCTAATTTATATCTTAAGATAAAAAACATTCCCAATAAAAAAATTAAAAAACGTAAAATTTTATAATTTTAAATATGAAATTATGCGAATACACATAAATTTAGAGTAACCTAAAGAATTCAAGAAGTTAGATAATTCAAAGTAGTTATCTTTACTTAAAATATATTCATTATAATTGTTAAAATATAAAATTAATACTTTTATGGTATTCCTTACATTTTTGTACGTATTATTGAACCACTAATATAGCTCCATTCCACTTAACAGATGATTGTACACGTACGACCATTTTTTTAAAAACTTCAATAATGGAAATAAATTAAAACCTAGTGGTAGTACTTACACCTTCCTGGAGCGCCGTGGGTTGTGGACATAAACATGATCTTATGAACGAGTGTTCAAAACACCTCACTATGTTCAGGACTAACTACACCCTTTCTGAATGCCATTATGTAAATACATAAAACACGTTTATGAATGTCCGTAGTTATTACCGTTGACTAAGGGGTGACTGATGTTAATGATCCCCAAACATTGGACTTAGCTCGTTTGTATCTCGCTCACCTCGAATCCCATCTTCTTTAGCCACCGGAGAAGAGGAATGAAAGCCACCGCATAGCTACCCGGAATTCCACAACACAGAGCTTCAAGTTCCTCTTCTTTTAACTGGGCGCAACCCCCTTGAAGAACATTGCGGAGGATCTGTTTTTATACACGAGTATTGTCCGACGCGCGGCAACATCCGACTAATACACTAGCAAGGTCCGTTTATTGACTCGAGTCGGGGGATGGAACTAAACGCATCATATTTATCATGTCAGAAGCTTGATTTACATTATTGTTGTCATAAGAGGCCGGTGGTTTTTTTAGATGTGTACATTTTAAAATGCGCTTTCGTTTTATTAATTGAACTATAATTTCATTACAATTAAATACAATAGCTTTGGAAATATTTCTCATGATTCACATTTTAATCTGGCTTAGACACGTTTTTATAAAGCTTTTGATCTTGGGAAAGGGCTAGTTTTATTTTTATTTAAAGGACGCTGAAGAAAGGTCCACAGAAAGAAGTTTACAGCGAAAGAATGAAAATAAATAAATGTAAAATGATAGAAGGAGGTGTAGAGAATGATATAGAAATAAGTGGGTAAAAATATAACACGAAAGAGAATGGCTCGAGATAAAATGGGTAAAGTGGGAGAGTAAAACAAAGGAAGGGTGTAGAGTTTCAGAAAGTAGAGTGAACGAGGATAAAAAGATCAAAGTTACAGAAAAAGAGGTAGATAACAAGGTTAGAACAGAACGTGGGGTAGTGGGTAGGAAAATAAGTGAGATGAAATAACTGAGATGGAAGATCGATCCGCTTGGAAAAAGAAAACTTAGAATGTAAAAAATAGGATTGGGAAAGAGGAAGTAAGGAAAGTTGGATAAATAATGTGGACATATAGAGATGTGGGCAGACTGCGAGTGATAGAAAAGCTGAGAGATAAGAGGTGAATTTCCAATTATTACAAACAATTTCTTTTAAGTGTCTCCCTCATATCTGAATATCTCTGGTTTAGACCCCGATGAGAGACGTCAAGTGAAAGCCATTACGGTATATAAACATTGACCCAACCCCATATATCAGTGAACAGATATAGAATATTTGGGGTTTATTTGGTGCTTGGCACAGATAATACTGAATAGATATCAGGGTTGGTGTTATATGTCACTTTGGAAGTGATTACTGAGACATTACTGAAAAACGGCTATCATAAATCTACTTTGAGACAGGCAATATCAGTAATATAAAGTTTTTAGCACGACTAAGATCGTTAAAAATACATTACGACCCGAACTTTGATGACTAAAAGAGAACATTTTCAATTCGACATATATGTATAAAAAACGTTACAATGGTTAAAATAACTACATATACAGAAAAAAAACATGTTTACTCAACAAAGCTTCTAGTCTGAGTATGTTGGAATAACTGAGATTGTTATGTATTTAGTAAATTATATGTTACGTATCAATACCTGTTCGGGCTACGTGAATATTTGCGCTAAGGGTTGGTTGGGATGATACATAAGTACTTTTAAAAAATATATATTTTTCTTTTCAAAAATCACTCATCAGTACACTAAAACTAATTTTAGGGAAAACAAATATTTATATTAATAAAAGTCTAATGGTGTGTGTATATAAGTATGTATATAAGTAATTATATTTGTTCAGATAATTTTTAGTTTTTCTCAATGAAATAGAAATATGAATTTTGGTGAAATTTTAAAGTAACCACTCAAGAGGTGCACACATTTTTCATTGAAAACTGACTAAAAAAACGTGATTTATTTAATCATTTAAATTCTTAGTCATGTTATTTGCATTTTAAAAGCATAGAGAACCTAGAATTTAAATTCCAATCTCAAATCTAAAAATAAATTATAGATTATAATTAAGTTATCTGTGTTAAATTGTCTGGTTGATTCGTGTTTATATTAGTCTGCAAAAGGATTTTATTTAGTCAATGACAATTTTATGGCTAACGTTAAATATATATATCTTATTTGATCTTACATTTACATAGACTGGACGTGTACTAATACAACCTGATTACTACTCTAACAGGCAACTATCACTGCAGAGTAACAAATTATATTATTATTATTATTATTAGGGGTAGAAGTATTAATTATCTTAAAATCAGTTGGCAGCGACAACGGCGTTACGGACTAACTTGATTAAATAAGTTTTCAATACAATTTACCACAGAAGGTATTTACTTCAATGTGTGTTGAGTTGGGAAGTTGTGAACTTTTGAAGAATAGGAATCGACACTTGTAAATTAAAAATTGGTCTGTAAAAGTTTGCGGTAAGAAATTTTTATAACAAAGTAATTTGGTACAAAGTAGTTTTATAATTTCCCGACTCAAGATCTTTACTCTATACAAAATTTCCAACTATAGAGCTTTTTACCAACATAGTTTGAGGGGGGTGGGGTGGGGCTAGTGTCCCCATCCCGCTCAAAGTGACTTCCCTGTTATTCAAGTAAATTACAAATTAAAAATAGATTTTTTCTAGTATCTTGTACCGTTCTCCAACCCCAATTCTAACAGCTAGAGGCCACACTATCTAGGAAGAGGGGTGGACAGAATCTATCAGGAATTTAATATAACAAAAAATAAGAACATTGGCAATTTTAAGAAAAATTTTAATTATATATTCAAGGTGAAACTTTAGAGGTAAATAAAAAATTCATGGTCTCACAAGGAAAACTGGAGAGTGTTGAAACACATATAAATATGGCAGAGACTTCACTTGCGCAGTACATTTGAAGATATATTTCACAATTTAAAGTAAATTATTTATTTATAGTAACTAGTCTCGAAGAGACCCAACAAAAATGAAAAATCGTTAATATAATAATATAGAGCTTAAAGAGCCTCTTTTAAACGGTTAAAAAAAAGCCTGGATCACCATTGTGAATTCCAACTAAACAAATTTAAATTTTAAGATTAAATTTAAATATCAATTCTGATAAAAATAAATTACAAAATGAGTTGACTTCCCGAAATAACTCAAAATTCTACGGGACTAGACTTCCATCACCTTAGAATTAATCGAGAATATTCCAACTTGTCAATATTTAACATTATAATAGAAAACAAAGTAATACTACAATATAATACTAGTAATTTATCACTAAACGAATTGGTAAAATGTTAAAGTTATAACTTTAAACCAACAAAAATGAATTACTTTTATAATTTCTTCAAAGAAATTACGTCTACAAAATATTACCTATGAATGAAACATCATCAAATTTTAAAGCTCAAGCCATTATTGGTAACCACAAGTGATATAACAATTTATGTTTAAACTGAATATTTCAATTTGGAAAAATTAACATCTCTAAAAATTACAAAGAGACTAGCGCCCAAGCGGCAAAAGGCAACATTAAGTGTTCCATAAAACCAATTTAATTTCAAAAATAAATCTTTTAGTGATAAATTACTGACGCCCACACTTAATGATTATAATCAAATAACTAAGTGTTCAAACACCCAAACACGTTAAAGGTAATTTATATTTTAAATATTTAATAAAATATATAGAGTT
Source organism: Timema cristinae (assembly GCA_039000515.1). NCBI lineage: Eukaryota > Metazoa > Arthropoda > Insecta > Phasmatodea > Timematidae > Timema > Timema cristinae. The sequence continues at coordinate 31,709,375 of JBCFYV010001001.1, read as the reverse complement.
TATATATTGCCATCTTGGAGCGACCAGACCAGGACTTTTCGTGGAAGGGTTGGGTATAAAAGTCAACCATTGTAGCTGATCACCAGCTTTATATAGATATAGTTGATGGATAAAGGGTGGGATTTATTCATATTAAAAATACGATGCCACGTTGAGAACACGTGCTCAAGTAACAAAGGCCGAACACCTGGTGAGCTGGCTGTTAAAACTAGGTACGTTCATCAAGTCACGTAGACCAAACACCTGGCGAGTATGCAGTCTAAGATTGTGAGTGGTTTGTTTTTCGGCCGGCTGGGCCAATCAACGCAGTCCTGAATCACCCTTTTGAAGTATCTTGTTGATACGTAGTTCATAACTTGTCAGTATTCTTCATCATAAAATTCGTGTAAACTAGTCCGTTATGGAACTCGTGCTAAGCCAGAAGATACAATGAGTTAGTAAATCACATATTTTATACATAGTAAATTTTGTAGTCTTTGATATTGCAGGATGTCTATGAGCATCGACATTATTCGGAGTTGGTAGTATTAATGTAAACTAGCTAGTCTTGCTAGTTTTACTATTGCAGGATGTCTATATGTATTGGTTTATTTGAGGCGGGTATTAATAATGTAACATTAGCTAGTATCGCTAATATTACAATCTAGCTTAGTGGTCAGCAACTTACAATCTGCAGGCTGGATCCAGCCCACCGACTGATTTTATTTGTCCCCGAAAATTTAACAAACCAACAATTGTGTTCTTAAACATAGATTAAAAACTAATTACTTACTTACTGTACGGGATTATGATCTCGAATGTTCATTGCCACATTTACAAAAGTACACCACCTATCCCTATATTGTGCTAGTTCTATCCAGTCGACCTCATTACACCCTACCCCTATCTTGAGCGTGTTCTATACAATCCGCCTCATTACACCCTATTATATCTTGAGCTTCTTATATACAGTCAACCTCATTACACTCGATCTATTTCAGGCCCACTCTAATGTCATTGCGTCCAGATCTTCCCAATGGTCCCTTCCTATTAGGTTGACTAGTCAGTACCTACCCTGAACACGGTTCTAGAATCTCCCATTCTTGCTGCATGTCTTGCATGTCTTGTCCATTGAATCTATGAGACTTGAATATCCTAACAATGTCTTGTGATGAGTACAAGGTATGTAATTCCTCATTATGTAACCTCCTACACTCCCCGGTAGCCACGTCTCTTTTTGAACCAAATATCTTCCTAAGCACATTGTTTTTAAACACCCTAAATTGGTTTTCTTCATGTTAGTTAAGATACAATGTTTTACACTCATAGAGAACCAGTTAAGTTATTGTTTTATATATTCTGAGTTTTACATTCCTGGACAGAAGGTGAGATGTCAACAATTTACTGACCGAGAAATAGCATGCATTTCCCGAATGTTTTCTTTTCCATATTTCTAATATAATATCATTATTGCTAGTTAAAGTTGTTCCTAAAAATTGAAACTGTAAAATAATCTGTTGTTCAAAGTAATCTATAAATTATCGTCTTCAATCTGTGTTCTATAATAATTAATTGCTATTTGAGAAAATTAAATAAAATATTTTTTGCTCTATATCTTTTATAAACCAAATGATTTTAAACCCATTTTGCCCACGATATCAAAAAGATTGGTGATCTTTGATTTAGTGAGTACATATTTAAGTGTTGTTGTTAGGTTAAGTTTATTTGTAGCCTGTGGGCTCATATCCTTTGTATGTTCATGAGTACACGTTAAATACCCCATTCAAAATTAACACCACTCAAAATGGTGGGAAATAGAGAGACAAAAATGTTTACCCGAGATATACAATATTAATTCAAAGCCGAAACAAGGATTACGGAATTTTATTAAACATTAATATATTAAATTTTCCCAATACCTGAAAAACATTAGATAGAGATAACATCAATCCCCAACCATATTCTTCTCATAGAGTTTTTTTTATGGGGCCTATTTGTCATATTTTGAAAAACACTTTGTTTTTCATTGTAAGTGCAAATCATTTTGAAATAAGTTTTCCTTTGTTAAAACTAGTGGCATTGCTTTGCGATAAGGCTCTTCATCGACATTTCACCCTATTTGATCTTTGTCGTTGAATGTACATCTCATACGTGTTCCATCGACCTCATTGTTCCTTTTCCCGACTAATGGAAACAACAGAATGGTTTCAAAGTGAAGGGGACTGACTCAGTGAGATAAAGATAGCAAAATATTGGATTTACTTTGATGTGGTTTCTGGCATAGTGAACATACCATGTGACGTGGGGGTTAGAACAAAACATCATTGTCAAGTGAAATAAAAATCAAGGTATTTTTCAGTCAATGTGAAAAGTAGACTAATTTTAGAGGTATAAAATAACAGTAAAAAACTTCATTGATAAGAGATTTTTTAGATATGTTATATTTTATAATCCATTTATTTAACGAACTTTCTTGCCATCCAAATTGTGTGAACTAACACCTTAAAATCTAACAACCAATTATATCAACTTATTACAACAGTCGAAAGACCATAATTATAAATAATAAAGACCTTCGTTAGGGCAACCTGACCTTAATATAAAAATATATAGGAATTTAAATAGATAAAACATAAAATTATATTTTCACAGATTTTTTTATATTACGCTTCACGTTTTGCAGCCCGTTTGGGCTTTCCAAATGTTTACACTAGGGGGTGAGTATGAGAAAGGCCAAAGAGAAATGTATCCACATTTACACGGAGAGAGATTGGGAAGCCACCTATGAGAAACCTCTGTCAGAGCGTCTGACCTAATCTCTAAGCTCGATATTCCATCACCAGCTGATCGTGCTAGAATGTACCGACGTTTAGTTCACGTGTCGACCAATAGGTCGCTATCCAAGCCAAAAGCTTACTTTCCAGGAGATAGATCCACTTTCATCTAATGATAAATACATTTATACAAAGTTGGTGGATCAGGTTTACCTTATTTAAGGGAAATACCCTCTTACTGCAAAGTAATTATACATTTTGAGCTTCAAAACCGCCAAAAAACAATCCCCAATTATTCTAACATTTTATGTTGCATAATATTGAAAGTTTTGGGAAGACCTAGACGCAGTTGGGAGGATAACATAAAATGGACTTAAAATAGATATGTGTAATGAGGTGGACTGGATAGAACTATCTCAAGATAGAGATAGGTCGCGTACTGTTGTTATTGTGTCAGTGAATTCTGAGTTCCTATCGCCATAGAATTTATAAATATTGAAAAATGACTAATTGTTTGAAGTAAGGAAGATCCAAGTTTCTAATCAGCTTTAATAATGTGAACATCTACCTCCCTGCTCTGACACTGTGTTCTATGTGAACATCTACCTCCCTGCTCTGACACTGTGTTCTATGTGAACATCTACCTCCTGCTCTGACACTGTGTTCTATGTGAACATCTACCTCCCTGCTCTGACACTGTGTTCTATGTGAACATCTACCTCTCTGCTCTGACACTGTGTTCTATGTGAACATCTACCTCCCTGCTCTGACACTGTGTTCTATGTGAACATCTGCCTCTCTGCTCTGACACTGTGTTCTATGTGAACATCTACCTCTTTGCTCTGACACTGTGTTCTATGTGAACATCTACCTCCCTGCTCTGACACTGTGTTCTATGTGAACATCTACCTCCCTGCTCTGACACTGTGTTCTATGTGAACATCTACCTCCCTGCTCTGACACTGTGTTCTATGTGAACATCTGCCTCCCTGCTCTGACACTGTGTTCTATGTGAACATCTACCTCCCTGCTCTGACACTGTGTTCTATGTGAACATCTACCTCCTGCTCTGACACTGTGTTCTATGTGAACATCTGCCTCCCTGCTCTGACACTGTGTTCTATGTGAAACATCTACCTCCTTGCTCTGACACTGTGTTCTATGTGAACATCTACCTCCCTGCTCTGACACTGTGTTCTATGTGAACATCTACCTCCCTGCTCTGACACTGTGTTCTATGTGAACATCTACCTCCCTGCTCTGACACTGTGTTCTATGTGAAACATCTACCTCTCTGCTCTGACACTGTGTTCTATGTGAACATCTACCTCCCTGCTCTGACACTGTGTTCTATGTGAACATCTACCTCCCTGCTCTGACACTGTGTTCTATGTGAACATCTACCTCCCTGCTCTGACACTGTGTTCTATGTGAACATCTACCTCTTGCTCTGACACTGTGTTCTATGTGAACATCTACCTCTCTGCTCTGACACTGTGTTCTATGTGAACATCTACCTCCCTGCTCTGACACTGTGTTCTATGTGAACATCTACCTCCCTGCTCTGACACTGTGTTCTATGTGAACATCTGCCTCCCTGCTCTGACACTGTGTTCTATGTGAACATCTACCTCTTTGCTCTGACACTGTGTTCTATGTGAACATCTACCTCCTGCTCTGACACTGTGTTCTATGTGAACATCTGCCTCTTTGCTCTGACACTGTGTTTATGTGAACATCTACCTCCTGCTCTGACACTGTGTTCTATGTGAACATCTACCTCCCTGCTCTGACACTGTGTTCTATGTGAACATCTACCTCTTTGCTCTGACACTGTGTTCTATGTGAACATCTACCTCCCTGCTCTGACACTGTGTTCTATGTGAACATCTACCTCCCTGCTCTGACACTGTGTTCTATGTGAACATCTGCCTCCCTGCTCTGACACTGTGTTCTATGTGAACATCTACCTCTTTGCTCTGACACTGTGTTCTATGTGAACATCTACCTCCCTGCTCTGACACTGTGTTCTATGTGAACATCTACCCCCTGCTCTGACACTGTGTTCTATGTGAACATTCTACCTCTTTGCTCTGACACTGTGTTCTATGTGAACATCTGCCTCCCTGCTCTGACACTGTGTTCTATGTGAACATCTACCTCTTTGCTCTGACACTGTGTTCTATGTGAACATCTACCTCCCTGCTCTGACACTGTGTTCTATGTTAACATCTACCTCCCTGCTCTGACACTGTGTTCTATGTGAACATCTACCTCTCTGCTCTGACACTGTGTTCTATGTGAACATCTACCTCCCTGCTCTGACACTGTGTTCTATGTGAACATCTACCTCTCTGCACTGACACTGTGTTCTATGTGAACATCTGCCTCCCTGCTCTGACACTGTGTTCTATGTGAACATCTACCTCTTTGCTCTGACACTGTGTTCTATGTGAACATCTACCTCCCTGCTCTGACACTGTGTTCTATGTGAACATCTACCTCCCTGCTCTGACACTGTGTTCTATGTGAACATCTACCTCCTGCTCTGACACTGTGTTCTATGTGAACATCTACCTCCCTGCTCTGACACTGTGTTCTATGTGAACATCTACCTCTTTGCTCTGACACTGTGTTCTATGTGAACATCTGCCTCCCTGCTCTGACACTGTGTTCTATGTGAACATCTACCTCTTTGCTCTGACACTGTGTTCTATGTGAACATCTCCTCCCTGCTCTGACACTGTGTTCTATGTGAACATCTACCTCCCTGCTCTGACACTGTGTTCTATGTGAACATCTACCTCCCTGCTCTGACACTGTGTTCTATGTGAACATCTACCTCCCTGCTCTGACACTGTGTTCTATGTGAACATCTGCCTCCCTGCTCTGACACTGTGTTCTATGTGAACATCTACCTCTTTGCTCTGACACTGTGTTCTATGTGAACATCTACCTCTTTGCTCTGACACTGTGTTCTATGTGAACATCTACCTCCCTGCTCTGACACTGTGTTCTATGTGAACATCTACCTCTTTGCTCTGACACTGTGTTCTATGTGAACATCTACCTCCCTGCTCTGACACTGTGTTCTATGTGAACATCTACCTCTTTGCCCTGACACTGTGTTCTATGTAAACATCTACCTCTTTGCTCTGACACTGTGTTCTATGTGAACATCTACCTCCCTGCTCTGACACTGTGTTCTATGTGAACATCTACCTCCCTGCTCTGACACTGTGTTCTATGTGAACATCTACCTCCCTGCTCTGACACTGTGTTCTATGTGAACATCTACCTCCCTGCTCTGACACTGTGTTCTATGTGAACATCTACCTCCCTGCTCTGACACTGTGTTCTATGTGAACATCTACCTCCTGCTCTGACACTGTGTTCTATGTGAACATCTACCTCCCTGCTCTGACACTGTGTTCTATGTGACACACTCTCTTGACATGTCTAGTGAACATCTCCTCCTGCTCTGACACTGTGTTCTATGTGAACATCTACCTCCCTGCTCTGACACTGTGTTCTATGTGAACATCTACCTCCTGCTCTGACACTGTGTTCTATGTGAACATCTACCTCCTGCTCTGACACTGTGTTCTATGTGAACATCTACCTCCCTGCTCTGACACTGTGTTCTATGTGAACATCTACCTCCCTGCTCTGACACTGTGTTCTATGTGAACATCTACCTCTTGCTCTGACACTGTGTTCTATGTGAACATCTACCTCCCTGTCTGACACTGTGTTCTATGTGAACATCTACCTCTCTGCTCTGACACTGTGTTCTATGTGAACATCTACCTCCCTGCTCTGACACTGTGTTCTATGTGAACATCTACCTCCTGCTCTGACACTGTGTTCTATGTGAACATCTACCTCCTGCTCTGACACTGTGTTCTATGTGAACATCTACCTCCCTGCTCTGACACTGTGTTCTATGTGAACATCTACCTCTCCTGCTGACACTGTGTTCTATGTGAACATCTGACCTCCCTGCTCTGACACTGTGTTCTATGTGAACATCTACCTCCTGCTCTGACACTGTGTTCTATGTGAACATCTACCTCCCTGCTCTGACACTGTGTTCTATGTGAACATCTACCTCTTGCTCTGACACTGTGTTCTATGTGAACATCTACCTCCCTGCTCTGACACTGTGTTCTATGTGAACATCTACCTCCCTGCTCTGACACTGTGTTCTATGTGAACATCTACCTCCTGCTCTGACACTGTGTTCTATGTGAACATCTACCTCCCTGCTCTGACACTGTGTTCTATGTGAACATCTACCTCCCTGCTCTGACACTGTGTTCTATGTGAACATCTCCTCCCTGCTCTGACACTGTGTTCTATGTGAACATCTACCTCTTGCTCTGACACTGTGTTCTATGTGAACATCTACCTCCCTGCTCTGACACTGTGTTCTATGTGAACATCTACCTCCTGCTCTGACACTGTGTTCTATGTGAACATCTACCTCCCTGCTCTGACACTGTGTTCTATGTGAACATCTACCTCCCTGCTCTGACACTGTGTTCTATGTGAACATCTACCTCCCTGCTCTGACACTGTGTTCTATGTGAATCTACCTCCCTGCTCTGACACTGTGTTCTATGTGAACATCTACCTCTTGCTCTGACACTGTGTTCTATGTGAACATCTACCTCTTTGCTCTGACACTGTGTTCTATGTGAACATCTACCTCCCTGCTCTGACACTGTGTTCTATGTGAACATCTACCTCCCTGCTCTGACACTGTGTTCTATGTGAACATCTACCTCCCTGCTCTGACACTGTGTTCTATGTGAACATCTACCTCCTCTGCTCTGACACTGTGTTCTATGTGAACATCTACCTCCCTGCTCTGACACTGTGTTCTATGTGAACATCTACCTCCTTTGCTCTGACACTGTGTTCTATGTGAACATCTACCTCTTGCTCTGACACTGTGTTCTATGTGAACATCTACCTCCCTGCTCTGACACTGTGTTCTATGTGAACATCTACCTCTCTTGCTCTGACACTGTGTTCTATGTGAACATCTACCTCCCTGCTCTGACACTGTGTTCTATGTGAACATCTACCTCCCTGCTCTGACACTGTGTTCTATGTGAACATCTACCTCCTGCCTCTGACACTGTGTTCTATGTGAACATCTACCTCCTGCTCTGACACTGTGTTCTATGTGAACATCTACCTCCCTGCTCTGACACTGTGTTCTATGTGAACATCTACCTCCTGCTCTGACACTGTGTTCTATGTGAACATCTACCTCCTGCTCTGCACACTGTGTTTCTATGTGAACATCTACCTCCCTGCTCTGACACTGTGTTCTATGTGAACATCTCCTCCTTGCTCTGACACTGTGTTCTATGTGAACATCTACCTCCCTGCTCTGACACTGTGTTCTATGTGAACATCTACTCCCTGCCTGACACTGTGTTCTATGTGAACATCTACCTCTTGCTCTGACACTGTGTTCTATGTGAACATCTACCTCCCTTGCTCTGACACTGTGTTCTATGTGGAACATCTACCTCCCTGCTCTGACACTGTGTTCTATGTGAACATCTACCTCCCTGCTCTGACACTGTGTTCTATGTGAACATCTACCTCTTCCTGCTCTGACACTGTGTTCTATGTGAACATCTACCTCCCTGCTCTGACACTGTGTTCTATGTGAACATCTACCTCCCTGCCTGACACTGTGTTCTATGTAACATCTACCTCCTTGCTCTGACACTGTGTTCTATGTGAACATCTACCTCCCTGCTCTGACACTGTGTTCTATGTGAACATCATCTACCTCCCTGCTCTGACACTGTGTTCTATGTGAACATCTACCTCCCTGCTCTGACACTGTGTTCTATGTGAACATCTACCTCCCTGCTCTGACACTGTGTTCTATGTGAACATCTACCTCCTGCTCTGACACTGTGTTCTATGTGAACATCTACCTCCCTGCTCTGACACTGTGTTCTATGTGAACATCTACCTCCCTGCTCTGACACTGTGTTCTATGTGAACATCTACCTCCTTGCTCTGACACTGTGTTCTATGTGAACATCTACCTCCCTGCTCTGACACTGTGTTCTATGTGAACATCTACCTCCCTGCTCTGACACTGTGTTCTATGTGAACATCTACCTCCCTGCTCTGACACTGTGTTCTTATGTGAACATCTACCTCCCTGCTCTGACACTGTGTTCTATGTGAACATCTACCTCCTGCTCTGACACTGTGTTCTATGTGAACATCTCCTCCCTGCTCTGACACTGTGTTCTATGTGAACATCTACCTCCTGCTCTGACACTGTGTTCTATGTGAACATCTACCTCCCTGCTCTGACACTGTGTTCTATGTGAACATCTACCTCCCTGCTCTGACACTGTGTTCTAATGTGAACATCTACCTCCCTGCTCTGACACTGTGTTCTATGTGAACATCTACCTCCCTGCTCTGACACTGTGTTTCGTATGTGAACATCTACCTCCCTGCTCTGACACTGTGTTCTATGTGAACATCTACCCTCCCTGCTCTGACACTGTGTTCTATGTGAACATCTACCTCCCTGCTCTGACACTGTGTTCTATGTGAACATCTACCTCCCTGCTCTGACACTGTGTTCTATGTGAACATCTCCTCCCTGCTCTGACACTGTTGTTCTATGTGAACATCTACCTCTCCTGCTCTGACACTGTGTTCTATGTGAACATCTACCTCTCTGCTCTGACACTGTGTTCTATGTGAACATCTGCCTCCCTGCTCTGACACTGTGTTCTATGTGAACATCTACCTCCCTGCTCTGACACTGTGTTCTATGTGAACATCTACCCCCTGCTCTGACACTGTGTTCTATGTGAACATCTACCTCTCTGCTCTGACACTGTGTTCTATGTGAACATCTACCTCCCTGCTCTGACACTGTGTTCTATGTGAACATCTACCTCCCTGCTCTGACACTGTGTTCTATGTGAACATCTGCCTCCCTGCTCTGACACTGTGTTCTATGTGAACATCTACCTCCTCTCTGCTCTGACACTGTGTTCTATGTGAACATCTACCTCCTGCTCTGACACTGTGTTCTATGTGAACATCTACCTCCCTGCTCTGACACTGTGTTCTATGTGAACATCTACCTCCCTGCTCTGACACTGTGTTCTATGTGAAACATCTACCTCCCTGCTCTGACACTGTGTTCTATGTGAACATCTACCTCCCTGCTCTGACACTGTGTTCTATGTGAACATCTACCTCCCTGCTCTGACACTGTGTTCTATGTGAACATCTACCTCCCTGCTCTGACACTGTGTTCTATGTGAACATCTACCTCCCTGCTCTGACACTGTGTTCTATGTGAACATCTACCTCCCTGCTCTGACACTGTGTTCTATGTGAACATCTACCTCCCTGCTCTGACACTGTGTTCTATGTGAACATCTACCTCCCTGCTCTGACACTGTGTTCTATGTGAACATCTACCTCCCTGCTCTGACACTGTGTTCTATGTGAACATCTACCTCCCTGCTCTGACACTGTGTTCTATGTGAACATCTACCTCCCTGCTCTGACACTGTGTTCTATGTGAACATCTACCCTCTGCTCTGACACTGTGTTCTATGTGAACATCTACCTCCCTGCTCTGACACTGTGTTCTATGTGAACATCTACCTCCCTGCTCTGACACTGTGTTCTATGTGAACATCTACCCCCTGCTCTGACACTGTGTTCTATGTGAACATCTACCTCCCTGCTCTGACACTGTGTTCTATGTGAACATCTACCTCTCTGCTCTGACACTGTGTTCTATGTGAACATCTACCTCTCTGCTCTGACACTGTGTTCTATGTGAACATCTACCTCTTGCTCTGACACTGTGTTCTATGTGAACATCTACCTCTCTGCTCTGACACTGTGTTCTATGTGAACATCTGCCTCTCTGCTCTGACACTGTGTTCTATGTGAACATCTACCTCCCTGCTCTGACACTGTGTTCTATGTGAACATCTACCTCCCTGCTCTGACACTGTGTTCTATGTGAACATCTACCTCCCTGCTCTGACACTGTGTTCTATGTGAACATCTACCTCCCTGCTCTGACACTGTGTTCTATGTGAACATCTACCTCCTGCTCTGACACTGTGTTCTATGTGAACATCTACCTCCCTGCTCTGACACTGTGTTCTATGTGAACATCTACCCCTGTCTGACACTGTGTTCTATGTGAATCTACCTTTGTGTTCTTATTCTATTGATTGATAGCACACAACGTATTTGTACAACGTTTGTATTTACAACTCACAGTCTAAGCTCAATTATAGTATTTTATTCAACTCACGATTATTTTAAAATATGTTTTAAATTATTTTAAAATCAAATTGAACTTAAAATGAAAGGTTCTGTTACCAACAGAGTAGTTTTACTTACAAATCAGCAACTGTCACACTAAACATGAAAAATAGCATGGATCGTAACCTTACCTTCTTAAACGAAGCGACATTGAAGATTTTGAAAAGGTTAGGGGAAGAAAAAGGCTGATTGGAAAAGGAACGCTTTTTTCAAAACTAGTAGTTTTCTCAATATAAATACTTCTCGTTGGCTTTCATGCATCACGTGACTTCTCTTTGTGGGCTACACTCACAAGACCTCCTTTCCACCTATAGAGACTCTCCCGACAGTTCTTTTCATGGAGGGCGACGTGTAAGCTCTACGGACCTGTTGAGAGGAAGTGACGTCACGGGAGATAGTCCAGTAGATATTGATGTATGACGGGTCCTCACTCGGCAGGGGAAATACAGTTGATAGATAACCTGGTAAGAAAGTCTTTGGACGAGTCCACTTGGAGGCTTGGGTGCACTTATCTTCAAGGTTTCATTCAGAGGGGTGGGAAGAGGGGTTGAGGTGGTAAAGGAACAATTTTTACATTTCGAAAGATTTTCCAATATGTGTTTTTGTAAAAGAGTGGTAGCTATTTAAATATAACAAATTAATTCGAGGTATCCCAAGTTTAGAAGTCTATACTTCATTTTAATTTCCCCTAAGTATATGTTAGCACTAGAAACAAAAGAATATCAACAAACAGGTAAACACAGTGTTGTTCGTCTGACATAGGAATCGAGCCGAGGAACTTTGGATTAACGCTCCAGTGCTTACCACTGAGCTGCACAGCTATTAATGGAATTGTGGTCTTCATCCCAGACACAGAGCAAGCTGAGCAAGGTACAATCCCTGGATAGCTCAGTGGTAGAGCATTAGCGCGGTAAGCCAAAGGTCCTAGACTAGATTCCCGTGTCATGGTGTCGTTTTTCAACTAATTCAAATTAAAGTGTAGAATCCTTCTTATGGGTCTGAACCCATAGAAATCTGGTACTGAGATAAGAAATTTACCCCAAGACCCCAACAAGATATTTAAAACCTCAGGGCAAGTGTCCATCTGATCGTTAAAATGGTTTTGGCTCCAGACCGAGGAATAAATACACACAAACGATATTGCGATGGTCAACTTTTTAGATTCTGGAACTTGTGAATCGTCAGCTTCGATCAGACTCTCAGATTCAATACTATCTATCTCCTAAGGACCAAGAGATATAAAATCATAACACAGTCAAATATTGTTTAACAACGGATACATCTCTGAGAACATTTGATAACTCTCACACTTAGGTAATACGTACAGTCATAACAGTAAGCCCATTCAGAGATACCTTGTGTTTGTTATATAAACTAATTGGATTTCATTAAATAAAAATAGATTTAGACTTGGGAATTCCTTTGACTATTTCATAAAAAAATTCTTAAAAATAATAGTAAATTAAACTAAATTTATGTATTATAGTGAATTCCATGATTAGATAATTACAGTTTAAAAAATATATATTTAAATTAGCTTCTTTGACCTGTTCTTCGCACGGCTAGCAGCACTAATATTCTTATAAAATTATAACGTTTAGCATAGGGTAACATTTAAAGAAAGCGCAAAAAAAAATGACTAACAAAGTTAAATATTTTAAAATTCATGATCTAGACATTATTTTTAAAACTAAAAAACTAGGAGAGCTGTATCTATTGAACTTCTAGAATCGTTTACAATCTATCAAATGTAACATCTGTGCTATATATCAACATCAGAATATTAGGGAAGGGGAGGCTACCCTTCACTTATTTATGTCTATAAAACATATGTTTTCTACCCTTTTCAACTCACAACGCTCTGAACAAAGAAATCATCTTGTCAAGAAACATCAGATATTTTACCATTGGAATAACAAGTATTAAGATTGTATTCAAAAGTTCAATAGATACAATTCTACTAATTTTGTTATTTGGAAAAAAAAAAAAAAAGTTGAGATCATGAATTTAAAACTATGTATTTTATTAGTCAAAATTTTTCAGGCCTCTTTTAAAATTTCCCCCAAAATCCCCCAGAACAACTATTGACCTTTCAAAGTATGCAGGATAAAAAAAAAACGCTGCTCTAAAAGGTACTTTGATGACGTTCCATTAATGGTGTTCTCTCTAAGGTGCGGGCCTATAGCCCCCGTGCCACGAAGGGATGGGTGTCGCGCGCACGCACACACACACACACACACACACAAATTGCACCTTTGTGTGGCCTCCTGGTTGGTCGCATCTCCAAGGGCTCTTAACTTGCTCTGTAAATTAGCGTTGCAATCAATTGCCTTGTCCCTCAGCCCCCCCCCCCCTATTGTGCAGTAATGTGAGGGGCCTTGTTTCAGGACAGAGCGCTACATCGGGAACAACTGCACTATCTGGACTGTTGAGGTAGGTCATTTACAGGGTTCCACTCCTGTATTGATCCCGTAGGGTCATATCGTGCGTGACCTATTGACCCAGAATAAAAGTGTACGGGGTTCAACTTCAAACAAAGCCACTGGGAACAGAAATATGAAATAGTGTTTTGAGCTATTTCTATTCCTATCCTAATTATAAACCGACACCTTGGCTTAGTAAAGGGTTTCTATACCCAGCCAATAGACCCGGGCATGATTCCCGTCAAAGGCTGAATCATTTTGAAATCAGGTTTGATTGATTTTTCCTGATTGCTAAACTTATTCTAAGTAGGCCTACTGGTTGTCGTATTTGTCAGTTAAGATAGATAATAGTCTTGGATGATATACATACCCTCAATTTATTACTAATTAACATATATGGAGACTAAAACAAGCAACTAGATCAAATTTTACATATTCATACGCCAAGTGATATACTTGCAATATTGACGAGGGTGGAATATCAAGGTATAAACTGTTATACATGAAATATTGATGGGAGTAGAAAGCACAACATTTATGTTGCGACCATTCTGAGATTATTCAACAAATGACGATAAGTTGCAACTGATTTAAAAGCTTAAGTCTGATTTTGTTAAGAACAGTGGAAAATTTCTGGAAAAACTACTAGATTGCTAGAATATATCCCTACGCCAAAACATGATTTGATAGATCATATGATACGTAGCTGTCACTTTTGACAAGCAAAGTTTTGAAATCAAGAAACAAAAGAAAAAATGTAATAATAAAACTAAATTACAATTTTGATTCTTTTTCATTAAAAAAGATTTTATTTCAAAATAATGTTAGAAACAATTTTGTCTAAATTTTTGTACCTTTTTTCTTATATATATATATATATATATATATATATATATATATATATATATATAATTTTTATTACTATTTATGGTTAGCCAATATAATGTGTTGGATGTATTAAGCACCCAACACATCCAACATATCATTTGGCTAGTTATCTTGACTTAATATGTTCGATAAAGTAATGATTTTTATCATACAATTCAATATCTGTAAAAACCTGTCAGCAACTTTAGGAGTTAGCTACTATCACCATTGGACTAGAACCTTTAGGAGTTAGCTACTATCACCCCTGGACTAGAACCTTTAGGAGCTACTTACTATCACCCCTGGACTAGAACCTTTAGGAGTTAGCTACTATCACCCCTGGACTAGAACCTTTAGGAGTTACTTACTATCACCATTGGACTAGAACCTTTAGGAGCTACTTACTATCACCCCTGGACTAGAACCTTTAGGAGTTACTTACTATCACAATTGGACTAGAACCTTTAGGAGTTACTTATATCACCCCTGGACTAGAACCTTTAGGAGTTACTTACTATCACCCCTGGACTAGAACCTTTAGGAGTTAGCTACTTATCACCCTGGACTAGAACCTTTAGGAGTTAGCTACATCAACCCCTGGACTAGAACCTTTAGGAGTTAGCTACTATCACCCCTGGACTAGAACCTTTAGGAGTTAGCTACTATCACCCTGGACTAGAACCTTTAGAGTTACTTACTATCACCATTGGACTAGAACCTTTAGGAGCTACTTACTATCACCCCTGGACTAGAACCTTTAGGAGCTACTTACTATCACCCCTGGACTAGAACCTTTAGGAGTTACTTACTATCACAATTGGACTAGAACCTTTAGGAGCTACTTACTATCACCCCTGGACTAGAACCTTTAGGAGTTAGCTACTATCACCCCTGGACTAGAACCTTTAGGAGTTACTTACTATCACTCCCTGGTACTTCACTGCAACCTTTAGGAGTTACTTACTATCACCCCTGGACTAGAACCTTTAGGAGTTAGCTACTATCACCCTGGACTAGAACCTTTAGGAGTTAGCTACTATCACCCCTGGACTGAACTTTAGGAGTTAGCTACTATCACCTGGACTAGAACCTTAGGAGTTACTTATATCACCTTGACTAAACTTAGAGTACTACTATCACCCCTGGACTAGAACCTTTAGGAGTTACTACTATCACAATTGGACTAGAACCTTTAGGAGTTACTTACTATCACCCTGGACTAGAACCTTTAGGAGTACTTACTATCACCCCTGGACTAGAACCTTTAGGAGTTACTTACTATCACATGCCCGGACTAGAACCTTTAGGAGTTACTTACTATCACCCCTGGACTAGAACCTTTAGGAGTTACTTACTATCACCCCTGGACTAGAACCTTTAGGAGTTAGCTTACTATCACCCATGGACTAGAACCTTTAGGAGTTACTACTATCACCACCGGACTAGAACCTTTAGGAGTTACTTACTATTACCATTGGACTAGAACCTTTAGGAGTTACTTACTATACCATTGGACTAGAACCTTTAGGAGTTACTTACTATTACCATTGGACTAGAACCTTTAGGAGTTACTTACTATTACCATTGGACTAGAACCTTTAGGAGTTACTTACTATTACCATTGGACTAGAACCTTTAGGAGTTACTTACTATACCATTGGACTAGAACCTTTAGGATTACTACTATCATTGGACAGAACCTTTAGGAGTACTCTACTTAGACTTAGTCATATCACCCTGGACTAGAACCTTTAGGAGTTAGCTACTATCACCATTGGATTAGAACCTTTAGGAGATAGCTACTATCACCCTTGGACTAGAACCTTTAGGAGTTAGCTACTATCACCATTGGATTAGAACCTTTAGAGCTCGTTCCCACGAGGCGGATCAATCCAATCGTCCGACCGCCGGAGACTCGATACCGCGCGGCTTGAGTTCTATGAATGTCATTGAGAGAGTTCAGCTGACGAGCGCAGTTTGGACGCAGGCAGACGACAGAATTATGGAGCGTCTCGATACAAAACTTTGGGTTGGCGAGGTGGAGAAAAGGCCTGTCATGGAATGTGAAGAATATTCCAACAAGATAAAAAAAACTAGCTTGGACGGAATTGGTGGAACTATTTGCTGACGCCGGGGATTTATTGGAAAAAAAGAAAGTACTTGGTTGGTTTGCCCTTTATTACTGATATTTATTATTAGCTATTATCACGGATATTTATATTATATAAGAACAGTGGGCTCGCGACCATCCGGCCCTCTGTACTATCCGTACTATAAATTACAAGGTTTTGGTTTTGTAAATATTAACGATGTTTTATTCAATTTTTCTTTTACATTCCGCGACTTCCGAACAGCTACCAATTTCCACGCGGACGAATCCACCCCGTCTGGACGTGTCTTGTCTGGAGGGTAGCAACATCACCAAAGTTGGATTCATCTTCATCATCCTCGTCGCCTCACCTCTATCTCTCTGTACTAGTTCCCACTGCCCCATGTTACACGTCACTGGGAACACGCAAATTGAAGTGAATTGCATCAGTTTATCAAATTAATTCTCTCCATCAGACCTGAGCTCGGACCCGTCGCTCAGACCACCGTAACCAGTCTCTAAGTAGATGACGGAAAGAAGGTGATAAAAGAGGGAGAGGGAGAATTTTGGATTGTAGAGAAGACCAATATTAACTGGAATATTGATGACGCTCCAGTATCTGTCCAGAGCTATAACAATGGAATTAATAATGCCATTATAACAGGATACAATGTGTTTCCTGTCGCTATGCGATCGGACAAAGCCATTAATTACCATTCAGTAATCAGCGGCATATCGCTTTGATGCTACTCGAACATTAGAAGAGAAAAGAATAGACGGACTGAGAATGTTGGTTTGTATCCCGTCAAGGGAGAGAAAGGGAGTATAATGGAGTTCACATAGTTGATGTTTATTTGATGAATATTCGACATTTCAGAGGACATAAAACGTTATTAGTCAAACTGGATCACGGATAATTAACACTCTCACATGGTTTCCTCTAATGACGTGTGCATCAATACATTGTGCTAAGCTTTAATAAATGTTCGCTGAGGATTGTTTTAAATTGAAACTTAATCAATGAAGATAATTTTAAATACAGTATTTTACGCTCCCATTTTTATTACTGTAATTTTGTAATTTTGAATAAATCAGAACAGAACGTAAGTAAGTTAAAGATTTGACCTTTAAAGCTATTAGTGGAAAATTTAGATAACACTTACACATTATTATCCCCTTTTTTCACCACCTCTTACTACCCATTCAGGCTATAGGCAAATGTGCCAATTACGTCAATGTGCTTGGAATGAGAAAGATAGAATTTATAAAAATATATCCACGTTTGGGAAGTAGCCCTTGTACCAAGGAATAAAATTTATATTTCAATCATAGAATTTTCATTTTAAAAACATTTAATTTTTCAAATGTTTAAATCTGTACATTCTCTTAGATGTGTGTATTGTGACCACTAATATAATATTCACACAATATAATAATTTTACTATTGTAATAATCTTAATTCTGTCGGTTAATATTTTATTTAGTTTTAATTTGTTCTTAAGAACACTTTTATGCTACCCATTAAAAATAAATGGTACGGAACCCCACACGGACTTTCTCACTCAATTGTTTAAACATGGAGATATTTACTCAAAACTCGTAATCTATGTACCGGAAAACGAAACAATATATAATAACAAACCCGAGAAAAAATTGCGTCATACCAACGTTAAACATTTTTAACTCCCAGACTTGGATATTTTGATTTCCTTTTTAAGGAATTAAAGTCCTCACTAGTATATTTGGACCAAAAAAAGATCACTATTGGGTCCTCCAGGGTCAATACTTTGTATTAAAATTTCGAATTCTGATTACATTTTTTGACATTTCATCAGGAGTTACACATCTTAAGGTTATCTCAAATAGTTGCGGAGATATGGAAATTTCCGCTTCCATAAAGTACCATAAAATTCATGTTCATAGGAAAATGAAAATATCCATTTGGTTTATAATATTAATAAAAGCCTACATACGAATTTTAATCAAAATCGCTAGAGCTGATTTCGGGAAAATCTATTCTTTTCTCTTTTCAACCATTACTAAACTTCTCTTAATTTTAGGGTTAAACAGACACACAGACAGACGGCATTATAAAAAAAAACCTTTTTAGGGTTCAGGGGGTCATGAGACGCCGACATCCATCAACATTTCGGGTTATATTTTTTTGATGGTCACAATACTTTCTTTTAGGTTTCGAAATGTTGATATATATGCGTTTAGCTTGAAAATTATTGGTTTTATAAAAATATGTTTCGAATAAAATATTTTTATTATAAATAGACCTACATATTTGCAATGATATGTAGTTTCATATCTTATATAATTTCGGAGATATGATCAAAAATGAAAATTTACGCATCATACCGAACCCCTTAAAGTCATTTTGCAAAACATTTTAATATTTATCAATGCTTAGAAGTGAAATTTAAGAAAAATCGTTGGGGCCAATTTTGAGAAAATCAATGTTATTTCTTTTTGCCCTTCAGTAAATTACCCTTAATTTTAGGGTTAGATATTCAACTCCTAAAACCCGTTGGGGCAACCATGTGACAACAATAGATAGGTCACAAAGTTTTATCCCGATCGTTAAAACAGTTTAGGCTCCTCCCCAAGGTACACTTAGACAGACAGACGGACAATGAAGAAAACACTATGTCTATCACACAATTTTATAGCCACTGTATTTAGTCACGTGCCTGAATATAATATATATACCTATTTGACTTAAAATTATATATTTTGTGAATGTTATGACTTTTTTTACATGTCGAATACCAATTCACTTATTCATTTATACTCACATCATATTTATTTTCATTAAATATGCCAATTTAATCATATTATTTAAACTAATACTATTTAAAGTAATATTAAATTGCTACTTTATTAAAAGTAAATGCAATTTATTCACGTTGTTGTGAGAAATCTTGATGAAATGGAAACTAGATTACATTTTATCAAACACTCCAATTTTACATTTCTTATTTGCTTACGCTTCTACAATGAAATTTCTTCAACAATATTGTCTAAACTTAAATATATATTCATAGACTTCATAAATAATACAAACTAAACATTAACTCTTCTTGGATGATATTATTCCTAAACATTCATTCAAAGAAAGAAATTGGAAAACTTTTAAAATATTCTAGCACGTGGCTGGCATAACGCGTTGCTAGGGAAACTATTATGGTTTTACATCAAAATGAATGGATCCTTATATTTATAATATACCTTTACCTGGATTTTTGTAAAATTGCTACTTGCTTTTTATTATCACCCCTCAATTTTTACAAACTCAACTAAGTGTAAAGTGGCAATCTCTAACTATGGTAACAGGGTGAAGTATCGGCCACTCAGGGATATCCACAATTTCTAACTATGGTAACAGGGTGAAGTATCGGCCACTCAGAGATATCCACAATCTCTAACTATGGTAACAGGATGAAGTATCGGCCACTCAGGGATATCCACAATCTCTAACTATGGTAACAGGGTGAAGTATCGGCCACTCAAGGATATCCACCATCTATAACTATGGTAACAGGGTGAAGTATCGGCCACTCAGGGATATCCACAATCTCTAACTATGGTAACAGGATGAAGTATCGGCCACTCAGGGATATCCACAATCTCTAACTATGGTAACAGGGTGAAGTATCGGCCACTCAGGGATATCCACAATTTCTAACTATGGTAACAGGGTGAAGTATCGGCCACTCAAGGATATCCACAATCTCTAACTATGGTAACAGGGTGAAGTATCGGCCATTCAGGGATATCCACAATCTCTAACTATGGTAACAGGGTGAAGTATCGGCCACTCAGGGATATCCACAATCTCTAACTATGGTAACAGGGTGAAGTATCGGCCACTCAGGGATATCCACCATCTCTAACTATGGTAACAGGGTGAAGTATCGGCCACTCAGGGATATCCACAATTTCTAACTATGGTAACAGGGTGAAGTATCGGCCACTCAGGATATCCACAATCTCTAACTATGGTAACAGGGTGAAGTATCGGCCACTCAGGGATATCCACAATTTCTAACTATGGTAACAGGTGAAGTATCGGCCACTCAAGGATATCCACCATCTCTAACTATGGTAACAGGGTAAAGTATCGGCCACTCAGGGATATCCACAATTTCTAACTATGGTAACAGGGTGAAGTATCGGCCACTCAAGGATATCCACCATCTCTAACTATGGTAACAGGGTGAAGTATTGGCCACTCAGGATATCCGCAATTTCTAACTATGATAACAAGGTGAAGTATCGGCCATTCAGAGATATCCACAATCTCTAACTATGGTAACAGGGTGAAGTATCGGCCACTCAAGGATATCCACAATCTCTAACTATGGTAACAGGTTGAAGTATCGGCCACTCTGGGATATCCACAATCTCTAACTATGGTAACAGGTTGAAGTATCGGCCACTCTGGGATATCCACAATCTCTAACTATGGTAACAGTTTTAAGTTTATCACACTTATAGGTTGAGCCCCGTATGATTGGACATTAAATGTCAGTTTTATTGACTCTGATTCGTTGTGAAGGAGAGGTTGGGATTTGAACCCAGGCGGGGATATTGAGGTTATTTCTCTGGAATATTTTCATACTATCAACCCATTCAATTGCGTGTTCACTTACTATAAATTATACATTAATAACCGTTCCCCAACAGATAGATGCAGAGCAAAAGTAAATTTGTTGAAAGGTGACCTGGTGGTCTAGGGGTAAGGTGTCGGACTTCTGTGCTGGCGGCCGGGGTTCAATCCTCGGTCCCGGCACCGATTTGTCTGATTACCAAACCCTTCCTTCACTTCTGACAAGACATCTTGTGAATGTGGGGAATGCCAGGCCTCCACCGTGGTTCGGATTCCACGTTAAGCTGTAGGTCCTTCATTTCATCTCACTATCACCCTACCATTACACATTAGCGTAAGTGCGTACAACCCGAATGGGTAGTAAGACGCGGTGCTAATAATAATAATAATAATAATAATAATAAATTTGTTGAATCTAAAGTTTAAATTAAAAATAATTCCTCATTTAACTTTGTGTTCGACAGTATGCCATTTTATAGTATTAATGGGCTTATATTTCAAAGATTGAGTTTTAGAATAGGTTTATTTTCAGTGTTCCCGTTCCTGTCGCTAACGAAACATCAAACAGCCTCATTACAAGTATTTTACACACTGGTTTCTAAGTTCCCCCTTGTCCCAGGTCTGAATTTAATTAGTAGACGCCACCCCCAAAATATATAGGAAATCACAGATAAAACTCAGAACTTGGAAACAGGTCCAACCACAGCTTATTAACAACAGTTCACTTAATTTATTGAAGATGGTGTGATACAGCTCTTTGACATAGAGCTACATTATTGTGTCTGGATCGATCTGGGATTACAGTTATCCAAGCATGTATTTTCAGCCGCGCGGTTAGAGTGGAACGAATCAACGCATATCATTGACGGTTTGACAGATGAATGGAAATATATTCTCAGTGGCGACGAACATTCTATTTCTCAGTTTATGTCAACTTGAATGGTTCGTCGTTATCTTTATTTACTCAAGTGTGAACGATGCTCATCAATATTCATCACTCCCCCCGCCCCACGTTTTTAAAAATCTCATGCTCTCTATTTCTCTGTATATTTATCCACTACCACTATATCCTAGCGTTTTTTCTTTCTCTCCTTTCTCATGATATCTTACAACATCCTTTCAATTCTCATTATGTATCCATCTCTCTCTTCATACGCTTCTTCCTATAAGTTTATTTGATTTTCAGTTTCTTCGTTACATTGTTTTACTATTCATTGCCGTTTTATTCTTTTGATTCCTGCATATATTATCACAACTATTGCAGTTACAGTGACATAAAAAGCAAACAAGCTAGATGGTTTTACAGATATTACAAATAGTTTTCTCTCAAAACTAGGCTTGGAGAAATTAAATATCAAAGATGGGTATTATCAAATATAATTACAAATGAAGTTTTATATTCAAATAATCCAGTTTCTAGAATATGGCTTTGGTTACATTTTGAACGAATTGTAAGTGAACATCAAACTCATCTTTGGGACACATCTCAAAACCAATCGTTCAGCTAGCGAAGAAACTGAGCTGCAGTTCTAAGAGCTTTAACCCAAGAATCGCTCTGGGGTTGGGTGCCGTGTCGCCCGGGACAAGAGGATTGAGGTTTATATCCTGGTTTGGTACACTGAGTGTGATGTTTACTAAATGGTTTCCCAATCTCCTTCCACACAAATGAGGATACGTTTAGGATAAATGTGTTGTTCTTAGAATAAACGTAATCATATAATAGTTTCTATAACGTACATTGAAAGTTTCTTAATATATTAAGAATTTTACATCCACAACTTGCAAACCATTTGCTGGCCAAAAGTTTGACCTGAGGACTGACATTTAATTAAAGGCATGGAACTTTTTAAAAAGGAAATAAAAATAAAATGAGAGAGAGAAGAAATATTTACTCACATTATTATAACAATTTAGTGTTAGATTTCTTATTTCACTTTGTGGTATGAACATTTTATCCAAGCAAAATATAGGAAATAGTTTATGAATATATAATTAAAACTATGGTTGTTTGAGATATTTACTGTGCACTCTATTAACTGACTGCTTAAATCAGCATATGAATGAATGACAAACCACTAGAATCTAGATCAGACACAATTTACAGTCCCCCACCCATCAAAGAAAGGTAATCCCCAATTCACCATTCCAGCCAGAGTGGTGTTGGTTTCTTTACTGTTGTCTGAGTATCTGCGTATTGGCGAGGAAGAGGATAATTTCATTCAGTAAGTGATTCATCTGAATACTATCTTCAACTTTATGGTGATGATTTATTTTACTTTTTAACACAGTCTGGTATCGGCGGGCACGCAACTAAATGTCAAATTTATTAAGTGTTGTTCGCGAGTGATGGGCAGGTCTTTGCTGTAAATGCCAGCCGGTTGTTCTTTGGGTAGTTTTCCCAAAAATAGCTCACCACTCTCCAGTTCTTCTAAACTCTATCAAAATACTCCCTAATTTAACAGCCTTGTTAAAATCGTTTGTATTAAATTATATTAAGACAACATAAATGTTTACAACGTTATACAAGTTAATTGTTAGATACCTTATCTTTGTTGTTATCTTGCACGATTATTGTTTTAAGGCGCCAAGGTTAAATTTTCATCACGTCCAAAGAATTTATCACCGGGAAAAGCGGGTGTCTCTTTTCACAATGATGAATTAACGTACAGGGGTTGGATGTTGTGTCTGTTCTGAATACCTATCATTTGATAACAAACCATTTAAAAACTCAAACTCTTCTCATTCATTTACAGACAACTGCATTGAACAAACATCAAATTAATTCTGTGCCTTAAAGTTACTGGTTTAGGGATACATTTAATGTGCGCCCCACAAAACTCTCTTGTTTGAAAGCTGCTGAACTATTTTAAACACGTTAGCCTTACGGGGAGGGCTTTTACAATATTTCTCCCCGGTATCAAAGCAAAGTCAATTGTGTATATTGACATAAAACGAAATCCCCCGAAACCAGCCTGAAGGCATGAACAGTTGATACTCGTCTGTTTGATCAAAACTAGGGGGGAGGGGGGTTTGTTTGATCGAGCTAAAGGGAAGGGGGGAAGGGGACCACTGTTGAGACTCTGAGCACCATTAAAACAGAAGCTTAGTTTTGTTGCTCTGCTTTTAACCACATCACCTAGGGAGCAGGATAATCCCTTAATACGCTGTAACTGTTGTGTCCACATAGGACGGATGAAGGGTCCACTTGACGACTTCTCTGGGGTGTCAATACCCCTGGGATGGGACGTCCGTACTTAAAACTTTATTTATGCCTTATCCTCCCTCTTAACCCCTTTTCTCTGCGGAGTCTTCTAAACCCTTCACTCCGAGCGGTGCTATTTCCTCCACCCCTAAAACAAGTTTTACAACACTGCGGGAGGGAAGGCAACGAGAGCTAAAAGCGGTGTTTTGGAACTTTTTTATAGAAATACTTTTTTGGCCAAAATAATCAAATACTGCTTCAGTAGTAACATCGAGTTTAATTTTCCTCCCATGGTGATATAAGTAGTTGTTGAATACTTGTCGTGAGCATAGGCATTAGATGACAAACCTTTTAGATGAACAGAAAATATTATCATTAAATTTCAGGAAATCCTTGATAGATATTCAACAACTGTTGAGGTCATCATAAATTAATCTTTATGTCTGTAATGGAACCTTATTTGATTTGTTTTTGCCAACATAATTTTTCCATAAAAGTAAAAAAAAAAAACCTGACCCTTCCTACGTCCCCTCCGCACGCGAACAGTCAAATACACCGCGCCACGGGCTAACACTGGCGGCTTGTCCCTGCACAGCGAGACGAGACGAGACTCTTCAGCAGAACTGATTACTTTTTAAATACTTACAGTCCATCATATTACTGACGTATTACTTTGTAAAATATTACAATAATCCTGTTACATAGCGTAGATAGTTTAAATTAATAATATATATATATATTACCGATATTAGATTAAATTAACAAAATATTAGGAACTATAATATTACAAATAAATTACATTTTTTAGCCAAATATATCCATAGATTAAATACATTAATTATTTTTGGGTATTTAATATATCTTAAAAGTAATATTAAACCTATTTGATTTTGACCATATAGACTCACCCCAAAATAGTTGAATATATATTTAAAACGCTTTATTACTTTTGTATGTTATCATCATAGCTTAAAAGCTAACTTGGTCTAAGACAAAACCCCTTTCAGCACATACCTGGCCTTTGCTTCAGGAATTGCTCAACAAACCCCCTTTGTTTACACCCTAGCCTCCATCTACCCTTTGTTTACACCCCAGCCTCCATCTACCCTATGTTTACACCCCAGCCTCCATCTACTCTTTGTTTACACCCCAGCCTCCATCTACCCTTTGTTTACACCCCAGCCTCCATCTACCCTTTGTTTACACCCCAGCCTCCATCTACCCTTTGTTTACACCCCAGCCTCCATCTACCCTTTGTTTACACCCCAGCCTCCATCTACTCTTTGTTTACACCCCAGCCTCCATCTACCCTTTGTTTACACCCCAGCCTCCATCTACCCTTTGTTTACACCCCAGCCTCCATCTACCCTTTGTTTACACCCCAGCCTCCATCTACCCTTTGTTTACACCTCAGCCTCTATCTACCCTTTGTTTACACCCCAGCCTCCATCTACCCTTTGTTTACACCCCAGCCTCCATCTACCCTTTGTTTACACCCCAGCCTCCATCTACCCTTTGTTTACACCCCAGCCTCCATCTACCCTTTGTTTACACCCCAGCCTCCATCTACTCTTTGTTTACACCCCAGCCTCCATCTACCCTTTGTTTACACCCCAGCCTCTATCTACCCTTTGTTTACACCCCAGCCTCCATCTACCCTTTGTTTACACCCCAGCCTCCATCTACCCTTTGTTTACACCCCAGCCTCCATCTACCCTTTGTTTACACCCCAGCCTCCATCTACCCTTTGTTTACACCCCAACCTCCATCTACTCTTTGTTTACACCCCAGCCTCCATCTACCCTTTGTTTACACCCCAGCCTCTATCTACCCTTTGTTTACACCCCAGCCTCCATCTACCCTTTGTTTACACCCCAGCCTCCATCTACCCTTTGTTTACACCCCAGCCTCCATCTACCCTTTGTTTACACCCCAGCCTCCATATACCCTTTGTTTACACCCCAGCCTCCATCTACCCTTTGTTTACACCCCAGCCTCCATCTACCCTTTGTTTACACCCCAGCCTCTATCTACCCTTTGTTTACACCCCAGTCTCCATCTACCCTTTGTTTACACCCCAGCCTCTATCTACCCTTTGTTTACACCCCAGCCTCCATCTACCCTTTGTTTACACCCCAGCCTCCATCTACCCTTTGTTTACACCCCAGCCTCCATCTACCCTTTGTTTACACCCCAGCCTCCATCTACCCTTTGTTTACACCCCAGCCTCCATCTACCCTTTGTTTACACCCTAGCCTCCATCTACCCTTTGTTTACACCCCAGCCTCCATCTACCCTTTGTTTACACCCCAGCCTCTATCTACCCTTTGTTTACACCCCAGCCTCCATCTACCCTTTGTTTACACCTCAGCCTCCATCTACCCTTTGTTTACACCCCAGCCTCCATCTACCCTTTGTTTACACCCCAGCCTCCATCTACTCTTTGTTTACACCCCAGCCTCCATCTACCCTTTGTTTACACCCCAGCCTCCATCTACCCTTTGTTTACACCCCAGCCTCCATCTACCCTTTGTTTACACCCCAGCCTCCATCTACCCTTTGTTTACACCCCAGCCTCCATCTACCCTTTGTTTACACCCCAGCCTCCATCTACCCTTTGTTTACACCCCAGCCTCCATCTACCCTTTGTTTACACCCCAGCCTCCATCTACCCTTTGTTTACACCCCAGCCTCCATCTACCCTTTGTTTACACCCCAGCCTCCATCTACTCTTTGTTTACACCCCAGCCTCCATCTACCCTTTGTTTACACCCCAGCCTCTATCTACCCTTTGATTACACCCAGCCTCCATCTACCCTCTGTTTACACCCCAGCCTCTATCTACCCTTTGTTTACACCCCAGCCTCTATCTATCTACCCTGCAAGATTACCTGGCTTGTTTCTACTATGGTAGATGTGCCTTACAATTTATAATAAAAGTGTTATCAGTGAAGGTAGGACTGTTGTGAAATTTATTTCATCAGCTTTCAGCTTGGCTAGTGGACAAACCCTCGAATAATTGTAGATGGCCACAACGATTATTCAATCTATCTACGGGGAATTAATTGCTTGGAAGTAGCTCAAGATGACAACTAGCGCTAACCACTTGGATTTCTGAACTAGTTAGCTGAAAGTAAAGAAAGGTTGTCAACAAGGAAAAGGGAGGGGAAAGATGGCAGAGGTTGAGAAGAATAAAATTCTGATGGGGATTCTAACGCCAATTAATACGAGATGAAAGCAGAAATGATCTCTTCTGTTCACCGTGGATGTGCTAAGGAGGATTGAGACTGCCATCAAGATGGGATTCCGTCATGGAAAATACATTTTTCAACTGCAGTTTTGTATCTTGGAATGTATTTTCTTGTGTTATTAAATTTTATTTATATTTTATATTTGTGAGTTAGAGTTTCTAAAAAAACCCTT
The DNA here is from genome assembly GCA_039000515.1 of Timema cristinae. Lineage (NCBI taxonomy): Eukaryota > Metazoa > Arthropoda > Insecta > Phasmatodea > Timematidae > Timema > Timema cristinae. The sequence continues at coordinate 31,681,645 of JBCFYV010001001.1, read as the reverse complement.
TCATGGGTAAGTGTATTTTTTTCTATTCGGACATTTATTAAATGAACTTTTTCCTGTTTACTGAACTTATCAGCCATGTGGGTCCAAAAACATGTTTTGTAGTAATGGGTGCACGTCCACTTGGAGCAGGAACACTGGCGTTAGTGCTTACATCTCAGCTGGTTTGATAATTATATTTTTATAACTTTGAAACTTATTCATTGTTTTGAGCCTAAATGTAGAAATAGGCCGGATTATTGAATTTTAAAATCCCCATAGGTGGCTGCGGTTCTTGTTATTGGACCCCATACTTAGGCAGACAGCACAAACATAGTTATATGTGCACGATCTGTGAATTTAATATAGAGTTTACCTCTTTTCATATTGAGGAAAATTACTGTTTGGTTTATATTCCTCGTGATAAACTCCAACTCATCCTATAGCCGGCCGAGCATAGAAACCAACACCTTGAACATTGTACCATCATTTGGTCTCTAGATACATTTTCTTGTGAAATATTGAGCCTAGAATATATTGGTTTCAAAACATGAGTATAGAAATAATAATTGAAACTGACATGAGTCTATACAGTTTTCTAAGACACTCACCGGTGAAATCGAAGGGAAGATTAGTTCTTGGTTCCTAAATTAGGGTCCAACCTGAAAAAGAAGAAGATTAAATCAAATAAAAAGACAACATATAAACTGAGTAGAGACTAAAGAGTATATGCTAGCTACTTCCGGTTTGTGATCAGCCCCTCTGTATCTGTTATTGCCGGTCCTAAATCATTCCCTCTAAGTACAGTGGAAACAAGATGGAGGAGTATCAAACATCTGATGTGAGATATAGTCCCGTACGGTGAAACAAAATGGAGGTGTATCAATCAGCCGATTTGAGTTAGAGTGCTAATTAAAGTTATATAATGGTGCTTATGGTAATTTGGGGTGCTCTTATACCTGCATTACAAATTTCAATCTTCTTCAACACTGAAAAGTAGTTTATTATTTTAGTTTTGTAGATTTGGAAGTAATCACACTATATTCTGGCAAATTTAAATTTTCTGCTTCAACTTTTTATTACCTAGCCATTCTCCCTTAATTTAACATCTTAAGTCTATTATGGTTACTTGGAAAGTATTTTAAACCTTCTTGCTGAATTTGTTTTATACCTCACGAAATTGTAGCTACTATTTATTCTGTAATTTTTAAACCGCCCTCTTTCCCATTCAAACAACTCCTAATTAGGGATTTATAATTTTAAGTATAATTATGTTATCTGGAGTTGACCTACCTGCCTGCAGCACTTAAAAAGGGTGTTTTTTCTGTTAATGCTATCCCCTCCCTGCGTTTCTCAAAGTCCCAAATAGAAATTTAACATTTCCAGCCTTTAGTATTTATTCTGAGTAGCCATATTACTTGCCTGCCAAATTTAAGTTTCCCTCACCGGGAAGTAGTTGCTTACTATTGCTTATTGAAATGTTGATACCCCCCAACAGTTTTCTCCAATTCACTCCTAGATATCTCCAATTCACTCCTAGATATCTCCAATTCACTCCTAGATATCTCCAATTCACTCCTAGATATCTCCAGTTCACTCCTAGATATCTCCAGTTCACTCCTAGATATCTCCAGTTCACTCCTAGATATCTCCAATTCACTCCTAGATATCTCCAGTTCACTCCTAGATATCTCCATTCACTCCTAGATATCTCCAATTCATTCCTAGATATCTCCAATTCACTCCTAGATATCTCCAATTCACTCCTAGATATCTCCAGTTCACTCCTAGATATCTCCAATTCACTCCTAGATATCTCCAATTCACTCCTAGATATCTAACATCCTAAGTCTCATTGTTACTGGAGTATTTTCTTCTCTCTGATTTTCAATTACCCCACGAATTGTACTCCATTCACTCCTAGATATTGTTAACCCCTTTTCTTCAACAAATCTATAGATTTATAATTTAATTAGATATCTCGAGTTCACTCCTGAGCACTTAAATTTTCTGAATCTATCCCACTCCTGCGTTCTCAAATCCAAATAGAAATTTAACTATTTCCAGCCTTCTAGTACTATTACTCTGATATAGCCATATTAATTGCCTCCAATTTATAGATATCCTCCAAATAGTTGTTACTTCTTATTGAATCTTGATATCTCCAACAGTTTTCTCCAATTCACTCCTAGATATCTCCAATTCACTCCTAGATATCTCCAATTCACTCCTAGATATCTCCAATTCACTCCTAGATATCTCCAGTTTTATCTGGAGTTTTCTCTCGACTTGTCTGTCAAATTTTAATTTTCTATCTCATTTAAAAAGTTTTTTTAAATTATTGGCCTCCCATTTTAAGAGCCCTTTTTTTAAAATTTCCCAATTTATAAACTTTTCTGGTTGAATGTATCAATCCCCAAGCAATATTTCAGGTTTCAGGCCCACGGGTTGAAAGATGCGGCTATGCTGATGAGCGAGTGGGTTTTTACTTTTATTATATGGATTGGTGTTCCACGTCTTACTACCCATTCGGGTTATACGCCTATGTACTTTTTACGTTATGGTTTTAAGACTCAAGAAGGTTACATTTATATGAAGTGTACACACCTTTGCCTGGAGGGAGATTGGAAAGTCATTTTGAAAAAACCACCCTCGGTATGCTCGAACGAGGTTTGAACCACATCTCCTCGTCTTTGGCAGCCCAGTCTACTGTGAGACTAGCGCATTAGACCATGCAGCCACCAAAGTGGGCTATAGATTATTAGATATAAAATGTAATCAAAACTTTTAGAGCAGATTGAAAGAAAATCGATTATTTCTCCTGATTTTACCCTTTAGTAAATTACCCTTCATTCTAGCGCTTGATATATCTAATTCCAAAAATACCCCGGGAGAATCCTATGAAAGACCTTTATACCAACTTCCACTTCAATCGGTAAAATGGTTTGGGATCTAGTCCAAGATAGAGACATCTATACAGACATCTATACATACATCTATACATACATCTATACATACATCTATACATACATATATACATACATCTATACAGACATCTATACAGACATATATACAGACATATATACATACATCTATACATACATCTATACAGACATATATACAGACATATATACAGACATCTATACAGACATCTATACAGACATATATACAGACATCTATACAGACATATATACAGACATCTATACATACATCTATACATACATCTATACATACATCTATACAGACATATATACAGACATATATACAGACATCTATACAGACATCTATACAGACATATATACAGACATCTATACATACATCTATACAGACATCTATACAGACATATATACAGACATATATACAGACATATATACAGACATATATACAGACATATATACAGACATATATACAGACATATATACAGACATATATACAGACATCTATACAGACATCTATACATACATATATACAGACATATATACAGACATATATACAGACATCTATACAGACATCTATACAGACATCTATACAGACATCTATACAGACATCTATACAGACATATATACAGACATATATACAGACATATATACAGACATCTATACAGACATATATACAGACATCTATACAGACATCTATACAGACATCTATACAGACATATATACAGACATCTATACAGACATCTATACAGACATCTATACAGACATCTATACAGACATATATACAGACATATATACAGACATATATACAGACATATATACAGACATATATACAGACATATATACAGACATATATACAGACATATATACAGACATCTATACATACATCTATACATACATCTATACAGACATATATACAGACATATATACAGACATCTATACAGACATCTATACAGACATCTATACAGACATCTATACAGACATCTATACAGACATATATACAGACATATATACAGACATCTATACAGACATCTATACAGACATCTATACAGACATATATACAGACATATATACAGACATCTATACAGACATCTATACATACATCTATACAGACATCTATACAGACATCTATACAGACATATATACAGACATATATACAGACATCTATACAGACATCTATACAGACATCTATACAGACATCTATACAGACATATATACAGACATCTATACAGACATCTATACAGACATCTATACAGACATCTATACAGACATATATACAGACATCTATACAGACATATATACATACATCTATACATACATCTATACAGACATCTATACAGACATATATACAGACATATATACAGACATATATACAGACATCTATACATACATCTATACATACATCTATACATACATCTATACATACATCTATACAGACATCTATACAGACATCTATACAGACATCTATACAGACATATATACAGACATCTATACAGACATCTATACAGACATCTATATAGAGGGATGGAGGGAGGGAGTGATAGAAAGTAAAACAAACACTTCTTGTACTTGGTTATATCCCTCATTTGAATTCCTACAGGTTCTTAACATACCAAACTTTGTCTCGCCTTTTTGCAAGAGTATTTCATACTATTTCAAATAGTGATTTTAAATGTCAAATTGTAATTTTAGTTATTACATTTTAATCAGTCTCTAACACTAAACCAAATTTTATCTACACATTTTATCTAAGAATGACAATTTCAAATTTCATTAAAATCGAATCATATATTTATCAGTTATCCTGTAACAGATATCCGAAAATGAGAGTGGACAGACAGACATCCGAAAATGAGAGTGGACAGACAGACATCCGAAAATCAGAGTGGACAGACAAAGAGACTTACAAAATAGCAAGTGATCATGTTAAAACTGAACCTCTCTACGCTCAGTCAGTAGAAAGATAATATAAATTTAGATAATTGACAGTTGAATTTTAACATATTATACAAAAAATTAGAGAAACTTGAACTTAGATTTTAAATTCTACTAGCCAAAAGCATTTTTTAAATTAAATTATGTTTTAAAGATAATTTTGAAATCTCTCTTTTCCTTAAACCAGACGTAGAGAGCGCTCTCATATTTGAACCTACTTTATTTTAGTTATGTTTTCATACTAACCCTTACCCAAATATTGTTGGATCTGTTTGCTAACTCGCGCAAAACTTAAAGCAGCATTGATTAAAATTTAAAATATTGTTTCAGTGGTTTGAATGCGAGTATAGATATAGAGAGGTGCTTCCTTCCTTTAATAAGCGGGAGTAGGCCTATAATGGAATGAGAGAAATTCAGACGACTGACGAGCTTCGCTCTGATGGACCCAACATTTGGCTCTCATATCTTCTCTTCACACCTTATCTTAATACTGCGTTTAGTGTTAAACCAACACTTTGAGACTTTCACTAAACTTTCAATTATAAACTTCTAGAGACATCGACCAAAGTGACTTCATTAGAATAAGCGGATTATAACTGATGGAATAAGTTTATGGGAAGTTCACTTTCGATGTTTTTATGAGCGTGGAAGACGCTGCCCTAGATATTTATCTCTACAATACGTTTAACTCCACCTTTGAATACTTCTTACTGACGGAACTATTTTAAAATCACATGTTACATATAAATGTCTCAGATGGAAACATGTCCAATACATTTTAACAGCATATTTGTACATGTGTTTATTTTGGTATAAAATAATGGAGTGAACAAGCCCGCAGAAGCCAGTTCTCCCTGAAATGCGAGGGAGAACAAAACTATTTCATGTTGGTGTTAAATTATTTCAAAATACAACATAGATTCCACACTGGAGCGTCAACAACTGAACCAATTATTTTTAAAAATTTAAATGTCAGTAGTTTATAATATCAGCACGTCTAGGTATTAAATAAGTGTTTGGTGCTTTATATGACGTTACTCGGTTTAGTTTCGAATGATTCGTTTAATCTTATTGATTTATGCAACTATTATGAATAACGTTCATTTATGCGTAAGAGGTGTTCCGAATATTATAATCCTCGATAAACAATATGTCTACGCACGCCTCTGATCCGATATAAATAAAATAAGTCATCAATATATAACTGTAAAGGTGAAAAAACACTTCAATGGTCAAATGGTTTAAGGAGTCATTCGCGTAATAGATTGGACACCGATTATGGTGATTTGGGTTAAAATCTCGGTCAATTGTAGTGAGCATGTTCTCCCCAAATGTTTTTACAACCTGCTTCCAAGAAAATTCGGGCGAATTTACTTGAAACTAAACCTTCCTACTCATTAGTACAATATCGTAATTAGTTCAAAAGCGTGTGACATGAATCACTAAACAATATGTATGTGAAATTTAAAAAAACATCCTAAGTTGAAAAGAGTTATTTTGGTCCCAGTATAGGTTTATTTAAAGTGAAAATATAATTTGTCCCTTGTAATTACATAATAAAGGGTAAATGATGTTGAAGTTCCGTCTGGAATCTAATTAACAAGGGTTGGAAGATATTACACGCGCTCAGTGATCACAAGGGATTAGAGCTCCTTCTTATTATTACAAGAAAGTTTACATTCAACTTACGAGGAAATCAATCGTCTTAAATGCTTTTACTTAGAAAATTGATTCCCCCATGAAGGAAAGAAATGAGAGACGCATGGAAATGAGCAAAGATAAATTCTTTAATTAATAATTGAACTTTTGATCACTGATAGTGTTTCTTAATGAGAATCATTGACGCTAATCTTCAAAGTAATCCATTAGGCTCAATTACTTTCACCGCTGTTATTTTTAAGAGGGTTCAATTTATTCACATTTGGGTTTAAATTCATTTTGTAGAAAAGAATATTTCGCAAATAAGTTATTGGCTGTTTATATGGGTGTTAAAGTTTAGTATGCAAGAAATAGTTTCATACAATTTTTAACGATGGCTTTGGTCGTGTTAGTGTCGGTTTTAAAAATATAAGCAATCAAATAATAACGCTTTAAATCCAAAATCACTACAAGAGCCGGCGAAAATACATAGAATATAACATTAAACAATATAGATAAAATTAATCACTGAACGAAACCACAACTAAAAAATACAAACTCAGTCAGAATCTCTGTGTCACTATTATGTCAAGATCTCCACATCCCAATCCTACCTATGGACGTCTGGGTAAATACATTACTAAGATTACAGCTGAGAAAATAATAATAAAATATGTATGTCTTTGATATATATATTATATATATAATAAGAGAGTAATATATATATTTAAAGTTATTAATTATTATCATATTTTTATGCTGTACGTGTCAAAATATAATTATTGTTTGACCAGTGTAAAATAATTTCCAATGTCTATTAGGTAATCTAAGCGCTTTAAGTAAAATATGTATTGTCTGGGGAGTATTAAAATGTATAATCAAGCTAATATGTGCCTCTTCTAAAGGTTTAAATAGTTTCTAATGTTGGACTATGGAACTAAATTGATGTAAAAATATGAATTTGTCATCTCTCACACGATAAAATAATAATATCCATGAAGGTTCCTTCTAAGATATTCGTTGAAGATTAGTTTATTGTTTCCAGTTGAAATAAAATTACACAAGTTGACTACTAGACTCATAACTCACCTTAGAGGTATTATTTTAAATTCACTTCACTATATATTATTAATATTCTAGGTGAGGATGAACATATTTCGTCCTGAAAGTTTTCAGACTTCAAGAAGAAAACCTTAATTTTATTCAAACAATGTTCAAAGTATATTCTGCTGAATAAAACTAAAAAAAAGTTTATTTTCCTAATCTAAGGAGAATATTAATACATTATAACAAAGGTAAAAGAGTTGGCCATAAACTAAGGATAAATATAGCATAAAATTTAATTAAACATAAAAGTAAAAGATTTAGAAATGAGAATGAAAAATACTAAAGAGTGTTAAAATCTTCACTTCCATCTGTCAAAATTAAAACTCGCGCTAATTGGAAGGAAATTAAACTTTCTTTTTCCGAGATGTTTGCGCAGGATTCCTCTGGGTGTGCGGATCAACTCTGTCCAAATGAATATCAAACGTGTGGAATTACTCTGTCCAAATAAGTATCTTCTTTTATTTTCATTCCAAATGAAACTCGATCTTCACTTGTCATCAGCCGACGTACCTTGAGTAGCTATGGCCGACCGCGAAAATGGACAAGAAGATCTCGAAGAATAAATATGTTTAACAAAGAGGCACGGGTTCCCCCATATTTATAAAGCAAAGCTACACACCCAACTCTCTTTTGTTATCCAGATTTCGTAACAATAAAATGATTGCATCTGTTTTCAAATTCAATTTAGATGGAGGAGTATGATTGTTGAAGGACACAACTGGGTAATTATCCCTTTCCTTTTCATCACCACAATCAATAGTGTTCACATTAGAGTATTAAACCACTTCTCTTTTCAGTAGTATTATACTCCTCTCATTGAGAGACATTACTTGGTTGTTATTCAAATGCAGCGTTGACATATTTGCAACTGTTAAGTTTATATATTTGGCTTTAAGATGACTGCCCCAAAGATCTCTATAATTATATCACTAACTATAATTTAGCCTAGCACTTGGATTGCCATTCTCCAGCTTATCTCTATTGAGGAACTGTCCGTCTCCAGGTTCTGGAGCTAGGAACTATAGTTTGATTCTTGTGAAAGCATGCTTCTTGCTAGTCAACCTCAGGGTCACAAACTCCGAGATCATTAGTTGATATGTTATTCTTGTTTGTACTATAGTGGCTCTATGTGAATGGGGAACATTGGGGAACATTGGGGAACATTGGTGGAAGGCTGCACCAACAAAATTACCTAACCTTCAATTAATACCAAATTAATAGCTTTGCTTCTTTGATTGAAGCTGCGGTGGCCAAAGTAATATTCGGCATTAACATTTCAAATAACGTGACTGGTTTATTGATAACCATTTGTCAGATCTGTGTTTAAATGGTTATTATTTATAATACATGCAAGTTATATTTAAAATTAACTAAAACGACGGGTAGTAAGACTCGGTGAAAAAAACCTAAATACAGAATAATTAATCAAACTAATAATAATAATATTGCACGTCTGAACTACATAATTTTTGTATCTCAGTTTGTCTAAAAACTAGTTTGTACTAATGAACGTTTGTACTAATAGTACATCCTTTCAGTGGAGGCTCTTTCCATGTCCCGATGAGATGAGGGTGATGGTGAGTATGATGGTGATGGTGAGTATGATGGTGATGGTGAGTATGATGGTGATGGTGAGTGTGAGGTGTGGGACCAGTGGAAACACTTAAACCTAATCTAGACCTAATTAGCATATTGTTGATTGTTAAAAATATTAACTCGCAATACTCTTATATTAAAGAATAAAAAAGGCTATACAATCTAAAACCATCATTACGTATTTTGGACATGAAATATTTCTGCTTGTAACTAAATGTAAGGCCATCGAGAAAGTTCCTAATGTCTTAGTTTGAAACATGGTGTACCTCATTCCTTAACACACACGCATTTATAATGAGCTAAACTTTATGTTTATCATCTTTCTCTCTGGTTACTTGAGTAAGTTCTTCTTGCTCTCATGTTTAAAGTTCGCTCTTTGTTCTACCTGAAATGTAAGATTAATTTATATAATCATAGTTAGTCAAACAACGATTATGAATACTTTTTACACGAACAGGGCTCATAACTTAGAAATAAAAGTTCGTGGAAAAAGATAAACAAACTTTTATACATCCAAACATTTCTGGTCCCATAACTAATCTTTTCTTGATTAATAATTTATGGAGTGTTCTCTCGTATTATTAATTAAAGATGTATGAAAGGTGAATGTAACTATAAATTATAGTATTTTGCTTAACGACAATTTCTTCGAACCTTAACCTCCAGACATCATTAAAAGCTTTTATTAAGCTTTTTATTGTGATATTTATTTAGAATCAATAGTTAATTACCATTTATTACAACATTGGTCCTACTCCGTGATGATCATGGTGGCCTTGTCCAACAAACATTTGAAACTAAGAGAAATGTTCTCATTCAATCCCAGAACACCCCATGACAGATATTCAACAAATATTAAGGTTACCATGTGAACAAAATAATTATAACAGAATGTTTGTATGGTCAAAATCATTTGAAATGCTATACTACTACTATTGTAAAATATTATTATAATATAAATTATACTATAGCTTAATCTATACTTATAAAATAACATGTCCTGACTGACTGACTGATTCATCATCGCCGAGCGCAAACTATCAAGGCTACAAGCATGAAATTCGGACTGTATATTCATTTTGTTATGTAGGCACCCACTAAGAAAGTATTTTAGAAAATTCCACCCCAAAGGGGTCAAAATAAGGGATGATAATATGTATGAAAGTCCGTCATTTTGAAAGTTACATAAACAAAATTTTGTATTTCGGTTATTGCCGTAAAACAAATAGATACGCATTTCAGGAATTTTGGAAATTTTATTTAATAAGGGATGAAAAAGGGGGTGAAAGTTTGTATCGGACTTGCATCATTTTTGATCTGAGGTGAAGTTATGGTCATCAACGTAACGTAATATTTTAAATTAATCTGTAAATACATATGTATATTTTCGTATTTGTATATAATCAACTTCCACGCGAGCAAAGCCGCGGGCAACAGCTATCTAGTAACATATATTGAAGAAAGCTGTATTAAAATAATTTTAACTTTTTTTTTTACATTTAAACATAATTTTCTTAAATTTAAAAATAGCTTTATATTTTCTTATACTGCAGTACCCACTCCAATTAACTGTGAGTGTAACTACTACTACTACTACTACTACTACTACTACTACTTTTTCAGAGCCAGACATTGATCCGAAATTGTGTAATTGATAAATATTAACCTGGAAGATAAATATTTCTATCAGGTATATAAGTTAAAAGTGCATATTATGACTGCCAGATAAAATGTATTTATCCATCACATTTTTATCGGGAGGTTCAAGTACCTGATAACTTTTATCTGAAAGTTAAAATGGTTGTTGCCAGAGTGACGCGTTGTTTTTCATAAGGTTTCGCCTATCAGTCTGTTTTAGGTTAAAATCTTGGTTCACGTGTTTAGTAAGCACATACCTAGGCTTCAACTATGTAAAGTTAGAACATTTATTTCACACTTTTATAAATACTGACAATCTATTTGTATAGTTATATTTATATAAGAACAAATTGTCAAAATGTAAGTACAATAAATTAAATTTTGTAAACGTTGTACCCAACTATTGACCACATTTTGGCAGACATCGAAATTAGTACTTGCAAGACATCTTAATTTCTGCGCCCACGTGACGCCATTTACTTACTCGCACTCGTTTAGCCGACATTATTTAACAAATGTTGAGCGTTGTAGTCACTAGCCAGGTAGTAGCGGTAGCAGCAGGGCTTATACGCATGCGCGCACCAGTAGAAACAGTACCAACCTTGAATGTTCTGAATAAAAATATATTTATCCTACAGATAACTATCTGGCCGATAAATTCAGTTCATAATAGGCGTAAAATATTAAAGTGGGTGATAACCTTTATCTGTTAGCTAACGTTAACCTCACAATAAGTTTATCACACTGTGTGTGACCTGCTATAAAAACCACTCGTAATTCGGGAGATAAGATACCAGAAGTCCGTGTAAAACATTTTCTCATAAAATGAGGGCAATTTTTTTAAATCCCAACCCTTTCAATTGATTAATATAATTATTTATGTAACAGCTTAAACAAAATTTGTTAATCAATTCTTAAGTATGAGTGAAGAATGATCCAGACCATCGGACGACTCCTGGTTAGCTCAATTTTAAGAGCATTGTCATTCGACTCCCGTGACCAGGTGTAATTTTTCAATTTAATGAATATCGAATAAAATAACATAAATCTTTAAAAAGCTCACATCCAAAACAATATCTCTCATAGTAATCACTGTTTGAATATAATAATGAGAACAAAATTATTTGAAACTAGCGTCAATACAAGTTAAGGTATTACCAGGTATACATATTATTTAACTATCCAGGTTTGTCCCAGTATTTTTTAATAATCTCGAAAATCTAATAAAGATTTGCAAGTTGGTTTTAACAGAAACATGAAGTTTCTAATTTAAAATATATTCCTAGACACACTATTTTTATTCTAAAGCTCATAAAAGGGATTGAAATATATTCTAGAAGGAGTGGGTTGTGTAGATTTACGAGCATGTATGTTTTTTGTGCTGTTTATATAAGGTTGTAAGCCAAAATGCCATTTCTAAAATAATAATGTTAAAAAAGACCCCTTGTTTCGTTTACTTGTATAATGACATAGAGGAAGTGACGTAGTCAGGGAGATACATCCTTAAAATGGACTAACCAAGTTTTAACAAGCCGGAGAAGCTTGTTAAAATCAGTCGTATATAAACTTAACTTAGTAAGTTCGCGTTTCAGACGCTCATTAAACACAATAAACCAACTAGAACCTAAAGTATACTTTTTGTTGTTCAAAGACAAATATGTGTTTATAAGTTATTTTAACCAAATAAAAATTAATTTAATTTAAATATCAAAAGTAAAAATGAATATAGCAGTTGCTGCAGATATATGCTGGACATGAACCATTCTTATCGAGTGATGATGGCATTTTAAATGAAAGACTGATAATATAACGTCTGGTTTACTTGTTAGGGAATAATGAGTAATAGTCTTGAAAATGTTTTTATTTGAATAAATTTGTGTGTATTAACAAAATTAGATTGATTTTTTAAATTATAAACTTAAGTGGTTTATTTATATAATAAAAGGTAAAAACAATCACTGATCTATCACAATTACTCAACCCTCGGGACTAAAAACTTGAATTTCTGCTTCAAGGTTCCTTGTAGGCCTTAGGCAAGAGTTAAGACCAAGTTTTGCGAAATTTTTCCACAAAGGGATCAAAAAGGGGTTTTAAAAATTTAACCATATATCTTTTGAACTAGAGAACATAGTGCAGTGGAATTTTTCTAGAGTTGAATGATCCGTTTGGGGGTGGGGGGTCAAATGCCATCCCCTAAGAGGGTGGCGAGGGTCAGAACGATGTGGAACTCACTGACTCACTCATCGCCGTATTTCTCCAACCCGTGGCCCTTGAAACTCAAAATGTTGCTTTGCAGGAAGGTAGAGAGACTTCCCAATGTAAATAGAAAAATCTAAAATTGAGAAATCTCAAAATTGGCCCCCAAGAAATGGGAAGCCTATGATTTTTGGAAAAAAGAAAAAAAAAGTGAGGTAGAAAATTAAAGTTTATCAGACATCCAGATATCAAAATTAATCTTAAAATTTGAAATTGCTAAGAGTCAAGCAATTTATCCCTACTTTGAGCTAGTTCTATCCTGTCCACCTCATTACACCCTAACTCTATCTTGAGCTAGTTCTATAATTCAAATATCCTGACAGCCTCATTAGTGGGTACGCGGGCTAGGGCATCAACTACATTTGATCTGGTTTTCTGGGGAAGAGGATGCTGGGACTGAATACTATGAAGTGGGATTGTTAAAAAATATTTTCCTATTCTTCTTTTAAAATTAATATGCGACAGTTGGGTATGTGATGATATTTTTAAAAACTAAACACATTTATTTTTAGGCACAAAGCTGTAACACCATGCATAGTTCCACAGGTTAATACACTCTAATTTAACCTAACCTAACCAATCTCAATACAAACTAGCTCAAGAAACAAACAGAGGAAAACTATATTTTATACTCTCCATAGTAATGAGGTCAGACCAGGGAACATTTCCTAGGCCTAGCTCTGTCATTCCCAGCCAGGGAACACTGCCTAGGCCTAGCTCTGTCATTCCCAGCCAGGGAACACTGCCTAGGCCTAGCTCTACCATTCCCAGCCAGGGAACACTGCCTAGGCCTAGCTCTGTCATTCCCAGCCAGGGAACACTGCCTAGGCCTAGCTCTACCATTCCCAGCCAGGGAACACTGCCTAGGCCTAGCTCTACCATTCCCAGCCAGGGAACACTGCCTAGGCCTAGCTCTGTCATTCCCCGCCAGGGAACACTGCCTAGGCCTAGCTCTGTCATTCCCAGCCAGGGAACACTGCCTAGGCCTAGCTCTACCATTCCTAGCCAGGGAACACTGCCTAGGCCTAGCTCTGTCATTCCCAGCCAGGGAACACTGCCTAGGCCTAGCTCTACCATTCCTAGCCAGGGAACACTGCCTAGGCCTAGCTCTGTCATTCCCAGCCAGGGAACACTTCCTAGGCCTAGCTCTGTCATTCCTAGCCAGGGAACACTGCCTAGGCCTAGCTCTGTCATTCCCAGCCAGGGAACACTGCCTAGGCCTAGCTCTGTCATTCCCAGCCAGGGAACACTGCCTAGGCCTAGCTCTACCATTCCCAGCCAGGGAACACTGCCTAGGCCTAGCTCTGTCATTCCCAGCCAGGGAACACTGCCTAGGCCTAGCTCTACCATTCCCAGCCAGGGAACACTGCCTAGGCCTAGCTCTACCATTCCCAGCCAGGGAACACTGCCTAGGCCTAGCTCTGTCATTCCCAGCCAGGGAACACTGCCTAGGCCTAGCTCTACCATTCCTAGCCAGGGAACACTGCCTAGGCCTAGCTCTACCATTCCCAGCCAGGGAACTGCCTAGGCCTAGCTCTGTCATTCCCCGCCAGGGAACACTGCCTAGGCCTAGCTCTGTCATTCCCAGCCAGGGAACACTGCCTAGGCCTAGCTCTACCATTCCTAGCCAGGGAACACTGCCTAGGCCTAGCTCTGTCATTCCCAGCCAGGGAACACTGCCTAGGCCTAGCTCTACCATTCCTAGCCAGGGAACACTGTCTAGGCCTAGCTCTGTCATTCCCAGCCAGGGAACACTTCCTAGGCCTAGCTCTGTCATTCCTAGCCAGGGAACACTGCCTAGGCCTAGCTCTGTCATTCCCAGCCAGGGAACACTGCCTAGGCCTAGCTCTGTCATTCCCAGCCAGGGAACACTGCCTAGGCCTAGCTCTGTCATTCCTAGCCACGGAACACTGCCTAGGCCTAGCTCTGTCATTCCCAGCCAGGGAACACTTCCTAGTGTAAGGTATTACTTCTACTGGTTACACACTTTATAATAGAAAAGAAGTATTTTTAAACAATATATAGATTTATTAATAGAATAACACATAATTAAGTAAATGATGGTTTTACAATAATATAGACGGATATGCATATGAATTTTATCCAAAACAGGCTTGAGAATTGAGACTGCGGCTACAAGGGCTGTGCAGTCGCCAGGCCACAGGTAGAAGTTTTTCTAAAAAGCAGAACAATTAAATAATTAGTAATAGAAAAATGTAGAACAAGATGTACATGAACTTTTTATCAGTTATGCTTGATAGGGCCTTGAAAATAGTATCCGTTAAACATTTTGGATAGCAAGCTGTTGATGGCTAAGAAACAGGTGTCAACAAAAATACTATGGCTGGTCACACTCCCCTTTGGTACTGCCAGCGCATCTAATAGTACATTAAATTCTAATAGCAAGTGCATCAAGAACAAAACAAACAATACGAATCGATCGAAAGGCAAAAGGTAAAAAGTATTATTTTCGTGGACCCCACTATGTCTCTAGTGTAGTTCCCTGGGTTGCGTACCGAAACAAATACTGCACAGGAAGCGTGACTACTTGACCAATCCAAAATACTGGTTTCTATTAATTGAATTGTAATAAGGAAAACAAATACAGACAACCTGGGGGTAGCCATCCATAAATAGAACTGATGCTCACGACGTACAAGGTGTCATGACAAATTTTGATTCAAAACAGATAAGAGGAACTTGTGGAAGTTTACAAGTCCCTAACTTAGACATAACTTTCTACGCCAGAGGCTCATAATGTAAAGACTGAAAGATTATATATATATATATATATATATATATATATATATATATATATATATATATACACATATAAACATAGTCTACAGGACTGAACTACAATATTTGAAAAACAAGCAAAAGAGACTCGTCCCGCACTCTGAAAGACACTATATTTAATCAAATAGATAAACCTTTGACTTAATTAGTCAATAAAACTTGACGTTGATTAACTTTCGACTAGACATACTATCAATTCGAAAGAAAATCGTCTCCGACATTATGCCAAAACTAAAAGGGTGCAAACAGATATTGCTCATCTTTATAACAAAAATTAGATTCTAAGTCATAAGGACTCGTCGAATACTTTACAATACTTAATAAACCGAAGTCTGTGTTTCCATCCGTAGCTGCGGTGAATCCCACGGCCTAGGCTTCATAGGTGGAGTTGAAATGCGTCATCCTGTCTAAGGCGGCGGTGTATCT
Organism: Timema cristinae; assembly: GCA_039000515.1. Lineage (NCBI taxonomy): Eukaryota > Metazoa > Arthropoda > Insecta > Phasmatodea > Timematidae > Timema > Timema cristinae. The sequence continues at coordinate 31,665,338 of JBCFYV010001001.1, read as the reverse complement.
GACGCCTCATTCTTCATGGTCAACGTGATGACGCTGGAGTCCTTACTTCAATGCAGGGATACAGTAAACTGGCTCTAATGTGAACAGGAACATGGGTCCTTATATAGTTCCCAACCCGATACGAATAAAAGAAAGCGGAAAGGACGATAAACATAAGACCATAGAAACGGGAGGGGCAGGCGAAGGTGGGGAGAGAGAGAGATGTACAAGAAAGAATCACTTGCGGGGAAAAGGAAGGAACAAGTTTCCTTGGTTTACCACCAGGGCCGTTGATGAGCCGAAGGTCTTTGCGTCGATGCACGGACGCATTTCTTCTTTTCAACAGATCTAGTTACGATAGCACGTGTGGCGGCCATCATTGAATAGTTTGGTGCTTCACATGTGCGACAAGTGAATCTATAGACATCTTGAAGAGGTGAGTAAACACCAAAGCATTATATATTCAAATATATCTGTTTTAATTATGTTATTTAAAATCCGTTATTATTTTTATAAGAATTTGTGATATAGATGTATTTTACTATATTTTCTTGTCAACAGCATGGCAAGCGTATATGAAATTATCTGACATCATCCAATGGGAAAAGCAATGCGTTAAATTATTTTACTCATAACTATGATAATATCCGTCCTCTTCTTTGATATCTACTCCAGTATTTATCAAAAGATAATATTTTTGACTAACCACGTGTTTGCATGTAGGGAGAAACGTAACTTTATTAGACTGCATCTTCGGAGTGGACTCAAAAAATGTAAATATAGGTTCTTTCTTGCATAAATCATTAAACTATTGAATATTTTAACTGTAGCTGTCCAATCTATCTGATTGACATGCTACACTAAGTCTAGCTCTGCTATTCCCATACAGGGAACACTGCCCAGGCCTAGCTCTGTCATTCCCCAAGTCTGTTAAGTGTGGAGGGGTCAGTAGGAACGTAAAAGAAAAGTTGAATAGCTACATAGTTTGCATGTAGAAATTATTATTATTATTATTATTATTATTATTATTATTATTATTATTATTATTGTGTGCGTATTTGTCGCTCTATAACTTACTAGAATAACTCTTCCATATGGGTTGCGCAATAATCGCAATAACTTTCAAATAAAGGTGTATTTATTTAATTAGTGTAGTTTAATGTGAACCAGGACGATTAATATGATTAAGTTCAGAAATATCGCCATGTTTCCCATTAAAAATTTTTATAATGGCCATAAAATATTTAACCAGAAGATAGATATTGATCAACTCGTTAATTATTTTTAGTATTTTTTACCGTCCAAAAAAGTGTAAGCCTTTAAATTACTTCTATAGTATTTTGTCTCCAAATCAGTCGAATATTAAATGTAAAAATGTATTATTATTTTTATACTCGAGCTACAAAATTAAATCAGTTCTAGGAAATAAAAACCATTTGCCTTATTAATATGAAACATTGAAAACATTTATAATCTGGTAAATTATGAAGTAATACATTTTCCTTGAAACTTGAGTGTTTAAATGTTATATTTTTCAGCCAATACATATTTAAATATTTATTTATTTATCAAACACAGCGTGTGTATAGTTCATTTGGTTTCAGAATATTCAAGAAGCAACAACTAAAGATAAATACTAAAAAAAGAAATTTATTCAATTTCGTTAGTAAGGGGCAGTTGACCAGATGGGGCCAGTAAAAATATCTACAATTTTGATATTAGTTGCAGTAATTTTGGTGATTCAGGTATTGTAGTAGGAATTACAAATGACATATTTTATAATATTTCAACTAATCTAGTATAAATATAGTAGATATTGTTAATTGTGTGTCGCGGATTATTTCATGTTATCGCTTAAAAAGTTTAATTAATTTATATCATAGAGGGCTTAAAATTGAATAATCTATATTGATATATTTTATATTTGAGAACTTATGGAAATTAACATTAAATGGTTTTATAAAACATAAAATCTTAAAATATCTCAAATTTAAGGACGATTCATTATTATCAATGATATAAATTATTTCAACTTGTTTGATACACATTGAACTGTAATAACCAGTGAACATATTAAAATAAGTAAAACAAAGATAATGTTTTACAAATTAGTACAAATTATTTTATAGCTACTGATTTTAATTAATTTCAAAATATGAAATCTTTTCCTAGTTTCGTGTGAGAATTTTTAACATTTCAATGAAATAATATTTTGTGGTGACACACTTATTTCAATATATTTATGAATTAATTTTTTTGTATAAATACTCAAGTTAAATTTGAAAATAACTTACAAAAAAAATTGAATAAAAACTTTTTATGCAAATTGACAATCTAGTTGTAGTAAACCTAGAAATTGTATATTAAATCTATAATAATGGTTACATAAGTGATTATAATAATTATTATTAATATAAACTGTCTCCATCATGTGAAATGCCTTCAGCTTTCTCTTTATTACCACTATTCTTCCTCCTTTATTAAATTCGCTTTACTCGTTAACCTAATGTTATCTGTTCCTTCCCTTTCTTTGTGTCTGTCTCGTGGTTCTTTCTTACACCCCTCATCCTCACAAATACTTTATGGAGTTAAGGGACAACTATAGCTGGTCTAATCTTTATTGTTCAATATGTTATAATCTAATACTTTTTGTAATAACTAACTTAATTTTAATATATAAACAAATAATTAAAATATGCACTATGTTTATAGTCTGCCTTATTTATATATTTTTATATAACTTTAAAATTTTAAGATCTAATGTGTTGGTGACCTGGTGGTCTAGGTGTAAGGTGTCAGACTTCTGTGCTGGCGGCTGGGGTTCAATCCTCGGTCCCGGCAAAGATTTATCTGATTACCAAACCCTTCCTTCACCTCTGACAAGACTTCTTGTGAATGTGGGGAATGCCAGGTCTCCACCGTGGTTCGGATTCCACGTTAAACTGTAGGTCCTTCATTTCATCTCACAATCACCCTACATTAGCGTAAGTGCGTATAACCCGAATGGGTAGTAAGACGCGGTGCTAATAATAATAATAATAATAATAATAATAAGATCTAATGTCTAAATAAGCTATTTTCCAATAACTTTAATCTTTTTACAGTACACAAATAATTTTCTACTAAGTGTGAAATAATTATGTAGCCTAATTTTTCTCTTACAATATCATACATTTTCCCATCACACTAGAAAAAAATAATTTCTTTTTAAAACCGATAATTAGTTGTAAACATTCATTATTTTATATTTCATTTAACATGTTACCTGACCGATTACAGTATTACAACTCAATGTGTGAAAAACTATCTGAAATCATTTCTGATATAATTATGTGTCGTAAAAGATTAGGAAAATCCTATTCATTGCAAAGGGCGCCGTATTACAATGAGCTAGGGTAATCAAAATATAAGATTATATTTTCCTTTGAGCCTGACATTTTTTGGGCTTCTTATGAGCTCATTCTGCGTTGGACTATTAGAAAAATGAACTTTTGTTTGTTCAACAGGCTTATTGCAATACGCCCAAAATAGTGAAGGCTTATTACAAAGTCTACAAGATGTACGATTTTATATTTCAACCTATACTTAAATTAGCCTTCTAAGTACGATTGCAAGTTATGATGGAACAAATTTTAAGTTGAAGTGATTTGTGATAAAAAAGAAAAAGTAACAATTTTTTTTAGCAAGTCATTGTTATTGAAAAATAAAAACACACACTTTACAAATATTTAGCTTTCATTTGAAAAATCTTAATACGCGCCTACAAGTGCATTGTGACATTTGCAAATTGTCTATTCAAACTTTACGTCTTAACTTTTAATTATTTATTTCCCGACGCAAAACTGCTGTTACATTTTGAAATGCACAATAATTGGGCTTTCCTTCGTGTACGCGCCCTTTTTCGTAATGCACTGTTTTTTAAGAGCCTATACATACCCCTGGCACCCAAAATATGATTCCTTAGCCACGGCTTAACGAAAAGATACATACATTTGTGGGATGTCTTCAAGAATTTGTGTGCTAAGACTCTTGAGACCACGTTTATTGAAACACGTCTTAATGATGCCATTCTTGTTCCAATTTGAGAAAGATAATTCTGTATGTTAAGAATATCCAATTTACATATTGGCAGAGTCTACAGTCACCGTTTGGAAAGTTCTATAGAGTAATGTACCAAACTTCAACAGGTTTTAGTTATTTTCAGTAATTTCGAACATATTACTGCTACTCTTTTCTCACTTTTTGACATTCCTCTAACATTTTCCTTTATTTTGTAAGTGTGACAAATAAAAAGTCCTCAAGTCTCTTGTGAGCTCTCTGCGAGACTCTGAGCACAAGTCATGTGAGTTCCCATCGTGCATGACGAGCACACACTGTTCAGCGATTCATTCTGATTGAGTGGAAAATCAGAACACGATTATTCTTCCGAATTCCCCTCCTGAGTTTATTCTCATTTCTGTGGTTCTACCTTCCAAGCAGTGCGTTATTAACTTTTATACATTTTCTTCCCTATCAAGTATTTGCAAAGTTTCAGGTGAAATATTCGTTAACCCTAATCCGAACTTCAGTTTTGTTCCAATAATGATTTGTACGGATTTTTTTCCCATAGTTCTATTTTTTGAAAAACTCCTCTGTCAGCCTATTACTTAGTGTTTACTTCCATAGTCATCCATCCAGACACGTGATGTTTACAACATCCTGATTGTAGTGATCCATGATCCCTTGTGACTGATGTCAGAGTTCTACAAGTACTAGTCTACATGTATGCTACATATCTTAAACTCAGCTGGATGACACCAGCTGGGAAATCGTGTTCGTCATCACCAAAGTCTAGAAAATTTTCCAGAAATTCCAGTGTTAGTTCAGAATGAGGTTTTTTATCCTCAAAAGATGAAGGACATTCATGTTTTTGCATGGTCTTGGTAGTTCATTAACAATAAGTAGGTTACACAGGGAGTTGATTGAAAATAAATTAAATAAAATTGTTAATGATCATAAAAATACTTAGTATTATTATTAGCACCGGTCTTACTACCCGTTCGGGTTTAACGCACTTACGCTAACGTGTAATGGTAGGGTGATTGTGAGATGAAATGAAGGACCTACAGTTTAACGTGGAATCCGAACCACGGCGGAGGCCTGGCATTCCCCACATTCACAAGATGTCTTGTCAGAGGTGAGGGAAGGGTTTGGTAATCAAATAAATCTGTGCCGGGACCGAGGATTGAACCCCGGCCGCCAGCACAGAAGTCTGACACTTTACCCCTAGACCGCCAGGTCACCAATACTTAGTAACGATTGGTCGTATTGAGACTTCTTGGAATTGTACATTTTACACAGTGATACAAATATTTCAATAACTGGTCTTGGGGAGTAAATATTCCTTAATAGGACGTATTGCCATAAAAGGATCATAATTAGTTTTTCTTTAATTGATCATCACTTTCCTATCGTAAACCTCCTTAGTGCAATATTTCCTGGTCAGTTCATATTGATCGGTATTTTTCTTTTTTGTCTAGATGAGTTTAATCTAAAATTGGACGAACAACTTCTTTTAAGGTCAAAATGTTCCAAAGTTTTGAACTCTCCCAAGGGTCCCCGGTTAGATTCTTGAGTCTGGTTGTAATTTTTAAATTTACCAATATAATTTGCCTTATTCAATAGGTCTTATTAAATGTCAATATGCTTATGATATATAATATGTAAGAACTTTTGGTATAACTATGCGTAGAAAATAAAATAATAAGAATTTTTTGAAGCATAATTTTATTTATTTTGAACAAAAATATGAACCTTTACTCTCGTGTCGTTCCAACCCACCTTAATATCGCCGACTAGTTTTATTTAAAAGCTCTAAAGACTTAAAACGGTACTATACTATTTTATCAGTTTTATTGTAGCCTTTTAAAAAAATACTTCGCCTGTTTGAAGGAAAAAATCTATGTATATTTTATTTTTAATTCTCAGAACAGGAAAATTCTAATTAAATTCTATTTTAGGAATAACTAAATCAACCTTTTATTGACATTTACAACATTGATTAATATTTTCTTGTTTTTATTACAATGAAATTTGACTTATTTAACTTGTCTTATGAGCTATTTAACATGTTCAAAGCTTCTTATGCTGCAGAATCATCCTTAGCAGTTCATCTGATGCTGCATCAGTATATCATCTTTTGACAGTTATCATAGCTTCACTATGATGTTCGTCTACAGTAATCAGCCCTTTAGCAGTTCACTCATGGCTGGATGTATCGTGCTACAGTAATCTTAGCACACTATTGAGCTAGTTCAATCTCATGGCTGGATGTATCGTGCTACAGTATGTTCCAATTAATACGGCAGGGTTGTAAGGGTGGTCCACAATAATTTAGTAAACATTAATGCTCTTGCATTGTTTTGAATTAATCCCAACTCCTCAATTTTCTGGAAATCTTCAAGGTCTTTAAACCCTCCAGAAAATAAGGAAAACTGCTGGTGCATTCGCTTACATTTAGTTTTGTGAAACATAACACTTATTATTTGAACTCAAAATACTTGTATTTCGATCGTTACTCCAACTGTCAATCTACTAAACAAATACGATTTACTTTCAATTAAAACTAAGTGATTAATCTGTCCTCGGCAGACTCGTGAAACAGAGTCGTGGAATGTTGGAACGAGTTCACGGGGATCTTGTAGTTAAAATATAGTCTAGATCCCTCTTCATGGCTATCAGGCCTTGCAGATATCAGCTGGAAGAAAAAAGATTGCCACTCTGAATATGTTAAAGGAAACATTGACACAAACTGTGTTAAGTGACATACATACCAATTTATCCTGAGCATGAATATTTTTAAAAGATTTAGAAAGGATTTAATTTGTCATAGCATTCATATGTTAATACGACTCTACAAGTACTTCAAACGTATTATAAGTTATGCTCATTAATTTTATTTATGAATACCGATTCATAAAATTAAAAATTATTATACTAATCTATGACTAGTCAATAAATTGAGATGTTTATTTGATTATCTAATTTAAATTAAATGATACAATTTATTAATTTTCTAGGCTTGCAATGCTTCAAGTCCCGACCATGCTAATGACACTCTTAGCTTAGCATTTCGCCGACGGAAGGTTAAAAGGACGCAAGTAGAGAGATGTTGAGCCGTTGGAAACAACAGAAATAAGCTCTGTTACAAGTGTCGACGACACGCCACCAGATGCCCCAAAACGTAATCGCAAACGTAGGGGTAGGTTGCACCAAAAGAACATGCGCAAACGTGTCTACACAAAGGCTAGAAAGTCCAGAGGGAAATCGTGTTTCTCATAAAACAATAAATGCTAACATGTATCCTAGTACTTACTAATAAGATGTACTGAAAATGTATTAATGATGAAATAAATAATTGTAACGATTCATTATTTAAATTGATAGATAAATGTTTCTTGTAATCTCCCCATCAACATTTCAAACAATCCCTGAAGTTCATCCATTCCTTTGGGCTGCAAATATCACTATATCACCACCATCACCACAATCACCACGTATAACCACACACCACCACATTCTTTTATTATACTACTTTTAACGAAAGAACTGAAAAGCTACTAGGCTCAACTACTACTACCCACTTAGGTGGCCGCGCCGTCTAGGACGTTACTCCCACAATAAACTAGAATGCCGATGAAGGGGAGACAAAAGTTATCCTGGTTGGGGGCACTGAGATTGATTTTTTCAAAATATGTTTCCAGTATTTCCTTTATGAAAATGCGAGAACGGGTTCTCTCCATGTCAAACAAATCAGTAGATATACGTATAGTCTGAATGGTTAGTAAGACGTGGTAAACATATCACATACCTCTCCCGAGCAGAGATTATATACCTTAGTGAGTTTAGTGAGCTTAATGACTTGCTCCTTTGTATGTCGACTGTGAACCGGATGTTAGCTCAACTACTAGGCCAAACTTTTGAAAACATAAAATGTTGAACTTTTTAATTATTTGAATGAGCTCTAAATCTACTAAAATAACATTTATGAGCATCCGAGAGAGATGTTTCTGATAAATTAAGCTGGGCTAGTCTAAACGTGAGTCCTGTCAAAATCACTTTTATACTCACCCAGATGTAGTTCCTTGGACTACTCACCACTCACCATCTTTATCAACCAAAATAGGTGAAATATTTGAAGCGAGATGCGTTTCATCAGCTAAAACCTCCCGAAAACTACCTCAACCTCTCGTGTTTAGGATGTCGCTATAGACATACTACCCCCCCGGTGAGGTTAGCCTAACTGAGTGACGAGGAAACACCTGTAACGTATGAGGGTACTTTCCTTCATAAACAGTTTGAGCTAAAGATGCTGGCTGTTGTTTGCGATACTTTGAACATGGTCCCTACTAATTACTAGAATGGGACAACCTCGCCTTAACGTTCCTATTGCGACAGGTAGACAGGTGGAAAGATTGGCTGATGGGTAGCCCGATAGCCATCATTCAGATCTGAGATATTTCACATACAAGATAGTTTTATAAATGTTTACAGCTGTTCATCTCGAAAAGTATGCAAGATATGACAAATGTTTTATAACATAAGTTATGGGATTACAACGGGGAAAGAGGTAAGGTAATTTCAATGAAAGCTTTGTTCTTTTTAATTATAAACCTATTCTGTTTTTAGTGCTAACTCATTATACGAAAAAATAAACACCTTTTGTGTGAAACATATTTTTATCTCTTTTTCAAGATATTTGACCAAATATCAAGACATCATTACAATGATTTATTTACTACTAAATGGTATTAAAAAAGGTATTATATTACAGGGTCGTGGTAGACTTTGTTTGTAAACAATAGACTTTAGTTAGCCCCATATAAATAATATAAAGGGGTTGAATCTGGGAATCTTGCAAGCCATTCGATAGGCCTTCTATCTATCCACTGGTTCGAGAATATATTATTGAGCCATTCTCTAACACCAACAATGCAATGTGGAAGTGCTCCATTTTGTTGGAAATAAACCAGATCTTAATCGAACGCAATTATACCATTATCAACTATTTAGTTTTTTATTGCGTGTGTATAAAGAAGTTTAATAATATAGTCCAACATTTCACCCCTAAGATGCCACACAAAAACTATAGTTCTATAGTTGTACTTCCCAAAACACATGTCCATCTTTGAAAATTGAGATCAATTGAAAAATGCATAACTAAAAAGGTTTTTTTCTTTGAATAAGATGCTGCTAAAAATAATATAGGTTTCTGTTAAAAACAAAACGAAGTTTACTTTGAAGTAACAATGAAAACCCCCAATAAATAGAAAATGAATATTTCTGTCCTCTTTTCCTCTCAAAGTCGCACAACTTTGTTCCAAAATTGTTTTTGTATAATTGAAACTTTTAGAGTTAGAAAGCTGGAATCCTTAAAAAAAAAATGGTACAATAATCTAGAGTCTCTCCTGAACGTTCTAAGATCAAAACTAGAGTGACATGGAGTACAAGAGGATCAGATCATCCCCCCCTCCCCCATTATTATTCTGAGAAAACTCCCCCCCAAATCACGTGAGCCCGTCCAAGACTGGCCCAGGAATAATTTGTAGAAGTATGCAGGGCATACATGTGTAGGTAAAAAAATGGAATAGTCCAAGATAAACAACTTTATTCTATTAGAATTATAAAAAGTTGAAGGGATAATATTTTAAAATAATAACAAAGTTTTATTTTTTATTATCACCGCCGTTCGGGCTATAGGCTATATAATAACAATTAAAGTAAATGTACATCAGCTTTATGGACTGAAATTACTTGATCCACATAAGCCAGTAAAATCTTAACAAAACGGTGAATACTAATCTAATAAGGTGATTGATATATTAAACAAGATAAGACGTTTAGTATCGAAAATAACTTATATATACGTATAAAATTATAAAATAAATATTATATAATTTATAAAGGACTTAAAAGAATATTTTTTTAAATTATTTATATACTGTACCTATGTTAAAACCATTTTATAATTGTTTAAATCATTTCATTTTGTTCATAAAATTTTAATCTTTCATAGCCCCTTTATTTAAGTAATTTTTCGTTCTATATTTAAACAACTCTTTATTTATAAAAATATGCCATATTCAATTTTATACACGAATCTGTGCATGCAGAAAGGCACTCTTAAGTCATTTTTTGTAACTTTTCAAGAGAGAAAGAATCCTATTAATTCATTATTTTAGTTTGGTACATTATTTTCAAAGAGGTTGTGTAGTTTGATCAATGGCCTAATGGATGTAAAATTTCATTTGCTGGCTCCTTTAAATTTTTTAATTTTAATAGTTAAGTTTGTTTTCTCATCAATTCAGACAAATAATATGTAATAATGTATAAATTTGTAAAAAAAAAAAACTATTAGAATATTATATACTACAATTAATAAAATTATTGTGTCTGATGCCGGAGTGAACAAGCACATATTTAACAATTCTAAGGATTCGTGATAAGCTGCAACCTTCTTCTTTGAAACAATAGAGGAGAGCGCGCAAGTCTTAAAAGAAATAGTAGCATAATCAATCAGAGAGAGTTGTCTGTGTCTAACAAGGGACAATGGTCTGAGATCAATCAGAGAGAGTTGTCTGTGTCTAACAAGGGACAATGGTCTGAGATCAATCAGAGAGAGTTGTCTGTGTCTAACAAGGGACAATGGTCTGATATCAATCAGAGAGAGTTGTCTGTGTCTAACAAGGGACAATGGTTTGATATCAATCAGAGATAGTTGTTTGTGTCTAACAAGGGACAATGGTCTGAGATCAATCAGAGAGAGTTGTTTGTGTCTAACAAGGGACAATGGTCTGAGATCAATCAGAGAGAGTTGTCTGTGTCTAACAAGGGACAATGGTCTGAGATCAATCAGAGAGAGTTGTCTGTGTCTAACAAGGGACAATGGTCTGATATCAATCAGAGAGAGTTGTCTGTGTCTAACAAGGGACAATGGTCTGAGATCAATCAGAGAGAGTTGTTTGTGTCTAACAAGGGACAATGGTCTGAGATCAATCAGAGAGAGTTGTCTGTGTCTAACAAGGGACAATGGTCTGAGATCAATCAGAGAGAGTTGTCTGTGTCTAACAAGGGACAATGGTCTGAGATCAATCAGAGAGAGTTGTCTGTGTCTAACAAGGGACAATGGTCTGATATTAATCAGAGAGAGTTGTCTGTGTCTAACAAGGGACAATGGTCTGATATCAATCAGAGAGAGTTGTCTGTGTCTAACAAGGGACAATGGTCTGATATCAATCAGAGAGAGTTGTCTGTGTCTAACAAGGGACAATGGTCTGAGATCAATCAGAGAGAGTTGTCTGTGTCTAACAAGGGACAATGGTCTGAGATCAATCAGAGAGAGTTGTCTGTGTCTAACAAGGGACAATGGTCTGAGATCAATCAAAGAGAGTTGTTTGTGTCTAACAAGGGACAATGGTCTGAGATCAATCAGAGAGAGTTGTCTGTGTTTAACAAGGGACAATGGTCTGAGATCAATCAGAGAGAGTTGTCTGTGTCTAACAAGGGACAATGGTCTGAGATCAATCAGAGAGAGTTGTCTGTGTCTAACAAGGGACAATGGTCTGAGATCAATCAGAGAGAGTTGTCTGTGTCTAACAAGGGACAATGGTCTGAGATCAATCAGAGAGAGTTGTCTGTGTCTAACAAGGGACAATGGTCTGAGATCAATCAGAGAGAGTTGTCTGTGTCTAACAAGGGACACCAACAAAGATATTAGCGGTTCTTCTAAATAAAAATATACGTCATATTTTAAACTATGGGTGTTATTATAACGACAGGAAAGAATTTAGTATATTCGTCAGGAAAAGGATAAGAGCAAAATAAAAATAAAAAGTAGAAGTAAAATTGAGTGTGCCTTTAATTTTAGTAACATTATTAAAAAAATATATTGTACAAATTTAATCATATATAATAAAAGGAAAGTTTAGCTTTCTATAGCACATTTTCACTTATGTTCTAAGGCAAGCTTTTGCTTACAGCCCAGAAATAAGGACTAGTTCTCAAAATGTAAAAAAATCCCATCCATTTTTAAGATCCCAAGACAATAAATTTTTATGCATACATACATTACTTACATTCATAATCGTGCCATTCCCCTACAGGGTAGGCAAGAAACAGTAGATATAGCTCAAAAAACATCATCGTACCCATCCTCACTCACACTTCCCTATTGCATACTCCCTTTGCTTCCTCAACATCCATACAGCGAGATATACATACGCTTTTATTATTAAAACTCTTAATGTTTCGATTTTTCACACATTCATCTACAACATTTAGACACTTCTTTCACATTGACCCATTGGATTTCTTTTCAAGACACACTCCATCAGGAACCTTTCATTACCGACTCTGTCTATAAGAGTTTTCCCACATATATTTCTTAGATATATCATTTCAACAACATTCGTCTTGTTTTTGTGTTTCTCCTGACAAACCCACTTTTCACGTCCATAAAACAATGTTAGCGTTAACACAGTTTTAAATACCTCCATCTTTGCCTCTTTCGATACTACTTCATTCTTTGCAATTGTCCACATACATCCAACTAATCTCCGAAATGTATTCACCCGTATGGCCGTATCACCATTTATACTAACATATTTACAGAACATTCTGATACACAAGATTATTCATTTGTTCTATCAGTTTTCCAATTATACTAAGCTGACAATCGGTTCCTTATCCATCCTTATCAAAAACTATTAACATGGTTTTGGTGACATTTACACGAAGATACATTCTGTTTGTCTCCACAGTCAAACAATTTAATGCATTTTGAAAGTCAATTTCACTCTCAGCATTACTGAATCATCTGCGTATAGCAGCCCCCTCACTTTCCCGTTATTTGTACACCAACCACGTCCTCACAAGCATCCCTCACGCACTTACTTCTTTCTAAGAGAGACTTTAAATAGAAATAATATAATTAATATCACCAGGAAATACATAAGAAACATTATGAAACTATTTCCATTTTTGAACTAGTTTTGATTTATTGTTTTAAGATAAGATTATTTTTAGCAAATGTATACATTTCAATGAAGTCATGTTCTTGGATATAATTGATATGTTTTAATGAGGTGTTTTACTATGAAAGTAAGGAAGCCTGAAAAGTAAAAATTCCTGACATTTATGTAAAAGCTTATACGACTATAATGGGATTTTGAGGAATTTTCCATAAAAAATCTTTTTCACACTAATATTAGGATGTTTTGTTGTTGTATACAGTGGTTTAAGTGAACTGTAAGATAAAAGTCCGTCAAGTAGATGGTATATTACAGATAAATATATCAAGTATATTATATTTATTTTCTATATAAATTTAAATTTTAAATATTAATACTAAAATAAACAAGTAAATCAATTTTAGCCTGACCGGCAATATTAATAAATCGATCACGATACTAGTCAAAATAAAGCCCCAAATTTCACAAAAATTACGGGACTTAAGGAATTTAATGTGAGAGATTTGATTGATAAAAATTTATAATGTATATATTGATAGCTCAAGAAAAATGTTTTAGTAAAGGTCGACAGCAGCAATAACAGATTAACAGAATGTAGAAACAACTTTAGGTAAGACTTCTGAAGAATGATTTTTGTTAAGTAAACATCCATTTTATGGTGATATATTGTGCTTTCCAGCAATGATTGCTTAGTTTGAATACTTATGAAGCAATTTCTCAGTTAATTTTGATCTTAAGATGAAAGAGCAAATAATATTTCTTCATTTATTGATTAATTTATTGTTTTTACACCTTTTAGGAATTGGAAAACATTTTTAACCAAGAGGGTAAAACTTAAAATAGATGTTTCATAATTTAAATGATGAATATTGGGCAAAAATTTGGTGAAACATTATTAACACACTTTGATAGGATTATATTACTTATATCCCCGTACCTGGATAACTTGATTAGACGAGCTTAAATAAATGGTAGAGCTAAAACATAAAACATTAAAGTAAATACGGGAGGTCAAATAAAACTAAACGTTAATTTTATTATGAACAAGATGTGGTAATTAGTTCCTAGAACATACTAACCAAGAACTGTAATCTTGTGGTTTACTCAAAACATAAAATATAATTGCTTATTGTGTTTTTTATCAAATGAGTGCATTTATTAGAGTAATTATATTACATATAGTTTTATAATCAACAAAGAACATAGTATCTATGCGCATATATTAGAGTAATTATATTAAAGGTAGTTTTCAAAGTAACAAAGAAAATACTAATTAAGAAACGAATATTCAATCATAGGAATAAGCAGTGAATATTTGTATGCAAATGCCGAAAAGATGATTTATATTTTCCTTTTTGGTGCGGTTATTTACGGAAGCGAGGTATTGTATATCAATCTAATCTAATTAAAATTATAGGCTGGTAGTTACAGTTCTTTTGATTGAGTATTGAAAATTGAATCTTAATTGATTTGTATGTTGTTATACATTTTAAACTTAAAATATGATTCTACTAAAGGTGAGACCAACATAAATTTGTAATATCATACTATGAAGATGTAACTAAAAAAAATGTCATCAAAATATCTAAAATATTTAGGTTATTTCTCAAAGTAGAGTAAAATAAGGTAATATTATTTTCGTGATTTACTTACTAATTGATTTTTGAAATTAATATTTTAGCTATTAATTTATGTGAATATATTATTGTAAAATTATAATATACATCGTCAAAGTAAAATAAAATAAGGAGATTGTTACTAAAATTGGTTCTTATATAGGCCATTAGAAATTCTAAAGTTAATTGCCACACTTATAAAAGTACGCCTATCTTGAGATAGAGTTTAATGAGATGGACTGTATAAAACTATCTCTTTGATGTCCATTCTAATGTCATCTCCCCATCTGCGTCCAGGTCTTCCCAGTGGTATCTTCCCATTGGTTTTGCCAGTCACTACCCCGAGCACGGTTCTAGATTCTTCCTTTAGCGCTGTATGTCCTGCCCACCATATTCTACCAGACTTGATTATCTAACAATGTCTTGCGATGAGTGCAGGGTATTCAACTTAACATTATTTAACTTCCTCCACTCCCCATTAGGCTCATTCTCTTGTAGACCAGCTAAGCTCCTTGTTTTCGAACACATTATTGTGGTATTCGTGATGTAAGGTAAGAGACCATGTCTCACACAGATAGAGACAACCTTTTTAAACCCCATATATAGTTGGAGTTATGTTGTATTTAGCCTACACTTTAATATCATATTTATCGAATAGTACAAATCCTGTCCGTTGTTGATCTATTTCGTCAAAAGCTACAATGATGATCCTCAATTATTTCCTCAGAAAATTTGTATCAAATAAATAGTATTTTTTATAACAATATCATTAAATCAGCATTTCAAGCTTATTTGAATGTAAAGTCTATAGATGCTGATTAGATATTAAACATTGGTTGTAGACAACATTGATTATATACATTGTTGAGTGTTTTGTGATTTATTACCATATCAAACTCTACAACATAATTATTTTTTATATTCAAATTGAATACTATTATTTAAAAATAAATAAGACACAATTTTACTTACTTTCTAACATAGTAAAATGTAATTTGGAAAATGTTTTTCAAAATTTCTTTTTATTAAACTAACCTTTCTAAGATAAAATATATAGTTTTCATAATCATATGTAACACTATTCAAATATCAATTTTAAAACAAATATGATCGACAATTTATATAAAATGTCAAACTTTTAAAATAAGTTATTTGTTAACTCAGCACAAATAATTATTAATTTTAGAAAAACGTAAGCACTTTATTATTCATCACAAAAGACTTTCCTGAAACCCAATTTTGATTAAATTCTTGGAGCCCTTCTCCAAATATATACAATTAGAAAAAACAATGAAAATGTAACAAATATTAATAATTTTTTTAAGTTTAATTTTAATCTTTTAGCCTAAGAGATGAATTAGGTGAATTTACAAAGTTGGCTTTTAGTTTGATCTCCTTAAAAACTATTATTATCCATTAAATTAAGATAAAAATATACAGGCCGGCCAGAAACAACTGATGACTTAAAAACAGTAACCATACGCACTTCCGATAGGCAGTGAGGCCACTGGGAGCTGGTAGGACATGTAGGACAGATCTTGTATTGATAGGCTGTGAGGCTCACTGGGAGCTGGTAGGACATGTAGGACAGATCTTGTATTGATAGGCTGCGAGGCCACTGGGAGCTGGTAGGACATGTAGGACAGATCTTGTATTGATAGGCAGTGAGGCCACTGGGAGCTGGTAGGACATGTAGGACAGATCTTGTATTGATAGGCTGTGAGGCCACTGGGAGCTGGTAGGACATGTAGGACAGATCTTGTATTGATAGGCGTGAGGCTCACTGGGAGCTGGTAGGACTTGTAGGACAGATCTTGTATTGATAGGCAGTGAGCCACTGGGAGCTGGTAGGACATGTAGGACAGATCTTGTATTGATAGGCGTGAGGCCACTGGGAGCTGGTAGGACATGTAGGACAGATCTTGTATTGATAGGCAGTGAGGCCACTGGGAGCTGGTAGGACATGTAGGACAGATCTTGTATTGATAGGCAGTGAGGCCACTGGGAGCTGGTAGGACATGTAGGACAGATCTTGTATTGATAGGCGTGAGGCCACTGGGAGCTGTAGGACATGTAGGACAGATCTTGTATTGATAGGCAGTGAGGCTCACTGGGAGCTGGTAGGACATGTAGGACAGATCTTGTATTGATAGGCTGCGAGGCTCACTGGGAGCTGGTAGGACATGTAGGACAGATCTTGTATTGATAGGCAGTGAGGCCACTGGGAGCTGGTAGGACATGTAGGACAGATCTTGTATTGATAGGCTGCGAGGCTCACTGGGAGCTGGTAGGACATGTAGGACAGATCTTGTATTGATAGGCAGTGAGGCCACTGGGAGCTGGTAGGACATGTAGGACAGATCTTGTATTGATAGGCAGTGAGGCCACTGGGAGCTAGTAGGACATGTAGGACAGATCTTGTATTGATAGGCAGTGAGGCCACTGGGAGCTAGTAGGACATGTAGGACAGATCTTGTATTGATAGGCAGTGAGGCTCACTGGGAGCTGGTAGGACATGTAGGACAGATCTTGTATTGATAGGCAGTGAGGCCACTGGGAGCTGGTAGGACATGTAGGACAGATCTTGTATTGATAGGCTGCGAGGCTCACTGGGAGCTGGTAGGACATGTAGGACAGATCTTGTATTGATAGGCAGTGAGGCCACTGGGAGCTGGTAGGACATGTAGGACAGATCTTGTATTGATAGGCTGCGAGGCTCACTGGGAGCTGGTAGGACATGTAGGACAGATCTTGTATTGATAGGCAGTGAGGCCACTGGGAGCTAGTAGGACATGTAGGACAGATCTTGTATTGATAGGCAGTGAGGCTCACTGGGAGCTGGTAGGACATGAAGGACAGATCTTGTATTGATAGGCAGTGAGGCCACTGGGAGCTGGTAGGACATGTAGGACAGATCTTGTATTGATAGGCAGTGAGGCTCACTGGGAGCTGGTAGGACATGTAGGACAGATCTTGTATTGATAGGCAGTGAGGCCACTGGGAGCTGGTAGGACATGTAGGACAGATCTTGTATTGATAGGCAGTGAGGCTCACTGGGAGCTGGTAGGACATGTAGGACAGATCTTGTATTGATAGGCAGTGAGGCCACTGGGAGCTGGTAGGACATGTAGGACAGATCTTGTATTGATAGGCAGTGAGGCTCACTGGGAGCTGGTAGGACATGTAGGACAGATCTTGTATTGATAGGCAGTGAGGCCACTGGGAGCTGGTAGGACATGTAGGACAGATCTTGTATTGATAGGCAGTGAGGCCACTGGGAGCTGGTAGGACATGTAGGACAGATCTTGTATTGATAGGCAGTGAGGCCACTGGGAGCTGGTAGGACATGTAGGACAGATCTTGTATTGATAGGCAGTGAGGCCACTGGGAGCTGGTAGGACATGTAGGACAGATCTTGTATTGATAGGCAGTGAGGCTCACTGGGAGCTGGTAGGACATGTAGGACAGATCTTGCCAGCTACTAATCACTTAGTGTGTTGCAAGAAGGGGGCCCACCTCACCCCATCCACTCCCACACAGAGACATTGACAGAGATGTTGCCGTCCTTCGAGTCAAACACTCTGGACGTTGTCCAGGGCCGCCACTGAGAGGCACTCACTCTGTCAGGATTACTGGACCAGGAACATCCCTCAGACAAAGAGTAGAAGTCTCTTGTCCCAAATTGGTCAGATTAGTCACCCTAAGGTCAAGCACCTTTCAAACCCTGACACACCATAATGCGACTCCACAACTAAAAAAATATTAGTATTTTTAAATTTAGAGGGTTTTAGCGTATTACTTTTGTTTGGTAAATTTAAAGGACCTTCTTCGATAGCCGCTTAGTCTAAGGCACTACATTCTCATTAGACTAGACAATTGATGATGGTAATATCGTAGTTCGATCCCAGTCGGTTGTACTGAGGGTGATATTTCTTAAAAAGTTTTTCATTCTCTCTCGACACAAATGCGAATACACTTCCTCTAAAGATGTGGTACTAAGGATAATTAAAGGTGATGATATAAAACTGTCGTTACAATACCGAGGATATGTTGCAGCGGGTGATGGTGAGCTTCAATACTCGGCTACTGCAGTGTATGCAATCTAGGATAAAACATTCCAAGAACATACTTTTTAAGAAGTAAATAAAATAGAACAAAGGAAATCTACCTTCTTTATAGATTTAAAACACGGTATTAAAAATATATAATGCCAAGTGTTTCTTTGTTCATTTTAAAAATATGTCTGGTATTTATTACCAATGTAGTATAGAAGACCATAGGAGTTCAATGTTCACTACCCAGTGAAGCAAGTGGCCAGTATACTATAGAAGAAGAGAGTTCAATGTTCACTACCCAGTGAAGCAAGTGGCCAGTATACTATAGAAGAAGAGAGTTCAATGTTCACTACCCAGTGAAGCAAGTGGCCAGTATACTATAGAAGAAGAGAGTTCAATGTTCACTACCCAGTGAAGCAAGTGGCCAGTATACTATAGAAGAAGAGAGTTCAATGTTCACTACCCAGTGAAGCAAGTGGCCAGTATACTATAGAAGAGAGTTCAATGTTCACTACCCAGTGAAGCAAGTGGCCAGTATACTATAGAAGAAGAGTCCAATGTTCGCAGCCCACTTGTACATTATCTGTGGTATTGGTTTATTAATATACCGTCTTATTATTTATTTATTTCTATTTTGTGTAATAATTCTTTTTGTGTTTTTCCATGTAGGTTTCTACTTCTTCATATGCTGATAACACTAAAATAAATAGTAATGTTGAAACCTGGAGGAGTAAGATCAGCCCAATATTTTTCAAGAGATTCCGCTATGAATATAATCAACACACCGAGGAACCTAAACCAGAGGATTACGACGACAAAGAGAATGACCTAGTGGGGGATTCCCAGGTAGAAGATCCGTCAACATATCCTGAAGATCCTGAAGATTCTCCTGGACAGGATCCTGATACCCTGAACTTTCTCCTGGACAGGATCGTCCTGTAATTACCCTGAAGATCCTCCTGGACAGGATCCTCATTACCCTGAAGATCCTCCTGGACAGGATCCTGATTACCCTGAAGATTCTCCTGGACAGGATCCTGATTATCTGAAGATTCTCCTGGACAGGATCCTGATTACCCTGAAGATTCTCCTGGACAGGATCCTGATTATCCTGAAGATTCTACTGGACAGGATCCTGATTACCCTGAAGATCCTCCTGGACAGGATCCTGATTACCCTGAAGATTCTCCTGGACAAGATCCTGATTACCCTGAAGACTCTCCTGGACAGGATCCTGATTACCCTGAAAATCCTCCTGAAACAAACCCTGGTATTCCGGAACATATCCTGAAGATCCTGAACTAATTCCAAACAGTATCCTGAAGATCCTGAACAATATCCCGAACAGTATCCTGAAGATCCTGAACTAATATCCCGAACAGTATCCTGAAGATCCTGAAAAATATCCCGAACAGAATCCTGAAGATCCGAACAATATCCCGAACAGTATCCTGAAGATCCTGAAAATATCCCGAACAGTATCCTGAAGATCTGAACATGAACAGTATCCTGAAACAGGTATCCTGAAGATCCTGAATCGAATCGAACAATACCCTGGCCCTCCTGAATCTCCTCCTGGAATAAATCCGATGTATCCTTCTGAACTAAATCCTGACTATCCTAAAACTCCAAGGAAGCACCATGTTAATAATCCACTTTTTCCTCCTGAACATCATCCTGATTATCCTGGAATTACTCCTTTGAAACATCGTAAATATTCTTAACAATATCCTGTATAACTTGGACACATCCTGAACATCATGTTGAAAATTTGCCTGAACAATATTCTACTAACTCTCATCGATGGATGCCAGGGACAACTATTCTACTAAACTCATCAGAATGGATGCCAGGGAAACAAATTTACTAACTATCATGAATGGATGCCATGGGACAATATTCTACAACTCTATCAGATGGATACATTGACAAATTCCAAAATTCATCAGATGGATGCATGGAAATATTATACAACTATCATATGGATACAGGAAAATATTTCATATTACAACTTCAATTGGATTCTGAAATTTCTAACTCTCATCGGATGGATACCATGAACTGCATCCCGAGGCTGAAGATCAACAAATGGTAATTAAAGGAGGAAACGAAAACAATTGAAATATGGAAGTGAAAGACAATCCTAATCCTGCTAGTAAACATATATAAAATCCAAAATATGAAGAAGATGGGAATGATGCATAGAAGTTATATCGCAACAATCCAAGAAAAACATTTATTTCAGCTTTAATTTAAACAATTCAATGTGGGCTTCTGAAACGTCTTGTGACATTAAGTTAAGATAAGTTAATGCAGAAAAATGTATAGATAGATCTTACTTTATTGAGAAATATTATAAATATATTAGGTGCCTTAAAATATTTTGAAGCTGAACATAGAGCCTTACGTAACAATTTTATTTAAGAAAATAATGAGTAGATTTCATTAGAAAAATATACATACAAAACAAATCCATTTGACTAAATCATAATTATACAAACGTAATTAGAAGCTTTTAAATAAATCATCATATTTGATAACTACTTGACTGGGGCAGGGGTGAGAAAAACTAGCCATCAATATACTTGGCTGCGATTTGAACCCCGTTCTCAAGGCTAACACGATAGTGACACCTCAGACTGTGTGACCGTTGGAGTGGGTAAATTTTATATAAAATAATCAATTTTAGTATTTTTAATTTCAAGTGTGATTTAACATAAATTTAATAAAAAATTATAGTTGTAACTAAAAATGTAATAACGAACATAAATAAATTATACCCTCTTTAATTGTTTTGGATAGATTTAATATTAGATAACTGAATGTATTATTTGCTTATTAATTAATTAATAATATTTAGCACTGCGTCTTACTACCCATTCGGGTTATACGCTTTAATTACTAATTACGCTAATGGATTAGGAATTGGGAAGGTTGAATTAGAGGAAGTGAACCCGCATTTGCGTGGAGAGAGAGTGGAAAACCATTTAAGACACCCCCCAGTTCACCCGACCGAGATTCGAACCTCGATCTCCCCGTCCTCAGCAGTCGAGCTCAACACCACTAGCGCGTTAGCCAACTACGTCACCGAGGCGGGTTGCTTATTAATTAAAATCATAAGTAAACAAAATGTTAAATAAATGTGACGTTTTTATATGATTGTATTTCTACAGGATTATAAAGCTTTAAAAATTAATTGATTATTATTTTCAAAATAAGTTAAAAAATTATATTTAAGAATCTGTCTGTATTTTAAATACGTATGTGCTGTTTTGACTATTCCTTGTGAATTTATCTTTTGTCTTTAGAAACAAAATGTATCTTTAAAGACACTGGATAAGCGACACACCTAGAGCTATGTTTATCTGGTATCTTTAGGAAAACGCCAAGGGTTTAGATGAACTTTAGATTTGACCAATTTTATTATTCTATAAACATTTTAAGAACCGTAATTAAATAATTTATTATTTAAAAAAAGGATTTATATATTTTAAAGGAACGGATTGACAACATATTAACTTTCTCAATTTATATATATATATATAATAAAACAACTATCAATTACAAAAACAAAAAAACTAACAATCATCTATTTTATATTAGTTGTAAATTTCTCCTTTTTGATGAATTTTGTAGAAAACAAATCACTATGATATACACTAATGCATAGTATTTTGAAGCTATTGTTCGAAACATTAATAACAACAGTCACGTGATCATATGATTTGAGTATTAAGCGGGAGTCAAGAATACATTTTAAAAATAAAACACATAATTTTGCTGTATAAAACATTATATTTTAAAATAAGTGTGTTGAATACATATTATGAGGTTTGGTGGGTATTTAGTGTAAAATACACACACACTTTTATTATTGCTCTAGTTTGGATATCACTATGTTTGGACACTATTAGTTAGACCAAAGAAATAGAAATATTTAACTTATGTTGTCTTTGGTCACTTTTTATATTATTGTTATTCTCATACAGTGTTAAGAAATACTCATTATTTCCTCATATCCTTGTTTTGTATATTTTTAACTAAGAAATAATATGCTATAAATAAGAAAAAGAAATATTTTATCCATTTTGGATAGAAGTTTTAAAAAAAGTACAAGCTACAAATATTATTTTAAGGAATATTGTTTCTTCTCGGTTAAAGTTACGCGGACAGATTTACAAAGTACGATTTTTACATAAAACTAACGCTAAGCTATAATTTTATCATTCGACATCACGAAGCAACGTCGTAAAGCTCAAACTTTCAAAAGTGATATCTTCAGAATTGTCGAGTCAACTTTCCTTTCGTTTACACTATTTCTTTATCTTTGCGGCAAAACTACTTGCTTTACCTACTAATTACCCTTTATCTTGTAGGTCTACAAGCTTTATTTGTATATTCGCTCAACCATTTACAGTTGCCAATAACTAGTAGACAATAAATGGGGGGAAAATCAAACAAAGCTAAAATTTAATTTCACGGCGAGTCTGTGAGGGGTTAATACCGTATTAGTGAAGTAGACTGAACAAGTTCAAACTAAATAAAATTAGAAATTTTATTTCTAGGAATAGAGCTCAAAATAATACTTGTCACGCAATCATTAATTTGAATAGGTGCATATTAAAATTGGAAAGTTTTGTCCTGAGCTAGTTTCTCAATCCTAGTAAGTATTTTTATATATTTTATTGAATAGTTAATTTTTGACAAGGGCATGGCTATGAACGTAAACAAACAAACAAAACTAAATTCGAAAAACACCAAGCTAGTCAAATTGGGCTGTAGTTGATGGATAAGGATATAAAATTAAATGAAGATGTGACATTTGCAGAAAACATTTTAATAAATTTTATTTAGCCTTCACATGTTAACCAAAGAATGGTGCATATAATTAGCACGTTGGAGGAATTTTCTTTATTTTAACACAACAAATGTAGCTTAAAACACTTAAATTATTTTAAAATTTGCTCTAAAGTTACCATAAAATAAGTAGAGCTTAATTAAGTTCACACCCCGTGCCCCCATTATTATGTTTTTAGCATGGATACAACGATAACATCCCAGGTATACTTTTTAAAAGCTTTTCAATAGAAATTATTCAAAATTCAATTGTATCCAAAGTTCCAATGGATTAAATATTTCGGGCTGAGTTTTGTAATAAAAATGCAACAGAGAGTTTAGTCACACTTGCATGCAATTGTTGGTCGATGTTTGAATCCGGAATCTCCCAACTTTTCGCCGAATCTATATCGTGGGTCCGATTTTTTTCTGAAATCATAACTGTGGCTTCACCAATGTCAGTCTTCTTTGTTGTCAATCCACCTTTTATACAAAACATTTGTATGGTATTTTACGACCCTGCTCAGATCCTTGAAGACAGGTTTACAGTATTCAACATCGTGTAAAACTACAGCATTCAACTCCATTCAGTAGTTCTCAACTTATAAGAGAACATGCAAATACAGAAACGTCTTCTTCATAAGGATCTGTGAATTCAAAACTAAAATATGAGTTCTCTTTGGATTTACCATTTAAATATTGTATTCTAATTACTCTTAGGATTTGGAGATTAAGTTATAGAGATAAATAATTAATTATAGATTTAGAAGGAGAATCTATCATTGATCAAGATGTTTAAGACAACATCTTTGAAAAACATCACTTTTATTGTTTAATTCGTTTGATTAATATACTAAAATCATCCAGGTAAAAATCTACTCGTGTAAAATATAAAACAACAGCATCACAATCATTTTAGTGGTTTCAAAGATCTTAAGAAACAGACAGACTTTGTTTTATAAGAAGTAGAGATATGTCAAGTGAATAATAATATATTGTGGCGGTATTCATATAGTTGGTTTAGAATAATAATCTTATGTTGAGCGTATGGTTGTATTTATCATTTTTTGAGCCAAATACCCTTTTCACGACATTTTATTGAAGATGTAGGCATTTTTACTGTTTATCACTGTCTTTCACCAAAATTGATATACCATAAGACATTATTGATTTAAATAGTGTTTTATACATTATAACTATTGTAATTTTGTATCCCAACTTCAAAAAGAAATACAAAGACGATATTTTGCAATGTTCTATACACGATAATATACTGTTAGTTAATAAACATATATTTAGAGCTGGGCTAACGCAACACATATGTATATACACAGACATGAGGGAATAAGCTCCGAGTGGTGACTCATTCATGCCTGGTCAGGTATAGTCTAGAGCGAAGTACTCCGTCTATGTTCTTAATGGTTCCTAAAAGTATTTATGATTGGTGTGCACAATTCAGGCATCCCTCCGTCCCTTTGAATAGTTCCTTGGCCCTCAAGTTACATTCTTACCACGCTGATGTAATGGATTGCATCTTGGTCTAATCTTGAGCTTAAGATTCCTTTTATTGGGTATTCAAAACAATTCCTCGTCATAAAACTACCCTTAATTTGAGGGCTAGGGTAAAAAAAAAACGCTTTCTGAGTTATAGTTTTATAAAAATCTGGATATCAAGTTTGAGCAAATCCACCGAGCTGTTTTGGATCGTGGCCAGGGACAGACAGACAGACAGATACAGGGACAGACAGATGGACAGATACAGGGACAGACATAAAAGTCCACCTTGTGATTTTTAATTCTCATAAAACGTAAAGATTCACCAAAATTTAGAGTTGATGATTTTTTTTTTCCACAATAACAATACCTCCTCTTGATAAGATAAAATAAAAATGCAATAAATTTGAACACATTTTTCACAATATATATATATATATATATATATATATATATATAAACCTTACTATTTACTTCACTGGCTGTAAATGCCTACAGTTTATCGGGCGAGGTTAGAAGTATTGTGAACTTTATTTTGAATTTAATTATGGTGGTAAATTTCGGAAAAAATAACCTTTTCGTGTTTATATTAAACAGCACACAATCACAGCGAACGTTATTTAATATAACTTTTACCATGGAATTTAAACTTTTAATGTCGTAATATTTTTAAAGGTTAAAAAAAATGCAAATCCTTTATACTTAGGGTAGCGTTTATTTTTCTAGGTTCAATGGTCTTATAGGCACAGTGGTCACGTGGTCAAGACGTTGGCTATGAGATCTAGTTTTAAAATTAAAATTGAAGATTTTTGCCAACTAAGACGAGTTTACGCTTTCTTTATTATTTTACTAAATTATAACAGGCAATCAGTTGGTGCGTCAGCCAGATAACAGGCGATCAGTTGGTGCTTCAGCCAGATAACAGGTGATCAGTTGGTGCTTCAGCCAGATAACAGGCGATCAGTTGGTGCTTCATCCAGATAACAGGCGATCAGTTGGTGCTTCAGTTAGATAACTGGTGATCAGTTGGTGCTTCAGCCAGATAACAGGCGATCAGTTGGTGCTTCATCCAGATGACAGGCGATCAGTTGGTGCTTCAGCCAGATAACAGGCGATCAGTTGGTGCTTCATCCAGATGACAGGCGATCAGTTGGTGCTTCAGCCAGATAACAGGCGATCAGTTGGTGCTTCAGCCAGATAACAGGTGATCAGTTGGTGCTTCAGCCAGATAACAGGCGATCAGTTGGTGCTTCATCCAGATGACAGGCGATCAGTTGGTGCTTCAGCCAGATAACAGGCGATCAGTTGGTGCTTCAGTTAGATAACTGGTGATCAGTTGGTGCTTCAGCTAGATAACAGTCGATCAGTTGGTGCTTCATCAAGATAACAGGCGATCAGTTGGTGCTTCAGCCAGATAACTGGCGATCAGTCGGTGCTTCATCCAGATAACAGGTGATCAGTTGGTGCTTCAGCCAGATAACAGGTGATCAGTTGGTGCTTCAGCCAGATAACAGGCAATCAGTCGGTGCTTCAGCTAGATAACAGTCGATCAGTTGGTGCTTCAGCTAGATAACAGGCGATCAATTGGTGATTCAACCCGAGGAGCGCATGTTTATTGGTTGTATTTATGCAAATGTTATATGTTTTGAGGTTACAGCGTTAACACACAGATGTGAGCTCTATTTTAATATTTATTATTATTATTCTTCTATACAGTTTCAGCGGCCCTTTATTGGAATAAGTCATCTATTTATTTGGATGCACAGCTGTCTATGGGAATATAAGATACAATAAAACAAATCTGGGGAATAATGAGCAAACCCCTCTATTGAAACTTTGGAGGGAGCTTAAAACTAGTATATCTTAACTTATCTATAATTAATAATTCTATTTATATTTACCACAAACTACAAAATTTGTTATAGTAAATTATTGATGAATAATATATATAATCAACGTTTTTCGAGGTTTTTCAAAACGGGAATTGAGGCTACCTAGGTTATGTTTACATTCCTTTGCAATTGAAGGGTAGAGAGGAAATAGGGGGTTAAATATCAATTTTGATCAAATTTAATCAGGGCTTCCATATTCTAAGAAATCATGAACCCTTTCTAAAGCACTTTAAACTATGGTAAAAAGGAGTGTGTCATGTTTAAAGTATTTTGGGAGGTCCTTATGGGGTTCTGAATGTATAACTTACTGTCCTGGTGAATACAAGCCGTGATAATTCCCTCTTTCACACTTTAATTCATTAGTACTTTGTCATCGGATTGTTTATTTCACAAAGTGTACGTTGGTTTAGACTTTAGATCCAATTAATTAATCATTTATCAAATAACTAACCTTATCTATAATTACCATAGCACCCGTATTAGTGGGCACGCGGTAAGAGGCGCCAGTCTCATCTGGTCTAGTTTTACGGTGAGGGTTTTGAGGGGGATTTTTCAAATATATTTTCCCACTCTATCTATATTCAGCTGTGGGTAGATTTTCAATAGTTTCCAAATTCTTACCCAATTAGTGTAATTAAATGTAAATAAGACATAGTTAAAAAGAGGTACGTCCAGCACTTAAATAATCAACTTGAAACATATTAGTATTTAACTAAGACATATTTTTAGCTATGGACATAACATATTTAACATGAATATATTAATAAAATAGTATATTATTTTGAGAAAGCTTGGTAGCTGAAGAATACTGTACATTATAGAATACATCACAGATATCAAATGTTAGCAGTCTAGGAGATGTAAAACCATATTAATTAATTCTATATCTACAGTTACATACACAAATTAAATCAATTCTAGGAAGCTTGGCTTAGTTTATATTAAAATGTATAGCATTAAAAACTATTATTAACTATTAGCTATAAATTATTTCTTGGAACGTGTTTGTTTAAGCGCGGTTTATTGTTCAAATAAAACCCTTACATTTGACGTCTAGGGAATTTGCTTTCATATATTTCAAGCCCCAACAGTGAAAATCAAATATTAAGAAATAAATTTATTCAATTTCGTTAGTAAGGGGCAGTTGACCAGATATGGGGCCAGTAAAAATATGTACAATTTTGATATTAGTTGCAGTAATTTTGGTGATTCAGGTATTGTAGCAGGAATTACACTTAACGAAAATTATTAAATTTAAGCTAAATAAACCCAGGACTTTTGGTCATTGTTTTAATAAGGACTTCTATTATTAGTTGATAATATTACTTGATTAGTTATCCAAATTATCTTTATTGCGTGATAAAATAGTTGTAACAATATTTATTTTGATATTAAGTTTAAGTTTGGTACTTTAAAGTATAAAAATGAAAAAAAAAAATTACAGTATTTGATGAAATCTGTGATCCTAAAACCCCTAACATTTTGACAAGATTTATTATGTAATGCAATGGATGGTTGGGGAAGGATTGAATGGGTGCTGAATGGGTGCAGTCTGAAAGGGAAGACAACAGATCAATGTGAAAGAAACGTCTCACGTTGGTTTGAGCACGTTGAGAGGATCGAGTGTGATGAAGGAAATATATGAAGGTAGAGTGTGAGGATCACGACTTGACGTGGCTAAACGTGGTAGCCAAATTTGTAAAAAGAGAAACATTAATACGTGTATGGATGTTGAAGAGAGTATGCAAGGATAGGGAAGTGTGGAGAAAGTTAGTGAGGACGTATTAAGTACGGAGTTGTGATTTTTGAGCCTTATGCACAGTTTCTATGTATGTAACTAATAAACAAAAGTGTGTTTTTTACAGTAAGATTTATGTTTAGCGATATGGCTTAAGGTGCGGCCGAAGGGAGTGCAAGTATTTTTCAGTTTTTATAGAATTGAAATTTGTTGGCTAAAATAAATTAAATATTTCTCCAGTAGCAATGTAGAGTTTAGTTTTCTGCATATGTTAATATCAACAGATCTTGAATATCTGTCAAGGGTGTCCTGGAATGCTGTCAAAACATTTTCTCTTTATTTAAAATGTTTTGACAACATTGCAGGACACCCTTGACAGATATTAAAGCTCTGATAATGTCAGCATATGCAGAAAACTAAACTATACATTGCTACTGGAGAAATGTTTGATTTGTTTTGGTAAAAAAAAATGTAATACTATAAAAACTGTAAAATTACTCGTGCGCCGCACCTTAATATGGGATGGAATAGGACGAGAGTTAGCATGTAAAAGAGAATTACCCTAAATCTTCTGTTCTTCCATTCCCCCTAAAAACGTCAAATAATCTCAGTTGACAGGATATGAAAATATCGAACCATCCCCTATTGTGAGCTTTATATTATATATATTATATTATATTATATTATAATGACTTTACTAGTTTGAGAAAGAATACATTTCTGTTTCCAACAATTTTACTTAATCTCATCATCTGGAATCTTTAAAGAAAAAATATATTTTAAAACTTATTTTCCCTTTTCTTAAATTAAATAATATCAGATTTAAAATGGTTTTAAATATTATTGAAGGAGTTGGATATATTTCTCTGACTTCTTAACTAATGTGATGTTTATAACTCGTGTAATGCATCTTATTGCTACACCAAACACCCTTTTAACAGTTCACTCATGGCTTTGAATATATGTACATTGTGTTACAGATATATGTACATTGGTTACAGATATATGTACATTGGTTACATATATATGTGCATTGGTTACATATATATGTACATTGGTTACAGATATATGTACATTGGTTACAGATATACGTACATTGTGTTACAGATATATGTACATTGGTTACAGATATATGTACATTGTGTTACAGATATATGTACATTGGTTACAGATATATGTACATTGTGTTACAGATATATGTACATTGGTTACAGATATATGTACATTGTGTTACAGATATATGTACAGTTCATTGGGTTACGAATCACATATCGGGGCCAAAAGACCAGCCCACGATATTATTAATTCTTAGCTAGTGCGGTAAAGTTCTAAGTGGGATTTTTATTATTTTCTTCAAAATATTATAAGTTTAAATAATTCCAGAGCTTATGTTGAACATTTAAATAAATAAGTCAAACTTTTACCTCAACTTGCATTTGCGTGAACATTAGGAAAAGCCCCGCTCAGTAGACCCAACCAGGATTCAAACCTTGATCTCTCCATCATCAGAAGGTCAGCCCAACACGAGAGAGTGATACCTTACACCATATGGTCATTAACGTGGGGAAAAAGTTATAATTAATTTAAATTTAACAACTATATCACCATTTGTTTTTAGACCCGGCATTTCAAACCTTTATTTGTTGTTATGTGGGCAATTCCAGGCCTCCACCGTGGTTCGGATTCCACGTTAAACTTTAGGTCCTCCATTTCATCTCACAATCACCCTACCATTACACATTAGCGTAAGTGCGTATAACCCGAACGGGTAGTAAGACGTGGTGCTAATAATAATAATAATATTTGTTGTTAAGTTCCTTTAATCACTTGTCATAACTACTCGGTCGGTCGCGCCCTGGCAAAAATAACCTTATGTGCTTGCGTCCACTTAATATTCAAATCCCCCTCATTGTTACAAGGAGGGTAAATGTTTGTATTTACAAAATTTGTATATACTATTTACTATTTACTTACAAAAACTTGGGTATGGTCCAACCTGTTCCATAACTATGTTTTGTTATTGACGTTTAACTGGGGTTGGGGCAGAGCTGGGTCAGTGAATTGTTTCACTGTTATCTCACTAGAATGTGTTATGATATAAAGGAAAGTTACTTGATTTGGTTTGTAATCGAACAAATAGTGCTACTATGTTTTGTAGAATGTTATGCATCTAATGTATATGTCAATGTGTGTACAATTGTATACTACTGAAAGTTAATTACTCCTGCTACGTTTAATTGGCAGTCTGGCGTGGTTCTTTGAGTTACCCAAGAAACACCACAAATATTTAAAAGTAGATTTATACAATAACGCAATTTAATAGAGAAATTTTTCTGTTATTGGTATTTCAGAGAATATCAATAAACATGAGATATTGATTGTTTTCGGGTGGTTAATTTATGAGATGAACAACATTTGAGGAGATTGTGAGTTATGAGTTGAAGAAATACCATTATATGTATTAATAAAATGTATACTCCATATTAGTGTGACCTATGTCGACCATGTTCTATCTTACTAAATTAATATTGAACATCATATCATAAATATGTACTTACCTGGTGTTTTTATAGATGTTGACCACTTCCTTAGCACTAAGCACACATACATTTATTTATGTTTGCAAAAAAAAATTGAAATTCAAGTTTAGTTTGAAATTACCTTTAAATTGATACCGGCCTCAGTCTTTCTCCTGATAAGTCCACGGTATTAGCTCCGGATATCCAGCTAGTTTACACGCCTATATCCTCCTGATAAGTCCACGGGACTAGCTCCGGATATCCAGCTCGTTTACACGCCTATATCCTCCTGATAAGTCCACGGTATTAGCTCCGGATATCCAGCTCGTTTACACGCCTATATCCTCCTGATAAGTCCACGGTATTAGCGCCGGATATCCAGCTCGTTTACACGCCTATATCCTCCTGATAAGTCCACGGTATTAGCTCCGGATATCCAGCTCGTTTACACGCCTATATCCTCCTGATAAGTCCACGGTATTAGCGCCGGATATCCAGCTCGTTTACACGCCTATATCCTCCTGATAAGTCCACGGGACTAGCTCCAGATATCCAGCTCGTTTACATGCCTATATCCTCCTGATAAGTCCACGGGACTAGCTCCAGATATCCAGCTCGTTTACACGCCTATATCCTCCTGATAAGTCCACGGTATTAGCGCCGGATATCCAGCTCGTTTACACGCCTATATCCTCCTGGTTAGTCCACGGGACTAGCTCCGGATATCCAGCTCGTTTACACGCCTATATCCTCCTGATAAGTCCACGGTATTAGCTCCGGATATCCAGCTCGTTTACACGCCTATATCCTCCTGATAAGTCCACGGGACTAGCTCCAGATATCCAGCTCGTTTACACGCCTATATCCTCCTGATAAGTCCACGGTATTAGCGCCGGATATCCAGCTCGTTTACACGCCTATATCCTCCTGGTTAGTCCACGGTATTAGCGCCGGATATCCAGCTCGTTTACACGCCTATATCCTCCTGATAAGTCCACGGTATTAGCTCCGGATATCCAGCTCGTTTACACGCCTATATCCTCCTGATAAGTCCACGGTATTAGCGCCGGATATCCAGCTCGTTTACACGCCTATATCCTCCTGATAAGTCCACGGGACTAGCTCCAGATATCCAGCTCGTTTACACGCCTATATCCTCCTGATAAGTCCACGGACTAGCTCCAGATATCCAGCTCGTTTACACGCCTATATCCTCCTGATAAGTCCACGGTATTAGCGCCGGATATCCAGCTCGTTTACACGCCTATATCCTCCTGGTTAGTCCACGGGACTAGCTCCGGATATCCAGCTCGTTTACACGCCTATATCCTCCTGATAAGTCCACGGTATTAGCTCCGGATATCCAGCTCATTTACACGCCTATATCCTCCTGATAAGTCCACGGTATTAGCGCCGGATATCCAGCTCGTTTACACGCCTATATCCTCCTGATAAGTCCACGG
This sequence comes from Timema cristinae, assembly GCA_039000515.1. Taxonomy (NCBI): domain Eukaryota; kingdom Metazoa; phylum Arthropoda; class Insecta; order Phasmatodea; family Timematidae; genus Timema; species Timema cristinae. The sequence continues at coordinate 31,632,739 of JBCFYV010001001.1, read as the reverse complement.
GACTAGCTCCGGATATCCAGCTCGTTTACACGCCTATATCCTCCTGATAAGTCCACGGTATTAGCTCCGGATATCCAGCTCGTTTACACGCCTATATCCTCCTGATAAGTCCACGGGACTAGCTCCAGATATCCAGCTCGTTTACACGCCTATATCCTCCTGATAAGTCCACGGTATTAGCTCCGGATATCCAGCTCGTTTACACGCCTATATCCTCCTGATAAGTCCACGGGACTAGCTCCAGATATCCAGCTCGTTTACACGCCTATATCCTCCTGATAAGTCCACGGTATTAGCGCCGGATATCCAGCTCGTTTACACGCCTATATCCTCCTGATAAGTCCACGGGACTAGCTCCAGATATCCAGCTCGTTTACACGCCTATATCCTCCTGATAAGTCCACGGGACTAGCTCCAGATATCCAGCTCGTTTACACGCTTATATCCTCCTGGTTAGTCCACGGTATTAGCTCCGGATATCCAGCTCGTTTACACGCCTATATCCTCCTGATAAGTCCACGGTATTAGCTCCGGATATCCAGCTAGTTTACACGCCTATATCCTCCTGATAAGTCCACGGGACTAGCTCCGGATATCCAGCTCGTTTACACGCCTATATCCTCCTGATAAGTCCACGGTATTAGCGCCGGATATCCAGCTCGTTTACACGCCTATATCCTCCTGATAAGTCCACGGTATTAGCTCCGGATATCCAGCTCGTTTACACGCCTATATCCTCCTGATAAGTCCACGGGACTAGCTCCGGATATCTAGCTCGTTTACACGCCTATATCCTCCTGATAAGTCCATGGGACTAGCTCCGGCTATCCAGCTCGTTTACACGCCTATATCCTCCTGGTGAGTCCACGGGACTAGCTTTGGATATCCAGCTCGTTTACACGCCTATATCCTCCTGATAAGTCCACGGGACTAGCTCCGGATATCCAGCTCGTTTACACGCCTATATCCTCCTGATAAGTCCACGGGACTAGCTCCGGATATCTAGCTCGTTTACACGCCTATATCCTCCTGGTGAGTCCACGGTATTAGCTCCGGATATCCAGCTCGTTTACACGCCTATATCCTCCTGATAAGTCCACGGGACTAGCTCCGGATATCTAGCTCGTTTACACGCCTATATCCTCCTGATAAGTCCACGGGACTAGCTCCGGCTATCCAGGTCGTTTACACGCCTATATCCTCCTGGTGAGTCCACGGGACTAGCTCCGGATATACAGCTCGTTTACACGCCTATATCCTCCTGATAAGTCCACGGGACTAGCTCCGGATATCCAGCTCGTTTACAAGCCTATATCCGCCTGGTGAGTCCACGGGACTAGATCCGGATATCCAGCTCGTTTACAAGCCTATATCCTCCTGGTGAGTCCACGGTATTAGCTCCGGATATCCAGCTCGTTTACACGCCTATATCCTCCTGATAAGTCCACGGGACTAGCTCTGGCTATCCAGCTCGTTTACACGCCTATATCCTACTGGCTAGTCCACGGGACTAGCTCTGGCTATCCAGCTCGTTTACACGCCTATATCCTACTGGCTAGTCCACGGTATTAGCTCCGGATATCCAGCCCCACTGCTTCCTACTCTTCATCTGGCGACTCTGCACGATAGTCAAAAGTCAAATTTATTGGGGAATGTTTCAGTGATTGAGTTCATTTCTTCAAATAGGGGGAAGCAACCACTTCTTCATGAAGGATATCAATACATGGCCAAATATACATTGAAAGTGTGCCAGTTTTGTCGTGCCTAATAAAATACCTAATTCAGTCAAGGGGTGATAAAAATGAGTGATGGCACCACCATAGATTCAAATTATCATGCTGTGGAAACATTGGTGAAAAAATCGTTGGAAAGTTTCAATAAAAGAGCAAGAGACTTACAGTGATTCCTAAAGTGGACGTGGCTGCTACTTCCATCTCACCCAATGATCTTGGCGTGAGATTCAAAGTTTGGGTTTGGTCAGTGGATACATGGAGGAGAACCATATTCGATTGATTTGCTGGATCGCTGCAGCTGTGCCTCCCATGGCACAGGTTAGGTAACGAGGATATTCCCCTTCAGCTATGGAACATCTTGGGGAAAGGCATAGAACAAATAATGTTGTGGAGTGTTGGAACAGGAAATTTAACTCCATGGCGGGAAAACGTTAACCCAATAATTATTTACTAGTTGACCAACTTAAAGAAGAGGGAGACTACATCTCAGCTGAGATTCAAGGCATAGCAGTGGGGAAGTTCGGACAGAAGATAGAGAAGAAATATTTACAACTCGATGAGAGAGTTCAAAGGAATAGGAAAAGCTTCCAAGTGCATAGAGATTTACACAGGTGTTTAAAATCAATAAGACTTTCAGTGATATTTGATTGACGGTTGATAATATAATTTGGCGAATTTATTAATATTCCTTAAACAAACCTTTTTTATTGGAAAATGTAATTAAATAGTTTAAAAACTAAACTCTGTATTTTAAAAAAGTAAAAATTGACAAGAATTTTTTTATTGTTGCAAGCATAAAACAGGCGTTTTCTTTTTTTATTCCTTAAGCTCAAGCATTACTTCATGCTAGTAGTTTTGAAACAGGAAGGGGTAAAATATTAAACTTAAACCTCCTCTTAATGACTTCAAGTTAATAGAATTTAAGCGTTGACCCACTGACAGTTACGGTTTATTTTAGGTAGGCCTCCCATTGTTGAAAAGGTGCAATCAACTGTAACGTCAAGCTCGCACGTCACCGTGTGAACCGCGAGCCCATGTGGGGATGTTAGGGTACGGTGCTGGTTAAACACGAATTAAAATAGGCATGGATCACTCAAGGATTTGATGATTATAAATTACAACAACCTCCATAGTTCTTGTCTCAGATTGTTACCGATGACGAAAAATTGTGTCTTTATGTCAACATCAAAAATAGAAAGGAATGGTTGAGCCCTAACAACAAATCAACACCCCGCAAGCTGGTCCCATCCAGGGAAGATAATGCTGTGCATTTGGTGGGACAGAGAAGGAATCTTGTACCACAAATAGCAACCATAACTACTGAGATTTATTACCAACAACTTAGACGCCTTGAGGGCGTAGTCCAAGGAAAATGACTGAGAAGATTGCAAGTGATTTGGCCGCACTCCACCAACCCGATAAAAATGTATATCCAAGAGCCCAGTTGGGACGTTATTCTCCAGGTCTTACACCATCATAGTTTCCTCTTTCCCGTTCTCTATCCAACAATATTCTAGGAAACTCATTTCATGACAAAGATGCTCTTCAAGATTGGTTTATACATCAGTCTAATATTTAGCTATTGTTCGTTTCAGCTAAGAGCGTTACAATAATCATGCCAGTGTCAAACGGTATGATATCAAAATTTCCATCTTAAAAAAACAAGTTGGTTCAACACAATCGTTAAAACTTTATCATATTGTGCATCATAGTTTGGGGGGAAAAAATATTTAATTATAAGGTTTTAATAAACTGCCCTTAAGTAGATTTTTTCACTAAAACAAACACATCATCTTATTATCTTATTATATTTATATATACATTTTCAACCAAATAAGTATTCAAATACTTTTGATAGATTCAAATTTTCAAAAATACATAATTGTAGGCTTCCATAAAATTTACTTTTATTAATAAATATAATTATTTTTTTCTCATCAAAAACTATTTCCAGAAACCAATTTTGAACACAATCTTCAAGGGAGGTTAGAAAACTATCAAATTTTTATAATTTGTCTCAATTAAAATAAGCTTAGATTCATTAAATTTTTAAAAAAACACCTTATTGTTGATAATGTAACATATTAGCCCGATATTAATTTGAATAAAATATGTATAATTATATTTAAAAAAATTCAAACTATACAAAAATAGATCATTTGTAAACTACTTTAAAATATTTTTATAAAAACAAATATATATAATCATTTATAATGTAACAATTAACAATCCTAATTTTGAACCAAATCTTCAAAGCCATTTTTAAATATTCACACTAAAAATACCGGTCATCAATAAACTAACTTAAAACAAAATTTCTTCCAAAAAACAAGTCTAAAATTTATCCATCTATTTATCTTGTTTAACACTCCCAAAATATAGTTTTTAAATAAAAATATTAAAGCTATTTTCAAAATATCTTTAATTTCCGACCATCACTCGTCAGTTAATTACACTTTAACGAATCTTAACCCCAAAACCAAATATATAGTTTTATTTGGGAAGTAGAACACTCCATAGATTTATATTCTAAACAAAATCGTTAAAGAATTTTCCAATACATTATACATTATTATTGATCACGTAAAACTGATACAAATTTTGAGCAAAATCCTTAAAGCTATTAAAAAAAAGTTCAACAGTTAAAAAATCTCTTATCATTTAGCTACCATAAAATAATGATTTAAAACAAATATACATAATTAATTATTATTATTATTATGTTTATCTATATAGGTATATTTAATAAATTTATTTATAGTACTAATTTTTAATTGAAATAACCTAGTTTATTTATTCTTCTAGGTTTGCTATTGTTCAAATCCCGAGAATGCTAATGACACGGTTAGTGTATCATTCCGCCGGCAGGGGAAGGCGGCTGAATGGGTCCCAGCGAAGGGCAAACCCGGTCGTAGGATGAACAAGAAGAAGATATTGAAGAGATGCTCAGAGAAAGGGCAAAAAGCGCAATAGGAAAAGTTGTTCTTCATAATATATCAAAGAAAACAATAATGTACCCTAGTAATTATTAATAACATACATGAATATGTATACAACATGTAATAAATAATGTTATTGTTTCTTTATTTTGATTGAGTAAATAGCCCAACTAACATAAATCTAACACTAAGGATGGTATGTGATGTTTCTCGTGCTTCCAGACAACATTTCAAACTGCCTTAGCTCAGACCGACTAGCATGGAGACTATAATAGCATGGAGACTATAATAGCACGGAGACTATAATAGCATGGAGGCTATAATAGCACGGAGACTATAATAGCATGGAGACTATAATAGCACGGAGACTATAATAGTATGGAGGCTATAATAGCATGGAGGGCTATAATAGCATGGAGGCTATAATAGCAGGAGACTATAATAGCATGGAGGCTATAATAGTATGGAGGCTATAAAAGTATGGAGCTATAATAGCATGGAGACTATAATAGCATGGAGGCTATAATAGTATGGAGGCTATAATAGCATGGAGACTATAATAGTATGGAGGCTATAATAGCACGCAGACTATAATAGCATGGAGGCTATAATAGACGCAGACTATAATAGCATGGAGGCTATAATAGCACGGAGGCTATAATAGCATGGAGGCTATAATAGCAGGAGACTATAATAGCATGGAGGCTATAATAGTATGGAGGCTATAATAGCATGGAGACTATAATAGTATGGAGGCTATAATAGCACGCAGACTATAATAGTATGGAGGCTATAATAGCACGAGGCTATAATAGTATGGAGGCTATAATAGCATGGAGACTATAATAGCATGGAGGCTATAATACACGGAGACTATAATAGTATGGAGGCTATAATAGCACGGAGACTATAATAGCATGGAGGTTAATAGTATGAGCTAAATAGCACGGAGACTATAATAGCATGGAGGCTAATAGTATGGAGGCTAATAGGGAGACGGCTATAATAGTATGGAGTCTATAATAGATGGAGACTATAATTGCATGGAGCTATATGCACGGACTATATAGTGGAGCTATAATGCACGCAGGACTATATACAGCGACTACAAGCATGGGTAATAGCCGGGACTATGATACATGGGGATAAAAAGCTGGAGGCTGAATAGACACGAGACTATAATTGGAGGTCTAGAATAGACGGAGACTATAACTGGAGGCTTAATAGTATGGAGGCTATAATAGCACGGCTATTTATGTATGGAGGCTATATATATGGGGCTAAATACATGGAGTTAATAGCATGGTGGCTATAATAGCACGGACTATAATATATGGAGGCTATAATAGCACGCAGACTATAATAGCACGCAGACTATAATAGCATGGAGGCTATAATAGCACGGAGACTATAATAGCATGGAGACTATAATAGCACGGAGGCTATAATAGTATGGAGGCTATAATAGCATGGAGACTATAATAGCATGGAGGCTATAATAGCACGGAGACTATAATAGCATGGAGGCTATAATAACACGGAGACTATAATAGCATGGAGGCTATAATAGCACGGAGACTATAATAGCATGGAGGCTATAATAGCACGGAGACTATAATAGCACGGAGACTATAATAGCACGGAGACTATAATCTGCCCAATGTATGAGGTGGAAAGGAGAAACTGGCATGGACCGTTGAGATCTTATTCGTAAAAGATCAATACAACATTTCTACTTCCTCATGCGATCTAGTGGGCCGACTGTCTGGCAACAGAGTGATAGGTTCAGGGTTCGATCTCCGGTACTCCGTTCTGTGAACCAGGGGGTCAAACACAGCCTCGTGAGGACTGGAATAAATAACTAGCAGCTCTAGTCTAGAAAACTGAGATTAACGGAGTGTTCATTGTGCTGACAACATGGCACTCTCTATTCTCATCGCATGGACGGTATTCTCACTTGCGGGCTAACAACATGGAGTTGTTTTTGTCATATAGAGACGATATTATAATGTTAAACAATGACAGCCCAGAGAGTAGCGTGAGTCTCAATGCCCAAAACCCCAAATAATGGTTTATATAAATAGATTTTACATTCTGTATATCTTTGTGGGTCCGCAGCGAAAACAAATCTCGTTTTATCTTAATACTTAGATGTTAAATTGTCAATTTTCAAGATTATATCGAGATGTCAAGTTAACGTCACTTTATTCAAAACTTTGTACGTACAAAAGTATATAAATACAATTATACTTATCTTAAACAATAATAAACATATATTTCGATAATTCAAAATAATAACCTAATTTGAATAACTTAATTTAAATAGTTGGGTGACTAAAAATATTATTAATTATTTAGGAGAAAATAAAGTATTTTTAAAGCTTACATTTTAAAATTTTATTTTGAAAACAAATTAATTATTCCTTCAAGATTTAAAGTAAATTTCTACTTTAATAATTTAGTTATTTATTTTTATATACTTTAATTGGGCAAAGAGCTATACATTTTTATTGAATTTTAAAGTTTATAAAAATCAAAGTAGAGTTTATAAACAGAAGAAATTAAGTTAATAAAAATAAACAAAAATATACGTTTTTGATTTACAACTTCAAACTGTGCCCAAAAATATTCTTATACTCAGGAAAAATTGAATTTAATCTTTAAAACATTTCTACAACTAACAGTTTTTGAGAAATTATTTATTTTGAAAAATTATTCATCATTTCCTGGTAATAATATTCAGTTTTTGGTCATATTGGTGTATTTAATGTACTGTACTTTTGATGGTTTTTTACGGCTTTAAATTAGAATAGACTTCTCAATTATATACCAGATCAGTTCAAATCACCAAATAAAAAGCTCAAATAGTAAAAAACATAAAATTTTACAAGTTAAAGATTGACCTTCAGATATAATTATGATGAAACTTTATTATTTATTGATATTGTCTGCAATATATATATATATATATATATATATATATATATATATATATATATTTATTTGGCCAAACCGATAGACAATATTTTAGAAGGTGATAGCCTCAATAGAGCCAAACACAAATATAATAATAATAATAATATCGACTTTAATGGTGAAGTTAAGGCTACTGCCCTTTCTTACACTTAACCAATACAATTAAAATGAAGTTTAACAAAATAATATATTTATAAAAAAACACAAAATATATAAAAACTAGAACTAAAAACTACAATAGTATGAAAACACGCGCACACACAAAGGTGTAATTACGTCTCACCCCTCTCAATCTCAAGAATGAGCTTCCACACGAAGATTATTTGCAATGTTTCGCTTGAAACCATTCCATTCTAATTTCATAACATCGTTGGTTGGCGTATTCCATGAACGAGAAGCTGAATCAGGGAAAGAATTGGAATAATGATTGGAATGAATAAAATTGAGTTTTCTTGTTATCGAGTGTTAAAATTATTATTAAGGTTGAGTGAGCGTATTGTGAGGATTTGGAAGTCAACAGTTTCTTTATGATGGTCATAGAGTGCAGAGTAACAGTTTCTTTATGATGGTCATAGAGTGTAGAGTAACAGTTTCTTTATGATGGTCATAGAGTGTAGAGTAACAGTTTCTTTATGATGGTCATAGAGTGTAGAGTAACAGTTTCTTTATGATGGTCATAGAGTGTAGAGTAACAGTTTCTTTATGATGGTCATAGAGTGTAGAGTAACAGTTTCTTTATGATGGTCATAGAGTGTAGAGTAACAGTTTCTTTATGATGGTCATAGAGTGTAGAGTAACAGTTTCTTTATGATGGTCATAGAGTGTAGAGTAACAGTTTCTTTATGATGGTCATAGAGTGCAGAGTAACAGTTTCTTTATGATGGTCATAGAGTGCAGAGTAACAGTTTCTTTATGATGGTCATAGAGTGTAGAGTAACAGTTTCTTTATGATGGTCATAGAGTGCAGAGTAACAGTTTCTTTATGATGGTCATAGAGTGTAGAGTAACAGTTTCTTTATGATGGTCATAGAGTGTAGAGTAACAGTTCTTTATGATGGTCATAGAGTGTAGAGTAACAGTTTCTTTATGATGGTCATAGAGTGTAGAGTAACAGTTTCTTTATGATGGTCATAGAGTGTAGAGTAACAGTTTCTTTATGATGGTCATAGAGTGTAGAGTAACAGTTTCTTTATGATGGTCATAGAGTGCAGAGTAACAGTTTCTTTATGATGGTCATAGAGTGCAGAGTAACAGTTTCTTTATGATGGTCATAGAGTGTAGAGTAACAGTTTCTTTATGATGGTCATAGAGTGCAGAGTAACAGTTTCTTTATGATGGTCATAGAGTGTAGAGTAACAGTTTCTTTATGATGGTCATAGAGTGTAGAGTAACAGTTTCTTTATGATGGTCATAGATTGTAGAGTAACAGTTTCTTTATGGTGGTCATAGAGTGTAGAGTAACAGTTTCTTTATGATGGTCATAGAGTGTAGAGTAACAGTTTCTTTATGATGGTCATAGAGTGCAGAGTAACAGTTTCTTTATGATGGTCATAGAGTGCAGAGTAACAGTTTCTTTATGATGGTCATAGAGTGTAGAGTAACAGTTTCTTTATGATGGTCATAGAGTGCAGAGTAACAGTTTCTTTATGATGGTCATAGAGTGTAGAGTAACAGTTTCTTTATGATGGTCATAGAGTGTAGAGTAACAGTTTCTTTATGATGGTCATAGAGTGTAGAGTAACAGTTTCTTTATGATGGTCATAGAGTGTAGAGTAACAGTTTCTTTATGATGGTCATAGAGTGTAGAGTAAAAGTTTCTTTATGGTGGTCATAGAGTGTAGAGTAACAGTTTCTTTATGATGGTCATAGATTGTAGAGTAACAGTTTCTTTATGATGGTCATAGAGTGTAGAGTAACAGTTTCTTTATGATGGTCATAGAGTGTAGAGTAACAGTTTCTTTATGATGGTCATAGAGTGTAGAGTAACAGTTTCTTTATGGTGGTCATAGAGTGTAGAGTAACAGTTTCTTTATGATGGTCATAGAGTGCAGAGTAACAGTTTCTTTATGATGGTCATAGAGTGCAGAGTAACAGTTTCTTTATGATGGTCATAGAGTGTAGAGTAACAGTTCTTTATGATGGTCATAGAGTGTAGAGTAACAGTTTCTTTATGATGGTCATAGATTGTAGAGTAACAGTTTCTTTATGATGGTCATAGATTGTAGAGTAACAGTTTCTTTATGATGGTCATAGATTGTAGAGTAACAGTTTCTTTATGATGGTCATAGATTGTAGAGTAACAGTTTCTTTATGATGGTCATAGATTGTAGAGTAACAGTTTCTTTATGATGGTCATAGATTGTAGAGTAAAAGTTTCTTTATGATGGTCATAGAGTGTAGAGTAACAGTTCTTTATGATGGTCATAGATTGTAGAGTAACAGTTCTTTATGATGGTCATAGAGTGTAGAGTAACAGTTTCTTTATGATGGTCATAGATTGTAGAGTAATAGTTTCTTTATGATGGTCATAGATTGTAGAGTAATAGTTTCTTTATGATGGTCATAGAGTGTAGAGTAACTAGTTTCTTTATGATGGTCATAGATTTGTAGAGTAACAGTTTCTTTATGATGGTCATAGATTGTAGAGTAACAGTTTCTTTATGATGGTCATAGAGTGCAGAGTAACAGTTTCTTTATGATGGTCATAGAGTGTAGAGTAACAGTTTCTTTATGATGGTCATAGAGTGTAGAGTAACAGTTTCTTTATGATGTCATAGAGTGTAGAGTTCGTCTTTCCTTAAAGACATGTCTCTTATAGTATGGGGAAATATGATCACGTGACTGGAGGTGGAATATAAATCTAACACATGTGTTTTGGAGACTTTGTAGTCTTGCCGCAAGGTCACTACATCACAATAGTGGAAAAGCGGGAGGATAAGGGATTGGATAAGATGTTGGATTAATTTTTTCAGGCGCTTAAGTAAGTGTAAGGCAAAGAACACTTTTTTACATATTTGTTTCACATGATTATTCCATGTTAGGTTTTCATTTATATGTAAACCAAGGTTATTATCAACCGGCACAAATGGAATTGGGCTGTTATTTAAATTTATTTCTTTTACAGATGTGAAACTCAGTGTGGATGGTAATTTTATTTGACCCTATAGCAATAGATTGAGATTTTTTAGGATTGACATTAAAACCATTTTGTAGTGACCAATTATGTGTTGCACTTAAGTCAGCATTTATATTATCCACAGAACTATCGATATGAGAAAGAGAGGATGATAAATAAAGCTGAGAATCATCGGCATATAGATGATGTTGAGAATGTTGGGAGATATTTATAAACATTGAGAAAAGGAGAGGACCAAGGACCGAACCTTGTGACACTCCGGATGTCACTGAACGCCATGTTGATCAAGTGTCACCTATCATGACACATTGTTGGTGTTCATTTAGGTAAGAATGCATCCATTGAGCTGAACTTACTGAAAAATAAAAGTTGGTTTGTAATTTAGGAAGAAGAATGTGTGGTTAATGGTGTCAAAAGCTTTGCTAAAGTCTAAGAGTGCCAACAGCGTAACTGTCTTCTATCCACGGCTAATCTTATATCATCAGTTACATTTAATGAGTGCTGTGATGTGTTCGAAACCCAGATTGGTATTTGTCTTGCAGCTTGTGATGATTTATGAAGCTATAGATTTGTTTGTGTACGATATATTCATAGGCTTTATATAGCGCTGGAAGTATGCTTATAGGGTCTATATCTCTTACTGAAAGGGATTTTAGGGATAGGCCTCACTATTGCAGATTTTCACAAAGATGGAAAAATATGTTACTTGTAGAGAATGATTAAAAATATCTCTTATAGGTTTTAGAACATAAAAAGTATTTATTTTTTTATAAATGTAATTTGAATTTTGTCATTTCCTTGTGCATTTGTTTTGATTCGCTTAGTTGAGTGTACAACATTTGATAGCAATAATATTTAATATTTAAGGAAAAAATGTATGAAGTGTCGATAAAAATACACATTTTAGAAGTACAACTTCAAAATGTGTCCAAACAAATTCTTATACTTAAGAGAGAATAATTTTATTGCTTTATGATAAAATAGATAAGTGAATTTGAGTACATGTTTTTAACAAAAATTATTAATTAATTCTAGGAAAGTGGTTGTTGTCTTTATCTAATATTAACATGACTGATTGCTATATCCAAGCACTTTCAAATTATTTAGAGGTGGTTTGTATTGGATCAAATTGCTCACTCTATTCCCAGACGAGTCTAAAGCAGCAAACAAATTGTGTAATCAGAAAACATATTACATTTTGGAGAATGGACTGTTGTTCATCTAAGATTATGGTGATATACTTGTTCTTGATATGGGCTTCAGCGATTATTGTAATTCAGGTATTGTAATATTTAAAATAAATATAGTTTTATTGGTTCCATAGTACAAAAATTTAAAACATTAAGCTTATATTTCTGTATTTTTAATTATATTTGCATAGCAGCCATTACATCTGGTTGCTTTTTTATTATCATTTTGGTATCATAATATCATATTATAAATATGTTGCTAATTAAATAGAAAGTGGTCGAATAAATAAAATATAAAAAATGGATTGTCTTGATTTTCAACTAAAAAATGACTAGGTCTTAAAGCTTAAATAGCCAAATATATTAATTATTATTTATAAGAACATACTAGAACTAGTTTTCATAGTTTTCCACCAGACTAAGGGCTTGATTGATTGTACGTGTTAAAAAGTTTAGTTAGTCATTTTAGACACGTTACAAAAGTAGCGAACAAATTTTAAATGTTATCTCTATTTATTATAATTGTATTTGATAAAACCCATTCGTAGCCTACTTCTATAATATCTCTCAACTAAATTATCCATTAAACAATCCCCTCTTGTTTCGTAGAGCGGTAGAGGTAGGCGGCTGGCTGGCCACACACAACTTAGAAATATCAGCTAGAAACATTTTCTTTAATCCATCCGAAACTCTTCCTAATGTCAATAGGTAATAAATACAATATACATGTTTGAAGTTTTACTGTTACATTCTAGTGTAATTTATTCTAAGGTCGTAAACAATAGCAGCATTGTTAGATGAGTTACAGTAAACAATAGCAGCATTGTTAGATGAGTTACAGTAAACAATAGCAGCATTGTTAGATGAATTACAGTAAACAATAGCAGCATTGTTAGATGAGTTACAGTAAACAATAGCAGCATTGTTAGATGAGTTACAGTAAACAATAGCAGCATTGTTAGATGAGTTACAGTAAACAATAGCAGCATTGTTAGATGAGTTACAGTAAACCAATATCAAGTATCGGGCCTTTTCATAAAACTATAATTCAACAATTTACAAATAAAAAAAGAATGGTTACAACTGTAAATATAAAGGGTTTAGTAAATAAAATAGCTTGACTCTGTAAATTCTAGTGCAATTTAGAAAGTATTTAGAAGTCTCCTGTTTTATTTACAAGTCTATGATTGAAGTATATGATTTAGTCCCATTATCACAGAAACAAGAAGTACACAAACCATTTTAGAATTATTTCGTGACAAGTTTAGTTAAATGTCAATATATCGGTTACTAAAAAAATCAATTAACATAAATACATGTTGCTATGATTTTCCTAAATTACGAAATTAAGAAATAAAATATAATTATGGAATGATCTAATTATATTAATTTTCTTAAATTTGAAGCTAATCTTTCTGAACTAAGGCAGTTGATTTATTTTGTACAGTAAAGACCTATATCGTGTATTAGTTTTTCAATTATAGCATTGTAATACTGGCTCAAATATGTAATTTATTTGAGAAACCCCTCAACTGCTGGATATGAGGGGTTTCTCAAATAAATATCGGTTCATGGTAAAACTAATTTATTTCTCTCCGTGGCCACGCGTATCTCCCCCAAGATAAAGGCTTCATTGTTGGTAAAAGAAAGTTGAAAAAAACAAGATATCATTCGTGCCAAGAGAACTTACTGAATTAGTGGTGGAATCGAGTTAAAAGTGGCTTTGTGTAGCTCAGATAGTTAACAATGATGATATTTTGGACGATAAATCATGGTAGCCAACTATTACAAGAGAAATGCATTATCTTTGGAAAACAGAACAGGATATTCCCAAGGCCACAAAAGCAAGCATTTCAGAATTCATGGAATATAAGTATTCTGAAGAACATGTGGGGTTGTTTATTGATGGTTTAGTGGAACACACGTCTTACTTGCAGAATTCTACTGACATCTCATCTTGTCCCACAGCACTAGCATACCAAACACTTGGGAAAGAAAACAATACCCAGAACACGCAATTTGAAACAATTGCGGAGCCCGTCCCCACGGTCAACTTCAACAATATATAAATATATAAACATTCAAACATTCCCCTAATTCAATTACCAGACAAATATTTTAGAAGCGGGATAACGTTATACCTAAGGATAAATAAGTAGAGAAAAATAGAGTAAGGAGAAAAAAATGGATTTTTTATTAGATAATCAAAATCGATATGAACAACAACTAATATGGAAAATCCCAAAAAAATGGGATCACAATAGCATGGTTTCATTAAATATTTTAGCGATCACCATCACTAGTTTAAGTTAACAAAAACAGGTTAGATGCGTACTTGTTATCCAGGAAGGAACAATATAAAGCTTATGAATTAGATCTCGGCGAAATACTCATATTCTTTACATAAAAATCAAACTTATTTATATCATTATCTTTACATCTATCCATCCCGACAAAAGGGAAAATATGTCTTACGTCGATTTACCCTAGACATGAAACTATCAAATTTTATATATTGATAATTAAGTTGAGCAATCTACATTTTAGTTGTCAACTACCTTCAATAATCAAAGTTATGATGGTGGTTATCAATAACCTCTACACTAGCGCTGATGGCGCCCAATAAATTAAGTTCATAAGTAAATATTGGTGATAATAACATCAATAGCGCTGTTTTCTAGACAGAGTTCAATAAATCAAGTTCATTACGCCAAAAAAGAATTTTGAAACAAAAGAAAAGTTTACACGCCGAAAAAGAAATTTGCTTACATTTGTTAGCCTTAGATTCCCCTAGCGATTACCGAAACCAGTCCAACAGTGCTTATCCATTCACACGATCACTTTTTTATACGGTTTTAGCACAGTCCACAGAACATGGAATGAGGGTATCACGAGGGGGGGGGGGACCAAAGAACATAAACAAGGGGGGGGGGGGAATTATACACGCTTCTAGACTGGAGTAGAAACAAAACTGACACAGGTTGAAGAGTATCTTCTTTTCTACTGAAAGTCTTTGGTCTTGGAATTTTTGTAACTGAGCGTTGAATTGGCGTGGCCTCAGTATTTTGTTGTCAGTCGTTGAGTTCGGGCGTGTTTGCAGCGGCGTGTTGATTGAGTGCGTAGCCGGGCCAACAGCAGTCGGTGTCCGTGCAATTGGGTAAGTCTGTTTGTTATGGACTTGGGTATCGCTGACTTGGGGCTAATGCTACAATGTCTGACCCCATGTCTGTCTGTCTGTAACCGTGGTAGCAAACCTAAAACGTTTTGATGGGTATCGTTCAAACTTGAAATACTATTCTTTTTTAAGACCACATACAAATAATATTTGTATTACTTGAAGGAAATAAATCAACAACATTTAAGGCAAGTCCTCTTAGTAAGCAATGTTAGGGATTTTATCGTCAGGAGCGAGTAGTTACAGGTTGCTACTAGAACTATCATCAGGAGTGAGTAGTTGCAGGTCGTTGCTAGAACTATCATCAGGAGCGAGTAGTTACAGGTTGTTGCTAGAACGATCATGTAACAGATCACATATATTTGTACTTGTGAGAAACACCTGCCACCTTCAGGGTGTGTCCTTGTGAGAAACACCTGCCACCTTCAGGGTTTGTCCTTGTGAGAAACACCTGCCACCTTCAGGGTTTGTCCTTGTGAGAAACACCTGCCACCTTCAGGGTTTGTCCTTGTGAGAAACACCTGCCACCTTCAGGGTTTGTCCTTGTGAGAAACACCTGCCACCTTCAGGGTTTGTCCTTGTGGAAACACTGCACCTTCAGGTTGTCCTTGTGAAAACACCTGCCACCTTCAGTGTTTTCCTTGTGAGAAACACCTGCCACCTTCATGGTTTGTCCCTGAGCTGTGTTGATGGTCATCGTGTAGCAAACTTTGATAAGTAATTGCAGCAGTTAGACCGGAAGGGCAGGTCAGATGGGATCATGGGTATTCTTGGTATTAAGACCCATTTCCCGTGGTGCAACCTGTCATGATAGTCAGCTCTATGATAAATTTTTGTAGACTGTTTACATGTAAACGGATCTCATCACAAAGTTTGATTTATTCTTACACCCTGTCGGGTAGAAGAAGACCCAAGTTCTTCACGCTCTTGTCTGAGAGAAGTTTCAATTTATTTGAGCTCCCTCTAACCGGCATTAAAATATTTTATTGAAGTCTTAGTTTATATGATTGATTTGTACTGATTCTACGTTAAAAATCATCCATTATGTTTTTCTTGTGGGCAAGAGGACCTCTCGAGTGAAAAATATCAGTATAATGGAGATAGAATATCTGAGTGAGGTATAAAATCTACACAAGTGATTGTTGATAAAGTCAAGCTCCTCTAACAGTCTCCCAGCGCTTTGCAAACTACTGAGTAAAATGGGAGTGGGTCGTCTTTCACTGTACGTAGTTTTCAAATGAATTAGGACCTTTGATGAATAGTGTAGTGTGGAGAGCATATCTCACGGGGCAGACAGGAAAACATACATCGTAGGAGAAGCAATCGTCAGGTTGAGCGCCTCTCCATGTAACTTCTATTTCATCAGCCTCATTAATGCACGCACATTTCAGAGGTCACATGAAAGTTATCACTTATAGTCATCTTCTACTGTAAAAAAGTAGGCCTTCTTATTTAAATAAATAATCCACATTGTATTTGAACTTATTTAATTAGATCCCAAAATTCATTAATATTTAAGGTAAAATATTTGAAAATAGTATTTACTTGTATTATTAAATTTGTCTCTGTCAATATTATGTTAATAAATCTAGCGTATTGATTTTAAAATACTTGTAAATAATTCCTTAATAAATTTTTGTTTATTTATAAAGTAAATATTTTTATCTTAAAGGTTTCCGCAGCAGTCTTTGAAGATAACGGTAATGATTCTAGCGTTGTAGACATTGGGTGGAGAGCGATCTACAAAGATCCAACAGTTCAAAATGGAGATATTAAAACAGATCTCATAGAGACAGCAACTGGCTTTAGTAAAAGGAAATACAGGCTGAAGAAAGAGAAAAAGTTAAAAAATCGACGTAAACAAAGAAGTCGCCCTCGAAATAATAAAATAAGCAAAGGCTAAAACTTCTTCAAAGCAAATATACATTCCAAAAGTTTATTTTTTAAATGTATCAAGAAATATACAGAGCTTGCATTATTTAAAAACTACATTTTAAGATAATTGTGTAATATTTCATAGTTTTATCAATTATATATTAAATGTAACAAGTTAAAAAAAAATGTAAAATGTAATATTAAAATAATGTGTTTGTTAAATATTATTATAGTTTGTGATTTTATGGGCAAAATGTTATAGATGGTAGTATGAAGACAAGGATCCTTCTGCTCCACACGTCAAAAGGGCACAAGGTGTATATGTGTGTGTGTGTGTGTGTGTATATATATATATATATATATATATATATATATATATATATATATATAAAAAAAAACAGTCTGCGAACTAAGAGAAACAACTCGATAATAATTGGGGGTTCATGAAATCGGGGGGGTTCAAAAATATACAAAAATAAAATAATTAACTACTTTCAGTTTAGTAGATGATTGAAATTTTTCTTTAGGCATATAGGTTTTAACATTCCTAAATTTCAAAATAATGGGGGGAAAAAATTGAAAAGTGTTCTCGAAATTTCCAAAAAATAATGTAACACTCTTCAATACAGTATAGAATGAAACATTTTAATTACTGTAAAGGGGTAACCAAAGAGTATAAACATTTTAGGTTTAAAATGGGGGTGAGGGAAACAGTCGAGGCTGGACTGACTACTAACCACTTACCTGTGTGGTAAAATATCCAATTTTGGACAGAAAGTTCAAAGCGCCCCCAAAATTCCCCCCCAAAATTAAAATTTGACAAGAGGAATTCAATGTAATGGGGGTACGGAAATGTATTTTTATATCTAAGGGAAAAACACCATTTATTATAGTAGAAATAAAAACTTCGTGGATTACTATAAAGTATAAAAGTTTTTTAAATTTAAAATAAAAATCTGTGCTTAAAGAGAGCTAAGAATTTTACAAAAACTTATTAAAAATTATAATTATAAGTGTGGTAGAAAATTTAGGACTTGCAAGTAGTTAGGTTAAAAAAAACAATAAAACATGTAAAAAATTAAATTTCAAACTTCAAAATTTGGTTCAAGAAATTAAGGGCTCAAAACTTTTGAGATTAATATAAAAACTTCTTGGTGTGCTATAAAATTGGATGCCAGCAGGTGAGTAAATCTACATCCCCAGATAAAAGAATGTCTTAGTAAATGGAAGCCCGAAAATGGACGAGCTCAAAATTGATAGGACTAATGTAGACAACTAATATTTGGTGTGGATGAAAAGTGAAATTTGTCCAGATATTAAAGGACCATATCAGATAATCAAATAGGTCTTAAAATTTCAGAATGGGAATTTGGGAACCAAAATTATTTAGGAAGAGGTGAGACGCTTACAATCTTTACAAAAAAAAATTAAAAATATACCTTTTGCAATGGGAAAAGATTTAAATTTGTCAAATTGGCAAAAGGACAAACACAGAAAATAATTTTAAAGTTGGAAATTTTTGGAAATCAAACTAGAGGTCCAGGATATGAATGAAAGGTTAAGGGGCCCTCTCAACATTCTAGCTTTCCCAATATGGTAAACAGTTTTAATTTTGTTTCGGTAGACGAATAAAACCTAAAAATAAACGAACACATTAACCAACAATTAACTTAAAGGGATCCATGATAGTTTTGATTACATAGACAAATATCTGAGAGTAAGCTAGTGCCTATTTAGAAGAAATACAAACAACTTCTTTGACATTGATGGGTAAATTATATACATACACTTTTGGGAAACCATGATACTCATTTTTAATGTGTTTCTATACCAGAGTATATTATTTAATCTAAGGTTTTTATTAGGTAATTTTGCCCCTTTTGTCAACCTATTTCTGTGACAATGTATACAGTGGAGGTTCGTAGCTAAAATTAGTGGGGGTACTGCTCCAGAAAATGTTTATCCTTTGTTTATAAATTGTGTAAAAGAAAAAAAGTGTATAAAAAGAAAATTTATTCAGGAACTTGATAAAATCTTAACAAAAAACAACTTTTTTACTTACTTTAACTTAAATTGTTACAGTTCAAGCTTGATCTATTCATTTAAAATGAAATCCATTCTTCTTTTTTTAATTAGCGCAAAAAGTTCAATAATTTTCTCCTTGATCTCTTGATGACAATTGAGGAAATTTTTTCCATTGAAAGTACTTCAAGCACATTTAGTCGTTCTGTTAAATAAAAGAACAGGAAAAAAAATCAATAAAATAGAATAGCTGGAAGCAGAATAATCAATTCTACACTCTTCTACACTTTATCCCATTCAAGAATATGGTACATGGTTTTTAAGCACAACACACGCTTAGTAAAACCATCCTTCCTTCATCACTGCGAGAGCAACAGTGCTCTCTCTACCTGGCAGTCCCACCTTCCTCCCCACCCCCTCCTATGTGCGCACGCGCACAACAGTCAAACACCACGTCGCTGGCACTGTGAAGCGCACAGTTCCACACAAAGATTTTTGTATCTTTTTCATAAACTGGGGGATGGCTACTGAAGTACTGACATTAAGCTTAAAGAATATATATTGTACTACAAAAATAAGAAAGAATTAAAGAAAAAAGGACTCATTATATTAAATGTTATCGATAATATTAAGTGGAAATAGGGGGTGCTGGAGTTCCGCATTGCTATACACGAGCCGCATTGAATGTATATAACACATACTTGAGTGGAATTTGAACATCCCAATTTTTCTTCGTTTGATAATGCCCGTTCTGATAACTGTTATCAACAATTGTTGGATGAATATGTGTAAGAAAACTAAACCAAAGGTATGCATTTACTGAAGCTATATTCTATTTTTATTACCATATCGTTTTCAGAAGTGTTGGCTTTAAGGCCAGTATCACACTTTTAAATTTCTTATGAAACATGTGTGAGAATAGAAATATGATTTATCTTTGATGGTCGATCAAAACAATTTATAAATAAATATACACTACAAATGTGTTATAAATTATTTACGGCACTAATAAACGGGGACAAAAAATTGATAAAAAATGAGCTATCCTATAGATTATAGAACATGCTCAAAGGTTAATAAAGGCAAAAAGGCGAGGTGTGAAAACTAGACCTTTACAGTACGAAAGCACAAACTCAACACTTATGCTTGAACATAAGTGTATTTTCTTCAGTAAATACAGCTTTACCGACCAAATTTTTAAAACATTCATATCCTTAGTAAATATTTTTGACATTATCGGTGTCAATTTAAAAAAATCAAATAGGCCCTATCTTATATATAATTTTGAAGAAAGTGATACCTATGTAATGTACCAACACACATTTTATCAACGATGGTGTCAAATCTTTTATCATTTTTATTATGAAATAAGTATTTTTCTTTTATAAAATAAATATGCCATATCTTTGATGAAGGACTTCGCGCTGAGATGTGTAAAAATATGATATATTGTGTTGACATTGAGGGATAGGTAGTTTACAGAGTGTCAAACGATCGTAATGTTCGGACCTTCGATAAGGCTTCTATAACACAGAGAACAGAAAAATAACCGGGTGAAGACTATTTATATTACTTGGCATTGAGTTATTGGGTGGTTAAAAAGGAGAAGTTGTGCTATCTCCCGGCGTGGAGATGGAATGTGTCGGAGGAGAGTTGGGGGGGGGGGGGGAGTGATCACAGTGTCACGATGTAGCCTCCCTCTATTAAATAACGCACCCCCTACCCCTCAATCTCATTTGATGACCCTAGTGCCGCACGGACTATTCTATCTCTTTTATCTGAGCTTGACACAGATAACGATGATGAATACATACATCCTGATGAGAGAGTAAGTATAATTATACTTACCAGGGATGACAGAATTATGTAATTCCCCCCCCCACCCCCCCACCCTACTCCACTGCATCTTACTACCCATCCAGACAATAGTAATATTAATATCAACGGTATTTGGGTGAATTAGTGGCCATTCAATGTATTTTCCTATACTTGACCAAAACATTGTGCTAATATTTACAAACCATTAATCCTAACTATATAATATTATAAATGCGAATGTGAGTTTGTTTGATTGTTGTTTTTTTTACGATTTCACGCCTAAACTACTCGACCGATCATTATGAAATTTTGCATACACGTTCTCATGGGCACAGAAAAGGATATAGGGTACCTTTCATCCAGAAATAAAAGTACTGTTCCCGAGGGTACGAAAGGACATAGGGTACCTTTCATCATAAAAAGTACTGTTCCCGAGGATACAGAAAAGGACATAGGGTACCTTTCATCCATAAAAAAAGTACTGTTCCCGAGGGATAGGAGAAAAACTTTTAGACGGTCGTCCGGCATAACAACTCGGCCTACTGATATGAACATAAATTGCAACATGATTCCTGGAGTACATAAAAAGGGACCTGCGGTATCCCGGAAGAAAATCTGATATCCCGAATTAAAATCTGTTCTCGAGTTATTTTAGGCCAATCTATCTTAAAATGATTAATAAAAATCTGTTCCCAAGTTGTTTTAGGCACATCAATCTTAAAATTATTAAAAATAATTACATTTAGCTAATTAATCTCTGTCTGTTCACCCCGTTATGGTAAATGACAAAATTGTCGTAAGAAGTTTAGTATTTTACTGTGATGAACTCAAATAAAAACATTATCTTTACTAAAGTGCCTTTAACGTTTAGTATTATAACAACTCGATAGATGGCGCGGTATCGATTTGTACTATTTAATGTACTAAGATTTCATTACTCCCAAAATCCGATAGATAGCGCTGAGCACATTTTAAAACGTGGTATCGTTTTGTATTATCTATGGATATTTTAAACTCATAATGTGAAGTTTGGAGAAAGGGAGTTGGGGGACCGTATCGATGGGAAATAAATACATGTTTGCGATTCATTTGTTTACAAACATTGATTAGTTACCGTTTATTCATCTGTGTTTAGACCTATTTTAATAATATTGTAATTGTTATACGTTTTCAGTTAATATTGTTCCTTTTTTTCCTTGAGCGATAGTTTATCATTTATTATTTTTAGGTTAGTTATCTTACTTATAATTCTATTTTTTTACCTTTAAGGCAATAGTTTGTTTTAATTTTTAGGTTAGGTATATTTTTTTCTTTTTATGATCGTTAAAAAGATTAATACATTTTAAAGTAGGAAACGAGATTTAGGAGGAGGGAATGTATAAATTGGTAGGATAGGAAATAAAGGAGCCAACCCCCTCACCCCCTGATGCACTCCAGCACTAGAGCACATGGACCGACCTCCGCTCTCTGACACTCTACTCAACTGACTGCTCGGGAATAAATCCACGCCCAGCCGGAAACAAAAGAATTAGGTTCCGCGTCAAGTTGTGAGTTACGCCACTGGAACGTTCTGGTTCCTTCTACAAGTTACCAGTTCCTTCTTTGCTTGTTGTGTCTGGTGTTATTGGTAGGTACAGTCAAACCAAGAAGTTTCAGAAAATGTACATAACAAATCTACGTTTGCATTGATCAACGCAGTGTAAATAATAAAATAAAAGAGGAGAGTTAGACTAATAAGCCAAACAAATATGAAATAACGACATTAAGTACTACAAAATGATATATCAAAGAATCGGGTTATAAAATGAAAAGTACTTGCAAAAGAAAAAAAATTATGTAATTTTACAACTATTAAATAGCTTATAAATAAAAAAAATATATTTAAAATATTGTAAGAACTTCAATGTATACACTTCATATGCATGTCTAGCTAGAATACATTAATTACTTTACCTTAAAATCGGTACGTAAAATGGATAAAATATAAAGTTTGATTACTTATAACTCAAGAACTGTAATAATTTAAAATCATTGAATCAATATTTATAACTTATATTTATACGATAATGCAATAAAATCTTGAGGGTCGAATGATCTTAACACCATATATATTCTTCTTATTTTCTAAAAGTTATTAATGTTGTTGGACTCCCTAAACTCTGGTTTGAACGGTTTTATGAATGTAAATTAGTTTAATTTAGATTACTACAAACTTCATATAAAGAATGTTATTTATAACGAATACTGTTTCGTTCAATGCACCAATCGTTGATCTCATACATAGGTAGCTGATGTTTAAAATGCTGGTCTCACATGTTGAGTAATAAACACTTGTTATATATACGTTTAAAATGTTGTGTTTCGTAAACCCTCGGAGATGGACGGGAAATATTTTACTAACCGTAAAACTTTATCAAATTAAATCGTAACTTCTCATGGTGACATAATACTCGACGTTAAAAATAATTCTCTCCCAATGTACATCGTCAAAAAAAACCACGATAAATTGGCTTCAGAATCACTGGACTGGTTCTAGTGACATTATTTTCGTCCCTAATTCAGTCGTCGATATAAGTGATTGTGTTTATGGAGGCTATAACTTGACGTTGAAGTCATTTCGAAATTCTGTTATGACTTCGTTAAAGCAAACAAACATTAATATATTTGGTTGGTATTAAAAATTGAGTATGGGTGGGGAAATACATCTATAAGTTGGTCGTCTGACTTTGATTAATATCTCATCACTGTTCAATAAAACTAGTTCTTATAAAGAAAATAGAAAACAAACCATAATTAAAATTTTAAATAAATTAGCTGTTTCATTATACAAATTTAAAATGGATACATTTTTATATAATTTTATGGCTTGTAGTTTTCTTAACGTTTACCAAGTTTTACAAACTTACTGGGCTAATTTCATTACTGCACAGATAAAGTTGTGATAAGAAAGGCATAATTTAGAAGAAGTGTACCCTAATTTGCCTGGGAGGTTGGTGTTAAAATCCCTCGAAACCTCTTTATGCACATGTTTTCCTAATCCTGCGACTAAGTCTTGCACTGAACAAAGTTGGTGCCTTACACCAGATTAATATTATGGACTGCCGGTAGTTCAGATAAATTATTTATTTCGTATTTACACTACTGGGTTTATTTATTGACAGATCGATCAAATGTGCAAGGATAAGGCGTGCAGTTTTAGAATAAATGCAACCGCGTGTGCAGAGAGAGGCTGGGATGGCTGACTTTAGTGTCAATGGCGACCGAACGTCTTGTGCCATGCAACCACCGCTGTGGGTTGGAGTTACTGTAGTAAAAAACATTAAACAACCTACAAATGTATAATTATGTAGAATTTAGCAATTAAAATATTTTTAGTACTAGTAGTAACTTGTTTTCTCTCATTTACATTTATTTTTATGTTGTAAACAACGACAAATATTGGCTCTGAATAACATCATAAGTTGTACCTAAATATTGATAAAATATAGAAAACATCTGAACAATATTGAAAATATCTCAATATATACATATTTAAAAAAATAAACATCACTTTTGGAGCTTAATCATTTTAAAATATTAAATATGCTCTCGATACATGGAAGTATTCTAACGTACGATTTGTATTATTGTTTAATTTCCCCCCTTCATGCCCATCCCTCCACAATCAATCCTGTTTCTCCGTGTCGTCCACCCCACGCTGAATTATTCTCTGTCCGCCAGTGTGAACAGCTGAATGACTGCGATTAGAAAGAACACGGAGCAAGTTGCGAGAGCCGCTTGTCTCTCTCTCTCTGTGTTTAATCGGTTTTACAGCCCGGCATTGAAGCGTCATCCTAATCCTTCCAAAGTATGGGCTTGATCCATGAGCATTAAACTGTATCCCTGAAAAACAGACTGTTTGGCGCTAGACTCGTGTACCGAGCCTGTGTGGATTATTTTGGGGGAAATAGAAATAAAATAAATGGTATAAAATGTTGTAGATGTTTATTTTATTTCTATGACGTCTGAGCCCGACATAGTTGTATAGAAGCATGGCTCTACCGTGGCATAGTAGCGCCGTGCCGTCTGCAGCCACATTTGAGAAGGTAGTGGTTTGAATCTCGGCTGAAATGTCTTGACCTACTCTGAGTGGTCCCAGCCACCAACAA
Source organism: Timema cristinae (assembly GCA_039000515.1). Classification (NCBI taxonomy): domain Eukaryota; kingdom Metazoa; phylum Arthropoda; class Insecta; order Phasmatodea; family Timematidae; genus Timema; species Timema cristinae. The sequence continues at coordinate 31,607,727 of JBCFYV010001001.1, read as the reverse complement.
CCCCACTGGTTCTAGCTGATAGTATAGTTAGTGATAGTAATATCTGTATCAACAGCTTCAGTGGGTAGCTGTTCTAAGCGTTACTCTCTCAATAGACTGGACTGCAGAAGACGGGAGGTCAGGGTTCGAATCTCAGGGGGGATCCTCCCTAAGACACCAGCGGATAGCCCACACATGTATTAAGAGATATGGTGGTACAAAAAATGCATCAATGGTCACGTGGGCTATATAATTATCTCATTTAGTCTTAATTGCCGTTAACGGAGGAGTAAAGGTATGATACCACCGGGTGATTTTATTCTTCACTGGTTTATCACTCTAACTCCTAACAAATGTAGGTACTTTTCATACTTCTCCCTCCTTAGCCCATTAGTCTGATATCCTGGACAAAGAACAGTTCCAGTGGCCAGGTTGTTTGCAACTGATTGTTTATATCACTAACTTATTCTTTGGAACTTTTTTTTTTTTTTCAAATTAGAAACTACGAAGATGGACAACTTTTGAAGGAGAATCGAGGTTTTTAATTTTTGGATCGTTTTGACACTGATTTCCATCTCCGTCCATGAATTTTCAACTTGATTAATAACATAAAACCGTGTCGTAAGTTTCAAAAGCTGTCCCAGGATCCAATGAGTGGTTGTAGGAACAGTAGGCCTGCCCTACACTGGAGATGGTTGTAGGAACAGTAGGCCTGCCCTACACTGGAGATGGTTGTAGGAACAGTAGGCCTGCCCTACACTGGAGATGGTTGTAGGAACAGTAGGCCTGCCCTACACTGGAGATGGTTGTAGGAACAGTAGGCCTGCCCGACACTGGAGATGGTTGTAGGAACAGTAGGCCTGCCCTACACTGGAGATGGTTGTAGGAACAGTTGGCCTGCCCTACACTGGAGATGGTTGTAGGAACAGTAGGCCTGCCTGACACTGGAGATGGTTGTAGGAACAGTAGGCCTGCCCTACACTGGAGATGGTTGTAGGAACAGTAGGCCTGCCCTACACTGGAGATGGTGTAGGAACAGTAGGCCTGCCCGACACTGGAGATGGTTGTAGGAACAGTAGGCCTGCCCTACACTGGAGATGGTTGTAGGAACAGTAGGCCTGCCCTACACTGGAGATGGTTGTAGGAACAGTAGGCCTGCCCTACACTGGAGATGGTTGTAGGAACAGTAGGCCTGCCCGACACTGGAGATGGTTGTAGGAACAGTAGGCCTGCCCTACACTGGAGATGGTTGTAGGAACAGTAGGCCTGCCCTACACTGGAGATGGTTGTAGGAACAGTAGGCCTGCCCGACACTGGAGTTGGTTGTAGGAACAGTAGGCCTGCCCTACACTGGAGATGGTTGTAGGAACAGTTGGCCTGCCCTACACTGGAGATGGGTGTAGGAACAGTAGGCCTGCCCTACACTGGAGATGGTTGTAGGAACAGTAGACCTGCCCTACACTGGAGATGGTTGTAGGAACAGTAGGCCTGCCCTACACTGGAGATGGTTGTAGGAACAGTAGGCCTGCCCGACACTGGAGATGGTTGTAGGAACAGTAGGCCTGCCCTACACTGGAGATGGTTGTAGGAACAGTAGGCCTGCCCTACACTGGAGATGGTTGTAGGAACAGTAGGCCTGCTCTACACTGGAGATGGTTGTAGGAACAGTAGGCCTGCTCTACACTGGAGATGAGAGCTGTATCTGATATTTCCCCTGATATTAGTATCGGATATATGTTATCTCAACCATCAAACTTTTTATTATTACTTCACTACTGTTAATATTGCCAACCATTTTAGAGCTATTAATATTTTTTGATAACAAAGTCTAAAATATTAAATTTATTTTCAAGAACGATATTTAATTTAAATAAAGTGAATAATAATTAATTTTGTCCTTCTTAAACCAAATTTGTTTCCTTCAATAACCGCACATTTAAATATTGCAAACTTAATATCAGTTTAACTAGTTATATTTTATTATTTCACACAAATATTCATTTAAATTTTTTTAAATATATACTTTGGATTTATTTTTAAATTATGCATCCCCGGCAGGTTAATTTCATGCAAAAAACTGAGTTTAATAAATTATAATCAATAAAGCTTTAAAATATTTTCCTTTATTTCATGTTTTTGCTTCTATGATACATGTTTTCCTTGAACCTAACTAAGTGTATATTAGGTGTACATTATTTTGTGTCGGTCACACACGTGAGGGTTGTCTAGAATCTAGCAAATAACTATTGTAGTCCTGAGTCAAAATATCCTGGCAACAAGGTTAGTACAGTGGTCCTGAGAGTATCCTGGCAACAAGGTTAGTACAGTGGTCCTGAGAGTATCCTGGTAACAAGGTTAGTACAGAGGTCCTGAGAATATCCTGGTAACAAGGTTTGTACAGTGGTCCTGAGAGTATCCTGGCAACAAGTCGTACAGTGCCCTAGTATCCTGTACAGTTAGTACAGAGTCCTGATAGTATCCTGGCAACAAGGTTAGTACAGTGGTCCTGAGAGTATCCTGGCAACAAGGTCAGTACAGTGGTCCTGAGAGTATCCTGGTAACAAGGTTAGTACAGAGGTCCTGATAGTATCCTGGCAACAAGGTTAGTACAGAGGTCTTGAGAGTATCCTGGCAACAAGGTTAGTACAGAGGTTCTGAGAGTATCCTGGCAACAAGGTTAGTACAGAGGTCTTGAGAGTATCCTGGCAACAAGGTTAGTACAGTGGTCCTGAGATATTAAGAGTCGTCGAGCACTGGGAAAAAAAGGCTTAGGACAAAGATTACACAACTCCGTTTACCTTATAATATATGAATATATGTTTTAATTATAAAGCTATATTTATTAGATAACATTTTAAAATATATTAAGCATGATCAAATTAATTAGGCTCGTGAAATGAAATAATGTTGTTTACTTGTAGAAAAATGTTAAGGAATGTTGTATTAGTTAAATATGTTGGTCTGTGAATGATGTTGGACGACTGCCTATTTTATATTTTAAATAAAGCAGGTAAAATTATTGGGAGTTCTGGTGCTACAAGGATGAAAAGATATACATATATAAGAATTATTAAACTAAATTATAATACTAAACTATTTTAAGAAAAAAGTTTATTTTACGAATTATTGATCTCTAAATTTTCAAACTCCAAAATAATGTGTGAGATGCCGTTTGCAGACGACTGGTCTTAGTGTATTCTAGAGTATTTATATTTGTGACCTTGAGAATAGTTTAATTGGACGCTGGTAATGATATGCACCTTATTTTTCATAATACATAATATTTTATAGCGTCGTAGTGATCACCCTAGTTAAATATTCCCCTGACCCATTGAGAAAGGGGGAGTTATCCCAACTTCGTCAGCCCACAACTCATAACTCCAAGAAAACTTTTAAAATGTCTGCGTGTATATGTGAGCAGTTCGCGTGATGGGACGAACGCACGCTTGACCTTTTTTGTCTGCTAGCGCTCTTGAGGGCTCTTTGAACATTCACAGTAGAAGAGAGGATTTATAAGCTAAGCCGGAATACTGTTTTGAAAGGGTGAATCTCATTTACAACTTTGAGGTATGTTCGTTCGGTGTATTGATGTTAAAAGGATTTTAAATACGTTTGTGTTCAAAGAGACGGGATAAAGTTAATTTTGAATCGTTCATTGAAGTTGATTAAATTAATTTAGTGGTGCACCCTAGGGTGGGGGAGAAGGGCATTTGTCCTCCTCCCCCAAAACGAAACAATATTTTAATATAAACTTAAAACATACGAAGAAGAAATATATAAAATAGTATTGAAGATGTGACCATAGGCGAATCAAAAACAGGCTCGTGTCTGGTTATTCAAAATGCTACCCACATTAAAAGTGCCCATAAAATGTTCAATGGTGATAAAATAACAGAAACAATATCTTCAATAAGCTCTACACCCACATGAAGTTGAAAATCTGGGTTCACCATTGGATTGATCAATTATTTTTGGGTTAACCTAATATCACAAAGTGAACTCGATGGAAATGAATTTCAAATTTTTCTCTTATATATATTAATAAATAATTAAATTAAATTATTGGAACTAGGCATTGATGTTTTAGTTTTGCTAGTTACTGCCATGAAATTATTTCACTAGTTATTGCATGCAGGTAACTAGTGTAGTTACTAGTTTAGAGTAGTTTCTCTTCCCTTAGCTACAGTTTTTATTTACGGTTTTGAATTCATTATGTATGTTACTGTTTTTAAGAATGTTCTATGGTCACCGTATTAAATTCTTTACGCTAGTTTGTGGATTGAAGTAGTTTATTTCTTGGTATGAAAATGGTGTAAACCTCTTAAGTTTGCATCTTCAATATATTGAATATCCCCGAACACTTAGACTATTATCTAGGGCTTTGTAATAAAATCGTGCAAAATAACCATGTTTATTAGTTAACTGTAACTTGATTTGTTATTGGCACATGTCCACCCCATCAAACTATATCCTAAATATAATTAAAGAGAATAGGTGTATTAAAAATGTATTTGTGTTAAGATGTCTTATGTCATCATTATTTCTTATCTGAAAATAAGCGTTATACGACAGTTGTTCGAATTCATATAAAGATAATATTTTTTATTTTACTTATAAATAATAATGTTCTTTAACGTAAAAGATATATTTGTTATCGGTAGTTATTAGTTTAATTCGACTTTTGTTGTATCTGTGAATACAGATTAAAACAAAGCTCACTTTTATTTGCAATGCAATTATTTCCAAGAAATGCTTATAAAAATATCATCACGTTGATATTTGTAAGAAATTTAATTTTATATATTTAAATATTTTATAATATGTATACATACCATGCAAAATAACAAGTTAAAAATTTATATTATTAATTTAATCAATATTTTAAGATGCCATAACCTGTAATAAGACCTATAATTTGCTGTCATTCTTCGGCTGGATCAAAGTTAAACTAATATTGAAACAGTCTTAACCTGATTGAGACAAGAGGCAAGTTGCTTAGTCACGGTGGACACGTGGACTGTGCGTCAGGTTCACCTAATATTTCATCCAGACCAGTCATATTAAAACAACGGGGAAGTTAGGGTTTAATTCCTTGAAGGGTGTACTGATTGTGTGTGTTAGTGAAATGGATTTCACTGTCCTTCCACGCAAATGGGGTACGCTTTCTATAAATTAAAACTTTCTATTTGATATCCATAAGTGTCATTACAACAGTACAACTGTACCAGCTGTCAATGTGAGGTTCGATGAAAGTTTGTAATAAAGAAACTTAGTCAGTACAAGGATAGATAGCTCAGGAAACTTGGTCAGTACAAGGATAGATAGCACAGGAAACCTGGTCAGTACAAGGATAGATAGCTCAGAAACTTGGTCAGTACAAGGATAGAGAGCACAGGAAACTGGTCAGTACAAGGATAGATAGCACAAGAAACCTGGTCAGTACAAGGATAGATAGCTCAGGAAACTTGGTCAGTACAAGGATAGAGAGCATAGGAAACCTGGTCAGTACAAGGATAGAGAGCACAGGAAACCTGGTCAGTACAAGGATAGATAGCACAGGAAACTGGTCAGTACAAGATAGATAGCAAGGAATGTCTACAAGGATAATAGCCAAAACTGGTCAGTACAAGGATGGAGAGCACAGGTCAAACAGGAACGTTACTCTAAGTGGTTCATATAAATACACCCAATAAGAGCTCGATTCAGAAAGAGGCGACTGTTTTCTTCTCCTGGTTGTCAGCTATTGTAGAACTCAGGGTGTTCTCGAGATGAAAGGAGCCGCAGCAACCGAAATATATATTAAATACTAAATATGTTTGGTTGATATTGTTACATAATATATTAACTCTTAAATATTTGACAACCAACGGTGATTAAAGAAACACTAACCAACTTACAAGAATTACAGCATAAGTGCGCTTTGATGCTTTAGCAACATTTGGGTTACAAACTTTTGGTTTGAAATTATCTCTCTTATACTCTATCTCTTTGGTCGAGGAGAGTTATAACGCATCTGTATGTTATCTATTTAATCTTACTTAATATTCTAAAATGTTAAAATGGTCTCCGTGACAAGGAACATTCGGAACATATAATAGGTACCGAAGGTAAACAAATTTGACCTAGATATTAATAATATTGTATGGTAGTTTTATTTATAAAACAATTTTGTTCAAAATTAATATTTATTAGCTATATTTCAAGATGTTGGCACTATTGATTTCTTTCTAGAAATTTGTTATTCAAAATTCATAGCTATACTTGAATATGTTCCCTCTCATTCTGTAATTTGGTCGATTTTTAAGTTTTACTTTAGGGTACCAAGTGTATTTATAATGTTTTCCAAAATTGTATATATGTTTCTTCAGTTACATGCATCGTGCCCAGCGTCCAATCATTTTAATATTTTATAACATCTATGACCGAATATATTGTGTTGGGGTGTAAATAATAAGGGTTGTGTTATAGAGGGATGTCTATTTAATACAAGTTTTATCAAAATAAACTTTTCTTTTTAAAAATAACAATTTAACGACATACCTATACAGATTATATAATATTGTTTTTTGTTATTTAAACGAACAAACGACCAATAGTATGTTTAGTAATTATATTGTAACTATATTTGAATAATATATTTTCCGATAGAAACTAATATCATATTTTTTTCTTAGTACGAACTAGAGCCAGCAGAATATCTTGAATGTTTCATCCAACGATAGGAAAATATTTTCTTTTTAATAATATACATTCAAATTAATTTGAAAGTAGTATTAATAAAATATTCAACTATTAAAATTATTCCTCATATTTAACTGATAAAATGGCTTCAATCATGAATTTACTCGTGAGATTCCAATTACTTACCTATTTTTTAATTCAAATTGTGCTCTCAACGTTTTTTGAAATACACTTTGTTTGTTTTGCAATCTCGTGCGTGCTCTGAACACGCATGGACGTAATCTGGTGTGTGTTATCCTAGGGGCGTCCTCCGACAAGAGGGCAATACAGAAAACAAAAGTAGAATTAGTTGGATGATAAAGGAATCCCCCAACAAAAAACCTGAAAGAAGACAAATAGGGAAGAATAAAATGAAAGAACTTATCGTTGACTTGCAAGAAAAACTGGTTACGTACATATTTGTTTCAATATTATAAAGGAATATCAGTTATCACATTTCCTGATTTCATTAATTCCTCCAACATAACATCAACGCCAATTCACCGCATATTGCTATCAATTTTAGCATTGTCGTGTATTGCTAATCTCTTAAAATGGTTTGTAATCGTAGTAATCTCAATATCTTAGCGCACACATATAAATATATAGTTTTCTTCTAAGAAACAAAATTTAAATTTATTTTATGCTAGCTGGTGTTATATTTCTAAAAGAAATGATAATTACTTTTGTAATAAATCGAACAAATAGATTGACTACGAGACCTTCCAATGGTGTTGGTCTTGTTTGAATCCAAACTGCTCATGAAATTGACCCAATAACATTTGAAACGTTTGTAATTATGTAATCGCTCCTTAAATTACTATTATATGAAATAGTTGTAACTTGTTAAATTCAATACCGATACAACCAAACTGAAACATAGAAATTTTGTACTATAGTTTCGATTATTTTTATAAAAGACATCAATGGTGAAATGGTTAGTAACGATCATCAATGGTGAAATGGTTAGTTACGATCATCAATGGTGAAATGGTTAGTAACGATGATCATTGGTGAAATGGTTAGTAACGATCATCATCCATTCAAACATACATTTATCATAATACCACCAATAAAAATAAAGATATGGTTCACCACACAGTCTTTATCTGAAAATTGATACACTTACTTAAAACTAGTAAGATATGGGAATCGAAATAATATAAATTATTGCAGAAACATCATGAAAAATATAAGGTACGAAACAAGAGCATAATTTTCCTTTTATCGTGTATTATAGATTGAAAGAAAATTAAAATATAGGTTTTCAGTAAACTGACTTTTAGTAATTTATCCTCAGTAAACAAACACTAACCACATTTTCGGTTTCAAGGAGTCATGAAACGTCAAAATTTACCAAAATTTCGAGTTCAATTTTCTTAGCAATCACAATACTTCTAAATCCCAGGGGTCTAGAGAAAGTAAAAATGTGAGTTGTAAAAACTTATTTTTTAGTTTTATCAACCGATAATTTAATTAATGTTTTTCAAGAAACCAAAGAAGTGAACTTTTTGCTCTTCCATACGGAAGAAAAATGTAATCCCATTCTTTGATGACCAGATAACTAGTAAAACTCTCACAGGGTGGTAGTCAGGAAATTTCTGTCGCTGTAGGTGAAACAATGGGTAGGTTTCTATTATTTAACTACATTAAAAATACTTTGCTTGAGATGAAAGAGGAATAATTAACCAGCAGTTAAACACACAAAAAAAGGTTTATTGTTGGTACTTGTTCATTGTTCATCATTACTGTGCTTCCTCCAGTAATGTTGGTATTGGTACTTGTTCATCATTACTGTATATACATATCTTTCTGTAAAATATCTAACAAGATAAAAGCAAATAACCAAAAAAAGAGGCTTGTTTTACAATAAATAATTCATTTATCAATTTTGCATGCAGATTTTCTCGTAAATCCATTTCTATCATAATTTCGTTCAAACCTATGCTAATATCGCATGTCCCAGGCTAATCTGTAACTGGAAACGATATTGAGTGAGTATTGTGGCTGGTGATCTATTAACTCATCAAGAGTGAAGTTACTTTTTTCAATTACTCGCCAGGCGCCAGTGTGATTATCATCTACGTATTCTCCTGACGTCATGAGTTTTCTTTTCTTGGGGGGGCCCATCATGAAAGTTATAACACGAGCCCATTACTACCTGGTAACGCCTATGAACATAGTATATACTGTATATATATATTTATATATGTTCACAAACATAACTTGTATATGTATACATAAATATAAACATTTGTTACGTACTATTAGTAAAACTGCCCATTTCACGAATTGAGAAAATTTATGTTCATTTCGTGAACCGGCCTCTTCTCTCTACCATATCATGAACTGGGCGGAAATTGCGTGAACCCTTGTTCATGTTATGCTCATTTCGTGAACCGGCCTCTTCTCTTTACCATATCATGAACTGGGCGGGAATTGCGTGAACCCTTGCCCATTTCATGAATTTGAAATTAATGTCCTATCTACTAAAATTTTAATTGAAATAATAGCTTTCAGGTATTATTTGATAAGAAACAAACTAACCCAAACTAACTAAACCTAACCTTCCATTCTAAGACGAGTAAAGGTTTGTAGCAAACTTTTCTTCACAATCCAGTTCATGGAATAAATTGGTCAACAAATTTGTCCAATTCATGAAATGGCCAATATCACTTTTGGGGTATAAAACATATATTAATTTGCACCCTTTTAATGTTGTGACCCACCTCGGTGGCGTAGTTGGCTAACACGCTAGTCGTGTTGAGCTCGACTGCTGAGGACGGGGAGATCGAGGCTCGAATATCGGTCAGGTGAACTGGGGGTGGTTTTTCCTAAATGGTTTTCCACTCTCCCTCCACGCAAATGCGGGTTCATTTCCTCTAATTCAACCTCCCAATTCCTAATCCATTAGCGCAATTAGTACTTAAAGCGTATAACCCGAACTGGTAGTAAGACGCGGTGCTAATATTATTTATTAATTATTATTGAATGTTGTGCCTGATATCCGCATAATTACACTATTAGGAAAGTGAGGAGAGAAATAGGACTTAGAGGAAATGTACCAGCATTTTCTTGAGCAAGAGATATGGATGAGGAAAACCCCCTTCATTTCAAATTATCGAGATTCGAAACCTTGACCTCCCCGTCACCAGCAAACCAAACAAGATGATCTTGACGTTTAGTCCGCGTGACACCTCCCTTCAAATAGTCATACTCTTTCCTCACAATATGTTTGTCCTTGTGATCCATTTTAAAAGTTTGGTGTCCCGGCTTGATATTCTCACAGGGTCTGATAGGATTAATCCGCGCATGTGTGTGCATGTATCCAGAGTTAAACCTCGGGACGGAGTCCGAGGCCAGAGGCCAGGCCACTAAGTCCCTTTCTAACAACCCTTACCGAGGTGACAAAGAGCACCTAGTGGCGGATGAAAGGGCTCAAAAGGGAACAAGAGATGAATGTACGCCATAAAACTAGAGACTAAAAGAGAAAACTCTTGTTTCTCGTCTTCCTGTTTCCGTCAGCTCCTCTCTCACATGTCTGTATGTCTGAGATAAGTTGAGAGTGGTGTATGTATGTCTGAGATAAGTTGAGAGTGGTCTTCAAAGGCCAACATAGACTGCATCATTCGACTAACAATCGTGTTTAGGTGTTATTTTATTGAGTGTATTATTTAATATGGTAAGTACCTACCAGTTATGGGGGTTGCGCGTAATAAGGCACCAGTCTCGTCTAGTTGGATTACTGGTGATAAGCAGGCTAGGATTTTATTCACGTTTGGAATATATATTGAGGTTTGCTTCCCAAACTGTTGATCATCCTCACTTCACGCGGATGCGGGTGCAGTTCCAAAAAACAATAGCCCTGCCTTCTTTATCTCTTCCCCTATAGCTTAAATATGAGGATTGTTGGGGTGTATTAGGACAAACTGCGCCTTCCAGAAAAAAGGGTAAAATTACGCCCTCCTATCAATCAATCAAGGACCTAACAAAGTGTTTGAAGGCTAGATTTAAAAAATGGAATAAAAGGTCGTCAATAATTAGTTGGGTAACTTCTATTTATATGTTCACAATAAATGCTTACAGATACACAGTAACCTTTATTTTATTGGAAAACTCAGCATAACCTAACCTAACCTAGCCTAACCTAAACAACAGACAAAGAGAAAGGTGCGATGAACCGATGTACGCCGGGGAAAATGGAAAGGTCTTGAGGAAAGTGAGAAAAATGCTTCCACACAACCTTGTTAGAATTATTTAGGTGAGACAGACAAGGTCGTGTGGGTGCATTTTTTACATTTTTTCTGGGAAGGCGCAATTTTACTGACACCGTTTGGGAACGTAATAAAGTTATCTATTCTAAAATTGTAAACGACCATTACAACAATAGTTAGAGTAGTAGAACCAACTAACATATTAAAGTAACTAAAACCTCCAATAATGGTCACGAACACTAAATGGCAAGATACATTATTCTGGATTACAGCTGATTGTGAGGGTTTAGCCACGACCTGGCTATCGCCAACAATACAATACAACACTAGACTGATGTGTTATACCTGGAGAGTATAACACTAAACTAACAAGTTAGATTAAGCTAGTCTAACTCGTTTCAACACAAGGGTCATATTAACAATAAGAATACAGAGGGGGAAGGGGGTGCAATTAATACAAGTATTGTAACTATCCTAAGAATACAGAGGGGAGGGGGGTGCAATTAATGCAAGTATTGTAACTATTCTAAGAATAGCTTTTCTTTCCCGAATAAAAAGAAAATATCCCCTATACTCGTAGTTCTTTAAGGAAAGATCGCATCTTTTATTTGCAACTTTGGTGTTGTCGGGATTTACATCTTATGTCAAAATTATTTTTAAAATCACTGACAAATGTTTGTCCGCAAGCCCTAATCTCGTTATGCGAGAACATAACTGAACAAAACATGTACCCACCATGATCGGGAATAATCGATAACGATCGATATAAGAGTATCTTTGTCTCCCCAACCTCACATATCATAATTATTTAAATTTATCCAAATTCCGGGAGTTAATATTCCAAAATGTTGTACTATCTCGACGTTTATAAAAAGATTAGGGTCACATTGCATGATGGTAAATCATTAAGTTCACACGGGCTGCACAAAATCATGGATAGAGCCACACGCGACCCGCGGAGCACGAGTTTGACATCCCTGTGATAGATCATGTGACACTGATGCGTGTAGTACAGATATTCACTTGTTTCAAAAATATAACTAAACTATTTGAGAACATCGACATAAATTGTTTAGACTTGTATCAATTTTACAGTCTCTAAATACTTAGATTATTTCCAAGAATATTGAGGATAAGACTAACTAGAAATACCAGAAACTAACCATTAATTTTATGAATCAAATAAACACGACTAAAAACTACCAAGAACTAAAGCCCTTTCCGAGTAAAGACTTGTGACACAACAAATAATGTTATTTTTATACACTTTTCTCAAAGCGGGATTAAGTTAAATATTTAGTATTTACTTTAATATTCCTGTTACATAATATATTAATAATTATATGATTTAAAACAATGATAACGTTAACTGTTACTAGAACATTTCACTATTAAAACTAATCAATATAATAATGGATGGAAAAACATTGATTAATTATTAATACATTTTATAAATAGTTTTATTTTCTTCACTCATAAAGGCTGGCACTTTATGTGACCATAATAACTGATAATTCTACCCGAGAGATCTGGTTGAGTTTATTACTACCCCCTCATAAAGAGATGAGGGGGGGGGGGTAGTTTACTATGAACTGTTTTTTTTTACAATGTTCTCTTTTTAAATTCTCGACTTAGCTTGTTTATGATTAAGTTAGATTCTGACAGAATTGGTTTTATAATAATACACAAGTATTTGTAGTTGTCAGATTGATAACACAATTATTTACAGGTGTTAGTTATAAGCAATCTTACTAATAATTACATGTAGTCCTAATACAACATTAAATATGTACAGTCTAATGAACTATTATTAAAACGTGATGTTACTTTTGAGATCCACCTACCTTATTGTTTTTGAAATACTAGTGAAATAACAACAAATTAATTTCTGAGTACAGTAACTAACATCATTTTCACAACTATTTACTCCCTTAGATCACCTGTTTATAATCAGTGAGGACCCAGGTTAAAGTCCCAGGGGGACGATTCAAAATAATGCTCTACAAAAACTTCATGGTATTTTTTCTCTTGTTAGCAATTATTAACATGCAGTTCCCGCCAATGTTCACAAAATCCTTTCAAATAATTGTAAAAATAACATTAAATAAGATTGATAAAATATTCCTTTTTTATGAATTCGTAAGATTTTTAACTCCTTATATTGACTTAGGGGAAATGGACATAGCGGGGACGGTTTCACAACTTTTTTTATTTGCCTGTCTGGTATTTTGGCACCCTATTATATTATTTTGCTTCCCTCCTGGGGTGCTGTTTTTTAATATTATAACGAATAGAACTGTGGTGCCAATTTTAAGATTCACCTAGGAAGTGTGAAACTCTTGGACATGCGCTGAGTGACGCCTTAGACAGTGAAACCACTGATACAGGGTAAAACCTAGCTATATCGTTTCAATCTAACTTAAACCTAATATTCCAATTGACGAGTCGGGAGTCCTAATACGACTAATATCAAGGATCGCTCTCACCCCACAGATAGCAGCGAGATCAGGTAGATTACAGGGCTCACACGAATTGAACCAACCTACCTGGCTCAAGGAGGGACTGGAGACAAACTTACCCAACGACCCAAAATTACCTCCCAAGACTAGAAAACAATTTTTTAGCATAAAATGGTAAATATTAGGAAAAGAGGTTAGGACTAAAGTACTTTACTAACCTACTGGTTAGCAGGATATTTTGAATGACACACACTTCACAAAGATTAATTCATTTTTATCTTCATCCCTAAGCTGTTTAATAAATTTTTATCAATGATTGAATGATTGATTCTGTTTAATTTTACTGTTCGTGGTTTGAGCATTACCTGTTCGTACACTGTTGATGCGAGTGTATGTGACAGTTTGGAGTAACTTTAAATTGTTCGCAAAGACAGGAATGTTAAGGTATAATGAAGCACATGAAGAGTCCGATGAGCTATCTGCCGAAATGTACGACGGGAATGCGGCGTGCTCCATTTCATCTATGCGCGCCTCAGTTAGGTAACCTGCCAAGGTCATCAGGGTATACCGGCTGGTCGGGTGCTCATCAGGTTGCAACACTAAGTCTTCTACTTCTTCGGGCTTCAAGTAAGCTGATCTGGTTTTGACGCAATTAGGGCTTGAGATTATTGAACCCTTTGTAATGTTCAATTATTTGGCGCAATTTGGGTCTGGCCAGATAATATAGCTCAAACCAGGCATCGTGAAGTGACTTTCTGTATTCTATTTAGAAAACAATACATTTGTTTTACTTTATTTAAAAAATACAGAATTTGGAAACTATTATTAAACAATAACATTATCAACCATCTGTATGTTATCTATTGGATGGCGAAGAATGTAAAACTATCAACCATCTGTCTGTTATCTATTGGATGGTGAAGAATGTAAAACTATCAACCATCTGTCTGTTATCTATTGGATGGTGAAGAATTAAAACTATCAACCATCTGTCTGTTATCTATTGGATGGTGAAGAATGTAAAACTATCAACCATCTGTCTGTTATCTATTGGATGGTGAAGAATGCTAAACTCAGATCGCGAAAAGCTTTCTGCTTCTAGAGTAGTTTTATCTTATTTTTGGGTTGTTTTCACAACTACTTCATACTTCCCATTCGGCTATACACATTGTATAATATTCACGATAATGTGTTAAAAATAAGTAAGGTTGAATCTATAAATAATGTACCTATGTTTGGCTGGAGAGAGATAGTGGGATTGTAAAAACCACCCACAGTATATTGGTCGAGAGGTGGACCTTTGAGTGTCAGATATTCACTTTCTCTCTAACTAATAGAAATGACTAAAACAATACGTTCATGATACTCGGCTGAGGACAGTTGGAGGGATCAATCTCTTCTTGTCTAACTTTTGGTGGTAGAAAGATCAGTCTAGTCTCTACCAGTTTAGTGTAAATATTCGTGTAGCCCGTGTGGGTAGTCCTGGAATGCACAACAGAGCAGCTAACTCGAACTAAACATGATTGTAGCTCACAGAGGTCTAAAGCAGCTATCTTGAGCTAAACATAGTTGTAGCTCACAGAGGTCTTAAAGCAGCTATCTTGAGCTAAACATGGTTGTAGCTCACAGAGGTCTTAAAGCAGCTATCTTGAGCTAAACATGGTTGTAGCTCACAGAGGTCTTAAAGTAGCTATCTCGAGATAATCATGGGTGTAACTCACAGAGGTCTTAAAGCAGCTATCTTGAGCTAAACATGGTTGTAGCTCACAGAGGTCTTATAGCAGCTATCTGAGCTAAACATGGTTGTAGCTCACAGAGGTCTTATAGCAGCTATCTTGAGCTAAACATGGTTGTAGCTCACAGAGGTCTTAAAGCAGCTATCTTGAGCTAAACATAATTGTAGCTCACAGAGGTCTTAAAGCAGCTATCTCAAGCTTTCTAACTCAGCAAGTAAGCAACGTCCTACCTTCAAGACGTTGCTTACTTGCTTAGTGTTGCGTCTTAACCTGACACATCTAAGCACTTTAATCACTATCACATTCAGCCGACAATGTACAAAATAGAAGATCCACTATTCGAGCCTTGACAGAATTGAATCATTTAAAATAATTAAAGTTTTATTATCTATTATTCTAGGTACATATCTAGTTCTACGATATTTTTAAACTTTATCTGGCAGAAATGTATAAACCGATCATTTCCATAAATAAAATAAACAGCCTAAGATATAGAGGATTTAATAAACATTTGTTTACAAAAACTTTTAAAAAAATTTGGTAACAAGGTAAGACTATTTTTACAATTAATAAAGAATTTGTTTTTTATTTCAGTTCTACATTTATAAATCTTGTCGAGTAAACCTCAATAGACTGGCCGCCACTTCATAGATTGGTAATGACGTTAACGCTACCGACCTGGTTTGAACCCTGATCCTCACACCCAATGTCACTCTCGAGCTACCTATGATTCACTCTCGAGCTACCTATGATTCACTCTCGAGCTACCTATGATTCACTTTGAGAATCCGCTCTGGTTTCTATTTTCATCGTCGCTTCGAGGTGTATTTTATGGAGTAAAACGGAGACGGGAGAAATACTGGAATCTGTTCCCCTGGATAGGAAGGAGGGGGTACAAGAGGAGCGAACAAACAAACAAACAAACAAACAGACTGGAACAATCTCAAACGTAGGGAGGGAATAGCGAAATATTATTACTTGTTTCCCCTAAAATCTAGATTAAATGTGAATATCCTAATGCTGATAGACTTATAATACCATAAATATTTGTATACTAATTGTTGTGTTATAGCATTTTATATTCCATGTACAAACATTAGCCGACAATCTTACTGTAAAAACACTTTGAATATTTATATCTCTACTCGAAGTTGTGTCTGACATGTTTTTAATCATCCATCCTTACCTATTTATCATCTTACACATTTATTGAATCCGACGTAATTAAGTTTAAACTCACTTGCATTGAATACTTCGAGTGACGCCATTTAGTTTCACCAAAACAATTCTTTTTGATGCTGTACGTTTGCTTCCAGTGTGCTTATGTCATCGTCTATCTCTATTTATTCCAGTGTTGCCATATCCTGAGTGTGGGTATTTATGTTCAAAACTAAACTAACATAGTTCTCATAGAAATTAAATGCTCAAATAATAAGTTTTCGTTTAAAAACAACAACTATAACGCAATATAATAAAATCCTAATTCCGAACGAGAATTAAAAGGGACGATAAATCGACAATATGGCAACACTGTAGTATCTTGCTCTTCAACATTGATAAATCAGACCATAGAGTTTTTTTATTAGCATTAGAAAAGAAGGAAACTATTTGTTCGCCCGAAGAGGAGAATATCTTTTTATTCCCAATGATCTCGAAGAATCTCGTTGAAGTCTGACAGTGCTATAAATTGGAAAAGAGGGAAAGTATTCTCGCAGCGACTCAGGGAAGGAAATTAAGTTGAGCTGTCGGCCAACTGAAAGCTCTTTATGTGAGTTGAGATGTGAATGAATCAGACAATAACTTAGGAAACAAGGCCGCTGTAGCTGGTAAACACACACTTGACGTTAGTTTTATTATAATATTGATGAAAACATAACATATTCATCCTTGTTCTAAGTTATCTCTCTATAATAATATTAACAATCAATGATCTAACAGTTTTACAGCCAAGAATTTAAATATAATTTCAAATAAGTATAGAGACATATTAAATAATCCCTCTTAGCTCCCTTACAATGGTTAGGCCCTTCAAGCTCAGATGATAGTTTAGAAGAAAGATTTATAAAACAGCTCCTTTGTTGAGGTACGATATGCGATGTTAGGCCTATGGTCTTGATCAACAGTTGCTATGATAAGATACAGTGTGAGGCACCTGGATATCTTGAAAACAAAGCCTTTTAGGAAAAAATGTTTCCTACAAAAGTTTGAAGCTCCTTTACTCCCTCCAGGACAAAGACAGGCATACAAATTATATAATAAGAGGCGAATAAATACAGAGTGAGCACATGGGACATTATAAAAACCGAATATATTATTAATAAGGTGTAAAATACTTAGTTAAATAGAAATAAGGTCGAAGCCAACATGTCAGAAGTTAAATAGGTTAACATAAGTTTTACTTATCAACAAAGGATATAGATTTATCTGATTACCAAACCCTTCCTTCACCTCTGACAAGACATCTTGTGAATGTGAGGAATGCCAGGCCTCCACCGTGGTTCGGATTCCACGTTAAACTGTAGGTCCTTCATTTCATCTCACAATCACCCTACCTTTACACATTAGCGTAAGTGCGTATAACCCGAATGGGTAGTAAGACTTGGTGCTAATAATAATAATAATAACAAAGGATATATAACATATGTTTCCTTGTCAGAAGGACTCTGAACTTATTATGACATATTTCATAGGTTATAAAGAGTCTGAATATATACCATATTTTGACCGAAAAAGAATGTCGACGTACAAAAGCCGAAGCTTAAGTTTGTTCTTACATTTTTATTTAACATCGTAGACATGTTTAAGATCAATATCCTGCCAAGAGTGAAGTGTCCTCCGATCTCCTGGCAGTATTTATTTGATATCCTTAGCTCGGAGAGGGGGGAGGAAGGGGGTAATAGCGAAGGGGAACATGTGACGAGAAAGCCGTGGAAAGCCCGAGAACAGTCATCTTGGCAACATGGAACCATCTAGCGTCGGAAATGTTACACTTCACAATTCCCAGCAGCCTCGATGTTGACCCGGCAGTCTTGAGCACTTGTTCGCGGGACGTGGGAGACAGCCATCTTGGGCTGTACACGGTGAAATGGAGCGCGGTGAGTTTGGAACATTATATACTATTATTGGAAATGATTTAGTGTCTTTTTTTGAAATTTAACTTCTAGTTATGATAAGACGCTACAAGTTTTTACGTTTCAATAGTTAAATTAAGTATCTTGTCTGAACTATTTGTAAACAATTTAACCAAATGTATTCATCCGTGTGTGTTTAGGCGTAAGAAAGAAGGAAATGAGTAAACGTAAGAATGAGTGCTAGTTAATTCTCGTTGATTTGCTTGCTAAGGCCAGTTTTCAAGAGGAAACGGAGCGGTTTCTCAACTTTCGTCGAAGCACATGTGGACATAGTGTTACCTACCATAGTATAAAGTATAGTATAAAGAGTATAAATGGAAATATTTTGTGATTCCTACTTCGTACTCATTTACATTTTATAAACACCTCAATAATGAATTGCACAGTGAAGCAAAGTATACAAATTTAAAGAAAATTTTGTAGTTTTCTAATTGGATGATTTTTACTTTATACTTAATATCTTTTAGTCAGATTATTTTATGATTTTACAATCATAATATTTCATCGACCGTTCCTTTTTGCCTTTTTTTGAAATTGGAATGGTCTTGCTTACATTATATATATATATATATATATATATATATATATATATATATATATTATTTTAATATTTCTCTGGCGGTGAAGCATTGACGTTCATCATGTTGCTAAACCATGAAGCGACTAAATTAAGAAAGAATCGAAAACAAAATTTGTAGTGGTACAAGATCGTGTGCAGACGGAGCATTTGCTTAAAGTTTTTGGGTTTGTTTTATTTAATTTTACTTTTTTATTATAGTATTAAATTATACTGTCAACAATAAATGAATATGTAAGGGTTTTAACGGTATTTTAAAGTTAAGTTAGTGTGTATTGTTAACGCTGTAATTATAAGTTGATCGATAAAATTTGTTTTCAAAGTAAGCTAAAAAATATAGAATAGTACATTTTATTATATAGGATTCATTGAGTGTATCTTTATTCTACGAGTGGTTTCAACAATAAATCTTTTATCAGCACAGGATAAAAGATTAGTAAATTTATTTATATTAACATAACAAATGATTTGTCAATACGTTATAGATATAAGAAAGTTTCTTAAGTATACCTGTCTCCAATTTCATGGACAATCAGTTTCTGAAGAGCTCAGAAGCGAACGCTGACTTCTGTTACCAAGCTCACAAACTCTCCGTATAAGAACCATCATCGCTAAAAGAAAGATCCAGCCAGATACGTGTAAATATAACATGGGGTAAAGGCTCTAAATCTATTCAGTAAATACAAGTCCTGGTATTTTAAATACCTGAATCGGGAACTTTTCAAGCTATTGTAATTAGTTTGAAGTGCTGAGACTGGGTTATTTGTTGTGATATCAAATATACCTATGCTTTCATAGCAATTTGGAACTTGATTTATAATAATTTTTCAACTAAAAGATATGATGGTCCAATTTAAGACATACTTCCTAAATTGAACCACAAACGCATTCATAAAACATTCTTAAAACTCATCATAATATTATAAAGTATTTTAATTTAAAATTATAATTATGTACCACAGAAGATTAGCCAATTATTTAAAACATATTCCATGGTAAAGTAAAAGAGTACAAGGGGCTCCAATATAAGCGTTACTATCTTATATTTTTAAGAAGTATACAAAAACTATCTCTATTTTATATTTAACAGGGTACCAATACACTCAACTGGTACATAATTCACATCACACAGCTACGATTTATAGAGTATTAACGACAACGAATAAAGCTTTTAACTGTTGCGAAATGAATGAATAGAGTCAATGGGACGAAATAATTTAAATAAAAAACTTGCTCTCCCTATCTACCCGTCTCATATTCCTGTGTAGCTTCTAACTAGGCTCGTTAAGAGCTCCCAGGGTTTTACAAGCAACACACGTGCTCTGTTCACGATATTAAAATAAAGTTAAAGTTTGAAGTATATCAAGTAGATGAAGTACTTGCTGAAATGTTAAGTACCAAGCATGCTCTATTTCTCGTGGTATTAAGACTTGAACGAATCCACGTTTATTAGAATTTATAATTAAAAGATGACGGCTGGAATTATTCAGAGATCAATTTTCAGTTGGTTTTATACTCAATAAAAATAAAATGACTCAGGAACTTTATTACTCAAACACACAAGACTTTATACACTTTTAAAACAAATTGTGGGTGGTTTGAAAATTAGAAATATTTCAGCAGAACAAATATTTTGATGGTTAATCAGCAGTTACAATTCAAAGAGTTTATAATATGTATATATTTTGTACACTTTTTTGTTCATTTTAATTCCATATTTTGTAATTTAAAGTAAAAAATTGGTAATACCTATTCTGGTATTTTATTGCAGAAAAAGAGGGTGGTAATTCCAATTTTTAAATTATGGGAGTGGGTAACAGGTACATTACATTTAGTTTAATAATGATCGTGGTTTAAATAATTAGTATGCAAAAATTTGTTTTACTAGCGCAATCAGTTTTAATAATATCTCACCAAATACTCCTTGTACCTCGAGCCATGTACCTCTCTTGGACCCTGGACTGCTGATATTAATCCTTGTACTGGCTAAAACTACCTCCAGCTTAACACAAGAACTACCAGGTTCTACTTCATACAGTTAGGAGGACCTCTGGTTTTTATTAAACCATCTAGAAAATATCCTCTGTCTAATCAGGGCTATGTTAACGTGTCCTGCTTCAAGCGTCGATCATCCAGTTGCTGCACTAACCCAAGGAGGTGCTCTGCACCCTCTCAGCGGGTTACAGAAATTACTCCCTTCTTCACCTCCTTACCAGCCATTCTGAACTATATATACCAGCAAGAAACAAGAAGATATCATTCCTCCCACTCCATTAATTATCCGAGTTTCACGTAATCTACTAGATATTATATTTCTACGTCAATATTGCTGGGCGACCATGTCGGACAGTCGGACAAAGTTGGACAAGTGTCCAATGTACACAAACTGCCATGAAAGTCTTATCTAGAACGTTTTATGTTAGTATCAAGTTAGTGGGGACAGCTATTAGCCCCAAATGTGTCGTGCAACACTTTCTTTCATATATAGATTTGGTATGAATAATGGCCTTATGTGCCATCCGACGTTATAATACTAACTGTTTGGCTTATATGCGGGCTCTTTTGAGTATTGCTGAGTGGTCACTGTTTGGCGATATTAACTAGCCAGCCAGGCCTAGTGGTGGTCACGTGGACTGTGTGTATTGTTAGTGCTTAAGGTCCCAGTTGGGAATAAGCTTTAAATGTAGCTCCTTGCTGTTAATGAAGTTCAGATTGGACTATTTAACATATCGTCGGTTTAGGGGTAGAACTCACTAAGTAGCATTTTCATTGTTTGGAGATATGCTAAGTGAATGATGACTTTTACCTGGCAAAGAAGCTTTCAATGTTGAATTTGATGATTTCTTTTTTTTTAATATAGAGAGATATAAGTTTACACACTTAATGACTTTCTCTTCCTATATATCTTGAAATTTTAACATATACACACATATAAAACTCATTTCAAGCAAAAATGGACTTAATGTGTTTTACCTTCAAGCCGACGATATTCTGTATTTGTTTCACTCACAGGACCCTCCGGCCTAGTTGGTTGTATTAGCCAGC
The DNA here is from genome assembly GCA_039000515.1 of Timema cristinae. NCBI lineage: Eukaryota > Metazoa > Arthropoda > Insecta > Phasmatodea > Timematidae > Timema > Timema cristinae. Next base: position 31,585,866 of record JBCFYV010001001.1, on the reverse strand, counting down.
CTAGTTGGTTGTATTAGCCAGCCTAGATGGTTGTATTAGCCAGCCTAGTTGGTTGTATTAGCCAGCCTATATGGTTGTATTAGCCAGCCTAGATGGTGTATTAGCCAGCCTAGATGGTTGTATTAGCCAGCCTAGATGGTTTATTTGCCAGTTTGTTGGTTGTATTAGCCAGCCTAGATGGCTTACTTATCGATCATTTTGAAAATCCCACTAACAACTACCAGCACATACCTATACTTAAGAGCTTTTATTAACCGTTAACACTTAGGAGACTGTTTTATAAAATGTTAAGAGCTTTTGTATGGAATTTTATTAATTTTTTAATAATATTTTATTCAAATTAATATACCTAATATTCATTCAGCGCTACACTAAATGCTTGGACTTCTTTGTTGTAACTGAGCTAAGTTTTTTCTGTGGGGTTAAAAATACTTTCTTCAGTCAATATTGGCTTTGCTCTAATGTTATCAACCAATTGCCTTATGTCTTAACATAGTCAAGGAATGATATAAACTCACTCTGGTCAATATATTAATTATATTTTGTATTGCAATGGTTTGATGAGGTTCACCCAGGCCGGTACCAACCGAGGAATAAACTGCCAAAGTTTGTTAGAATGTTCTAGAATCGCACCGTATTTTAGTGTATTAACTTGTGTTTTATAGAAATACATTAAAATATGTATTCATATGTTAGACCCCTTAATTATTAAGTGTGTTTTATTTTATTATCATGAGCACGTACTCCAGTATACACATATCGGCTACACATTTTAAATATATTTTTAAAAGAGCACACAGATTTATTTCCAGCCAGCATATTGCAGAACTATACGTCAACCAAACAAGAGCGACGGGTGTTAGAATCCTTGTAGGCTTAGCAGTGAGTTATGTTGTTATTAACACTAGCCAATGTAAGTCCCAGTTGTGCGTTGTTAATAAATGAACCGACCTCCGGCTCGTGTCAGGAGGGTAGCTCCAATCTTTGGTTGGCCATTTGGTCTGGAATACACCGCATTAACTCGGTGGAGGTGGTGTAAATATTAGATACAACGAGACAGGGGTAGACAACTCAGTGATACCAACACTCACACCCAACATTTCTTCCCTACTTCACACTATGTTCACACTAATGTGGTAGGGATCTTGCCTTCTTAGGCCAAAGACCCGAAGGTTGGTTTGAGGATTTATATCAATGCAGCACTGAGCATGCACTCGACCCTTCAGCTGGTTATTGCTGCCTGCACCATCTGGTAGGAATTCCAGGTACTAAAGTAGTTCAAATAGTGTGGTGGTCCCTTGTATTCCACAATGAATCTATACGAGTGCAAAAGGGTTTATCAATTTACCAAATAGTTATTTTCACCGACCTTCCAGACTAGAAATGGAGCCAACGGCTTTACTTATCCTCCGAAGGAAGTTGTGCTACGGATTTTTATCACTCAAGCAAAAAGCGTTGACTCTGGGTGGGTATGGCGTAAAAATACTTAGATCATGTGAATCCTACTGGTCAAAGTTATTGTTATGTTCTAAGATATTGTGATGTATCAAAACACTTTGCTGCGCTTTCTGTAGAACATCAATTCAACAATCATAGGACAAGGTTAGGTCGAGTTCTTTGAGCCAACTCGATGACTTCTCTCATTGTCGTCCAAGCCTTCATTAGTCATATTCAATTAGTTGTGAACATAACCTCCGTGATACTAATGACGAGCAGAGAAATAATATCTTAATATTTCCAGTTTTCCTCACCAAGACTTGCAGATCCGTAATATTGTCTATCTTATTCACTGAATACAATTTATCATTAGCTATTAGTTGAAAATAACATACAACTCTGAAGTCATAATTACTACTACCAATTAGAAAATATTACTGAAACCGTTACATAAAAAACTCTTAAACAAGCATTTAACATCTTCAATTACTCAAACACGAGTCGAGACACAGCTAAACCAACCTAGTCCGCCATCTTACTACCATCTGATCCCCGGAACTAAAGAGTAACCACGCCATTATTTATTATACCGTGGTCTGAATGTCCTATTTGACTGGTCTTACTTCCGTCCTAACTATAATAGTGTCACAATCTTAAGGTCGGACTCTCACGTGATAATGAAACTATGTGAAGAGATACATTCACCTGACAAACATTTACTTATTAACATTTTATTATGGTTATAAAGATGGGTCACTATTAGAAATAGTTAAAAATAATGCTTGAAGTGAAAAAGGTATAAATAATACAAAATATATGGCCGATTAGATAATTCAGCTATTTGCTTTAGCGTAAATAAACTGTACCACCACCCACCCTACCCTCAGTGATGGGATAATTTAGGAGGAACAATACATACATAAATATAAATAACAATGATTTAATGGATGCCAAACTGGACATGATACATAAAACATTATAGGTACACAATCTCAAGAGCACGGTCTATATATAGCCTTCACTGTGTCAAGCAAGATATCTGGCTAGGCTGATACCCCGACAGGAGTTCGCCATAAACAAAATATGAAATATATTTATATATCTCTTACCGCGGGCCGTGTCGGAGGGGCAGAGGTGGCCCACAGTTTGAAAACCTCAACTGGAGTTCAATATAAACAGACATACCTAACTAGGCATCAATCCAAGGCCTCGAATTCATCAGAACTATCGTTTCCCCAGCAAGCTACCACTGAGTTAGGTAAGTGGTCATACAGGTTATGACGTGGGATACACCTCCATTTTATGCCTCAGGCCAGGGAGCTTGCGTGAATCGCAGATCATGCTATTAAGCTAACTGATAGCAATAGACTTTACATAACAAAGTCGGCCGATCTCGAGTAGACATTCCTAAACACCTAAACTAAGTATTCCCTAAACACCTAAACATAAAGTATTCCCTAAACACCTAAACATAAGTATTCCCTAAACACCTAAACATAAACATTCCCTAAACACCTAAACAAAAGTATTCCCTAAACACCTAAACATAAACATTCCCTAAACACCTAAACATAAGTATTCCCTAAACACCTAAACATAAGTATTCCCTAAACACCTAAACATAAGTATTCCCTAAACACCTAAACATAAACATTCCCTAAACACCTAAACATAAGTATTCCCTAAACACCTAAACATAAGTATTCCCTAAACACCTAAACATAAGTATTCCCTAAACACCTAAAGATAAGTATTCCCTAAACACCTAAACATAAACTTCCCTAATCACCTAAACATAAGTATTCCCTAAACACCTAAAATAAGTATTCCCTAAACACCTAAACATAAGTATTCCCTAAACACCTAAACATAAGTATTCCCTAAACACCTAAACATAACATTCCCTAAACACCTAAACATAAGTATTCCCTAAACACCTAAACATAACATTCCCTAATCACCTAAACATAAGTATTCCCTAAACACCTAAACATAAGTATTCCCTAAACACCTCCAAACTATTGTTTCTAATAAACAACCTAAGACAAGATGTGGGTTAGTCTATTCCTCCTTTCATCTATAGTCGTGCAAGTTACTTCCTCCGGTCGAGCTGACCCCTCGCCGTGACCAGCATGGTCACCGCTGCGCACATGTTTAGCTATTTGACTGTTGGGATGTCCATCTCGTAGTCTATCGGCGATAGCAATCATGACCTTGGAGTTATATAACAGTAGAAGTGAAGGGTGGGGGGTCGCTATCCCCATGATGTTCTGGAAGGTTAGCACGGCCTAGTGGACTGGTCAAGAGCTGTCTTCAGTCTTTCCGGAAACTCTGGCCAGTCGAGTGGTATATTATAGAGTGCCGTGGTTCCAATTGGGTCGGGATCTTCCCATGAAGTCACCACGATGTTGGTATGTAACACATATTGTTATGTTCACAGGACTAGTATGTAGATAATACGTGTGTTTAATTACCCATGAAGGCACCACGATGTTGGTATGTAACACATATTGTTATGTTTACAGGACTAGTATGTAGATAATACGTGTGTTTATTTACCCATGAAGGCACCACGATGTTGGTATGTAACACATATTGTTTGTTTACAGGACTAGTATGTAGATAATACGTGTGTTTATTTACCCATGTTTAGTTGCTTCAATCTTTCTTTATATTCCAATAGGTCGAACAGGTTCAGCCGTTACAAAACTATGTTCTGAGTTGAAATACTTGTCTCTGAATGGAAGTACGTGTCTCTGAATGGAAGTACGTGTCTCTGAATGGTAGTACTTGTCTCTGAATGTAGTATACTTGTCTCTGAATCGAAGTAACGTGTCTATGAATGGAAGTACGTGTCTCTGAATGGAAGTAGTTCTCTGAATGGAGTACGTGTCTCTGAATGGAAGTATTGTCCTTGAGTTGAAGTACTTGTCTCTGGATGAAGTAGTTTATCTGAATGGAGGCACTTGTCTCGGAGTGGAAGTACGTGTCTCTGAATGGAAGTATTGTCTCTGAATGGAAGTACTTGTCTCTGAATGGTTGTACTTGTCTCTGAATGGAAGTACGTGTCTCTGAATGGAAGTTTATTGTCTCTGAATGGTTGTACTTGTCTCTGAATGGAAGTACGTGTCTCTGAATGGAAGTACGTGTCTCTGAATGGAAGTACTTGTCTCTGGATGAAGGATGGAAGTACTTGTCTCTGAATGGAAGTACTTGTACCTGAATGGTAGTACTTGTCTCTGAATGGTAGTACTTGTCTCTGAATGGAATTAGATGTCTCTGAGTGGAGGTACTTGTCTCTGAGTGGAGGTAGTTGTCTCTGAGTGGAGGTACTTGTCTCTGAGTGGAGGTAGTTGTCTCTGAGTGGAGGTACTTGTCTCTGAGTGGAGGGACTTGTCTCTGAGTGGAGGTACTTGTCTCTGAGTGGAAAGTACGTGTCTCTGAATGGAAGTAATTGTCTCTGAATGGAAGTAATTGTCTCTGAATGGATACTTGTCTCTGAATGGAAGGTACTTGTCTCTGAATGTTGTACTTGTCTCTGAATGGAGGTACGTGTCTCTGAATGGAAGGTACGTGTCTCTGAATGGAGGTACGTGTCTCTGAATGGAGGTACGTGTCTCTGAATGGAGGTACGTGTATCTGATGGAAGTACTTGTCTCTGAATGGAAGTACTTGTCTCTGAGTGGTAGTACTTGTCTCTGAATGGAAGTACTTGTCTCTGAATGGAAGTACTTGTCTCTGAATGGAAGTACTTGTCTCTGAATGGAAGTACTTATCTCTGAATGATAGTACTTGTCTCTGAATCGAATTAGGTGTCTCTGAATGGAAGTACTTGTCTCTGAATGGTAGTACTTGTCTCTGAATGGAATTACTTGTCTCTGAATGGAATTACTTGTCTCTGAATCGAAGTACTTGTCTCTGAATCGAGGTAGGTGTGTCTGAATCGAAGTACTTGTCTCTGAATCGAAGTACTTGTCTCTGAATCGAAGTACTTGTCTCTGAATCGAAGTACTTGTCTCTGAATGGTAGTACTTGTCTCTGAATGGAAGTACTTGTCTCTGAATCGAAGTACTTGTCTCTGAATCGAAGTACTTGTCTCTGAATGATAGTACTTGTCTCTGAATGATAGTACTTGTCTCTGAATGATAGTACTTGTCTCTGAATGGTAGTACTTGTCTCTGAATGGAATTACTTGTCTCTGAATGGTAGTACTTGTCTCTGAATGGTAGTACTTGTCTCTGAATGGAAGTACTTGTCTCTGAATGGAAGTACTTGTCTCGGAATGGTAGTACTTGTCTCTGAATGGAAATACTTGTCTCTGAATCGAAGTACTTGTCTCTGAATCGAAGTAGGTGTGTCTGAATGGAAGTACTTGTCTTTGAATGGAAGTACTTGTCTCTGAATGATAGTACTTGTCTCTGAATGGAAGTACTTGTCTCTGAATGGAAGTACTTGTCTCTGAATGGTAGTACTTGTCTCTGAATGGAAGTACTTGGCTCTGAATCGAAGTACTTGTCTCTGAATGGAAGTACTTGTCTCTGAATCGAAGTAGGTGTCTCTGAATCGAAGTAGATGTCTCTGAATGGAAGTACTTGTCTCTGAATCGAAGTAGGTGTCTCTGAATCGAAGTACTTGTCTCTGAATGGAAGTACTTGTCTCTGAATGGAAGTACTTGTCCCTGAATGCAAGTACTTGTCCCTGAATGCAAGTACTTGTCCCTGAATGCAAGTACTTGTCTCTGAATGCAAGTACTTGTCTCTGAATGCAAGTACTTGTCTCTGAATGCAAGTACTTGTCTCTGAATGATATTACTTGTCTCTGAATCGAAGTAGGTGTCTCTGAATGGAAGTACTTGTCTCTGAATGGAAGTAGGTGTCTCTGAATCGAAGTAGGTGTCTCTGAATGGAAGTACTTGTCTCTGAATCGAAGTAGGTGTCTCTGAATCGAAGTACTTGTCTCCGAATCGAAGTACTTGTCTCCGAATCGAAGTACTTGTCTCTGAATGCAAGTACTTGTCTCTGAATGGTTGTACTTGTCTCTGAATGGAAGGATGGAAGTACTTGTCTCTGAATCGAAGTACTTGTCTCTGAATCGAGGTAGGTGTGTCTGAATCGAAGTACTTGTCTCTGAATCGAAGTACTTGTCTCTGAATGGTAGTACTTGTCTCTGAATGGAAGTACTTGTCTCTGAATCGAAGTACTTGTCTCTGAATCGAAGTACTTGTCTCTGAATCGAAGTACTTGTCTCTGAATCGAAGTACTTGTCTCTGAATGGAAGTACTTGTCTCAGAATGGTAGTACTTGTCTCTGAATGGAAGTACTTGTCTCTGAATCGAAGTACTTGTCTCTGAATCGAGGTAGGTGTGTCTGAGTGGTAGTACTTGTCTCTGAATCGAAGTACTTGTCTCTGAATGGAAGTACTTGTCTCTGAATGGAAGTACTTGTCTCTGAATGGAAGTACTTGTCTCTGAATGGAAGTACTTGTCTCTGAATGATAGTACTTGTCTCTGAATGATAGTACTTGTCTCTGAATGGTAGTACTTGTCTCTGAATGGAATTACTTGTCTCTGAATGGTAGTACTTGTCTCTGAATGGAAGTACTTGTCTCTGAATAGAAGTACTTGTCTCGGAATGGTAGTACTTGTCTCTGAATGGAAATACTTGTCTCTGAATGGAAGTACTTGTCTCTGAATGGAAGTACTTGTCTCTGAACGATAGTACTTGTCTCTGAACGATAGTACTTGTCTCTGAATGATAGTACTTGTCTCTGAATGGTAGTACTTGTCTCTGAATGGAATTACTTGTCTCTGAATGGTAGTACTTGTCTCTGAATGGAAGTACTTGTCTCTGAATGGAAGTACTTGTCTCGGAATGGTAGTACTTGTCTCTGAATGGAAATACTTGTCTCTGAATCGAAGTACTTGTCTCTGAATCGAAGTAGGTGTGTCTGAATGGAAGTACTTGTCTTTGAATGGAAGTACTTGTCTCTGAATGATAGTACTTGTCTCTGAATGGAAGTACTTGTCTCTGAATGGTAGTACTTGTCTCTGAATGGAAGTACTTGTCTCTGAATCGAAGTACTTGTCTCTGAATGGAAGTACTTGTCTCTGAATGGAAGTAGGTGTCTCTGAATCGAAGTAGGTGTCTCTGAATGGAAGTACTTGTCTCTGAATCGAAGTAGGTGTCTCTGAATCGAAGTACTTGTCTCTGAATCGAAGTAGGTGTCTCTGAATGGAAGTACTTGTCTCTGAATGGAAGTACTTGTCTCTGAATGGAAGTACTTGTCCCTGAATGCAAGTACTTGTCCCTGAATGCAAGTACTTGTCCCTGAATGCAAGTACTTGTCTCTGAATGCAAGTACTTGTCTCTGAATGCAAGTACTTGTCTCTGAATGCAAGTACTTGTCTCTGAATGCAAGTACTTGTCTCTGAATGCAAGTACTTGTCTCTGAATGCAAGTACTTGTCTCTGAATGCAAGTACTTGTCTCTGAATGCAAGTACTTGTCTCTGAATGCAAGTACTTGTCTCTGAATGCAAGTACTTGTCTCTGAATGCAAGTACTTGTCTCTGAATGATATTACTTGTCTCTGAATCGAAGTAGGTGTCTCTGAATGGAAGTACTTGTCTCTGAATCGAAGTACTTGTCTCTGAATGGAAGTACTTGTCTCTGAATGGAAGTACTTGTCTCTGAATGGAAGTACTTGTCTCTGAATGGAAGTACTTGTCTCTGAATCGTAGTAGGTGTCTCTGAATGGAAGTACTTGTCTCCGAATCGAAGTACTTGTCTCTGAATGCAAGTACTTGTCTCTGAATGGTTGTACTTGTCTTCTGAATGGAAGGATGGAAGTACTTGTCTCTGAATCGAAGTACTTGTCTCTGAATCGAAGTACTTGTCTCTGAATCGAGGTAGGTGTGTCTGAATCGAAGTACTTGTCTCTGAATCGAAGTACTTGTCTCTGAATCGAAGTACTTGTCTCTGAATGGTAGTACTTGTCTCTGAATGGAAGTACTTGTCTCTGAATCGAAGTACTTGTCTCTGAATGGAAGTACTTGTCTCTGAATGGAAGTACTTGTCTCAGAATGGTAGTACTTGTCTCTGAATGGAAGTACTTGTCTCTGAATCGAAGTACTTGTCTCTGAATCGAGGTAGGTGTGTCTGAGTGGTAGTACTTGTCTCTGAATCGAAGTACTTGTCTCTGAATGGAAGTACTTGTCTCTGAATGGAAGTACTTGTCTCTGAATGGAATTACTTGTCTCTGAATGATAGTACTTGTCTCTGAATGATAGTACTTGTCTCTGAATGGTAGTACTTGTCTCTGAATGGAATTACTTGTCTCTGAATGGTAGTACTTGTCTCTGAATGGAAGTACTTGTCTCTGAATAGAAGTACTTGTCTCGGAATGGTAGTACTTGTCTCTGAATGGAAATACTTGTCTCTGAATCGAAGTCGGTGTGTCTGAATGGAAGTACTTGTCTTTGAATGGAAGTACTTATCTCTGAATGGAAGTACTTGTCTCTGAATGGTAGTACTTGTCTCTGAATGGAAGTACTTGTCTCTGAATGGAAGTACTTGTCTCTGAATGCAAGTACTTGTCTCTGAATGCAAGTACTTGTCTCTGAATGCAAGTACTTGTCTCTGAATCGAAGTACTTGTCTCTGAATGCAAGTACTTGTCTCTGAATGCAAGTACTTGTCTCTGAATGCAAGTACTTGTCTCTGAATGCAAGTACTTGTCTCTGAATGCAAGTACTTGTCTCTGAATGCAAGTACTTGTCTCTGAATGCAAGTACTTGTCTCTGAATGCAAGTACTTGTCTCTGAATCGAATTACTTGTCTCTGAATGCAAGTACTTGTCTCTGAATGCAAGTACTTGTCTCTGAATGCAAGTACTTGTCTCTGAATGCAAGTACTTGTCTCTGAATCGAATTACTTGTCTCTGAATGGAAGTACTTGTCTCTGAATGATAGTACTTGTCTCTGAATGATAGTACTTGTCTCTGAATCGAAGTACTTGTCTCTGAATCGAAGTACTTGTCTCTGAATGGAAGTACTTGTCTCTGAATGGAAGTACTTGTCTCTGAATGCAAGTACTTGTCTCTGAATGCAAGTACTTGTCTCTGAATGCAGATACTTGTCTCTGAATGCAGATACTTGTCTCTGAATGCAGGTACTTGTCTCTGAATGCAAGTACTTGTCTCTGAATGCAAGTACTTGTCTCTGAATGGTAGTACTAGTCTCTGAATGGTAGTACTTGTCTCTGAATGGTAGTACTTGTCTCTGAATGGTAGTACTTGTCTCTGAATGGTAGTACTTGTCTCTGAATCGAAGTGCGTGTCTCTGAATGGTAGTACTTGTCTCTGACTTGAATAACTTCCTTCCATCATGATATGGGGGTCCAAGAAATGGAAGTAACAAATTTTCCAAAACTTAAAACATAGTAGAATACTGAATTAAAATGAATAATTGATGTGACATAAATATATGTACAGTTATATTTTGTTGTGACAGTCTGATACGTGGTTTAGTTTGTTTAACGATCACGTTGATTTGTTGCGATACATGTTAGTTGAGTTGAGATATAACGTACTTCATTTTGATGATTGCCATAACTTGTTTGGGATCGTTCATTATTATGGTATTAAGAAAGGAGACACAAATCTGCTCGGGTTTGGAGTCGAATGTCCTCATTAGATGTAGCTCTAATGCTGATTACCCATACTAATAATAAGTGGAATAAACACTTAATTTTCTATAACATAAAATATATTCTACATTTTTAAAGAGAAAGTATATCGTCATTAATATCAAAAAAGACCCATTTGATAAAGGTAGAACAGCAATTTTCCGTCATTAATATAATGTCTGTAAATACTCTGATCTCGAGCTTCAAGCCAAGCCCTCCCTTCATTAATATAATGTCTCTGTAAATACTCTGATCTCGAGCTTCAAGCCAAGCCCTCCCTTCATTAATATAATGTATCTGTAAATACTCTGATCTCGAGCTTTAAGCCAAGCCCTCCCTTCATTAATATAATGTCTCTGTAAATACTCTGATCTCGAGCTTCAAGCCAAGCCCTCCCTTCATTAATATAATGTCTCTGTAAATACTCTGATCTCGAGCTTCAAGCCAAGCCCTCCCTTCATTAATATAATGTCTCTGTAAATACTCTGATCTCGAGCTTCAAGCCAAGCCCTCCCTTCATTAATATAATGTCTCTGTAAATACTCTGATCTCGAGCTTAAAGCCAAGCCCTCCCTTCATTAATATAATGTCTCTGTAAATACTCTGATCTCGAGCTTCAAGCCAAGCCCTCCCTTCATTAATATAATGTCTGTAAATACTCTGATCTCGAGCTTCAAGCCAAGCCCTCCCTTCATTAATATAATGTCTGTAAATACTCTGATCTCGAGCTTCAAGCCAAGCCCTCCCTTCATTAATATAATGTCTGTAAATACTCTGATCTCGAGCTTCAAGCCAAGCCCTCCTTCATTAATATAATGTCTCTGTAAATACTCTGATCTCGAGCTTCAAGCCAAGCCCTCCCTTCATTAATATAATGTCTGTAAATACTCTGATCTCGAGCTTCAAGCCAAGCCCTCCCTTCATTAACACCCAGAATCGAGATCGAAAGTGTATAGGCTCGTCATTTTCAAGTTTCTTATTGATTTTTGTACAAATCAAGTTTTAAAATTCAATGGTAAGTATAGGCTATTTAATTTAGATGATATCGGCAGTTTCACTTTTAAATCATTTGGTAACTTAACAAACTATTAAAATCAATATCAAGTTTCACATTAATAACGTAATAGAGATTTTAAAATAATTTCAACCTGTAAACTACGAGTAATCTGATATTTTCGTCAATTTTGAATGATCTACTAATGGAGTTGCATTGCAATGATAAAGCAATGAAAATTAAAACAGCTAAATTGATCACTAAATATTTCAATAATCATTATTTTTTACTATTTTCACATAGTCCTTTCTAAAATTATAATTTCAGCTAAATTAAAAATTTATAAATGAGAATACATATTGACTGTATTCAAGCGTATTTAAAGCTTATACTAACACGTTTAGCTAAAAAACTATCCTTTGCTACTAATTATTATATAATTATATAGGCTAACTTTTCAAAAATCAGTGTCAATCAACACCGAAATAAATATTTACCGTAACCAAATTTACAACATTTAAATATTAAACATTTATTATTATATATTGTCTATTGTCTATTGTCTGCTAGAAGTAATATTTTAGCTATCATATTTTTCATTTCATATATTAATATATAAACTTTAATAAATATTAAAAATGGAATTGAAATAAATGTCGTAATAAGATAATTTCTAATGAAATCCAATATAAGGCGCAGGCGCTACTGCGCATAGAGGAATTTAAATTGGAATAAAAGAATTGGGTCATGCGTGATTATTATAATAAGGAATAATAAATAAATATGAAACATTTCAAATTTCTAACAGCAGCTTTTGATTCTTACGTTTTCATATAGGCTAATAAAAGGTACGGACGCTTATTTTGTGGATAGATTAGCTCATTAAAACGTAAACATTAATTAACTTTGTTTTGGAATGCTTCAAAATAATTTACTATTTATAAAAAATGAGCGTCATTCATTTTTATTTTAAGAACATGTTGTTTTCAAATATTTTTAAAACCTCACATTTTAAAGATGTGATATTTAAATTTTATGTTTGTTGCTTAACAGTTTAAATATACTTTGGAAATTTTAAAATAAAAACATAATATCTATAACATTTTAAAATTATGAACATCCTTGAACTCAAGATATTTTTCAAATATTAGACTATAGTTTGAATCGAATGAAAAAACCCTCATTCGCAGATAATTAATATTTAATGTATATAATTATAAAGAGAGAGAGAGAGACAAACAGTATTACACATGTAACTGAATATATATCCAACAAAAATGTTTGGTTTTGGGGATCAACTCGGGTGTTAAAGACCTCAAGTACTCTTTAGAGTCACTCAACCAACTATTAAGGCTATACATGTTATATTTAGTAAAAATCGTTGGAGTAAACCAATTAAATCTTCTCAACCCGGCTCAGCTGGAAGGGGATGTGGGAGAAAAGGGAAAGTTAAAAGAAAAATAAGAGAAAGAAAAGGGGTGTAAAAAATCTAGTTTGTAGGGATTGGTAAATTTAGATTGTGGTTGTCCCTCGGGCTCCTCATGAATAAGTTATTTGAGTGCAAGCATTGGTTTGAGGGTGAACACCACTTTCAGACCCCAGACCAACTCGCCGTGAGTTTTACCACCTTGCGATAGTACGGACTTGTGAATTAGTGGAGCTGTTTTAGAAATATTGACTACATGATAGCGAGTCATTACTCCTCCCTTCTTTGTTCCATTTTCAGTCCGTCCCCTCTCGATATCGAATGTGGTGAGTATCAATATCAAGGGTTTTTTTTTAGGAAATCTCCCACAGATAATCATTTTCTAGTTTTGAGTCTGCCTCATGTTGAATATTATATACATTCTTAAGAAATATAATTTTTACCTATATATAATGGAGATAAATTTACACTAAATGATCTATTTTTTTAGATGTATTGGTTTTAATGTTTTAACGTAGGCTACACTAATAATCCCTTCACTAGTCATTGTTTTATCCAAGTCATATATTCTCCACTACTGATTGGCTAGGCCTGCCATAGCTTCATATGTTTTAGTAAGACTCTGGTGTAAAATAGAAATTTCGTAAATAATTATTAAATCATTTAAAAAAATATTTTAAAATTATGATCTGGGTTGAAGGTAAGCTAAGAATTTTAAAAACTAGTATATGAAATATTTCTAAGCATGGAAGAAAATTTAAATACTTGCAAGCAGTTATAACCCTCCACCCCAAATTCAAAAATAAAAAATAATGGAACTTTTAAAATTAAAAATTGGTTCCAAGAAATTAGTTTTTTAAGAGCCTACAGAAAAAACTTCTCAATGTATAATAAAATTGAAATTTGGCATGTAAGTAAATATCCCTTCCCGGATAAACGAATGATGTTTGGAGTTGCAAATTTTAAAAACAAGAAATGGAAATGGAAATGTGGGAAACATAATGGTTGGGGGAGGGGGGGAATAGCTTGACTTTTCTCCATAACTATTATAAAATCTACCTTTCAGTGCGGAAGTTAATGTATACTTGTAAAATTGGTAAAAGGATCCCCTCAAATAGCATAAAGGTTGAAAGGACTGTAAATAAACACCAGGGGGTCAGGAAGAGCTGAAAGTTGTGTGATAAGCTCTCGCCTGTGAGGGAGAGACTCGATCATGAAAATAAACAACTTCTGGTGACGTAGCTTGGTGAACTATAATGCTCTTTGGGAAAACATGATGCCCATTTCTTCCATATTATGTCTCTAAATGAGTACATTATTTATTAATTATTATTTTATAGTCATTTTAAGGCTATTTTACAATTTCAAACTATCCCAATCTCCCTAGACAAGATAGTATTGAATTCTAGTCTACTATAGTATCTTAGACGATAGTGACATAAACAGGTAGCTACGTGGATTAAGGAAAAATTCTCGTCTTTTGTGGCTATATAGAGGTCGGGGATAGAACAGCTCACATACATTTGGTCTCTAAATGGTACCCCTTCTCCATTCAAGCATATGCGGGTACATTAATGTAATCTAAACTCTAACTTCTTTAACTATCTCCTATGAGAATATCTATGACAATAGTCTAGATGGGTTGTACTATGTGGTGCATATATTAAGATTATTAGCACCGCGTCTTACTACCCATTCGGGTTGTACGCACTTACGCTAATGTATAATGGTAGGGTGATTGTGAGATGAAATGAAGGACCTACAGTTTAACGTGGAATCCGAACTACGGTGGAGGCCTGGCATTCCTCACATTCACAAGATGTCTTGTCAGAGGTGAAGGAAGGGTTTGGTAATCAGATAAATCTTTGCCGGGACCAAGGATTGAACCCCGGCCGTGGTGCATATAAAAACTACCATATTCAAATAATATTTAGGTAAAGAATTGTTTCCCCCCATAACATATTTTTTCAGTGATCAAGTTATAAATGAATGGTAAGCCGAAACAATCTAATTCGCCAATGGATGTTTTCATCTGAAGTCGGCCGGAGTATGAGCAATTTTGGAGCTTCCTGATGGTCGGAGCCGAGCCTAGTCCTAATAAACACTAATGAATAGATCCCCTCTTCCTCCTAACAAGTCCATTCTTCTTTCAGCATCATAACGCAACGTTGAAGGTGGGGAAGGGGGAAAGTGGTTGGATATAAAGTCTGCCTGATAATAGATTCCGGGAAAAGGCTGTTCAGTAGTGAGGAGAGAGGCATGAATAATTTAATTTCATTCGCGGAATCTCACCTGATGGTATCTTGGAATTTTTCGTGATGTAATTCATCCCCTCCGTCCATTATTTTCTTTTCGAAATCAATTCACGAAGAGTATAGTGATAATTTGAAGCCACGTGAAGTAAGAGATTTTTTACCCCACAATGTGAAAAAATAAAATACCTACACATTTAAAAATAGTTTATGAAGAGGAAAAAAAATGTTCCGTTTCAATTAGCAGTTAATTATAAGAATTAATAGTAAAACCATACGATTATATAATAACATAACTAAGCAATAATTAAATACGTAGTTTTTAATCGCAAGGGGTTAAATTAGTCGAAATGGTTAAATCTACAAATTGCTTGACCCATTATCTCTAAAAACATTTGAGATGTGGTGCACATTGGAATTAAAGAGTCATCTCACGCACGAACCATGAAAACTGATCTAACCACAACCCCAGTCATCAAAACAACCAAGTGAAAACTCAACGAGAGAGAGGGGGCAACTCTAGTCATCAGAACACCAAGTGAAGAACTACATACCACTCACAAGAGAGAGAGAGAGGGGACAACTCTAGTCATCAGAACACCAAGTGAAGAACTGATCATACCAACTCAACAAGAAGAGAGGGGACAACTCTAGTCATCAGAACACCAAGTGAAGAACTGATCATACACTCAACAAGAGAGAGAGAGGGGGACAACTCTAGTCATCAGAACACCAAGTGAAGAACTGACATACCAACTCAACAAGAGAGAGAGAGGGGACAACTCTAGTCATCAGAACACCAAGTGAAGAACTGTACATACAATCACAAGAGAGAGAGAGGGGGGGGGGGCAACTCTAGTCATCAGAACACCAAGTGAAGAACTGATCATACCAACTCAAAAAGAGAAGAGAGAGAGAGGGACAACTCTAGTCATCAGAACACCAAGTGAAGAACTGATCATACCAACTCAACAAGAGATAGGGGAGGGGGGGAGGGTCAACACTACCAACAAATAATTGTTTAATCATCCTGACATCAAATGGTATCCCCAAACAACAAACATCCCATTCAAAATACTAACTTTGAGTTTTAGAACCTTTTTTTCCCCTCTTCTGATCTGTGCTGGTCGACACACGACTCTGAGAACATTGTATATATACTACATAGAATGTGCCAGTGGACACGCAGTTTAAATACAAGCTGACTTAGTTTGGTTTGCTGGTGACGGAATGCTGAAGGAATGAATCTCATTTAGATGTACCAAGAGTCTTTCCTATACATTATTTTCCACTCGCTTTACATCAAATGCGGATACATATTCTCTAAACTAAATATGATTTAAAATGTTCCTAAATTAATGTAGTAAAATATTTCCCTTGTGGTAGAATATTGAAATTCGTAAATACATGTAGAGGGCTAGCCTTAAGCAATTACAAGCGTCTGAACATTGGATCCAAGAAATAAGGGGCTCAACATTTCTCACACGCTTAGAAAAAACATTTGTTTTAGAAAAAAAAAATTAGCAGTTAATTACAATACCAATTTGTCTTTTAATGCCTATTATGCTTTAACGCTATTTATTAAACTATGATGATTATATTTCCAATACATTTCTGTACCAATATAAATCATTTACTTTTACATATCTTATGCTGTTAGGCAAATATTGGGTTTATTTGTGAAATTAATCTAATTAGTCTAATTAGTGAAATTCGACTAATGTTTTGTTTCTATGATGTTTTTAAAATTTACTTGTTGACATATTTGTCTTTAGATAATACTACCTCAAAACAATATGTCAAATAATGAATTTTGAAAACAATCTTGATAGTGTAAAAGAATAATTATTTAAAAGTAAGTCAGGGGTTGAACATCATATTCCTATTATGTTTTTATATGTCTGTCCGCTGAAATCTAAAATTTGTCATTCTATTAGGTCTTAATAAAATTCTTTCTATATAATTCCTAAAATAAAAAATATTAATTTGGCTGTGTAACCAGCTCCCTGGTTATCACCCATAAATGTCAGGTTGGTCACAAGAGAGTTTATTTTTATTCAAGAAACATAACAAGTACAGTTCTATGAGCGAGTGAGACATGAATAGCTTTAGGCGCAGGATCCGTAAACCGCAATCAAGATTTAACAATTATATAAGCAACATGTGGGACGCCTCCTCACGCTCTTAAATGGCCACTCACAATAAATCTTACAATATGAAGTAAATTGGCCTTACTACACATCCCATGAAAATAATAATTGTCGATAGTCAAAAGCACTAGTAATGAGAAAGATATTTACTCGCCACCACCAGTGGTTCTCAAACAGTAAACAATGAGTTCCCAATAACATATCTCCCAACTGTAATTGGGTATAATAGAAACAAACAACAATAATCTAATTAAGATACATATGCCTTAACTGGCTGCATTAACGTTAAATGTTAAAGCCCATATTAGAGAGCCAACCTGCCGACTCGCGGAACCTTGATTTAACCAACATATTATACACTTTCAAAAAGGCAACAATAATAAATTATCTTCCAATAAATAACAAGAGATATAATCTTTAAATACATAAAATCGGCAGAACAAATATGTGATTCTGCCAGAATTAATTATGGACTTAAGATGGCGGTACTTCAAGGTATACGCCCATACGTGAAGCGAATGAAACAGAAAGTACATTAAATAAATAAGTGTTCTCTCAAAAGACCACAAAGCAACGTCAGATAAACGGTTCGGTCAAACCGTGCAAAGATATATAGATTATCCATGGTCTACAACCAAATTAAAAGAGATAACTTATGCTATAGTTAATAAATGATAGCTTTAAATATAAAATCCTGAACGATAATTTTGAATTATTACAGCTAAACATAATTTTGAATGTACAGACACAAACCTATTCTAGGACAAAATTCTCTTACCTAGTGATCGCAGTGTAATGTGTACGGCATTACAGAATGAGGCCATTATATACCCGATTAATTAAGTCATATGTTCTCAAGGCGCGGGAACCAAAGGAGAGGGGTAAGGGGAAGCAGTCTTCTCGAATATGCTCAAACAATCCACGGGTTTTTAAGACGCGCGCCAAACAATATTTCTTTGTTTGTGAACACTGCTGATGGTTCGCATCCTGTTTACGCATATCGTCCGTCTTGTTTTTTCTTAGGCGCAGCACAGTCCTCAGGGTGAGAAGCGAACCACGGCCTCTCGAGTTATTTCGATGTTGACAGTGCCACGATGTGTTAGTGGAGTGGAGCCTTGCCGAAACGAGGTCAACTGGGCCGGAGGGGTAAGCCAAACAATCTTTTTCTTTTAGGTGTTGTAACAGGGTTAAAGTTGATTTGAAATAGTGGATCGAATTAAGCCAGATATAATTAAAATGAATAATTCCTTTTCCATACTGTAAGCTGTAAACTGTTACAGTTCTATGTAATAATCATTTGTTTAAATTCTTTAACAACCAATTATTTATTTTACTTTCTTTCATTGTTAACTGGCATCATTAATCGAGATTAATAAATATTGTGTAAAGAGAAGTTAAAACTTAATATCATAAATAAATTTCAGCTTTTATCAAATCTTCATATGCTATTCTTTATTTTTATATTGGGTTTTAGTCAGACTACTTTTTGTGTTGTGTAACACAATTTAAAACTATAAAGGATTAATATTTATAGATAATCTAAGCTTTGGTTAATCTCCCCTGTGATTAATTTTATTCACTATATAAGAACAAGCTTGTATTTGTATAGACTTCCCATGCAAACAAAGTTTATACCAGCTAGGTTTGTCTGTCGAATTTTTGTGGAGTTTTACTTTCCTTCTGGATAATATAAATGATAATAACACCAAATCACACATTTTTAGAATATTTATCTGTCCGTCCATTTATTTGTTTCCAATAAACAAATAAATTTCTCATCTATTCAAGACTGGACTTCTTTGTGTTCCTTAGTTTTCAGGGAACCATGGTAAGCTCTATATAATCCTATTAGCTCATTGGTGAGCGAAGAAGTGTCGAAAAAAACAGACTTAAGCAGTGAACATTCGTTGCAGCTGATGTTGCGGGTAAATAAGATGTCACGTGTTATAAGCTGGCGTGTGGAGGGGAGGAAGGGTTGAGTCCATGTTTCTTCTTGTATCTTCATACGTACACAGGACACAGTTCAGTTCTTGTTTAGCATTTGAAATTGTTGAGTGTGTTGATGTATTGTTTAATGCGAGCGAGGCCACGGGCAAATGATGGTTATTCAATAACAAAATCCTAATTTCGTTTAGTTTAATAATAAAAATAAAAACCTTAGTAAGAATATAACGTATTACTGTTTAGATTCAACGCCTCGAGTTATCAAACTACCTACTTCCAAGTACTTTAAATTAGCATCATTTAATTCTGTTCTAAATCCACAGATTATTAAAAATACATTTCTCATTGTTAAAAGAGAAACCCCTGTGGCAGGCAACAGGAAATGAAAGAGGGATTATTTTACCTTTGTTTTCCAACAAATTGTTCGACTGGAGAGGAAAAAACAATTTACCACTCAAAATGTTTCTGACACAATTGTTGTTATTAATTTCTCAACGGTTATTTAGACAATGTCATGTTCAAAAAGCAAATCATATTTTAAAGTCTAGATTCGTTTAATACAACTAGGGTGGTGGCAGGGGCGGATCCAGATAAGTTTCACAGGGGGATCATAGCTATAAATAAGATAGCCACTTACAATGTTAGATTTGTGTTTAGACCCATTTAATAGTTTCTCATTCATATTTGATCTTATGCATACTTTAAACGGTGGTCATCCTCTCAAATTTTTTAAAATTAGATAGTTTTATAAACTATTAGGAGTGGCCCTCCTTCAACAATATTTTGGAAAATGGTTCACTTTAGAAGCTATATGTAGTATTCATCTTGATGATTTTTAAAATTATATTCTTTCATAAATTTGACAAGACATCTTGTGAATGTGGGGAATGCCAGGCCTCCACCGTGGTTCGGATTCCACGTTAAACTGTAGGTCCTCCATTTCATCTCACAATCACCCTACCATTACACATTAGCGTAAGTGAGTATAACCCGAATGGGTAGTAAGACGCGGTGCTAATAATAATAATAATAATAATAATTTCATAAATTATAAGCCATTTAAAGTGTTCCTCACCTAGAAATTTTTGAAATGTGGCTGTCCCTCGAAGCTATTTAGTGATCCTCACCTCAATTTTTTAGGATGGTTAGATATCTCTAGAAGATAATATTTGAAATGGCCTTCCACCGAAAAATTTTGAAAATTAAATTATTTCGTAAACTAGGCTATTTGGAGTGTTCCTTGCCTGAAAATTCTTCAAAATGACATAGATCTAGAAGCTATTTGGAGTTGTCATCCCTTAAACATTTTTGAAATTTGGATTAGCTTGGAAGCTATTTAGAACTTTCCTCTCCTGAATTTTTGTGCCATTTAGATGCCTCTAGTCTAAAAGTTATTTTGAGCTGTCTTCTACGGCAAATTTTTGACAATATAATGCATTTAGAAGTCATTGGAGTTTGATTTAAGGACATCTTTCAGCTTCATATTCGATAATATCAGAGGATTTTAAATATATTTAGGGGAGAATTTATTCCAGAGAGGGGCAAATTATTTCCATGGGCAGAGTCCCTCATAATTACACTGCTTCTGCTGTCCACACATACTCTATATTTGGTATTCGTGGATGAACTGCTCTTAGGCGATTATTAGTCTTCTTTGATGTGTGGTAGTCTACCGTCTTTATGAGGAACAATGTTCGTTACTCTCCATGCTCGACAAATATTCGTACATGAAAACAAATGTTTGTTCCACACTTGCGTGAGTCGTATGGAAAATTGAACAAACATGGATGAATAACGCATGTATGAACCCGGCTTAAGAGGTGTCTGCGTGTAAAAAAGATTTTTTTTATCTCTGTTGTATTTTATTGCTAAAATTTGAACTTTCATTTTGTTTTTTGTATTCATTTTCTAACTTTCACAGGGGATCAAATGACCCCTTGAACCCCCCCCCCCCCCCTTGAATCCGCGCGTGCCTGTCTATCTTGATCTATGATTGCTCTAGCGATGTTTCTTATGATGAGTTGGAGTCGGGTTCGCCGAGAGAATAAAGTAACACCTCAGACCATACGAGAGTAGACATTATTGAGAAAACTAGAAGGTAACAATATAATTATTTATATCATGGTTCTCCTCCTGTCATTTTTTCTGGATCCTCCACTGTAATTCTTCTACTTGTCTTTAATGTGATCATTTACATATTGATTAATAAAATGTAGATAAGAGCGCCAGTCGGGTTTATCTAGCAATAAGATTGATTTGTTTTAAAATTATTCCTCACTCTTCCTCCAGAAAATGTGGCCACATTGTATCTACTTATCTCAACCCCACCCCATCTTCCCTGATGGGTGGTTAGTTATTTTGTTTCAATGAGTCTTAATAACTTCCTGGGTTGTACACATTTCAATTATACTAATGTGATAGGGTTGAGGAATGTTGGAGGGTTGAGGAATGTAGTAGGGTTGAGGAACGCAGATTTTCTGAGGAAGTGTACCTACATTTACTTGGAAGGAGAGTGGGGACGTATTTATGTAAAACCAACTTTAGCACACCTGCTCTGTATTCGAACCTGTACCTCTCCGCAGAGGGTTAACAAGACTATATGAGTCTGAAATCTAGTCCAGTGTGTATATATACACATACACCACATATACACAAGGAGACTGTCAAACAGTAGCTCAGTGGTAGTACTGCTAAGTTATCTTTACTCACCCTATCTTAAAATGGCGATAACATCATTCTGCCTCCCACCCCTCGGTCTAAAGACGTTCCTGCTCCCCTGGTATTAAGACGTTCCTGCTCCCCTGGTATTAAGACTTCCTGCTCCCCTGGTATTAAGACATTCCTGCTCCCCTGGTATTAAGACGTTCCTGCTCCCCTGGTATTAAGACGTTTCTGCTCCCCTGGTATTAAGACGTTCCTGCTCCCCTGGTATTAAGACGTTCCTGCTCCCTGGTATTAAGACGAAAACAAAATTCACACGAATTCATTAAACAGGATACTCGAAAAGTCATTCTACAATAGTTATTAGCAAACATTACAAAAAAAAAGAAGTCATTGTTTGCTAATAAATTGACGAACTATCATGTACTAAGAAAGGTTGATCGTCACGTTCACACTTTCTAAACACACTGGAATGATCGTTAATACCAAGGTGTGTGTGAATATTCCATATGTTGAAGTCAAAGCTCCGTTGCTTTGTTTATGTTACCCACAATACATTCGCGTCTTTGAGATATTTAGAAAGAAAGAGAAATCTTTGTTATATTATAAACATATTGTAAATATATTATTAATATAACGTATTATTAAAAGAAAACATTATTAGAACAACTAACAAACTTTATTTACCCACCAAAATAATGTTTTAATGACAGTAACGTCAGCATGGATAAATAAAACTACGTCAACATAAAATATAATAATTTACTTAGTTTTTTATCTACATCTTTTTATTTACTTGGATGAACTCCATAGATAGTTCAGTATCGTAATGTGACTTCACCGAACCTTATCTTCGACTTCAGTTTTTACTGTGCTTCTCATTCAAAGTTACACCGCTAAATAGTATGTGGGTTTTGTGCCAATACAGTGAATATTTGATGACGTTTAATAATACTTGGGAGGGGTTATTCTATCCCTGTGTAGTTCTCCTGTATTAGTTTTGGTAACTACTGTCACCGCGCCTCTATATTGACAGAGCGAGCAGCTGTGAAATAAAATATTGTCATACCGTATCTAATTTTGTGATTGTCAAATATGTGTCATTCATAGATGCCCCGAACTATAGGGGTATGTGACTTTTCATCATCCCCCTTCCACCTCTTCGACAAACACATTCTGACTAACCAAACACGAATATTAAATCCTAAACCACAACAATCATAGCACGCGGTGGTAATCAAATTGTCATTCTAATATTCAACCAAATAATTTATAACTTTCCTGACATATAAATACCATTCTCGTCACATTCTTTTTACGATATGAATTTTAATCTTGCGTGTTATTCTGGGGGTGAGATTTCAGATTACTTAAAATGTCATGGAATAGTTTACATTAAACATGATTTTGTTTGTCGAACCTGACAGTGCTAAATGAGGGGTGTCAGTGAAACAGTGGCTCATGTCACAGTTTTAGAGTAAAGTTGTCTTATCATAGGTTCTGTGGATTTTGAGCTGCACCAACGGTTTGCCTCCACTTTTCCTCATCGATAACCCGTTCTCATTGCCACACTTACAAAAGTTCGCCACCTATCCCTATCCTTATCTTGAGCTAGTTTATCCAGTCCACTTCAGGTCGGCTTGTCTTTGTCAGACTTGTACGTCTCAGGTGTGGTGTTGTACTAAACCTACCTAGACCAGAGTGGACTGTCAGGTTCATGTGTCGTCTTGTGTTTAGTACAGCACTCTATCTGGCCATTAAACTGGCCCTCTGGCCTCTTCCCACTAAGACTACCAATCAACACCTTCAACACGGTCTAGTTTAATACCTACTTTACCTAATACAAGGTACTTCTTTGCATATGACTCTGCTTTTGTAAGTGGCCAGGTACTAATTGCATGACTCCCAACTTGGTGGCTGCATGGTCTAAGGCGTTTCTCTAGCAATAGACTATACTCTCGATGACTGGAAGATCGTAGTTTGATCTCGGTCAGGTGTACTGAAGTGTTTTTTTTATAAATAGCACCCCATTCTCTCTCCCCGAAAATGCGTATACACTTCCTCTAAATTCATCATTACTCATCTCTGAGCAAAAAATTGCATGAAATTATGTAATTTATATGTTAATAGTTATTTTAGCAACTTGGATGTACTTTTCATCCATTGCTTGGATTAATCAAAATTAATAATAAGAATGTTCTACACGAAATTACGCCAGTAAAAGAATAAACACGAATCACGTACATATTTTAGTCATCCGAAAGCTGTGTTAGGAATCCATTTACATTTTACAACAGTTTGGACAAATAAAATTCAATAATGTTTCTTAAAATTGTCATTGGATCCATTAAAGAGCATTCAATAGCGTTGTATAATGGCTGCTATCGGCGTTTCTCCGCCAGGGTCTTAACACACATTTAACTTTGTATAGGAGGACGTTGAGCGGGTAGTAGGGGGGATTAATGGTAAGCAGTAACTGAAACCAAGTTTGTCGTAAAGAGGAGGTAGTGGGCCGTGATAATCGCCTGGCAGGCTTCTCAACACAAAATAGACGCTCCC
This sequence comes from Timema cristinae, assembly GCA_039000515.1. Lineage (NCBI taxonomy): Eukaryota > Metazoa > Arthropoda > Insecta > Phasmatodea > Timematidae > Timema > Timema cristinae. Next base: position 31,561,762 of record JBCFYV010001001.1, on the reverse strand, counting down.
GGCCTGTGACACTTCGATTATCACCATTTGAGTTCAATGGAAGGTGTTCGAACAGATGCAAGTTTAACTCCGAGACAGTCCTTGTTCCGTAATGTTCCTTATCGCACTCAAAGCATGACGCAAGTGGCAAGTGCCAGTTCCAGCAGATATTAAACATTTGGAAGTGATTAGTCGACGTCATTAGCCCTCCCCGCGTGAGTCTTTGCGTCTAAGGAGGTGTTCATTTAAATATAAAAGTCTCTGGTTCGATATCCTGGTTGGAAACTTGTATAGTGCTAGTTAGATGTGGTTAGATGTTTATCACAGCTCAAAGACCTTACAGACGAGGTGAACTCAGAAAATATAATAGTTAAAATATGTAATTATTATAAACTTTGAAATATTATTTTATTGCTAGTAAAAGTTGAATAAATAAATCTCTCTAAAACTTTTATCCAAATAAATTATTTTAAGATAATCTTATTGTCATATTTATATAAGTAATATTTTTATACATGCGTGTTGGGGTGGTATTGTTGCCTAAAAAGGCAAAGCAACATCTAAATTATATTTTGTCACCAGTTCTTACAAACCAACCGAGCGGCTATCCATATTTAACTACAATAATGTACATGAATAAGTTTTACACGATATTTATCAGTATTGGCAAGAAGGAAGGGTGGGTAAATAAAACACCCTCAGTTAACCTAACCAAGAAGGAAGGGTGGGTAAATAAAACACCCCCAGCTAACCAGACCAAGAATGAAGGGTGGGTAAATAAAACACCCTCAGTTAACCTGACCAAGAAGGAAGGGTGGGTAAATAAAAACCCCCAGCTAACCAGACCAAGAATGAAGGGTGGGTAAATAAAACACCCTCAGTTAACCTGACCAAGAAGGAAGGGTGGGTAAATAAAACACCCTCAGTTAACCTGACCAAGAAGGAAGGGTAGGTAAATAAAACACCCTCAGTTAACCTGACCAAGAAGGAAGGGTGGGTAAATAAAACACCCTCAGTTAACCTGACCAAGAAGGAAGGGTAGGTAAATAAAACACCCTCAGTTAACCTGACCAAGAAGGAAGGGTGGGTAAATAAAACACCCTCAGTTAACCTGACCAAGAAGGAAGGGTAGGTAATAAAACACCCTCAGTTAACCTGACCAAGAAGGAAGGGTGGGTAAATAAAACACCCTCAGTTAACCTGACCAAGAAGAAAGGTTGGGTGAATAAAACACCCTCAGTTAACCTGACCAAGAAGGAAGGGTAGGTAAATAAAACACCCTCAGTTAACCTGACCAAGAAGGAAGGGTGGGTAAATAAAACACCCTCAGTTAACCTGACCAAGAAGGAAGGGTAGGTAAATAAAACACCCTCAGTTAACCTGACCAAGAAGGAAGGGTTGGTAAATAAAACACCCTCAGCTAACCTGACTGAAATTAAAAAATGGCCTAATGGTCATCAGCAAACCAGAGCAGATGGGCTTGGAGTTATTTCCGCACACCCACTGATATTCAAATCAAAGAAAGTTTGGATCAATCCCATTTTTGTGGAATTATTGCGATTACCTTTAGGGTAATGTTAACCTGAGTAAAGGACAAGGTCTACCATAGCCCTCCTTGCTTGTTTGCAATCTACGAGTAAAACTTGCTCGCGGTGTTAATATTTCTTCGGCTTATTATCAATTGACACAATTCTAATCAACATTTCCAAATTCTAGTTTTGCGGTGCTCATGTTCGTGCCCAGGGGCTAATAATATTCAAATTTAGCTCCTCTGCTTGTGATAGATATCGCGTAATGCTGATGACAGACAGACAGACAGACATACAAATTCCTCATTCTATAATTATGGATGCCTTATTTTATTTCTAAATGATTTCAACATATCCGCATTTAATCGCACTAGGGGAGGTGAAAATTTAGATGAAATTCAGATATTTTTGTGGAGGGAGATTTTAAAATTAGCCCATCATTTCTCCAATTAGAATGAGAGCTTTGAACAACTACTGTCAGTATTAGATCAGGCTAGATGAGACTGACATTTAGTCTGCGTGACCACTGTTGAACACATTTATGTATAATATATACCGATTTAAAAAATCATCTCTTAAGCTACTTTTTTAATATCTTCAATGTTTAAATTAAATTATTAATCAATTATGCTAAACCATTGATTGTCTAGAGTTAAGGCTGTAATTACAATAATTCTAAAACATTTCTAAGTGTTTATTTGAATCTTTAGAAAGTTGTGTGTGGTTTAAAAATAACCAATCGTTCTAAGGCATATACTGTTTATTTAAAGTGTAAAGTTTATTTATTTAATGCATGCATGATTTAAAATGTATAATCAAACTATAACTAGCTTCAAAACCATTTAAAAGTAGATTATCCAACATTGACAATATTGTTTAAGGTATTCAAAAAATTGTTTTGTAAACAATAATAGTTTATTTGCGTCAGACAGTTGCTATCTAAAATATATTATCTAAGCCTTCATAAAGATTCAAAATTGTGGGTTTACTATACGAGCTCGAACATAACCAAAATAGATAGTCATATAGACATGGACAATACATACTTAACTGTGTAAAAATGTAAAATATTCTTGGAAAATATATTACATTCTTAGCCTAGATATATATTTTTAATAGTCAGCAAAAATGTTATTCTTTGCTTTTGGATTGATATAAAAAAAACTACATTAATAATTTGTCACGAAAAAAAGTCACACTTTGGTGTTGATCATTCTAATTACCAACCAACTGTACTATCAGACCCTTCATCACGTGACCTTTAGCCCCTCACCCTTTTATATATCTAAAAGAGGTCAAAATCCCTATATATACATATATATATATATATATATATTTTTGATATAGATCTTTTTTATAATATTACTGTGCGATTTTTCGGCGCCATGTAGCAAGCGTTAAATGGTTTACGTCTAAAGAAGAAACGTGTCATGTCCAAATAGATGTATTAGAAGTATTTTTAATATCTAATGTCATTACTTCATCTAGCTAGCGTAATCATTTTATAATCTATTATTAAAACATTGAATAATTTGAAAGTAGATCTTATTGTATTACCACGTACCTAAATAATTGACGAATCCGGGAAAACACAGGTAAATATTTGTGTCTGGAAAAATTGTTAATACCGGGAATATTCACAAAGAACTAAAAATAGCTAAACTCTTTTTGTATTTATGTAATTAATTTAACTGCAAACTTTTAAATAGTAGGCCTTGTTGGCTGAAGAACTATGTAGCCTACATTACGTGTATTTGAACTCCCCCTTAAATATTGTGGTGAATATATACACACACATTTATTCCATTTTAAATTTTATAAAATCTGATTTTTTTTTTTACATTGTATTCTCTAAATAGTTTGGAAAAATTATAATCTCTTTTGGAAAATCCGGGAAACTTATTGTTAGGAAAATGGCGGAAACCCTGTATTTCTATCAAAGGCACGAGGTTTTCTAATAAACTGATATCTCATTTAGAAACAGGACTTGAGCCGTTTTTAGTCCTACCAGATACAAGAGCTGTCGCCCAGCAGTTCTTACCAAACGAAGAACATCCCAACATCCCACTAATGAGGCGTCATGTTTTCTCCGTCATGAAGACATCCCAACATCCAAAACACCCCAAACACTAGTTTATTAAGAAATAGTTCGTTGGAAGAACATTAATCGTGCGTGTTACTTGAAAATATACAATCAAAACGCAAATGGGATATTACTAGTTTTAGAAAAAATAATCGGATTTCCTGTTTAGCTTTCTAAACACTTCTGACTTTCTAAACCAATATCAAATAATAAGTTTATATTTTAAAATCATTTTATAATATTTAATCAGTTCACACAATATATAAATGTCAAACAGTTTATTATGGCTGTGTGGTAACAGGAAGGTCTGGGTTCTAATCCCAGGAAGCGTGTACTCTGTTTATTCCTAAATAGTTTCCCACTCTCCCTCTATACAAGTTATGGTGTTTCTCCAATCTCCCTCCAATCAAATGTGTATTAATTTCCTGTAAAGTCCCTTCTTACTCATTCCTACTTAATTATCGTAGTTGTTTGGTTAATATTACCCGAACGGCTGCCAAGACGAAGTGGAAAGAACATTTAGTTATTTCTGTTTAGTTCTCCAAGCTAATATTATTCAGGGCGATTCTAAGCTAAGAATTTAATGGGAGCTAGGGAACACTGAAAACAAACACTTGTCTGTCCGTGAATATATGTCTGCAGACGTCACTCTTAGGTGCTAGAGGGTGCTTGTTGTTTGACGTCTTCACTTAGCCGCCACAATGCGGACTGTGGGTTCATTCTATTCTGCACAACGTTTGGTAGCAAGTATTTTCACACATTCTGAGGTATCTGACAACACTCATTACTGTTGGCGGTCATTCCTTTGAGCAACTGTTGTAAGACTGCTTGTTCACACATTCTACCTTTGTCATGTACCGACAGCACCCTTTAGCACCTAAGGGTGACGTCTGCAGTCAAACATCAGAAAAAAATCAAGGCTTGTTTTAGTGTTCTTCCAAAACTCACTCCATATTAAATATTATGTGGAAGGACCACAATATAATACATCTTTAGTACCGGTATATTAAAACTATCAAAATAGAATTCCTACAGGAAATGTACCCCCATTTTAGTGGAAAGAGAGTGGGAAAATTTAAGTAAAAATCTTTCCCCACTACCCCAGTGCAAAATTTGAGCTCAGATCTCCTCATTATATAAATGACGCTGAATGAGCTTGAAGTTTAGTCCGCGCTCACACCGAAACAGCCAGGTTCATATCAAAGAAACCAATAATTTATATTTGATTACTTTTACAGTAAATGAAAGCCTTTTGATAAGAGAGTTAATCCAAATTTGGCTCAACCTCAATTTAGTTTGTTTTTTATACATATTTATCGCCGATGAAACACTCGCCAGCATTGTCAAAACAGGCTACGCGGAAAGAAATATGGAGGAATATACTTTCAACTATACTTTCCAACGATACTTTCCAACGATACTTTCCAACTATACGTTCCAACGATATTTTCCAACGATATTTCCAACGATACTTCCAACGATACGTTCCAACTATACGTTCCAACGATATTTTCCAACGATACGTTCATGATAGAATTTCAAAGCGCGAAAGGAAGTTTTGTTTGCAGTAGATTTTCATTAAAATAGTGATTTGAGCCCGAAGCTTTAACCAAACGCTTATTTCATTTTATCACCATTTATGGAAATGGTTGGGTTTGAATCCCGACCTGTTGTATCAGAAGTTAGGGGGGTGGGGAGAAGGGGTTCTATATGCAGCTACCTTCAATTATTTTTTTCTATAACCTTGAAACTGTTGGTTGTGTTTGTGCTTAGATACTTTTATGATCGATATCAATTTGATTAATACACATCACCTATCTTCAACGTATAATAAAACAACGCGGTACTCAAGCACGCTCGTAGCTTTATATAGAATACAAATAATATAAAACAATTATTTATACCACCCATTCTTTCAAATTTCCCTAACCTGATTTTAGCTGTAGAGTTCCATTATTTACAAAGTATAGCCCAAAAATATTGTTCTAGATGGAGTTTTCATTTTATCAAATAAAAATAGATCTTTAAATTATATATATATACATAATAATCACTAAACAATATTTTACATTTTAAATGGCACTATCTTTGTTTAGTTCCTTTTAAACCTCATTTTTATTTTTAGAGAATCCAAAAAAGAGGGGGGACTTGCAAGAGAAAGTTGCTTAGCACCGTTTTTAATTACCATGTGCTGTAAGATAAGCCAACCAAGTCTTTCATTATTATTTCTATCAGCAAGCGCTCTTTCTTTTTTTTTATAAAAGCAGAAGGGAAGCATACATTATTTTAAAAGATCTTTTTTAAAGGAAGAAATAGTCCGTCTTAGTGGAAGAAGAGAGAGGGTTAATAAAGGCAAGGGCTGAATGGGCCCCCAGTCAACCCTCCACTAATTCTCTTTACAGGGTTGAGATAAGGCACGCACCCCCCACTTCTGTCACGTCCCAGGACAGAGAATAACTACATGTTTCCTCCCATGTTGAGGTTAGATATTTGCCCTCACACTGTATAATGTACCTAGTCAGTGTAGACCAAGTACGGACTGGGGGTGTGTTACATAGAGAGCGAGATGTTGGGAGACTCGTGAGTCACTCGCTTAAAACTCTACTGTGACTCGTGAGTCACTAGCTTAACATTTCGCTTTAGTCGCTCAAAGGTTACCGATGTTATAAATAGTGTTTCAGGGATTTAACAGAAGGTCACGAGCTGAGCATTTGAACAAAAATTACCAGCATTTTCACGAAGGGGGATGAAAAACTATTTAGGAGTAACATTCTCTTTACATCCGGCTGGAATCGAACTTTGACTTCTCATCTAATGGCAAATCACACTGAGAGAATTAACGTTTAGTCCACGTGACCACGCGTGTGAGTAATACCAACATAACGTACAAAACACGGACCAGTGGTATATTTACGATGTATTTGACTGACATTTGTCCATTTAGAGGCTAACTTGGTCAAAACGGCCCCTCATCAATAGTATTATATATTGTTCAGATATCCACATTACCTAACGACCTGCATCGTGTTGACAATCAATGGGTCTAATGGGGCAGTTCTGTTGCCAATAAATGGTCTAATGGGCAGTTTTGTTGCCAATAATGGTCTAAAGGGCAGTTCTGTTGCCAATAAATGGGTCTAATGGGGCAGTTCTGTTGCCAATAAATGGGTCTAAGGGCAGTTCTGTTGCCGATCAATGGTCTAATGGGGCAGTTCTGTTGCCGATCAATGGGTCTTATGGGGCAGTTCTGTTGCCGATCAATGGGTCTAATGGGCAGTTCTGTTGCCGATCAACGAGTCTAATGGGGCAGTTCTGTTGCCGATCAACGGGTCTAATGGGGCAGTTCTGTTGCCGATCAATGGGTCTAATGGGGCAGTTCTGTTGCCGATCAACGGGTCTAATGGGGCAGTTCTGTTGCCGATCAACGGGTCTAATGGGCAGTTCTGTTGCCGATCAATGGGTATAAATGGGCAGTTCTGTTGCCGATAAATGGGTCTAATGGGGCAGTTCTGTTGCCGATCAATGGGTCTAATGGGGCAGTTCTGTTGCCGATCAATGGGTCTAATGGGGCAGTTCTGTTGCCGATCAATGGGTCTAATGGGGCAGTTCTGTTGCCGATCAATGGGTCAAATGGGGCAATTCTGTTTCCAATCAATGGGTCTAATGGGACAGCTATGTTACTTATAAAATAAAAGACGGCGAACGCACGATTATTGACCACTACCAGCTAAGAACGGACCAGAATTTTCCGACCTTCTTCAATATTTACAGTAAATTCTAGGTTTATTTTCACCACATCCAGTTATTTATATTTAATTTAGTTTAAATAAACTTGTAAAATAAATTGTAAATTAGTAATAACACTTGAAAATTCCTTTTATTCTAATGAATATGTTATCGTGTGTGAGAATGCGCACAAATATCTCATTCTCGTTTATTCTGGTTTATCAATGGTGGGAAGCAACATTCGAATCTCAGCTGGGTTACAGAGGATCACACAAATACAGATAAATTTCCTCAAAAGGGTAATCATATTCGAAACACAACCAAATAATTTAGATGTTTTTACACTTTGTCCTAGTACCCGTTCGGGTTACAGCCATAGGTACGATAATTAAGTTAATGAAGCAGTGAAATAGTTAAATATTTCCGAATCTAGGCGGGGGGGGGGAGAGTAAGAAACCATTGAGAAAAAACCACCCTCATTACACCCTCTGTGATTCTAACCCAGGTTTCACCATCCCCAGAAACCCAATCCAACTCAGGAGTAACCCATTATACCATGTGACCACCAATGTTAGTAATAAAATTATTAAATATGACACAAGAGATTTTAAAGTACTAGCCTACTCGGTAAGGATGAAGAAGTATTTTATGTTACGTGTAGTTTTACTGGCTCATAAATAGAATATGAAAACTAGGGTGGTTTGTGTACATATGAACTTTAGCTCAAGTCTGAGTCTCAAACCATTTAAACATTGGGGGGTAAATCATTTGGATGTGATTGTATGTAGAGCATTAATTACAATAAAAGACCATCTGGAACTTTAATATAAGAATACTAATGGACATGAAAAGTGTAGTCAAAGAACATATCTCCCTGTAGAACTAATTACTATAAAAATGGAGGACGAGGAAATATGAAAAGACACGCCCAACAAATTGTTTCCACAATGATTGATGTAGTTTTAATACGACCAAGTGGTTAAGGTACTAAGGATTGCCACTGCGATGCAAAAAACACCGCAAATAAATCAAAAGGTGGCCCCTTAAACAGTGTATTATATGTTTTAACTTATTTGTTTATAAATATATGTTAAGAAAATGTTTACAAAGAGAAAGATGTGAGCTATTGTTAAATGTCCACAAAATGAAACTCTTAGACTGTCCAACAAATATATTCTTTTATAAAACACTATTTAGACAGAAAGGTAACAAACAAACTAACTATATGTTAGTACTGTCCGACTCTCAGTAGTAAGTACAGTTCAGAATACTTTGCTCGTACTAATTAACATTTAAATTAGTCACATCGCAACTGTCACATTGGGTTCTTCCTATCGTAATTATTAAATGATATTAAAGGTAAATCTTAGGCAGAATATTTTATAAAATAGCTTTTTTTCCTTGCGGGCACTTTATTAGCATTTTCCCCTATTATTTATAAGATCTTGAATGTATTGTTACTGCGTATTAAGGATCGCAGTCTTGACAGATGAATACCTAAATTCATCTAGTAACATTCCTTGTTACTTTTCCGGTAAAATTGTATAGGCTTTAGCACTTGTTCATAGAAATTCAGTGTGGAAATCAAAGAGGATCACCACACTTCTTGAGCTCCCTATTACATGGGGTTTCTACTGGATAGTGCAGGCGGCACTAGCCAGAGGAAGGGGTGTGTGTTCCCAGCTCCAGAGGGAGGAATATGACATCAAACCAATCTACGAGACGTTGATTTAAGAAAAAGAATATCCCTCTTTGAAACAGTATTCTATCAAAATGAACTAGTGTTAATATCTACTTTTCAATCCACGTGACTATAACGTGTACAACTCAAGTTGCTTTAGGTAAGATATGTTCAAATGACGAGTCTCTGGACGCTATACTGGAACAAAGTTTAAACTTGGCTAGTACATGAACAAACCCCGCGTGGAACATTTACATTAATATGCAAGATAAATTTACTTTGAAATTACGTAGAGATGCAAATTTTGACATGTTAATTTAGTAGAGCTTCAATCCATTATTCCATTTCTTCCTACGAGGAAGCTGCAACCATTCACCAACTCCCCTACAACTAAACCAATATTCCCACCGAGCGTGATCTACCAAAAGTGTCAGTGAATTCGGTTGGACATATAATTATTATGACTTTATCTACTCCTTTAAATAATTTCGTTCAACATGACTTGAGTAGATGGCTAATTAACTTACTTTGATTCCTGTGTCTATTTTTTTTTTGCAAATTCCCTGAAACTTGAAAAATTTAACCTCTAGTTGGTAATTGTTCTTTTCCTTCTTATGAATGTAATTCTAAAATAAGAGATTCAACTACTAATGAGATTGTTCCACACGTGTAACAATGTTCTAATAATACATACCGTTTCACGAAGATGATATATAATGCCTGCATGCAGTACTAATAACGTTAGCCTCTAGGAATAGACCAATGAAGATAAACTATTATATATTATACTCCCCGATGTATACCTAAAATCTTATTTCTTTGAAAACAACCATGAGACGAAGTTGTTTGTGTTTATTTAATTTAAAATTAAGTATTTCAACCTTTGTGGCATGATTGCAAACCAAAGACCAAATAAAGATTTTTTCTTAAAGATGTTAAATTGATACCCTAAAAGTGCACCAAATGTAAATTATTTAAAAAATTTAATAATAAGGTTATAAATAATCCGATTCACTAAAAATTTCTTTGAAATTGAGTTTTTAACGCAAACCAAACAGTTATAATTATCAAAGAAAACACAACATAAATCATATTTTTTTTTATGTTGGCAGCATATGGTTTAGTTCACATGTATCAATTTACTCTCTATTTTACTAATGGAAAAGTCACATTTGTTCCATAGTTGATTAAAAAATTTCCAGCTATGTAATTAATCATAAAATGTGACTTTTTGAATTTTAAACCCAAAATCGATTACATGCCAGGAAACAGCATGAATGAATATTGGTATTGTTTTTAAAAAAATATCCATATTGCCATACATCAAACCTCTCTTGGCTTTTAAGTGGTTTTATATTGGACAACTCAAACAATTGTAAAACGTACTAACTCATTAATAACTACTTATAATTATAACATAGAGTTAATTAAAGTAAAATAAATAATGTGTTTAACATAATTTGTAAATTTATTTCAAATATAACTAGGGCTATAGGAAGTCTTATGATTTTACTGTAAACTTTTAATGCCGCTCGCGACTTTAAGTTGGTTTGTTACTTAGGTATCATTTTCTTGCTTATTGGATATCATTAAACACACCTATACATTTAGGGCTATTTATAATATATTACAGAAATAGCTATTTTCCAAAATATGTGTTAAAGATAATACAGCTATGTGCTTGTGTGTATGCTAAGAATTATATTCCTTGGTATAGAAAACTTTAGTTAATAAATCAAACTACGATCCTATGTGTTTTGAAATTATGTTTATACATATTTAAAAAATACTACAACTGAAGAAGAACGAAATTTTTCTAAAATTATCTTAGAAATTGAGTAAATATTTTATTTTTTAACTTTATTTACACAAAAATCAAATTTCTCTACATAATTATTTTAATCCATGGGAATGTTGGTATGTTATTATAAAATAAACAACAAGAAAACTACTAGTTTAACAATTTTAATTTTTATATCTATCAATAAATAAGATTGTGTTAATTCTATAATAGGAAATGATTTTCTAAATGTAGTCAAAGCAGTTGGTATTGAGCTATAGGGTTGTATTGCAGCCAGAAGGTAGTGTGTTTGTTCATAAATAAATATAAACCTGGAAAGGTAAACTCAATTAATTGCCGAGGGCGTTGTACTCAAAGTCTTTGTTATTTTCAAGTGGGAATTTACCAAACTATCAAGACAAGTTGCTGCTAAAGTCTCTCTCCAGACGATAGAGACCGTCGATAATGTTCTGTTCTCCTGGTAGCCTAGGATAATGTTCTGTTCTCCTGGTAGCCTAGGATAATGTTCTGTTCTCCTGGTAGCCTAGGATAATGTTCTGTTCTCCTGGTAGCCTAGGATAAGGTTCTGTTCTCCTGGTAGCCTAGGATAAGGTTCTGTTCTCCTGGTAGCCTAGGATAATGTTCTGTTCTCCTGATAGCCTAGGATAATGTCCTGTTCTCCTGGTAGCCTAGGATAATGTTCTGTTCACCTGGTAGCCTAGGATAAGGTTCTGTTCTCCTGGTAGCCTAGGATAAGGTTCTGTTCACCTGGTAACCTAGGATAAGGTTCTGTTCTCCTGGTAGCCTAGGATTAGGATCTGTTCTCCTGGTAGCCTAAGATAAGGCTCTGTTTTCCTGGTAGACTAGGATAAGGATCTGTTCTTCTGGTAGCCTAGGATAATGTTCTGTTCTCCTGGTAGCCTAAGATAAGGCTCTGTTCTCCTGGTAGCTTAGGATAAAGTTCTGTTCTCCTGGTAGCTTAGGATAAGGTTCTGTTCTCCTGGTAGCCTAGGATAATGTTCTGTTCTCCTGGTAGCCTAGGATAATGCTCTGTTCTCCTAGTAGCCTAGGATAATGTTCTGTTCTCCTGGTAGCCTAGGATAATGTTCTGTTCTCCTGGTAGCCTAGGATAATGTTCTGTTCTCCTGGTAGCCTAGGATTAGGATCAGTTCTACTGGTAGCCTAAGATAAGGCTCTTTTCTCCTGGTAGCCTAGGATAATGTTCTGTTGTCTTGTTAGCCTAGGATAATGTTATGTTCTCCTGGTAGCCTAGGATAATGTTCTTCTTTGTGTTGTCTCCTGTAGCCTAGGATAATGTTCTGTTCTCCTGATAGCCTAGGATAATGTTCTGTTCTCCTGGAAGCGTGGTCTAGGATAATTCTGTTCTCCTGGTAGCCTAGGATAATGTTCTGTTATCTGGTAGCCTAGGATAATAGTTCTGTTCTCTTGGTAGCCTAGGATAATGATTCTGTTCTCTTGGTAGCCTAGGATAATGTTCTGTTCTCTTGGTAGCCTAGGATAAGATCTGTTCTCTGGTAGCCTAGGATAATGTTCTGTTATCCTGGTAGCCTAGGATAATTATCTGTTCTCTTGGTAGCCTAGGATAATGTTCTGTTCTCTTGGTAGCCTAGGATAATGGTTTGTTCTCTTGGTAGCCTAGGATAATGTTAGTTCTCTTGGTAGCCTAGGATAATGATTTGTTCTCCTGGTAGCCTAGGATAAGGATCTGTTCTCCTGTAGCCTAGGATAATGTTTGTTCTCCTGGTAGCCTAGGATAATGTTTGTTCTCCTGGGTAGCCTAGGATAATGTTCTGTTCTCCTGATAGCCTAGGATAATGTTCTGTTCTCCTGGTAGCCTAGGATAAGGTTCTGTTCGTCCAAAAGGTTAGCCTAGGATAAGGATCTGTTCTCCTGGTAGCCTAGATAGATCTGTTTGTATCTACAGTGTCAAGTGTTGGTCATTTAGTGAGAACATTTCTTTTTGTACACACACATTAAATACATTGTTGAGCCAGGGAAGAAGATGAAGGTAAGGTTTTGAAAAAATGTATTCACAGTTTCATGTACTTGCTTCAGTGGTCAAATGATTTAAGGCAGACAAAACTCTATTTGTGCTGCGGGCCCACATAAAAACAGTTGAATTACGTTGGTTTTTAGCACCACGTCTTACTACCCGTTCGGTTATACGCTTACGTACTAAATACGCTAATTATTTAAGGGATTAAGAAGGTTATATTTTGAGGAATTTTACCTGAACTTGCATGGAGGAATAGCGGGAAACACATTTGAAAAAACTACCCTCAGTTATTTGAGTTATTTAACGTGCACTTTATGAACCGACAAATTATATCCACACAAGAGAATTTCTACGAGCGAACACTAACAATTTGGCCGGTAAATGTATTTTCCCACACCTTCCTGGGCTATTTTACACCCCACAATCGAAATGGGACCAACGGCTTTATCCCCATCCAAAGGAAGTTGTGCTACGGATTGTTATTGTTCAAGAAAAAACCATTGACCCCAACTGGGTTTGAATCCACGATCATCAAGTCCTGAGGTGAGCACATTACCACAAGACCTCCAAGGTCAATTGTTTGCTTTTAAAAAGTGTACAAAGTAAGCTAATACGTATACATAGTTCGTTTACCCCCCTCTCGTAGTCAGCCGAGTGTTGAAGAAAATGTTATTTGATCATGTCTCTAAGAAAATAAGGGCTCGTGGTATGATCAGTTCCCCTTTAACAGTGTTTGGGCATCCATCATGCGAGAATGGGATGTCCTAAGACCCGGCAGATTATATTGGAGCATCATAGCATCATAAAACTTCCCAACCACAGTGTCTTATCCTTCCCTTGCCTGGGCTGTGATCCCTACATCGGGGCACTGATCCCTACTTCGGGGCACTGATCCCTGCCGTAGATCACGTGGTATGACTACCAAGCAGACCTGACAATGTTAACAACCTCCGACATATTAATGATAAGAAGGGGCGAGGAATCTTAGATAAACTTTGAATAGATATTTGAAAAAATAAACACTTTTTGAATAGGTAAATAAAATATCTGGTTACTGTGCTCCCACCCACAATCTAATATTTATACTTAGCACCGCGTCTTACTACCCGTTCGGGTTTTATGCTTAGTTACTAATTACGCTAATGGGTTAGGAATGAGGAAGGTTGAATATAGAGGAAGTGAACCCGCATCTTCGTGGTGGATGAGTGGAAAAACATTTAGAAAAACCTCCCTCAGTTCACACGAGTGAGATTTGAACATCGATCTCCCCGTCCTAGGCAGGCCAGCTCAACATGAAATTAGCGCGTTAGCTAACTACGCCACCAAGGCCAGTGACAAGGTAAAATTTAGAGAAAATGTATCCACATTTGCGTGTAGTGTGAATAGGAAAACATTTAGTAGAAAATACATATTAAATGCAGATGTAATTTGAATCTAGTCCCATTGTGAGTTACATCCTACACCATGCAACCACCTATTTGGATATACAAACTAGTGAATACACTTAAAAAGACATTACGAATGTTAAAGTTGTTATGAAATGTAGCTCCACTAGAAAGAGGGTGTGGGTAGTCTGCCCAAAATAGCAGGAGACCCTAAATTGGACCTTATTCAGCTTATTATTAAGTTCAAGTGCATTTTATATAAAGTGATCAATTATCTTGTATTGGGTTGTTTGCTTGAATATTAATTTTCAGACTTTAAATAATTTTAATTCAGAACGACATAAACGAGATTACAGGAGCTAAACATTTAAAATACAATTGACAAGATCAAAATTATGATTTTGAAATATGTTATAAGTTTATATACAATAACGTTTAGTAAAGGACACTAAAAGCTCATTAAGTTTTTAACTATCGGATACAATTTTAAAATACAATACTTTTTCAAGTCAAATTCAGTATTTTCATTTCACAAGCACGTATGTAGAGTTATCGTGTTAAAAATGGACTAAGAAAATTAAATGACGTATTTTAAAGTCAAAAGTAAACTTTGTGAATTCAAAATATCCATCTCAGTCTACAGTAACAAAAAATATTATATATGTTTTTTAGTATTTGATGTTTTTCACGACAATGAAAAGCTATGTATAGTCCGTAGAGGTTGTAAAATGGCTAGGTTGAACAGAAAAGACTTAATACTTTTATTCTCTGTAATTTAAAGCTCCCAGGAAACACCGTTTTATTTCTTCACTCAAGCCGAGGGAATACAAAAAAAACTCTTTGCCAAGAGTCAACCTATCTCGAGCATTTAAATTCTTATATTCTGTTAATAATTGTGGTAATGTTATAATTTTATGTTGATTTAATTTATATGTTTTAAATAAAAAAATATATTGATTTTGTTTAAAATATTTGATTAGATACATTTTTCTATACAGTTTTATCTGAAGAACCTAATAATAATAATCAGGAAAGGATTTTTTGACAATATATTTAAAGAAACGCATTCCAATTGTTTCCACATCTGTGGGTAGTTTTAAAATAGTAACACTAATATTAATGAGCGTCCGGTCTACAACACTCGTAGCCAGGTTCACTAACCACTACACCACAGGCCGGTTGGTTATGAAATGATATTGACTCATATAAAAGTCGCAATGTTGGACACGTGATGTACGAGTGAGGCCGAACTGGTCTGGTTTGTCGGTAGTAAGTAAGTTGTGTTTAATCTCGGATTAGATTAGTTTACCACTATCCATCGTTTCAAATTAAGGTAAGTCTGTTTTAAGTCCTGTAATTGTTCTATACGGCTTTGAAGTTGGTCACCAAGATTGGATAGAGGTTTGGTGTCAGGTTAGATATTGGACGGAGGTTTGGTGTCAGGTTAGATATTGGATGGAGGTTTGGTGTCAGGTTAGATATTGGACGGAGGTTGGTGTCAAGTTAGATATTGGACGGAGGTTTGGTGTCGTGTTAGATATTGGACGGAGGTTTGGTGTCAGGTTAGATATTGGACGGAGGTTTTGTGTCAGGTTAGATGTTGGACGGAGTTTGGTGTCATGTTAGATATTGGACGGAGGTTTGGTGTCAGGTTAGATATTTGATGGAGGTTTGGTGCCAGGTTAGATATTGGACGGAGGTTTGGTGTCGTGTTAGATATTGGACGGAGGTTTGGTGCCAGGTTAGATATTTGATGGAGGTTTGGTGCCAGGTTAGATATTTGATGGAGGTTTGGTGTCAGGTTAGATATTGGACGGAGGTTTGGTGTCAGGTTAGATATTTGATGGAGGTTTGGTGCCAGGTTAGATATTTGATGGAGGTTTGGTGTCAGGTTAGATATTGGACGGAGGTTTGGTGTCATGTTAGATATTGGACGGAGGTTTGGTGTCAGGTTAGATATTGGACGGAGGTTTGGTGTCAGGTTAGATATTGGACGGAGGTTTTGTGTCAGGTTAGATATTGGACGGAGGTTTGGTGTCAGGTTAGATATTGGACGGAGGTTTGGTGTCAGGTTAGATATTGGACGGAGGTTTTGTGTCAGGTTAGATGTTGACGGAGTTTTGGTGTCATGTTAGATATTGGACGGAGGTTTGGTGTCAGGTTAGATATTGGACGGAGGTTTGGTGTCAAGTTAGATATTGAACGGAGGTTTGGTGTCAGGTTAGATATTGGACGGAGGTTTGGTGTCAGGTTAGATATTGGACGGAGGTTTGGTGTCAAGTTAGATATTGGACGGAGGTTTGGTGTCATGTTAGATATTGGACGGAGGTTTGGTGTCAGGTTAGATATTGGACGGAGTTTTGGTGTCAGGTTAGATATTGGATGGAGGTTTGGTGTAAGGTTAGGGTTTGGATGGAGGTGTCTCAGGTTAAGGATGAATGGCGAATTTACGTTCTGGCATCTCAGAACTTTGAAGCTCCTTTTTACCAGAGCCTTAGTTAGCATGGATAGTTTGCGAAGAAACTAATTTAAATACAATAGACAAGGAAGTTTAACTTCTAGGAAATGAACACACGTTATCTTGCAAAACTCAAATTAATTTTAAAAAACATAAATAAACTACTATTCTTTTAATCACCATGTCTTACTATACGTTCGGGTCGTACGCCTATGTAATAATTACACTAATTTGTTAAATATTAGGAAGGCTTAACTTAGATGAAGTGCACCAGAATTTGTATGAAGGGAGGGTGGAGAACAATTTATATCTACCCTCAGTGCACCCAACTGGGTTCAAACCCCATTATCTTCGTCTTTGGCAGAGTATTCTATTGAGAGAATAGCTACTTAGACCATGTGACCACTGAAGTGAACCTTATAAACTACTATTACATTAATGTTTATATAAACAATGTAATATAAACTAGTATTTATACGATAAATCTTACCAGATAGAATACCCGTTTTGAACCAAATAGGTAGAGCAATTTTTGAAATAGTCCTCGAGTATTTAAAAATCAGTCATCAGTAGATTACAATCTATTAATTTTGACAGTTTATCTTGTGTAAGAGGTTATAGCTGGCAGTCGATTCATCAGAACATGAAGTTTATTGGCCTACGCCTACAACATGAAGAGCTCAACATTTAGTTCAAAATACTTGTTTAGTGTTCCTCTATGTAACAAGGGTATTGCAGTGGTTTAGCCTCCTCACGTCAGTTTTTCCGCCAAGACTACTTCTCACGCGTCTTTCAGGTTGAGATCCCTGCCACAAAATATCCATGCAGTTGACAAGAGTGGTAAGGAAATGCCACGTGACAGAGCTTTAGAGCAAATCCTCAAATGGATGAAGATAGTAATCCTAGTGTCAGCTCATAGGAAGGGATTTATGTTCATAGGGCTCTTTAAGAGGCGGCTAAACTAAATCACAAGTCTGTTGCGGTTCACTGTCATTCTTGATAACAGGGGCTTGGTAAACGAGTGAATATCATACAGAGAGTTGGTTATACAAGATGAAATATTGATCAAACATTTAAAACTGATAACAGGGAGATCATTTCTACTTTCTCTTATTCTGTCTGTACCTGGCTACGAATACAAACGGTTTAATAGATTTTGTTCAAAATTAATGTTTATATTGTATGGGGCTATACCATAAAAAAGGGTTTTTACCCTAGTCTTTTAATTAAGTGTGGGTTGATTAAGAGTAATTTTATTGAGATCTAAAATTTTTCTAAAATGTCTCTGGCTAATCTAGGATTTGTTTTATGTGACAAATACCATTTAAAAAATATGTTTTTGTGATTTGGTTCGAAATTGGTATCGGGAGACTAATTTAAGGATAGTCTACTTACAACAACGTATAGAAAATTTGATTGTTTTGGAAATTGACCTTGAAGATTGAATTCAAATTTGGGATGTATGAAAAAATTCCATGATAAATAATATAAGTTTTTATGTTTACAAATAACAAATAATTTTAGGGTGGTCTACAAATAATAAATTATTGAATATTTGAAATTTTGTTAAATATATTTAAACAATTAGGTTTGAAATTAATCTTTAAAGAGTGTTTATTGTGCTTAACAAGATGCTTTTTTTAGGAGTAAAACTTATTTGAGGGAAGTTTAATAAAAATCTATTTTGATCATTTTGTTCGAAGTTATAATACACAACAAGATAAAGTTAGCGCGATTATTCGGTACTATTTATTCGTATCTTCTTTATTTTAATGATTTTATTTACAAAGACAGTGTAAAGTAATTATTCATATTGATCAAAAACTTTAAAAGATAAATAAATAAAATTATATACTATCAAATGTTAGTGAATTCGTAATTATAATAACTACAAGCATATTAATGACAACAATTTAATTCCGTTTGTCACCAAAAGTGAGTAACGAACTCGTATGTAGATATGCTACATGCACATGTATATATAACCACACCACAGTAACATCGTATTGTTTAAATCAAATACTCTCTTGGTAGTTGGAATATAATGGTTTTCATTAAAATGTCGTTTGTAAATTAAGCGACAAACTGAGTTTTTATACGTCACTCCAAATAAAGAGTTTTTAAACATGTACGCTTAATTTGATTAAACCCATTATAACTAATGTAAATAATTAAAAATTAGAATGGTTGGTGGAAATGTTAAAAAAAACATGGCTATAGTGTTTTAAAATAGTAATATATTTAATTGTATGTGCACCATATCTCGACTCGCCCAGGATATTCGAATAATTAACGGGAAAAAGATTAATAGCATTTAGAAGAAATGTACATGAATTTCCACAGGACAAAGCCCTCATATGAAGTTATAAAGTTGTGACAAAGGGCCAGGTCACCCTTCACAGATATTCAACGACCGGTTAGCTCCCCAGGGGAACAAATTAAACTCTATGTTGCTACTGGAACAATATTTTACTTATTTTGACCCAAATCTGCAAACATACAGACTTTATTATAGACCCGTTCATTACCAATTTAATTACTAGCTTAGAAGGTCTTGTTTTATAAATACATGGCTGTGCCTTTAGGAATTTGGAATACTTTGCCAACTAAAGTGATTAGCTCCATTTTTATTTTCATCGGTGCGTCTTGGTTCCTCTCTGCTATGAGCATACACCGACTGTACCAACAAGTACTGTACACATCCCGACTGTACCAACAAGTACTGTACACACACGACTGTACCAACAAGTACTGTAAACACACCGACTGTACCAACAAGTACTGTACACACACCGACTGTACCAACAAGTACTGTACACACACCGACTGTACCAACAAGTACTGTACACACACCGACTGTACCAACAAGTACTGTACACACACCGACTGTACCAACAAGTACTGTACACACACCGACTGCCAACAGTACTGTACACACGACTGTCAACAAGTACTGTACACACTACCCGACTGTACCAAACAAAGTACTGTAGGAAAGGCGAGCCTCGGGGATGAGTGGTTGTAGTTATGGACATGAGCCGTGTCTCGATCATGTTAGAACATATCTACACGCGGGAATCGAACCCAGACCTTTGACTTAGCGCACTACTATAGAGCTACCCAATGATCGTCCCGTGCTCAAGGCAATCCTTCACTCATAGGCTAAGACAGAGTCTGTGATGGACGTGTGAATATCATCGGGTGGTGAGAGTAATCATTGATATTACAGTTATTACTATTGGCAGCCGATGATTTTCACATGTCCATCACAGACTCTGTATTATAATTTATATGAGTGAAGAATGACCCTGAGAATTGAAGATACCTGGATAGCTCAATGGTAGAGCAATAGCTCGGGCCGGAAAAGGTCCCGAGTTCGATTCCTGTATTCATGTGTAATTTTTCAATCTATTAAAAACTATTATAATATATAATATTTAATGTACGTACATTGGTGAGAGCTCGTCTGGTCTAGTTTGACGAGGAGGTCAAAGGTCAAGTCCACGTTTTAAAATAGCTTACACACTCCTCCACGAAAATGTGTGTTCTTTTCCTTTAAAATTTTGCCTTTCTCATCTCCACCTATTATATAAAACAATTTTGAAATTTCAACTTTTCCCCTCCCTACCACATTAGAGTTATCAAATTTGTATTACCCGGGAATAAAGCAGGTCATACCACAATCTCCCTTTGTCAGACAACACTATTTGTACCTGATATCTCGTGTGGTCCTCGAACTGTGTCTGTGAGTTTAGGGGATAATCCAATCCTGCAAGTGTTGTGACTCGCCGCCAATAACGCACGTGAGTCTGTTGTAACCTTTGTAACACCTTTGTTAGCGTTCAAACGTGTTTTTCTTGTTCACAAATAAATACAACACCACATAACATGTTTATAAAGTTTAAATAGTGAGGTTATAATTGACAAATATGTTCTATTAAAACGTTTTCTCAACAGTCAAACACTCTCTATGAGTAACATTTAAATATTATATGATACTCATTAGATCACATCAACGGCAACAATTTAAATTTAAAAGCATTCAATTATTTTCTTACACAAACACACAAATTTATAAATAAGTTTTTATTTAAGATTGTTTTAGTTTAAAAATTATTAAATTTTTTAGTAACAACTATATTGGAAATTGAAATGTATGTGAACATGTATGTACTAAAATACGGTAAAATTTATAAGTGACAGCTAATTAGTATTTTTTTAATGACAGGGAATATATATTTAAATTTCAATAATAACATCAGATTACATGAAGAAAGTTCAGTTCATCTAAGGCTACGAAACTTCTCACCAATGCGCGACATTTCAGGACTGGGGTACAAAACTGTAACAATCCTGAAAAAAAAATTCGAAAGTTAGCCCGGAAATATGGCGACTCTTCCGATTGGCCGCGCGCCCATCACTAAAACTCAGCGTCGCGGCGCCTGGCAGTACAACTGTACCGCTCACCGCGGCGGTAGCAGGAACTAACGACCTCATTGATTCGTGTCTTCTGTCATGTCTCTATCTATCCTTTTAACACGCACACAAATGTTTTCAGTTTTCTTTCCAAGACTATTAAGTTTCATTGTTGACTCTTCAAGACCACTAAATACACTCATACATTTCTTTATTGTTAAAAGTTATTCTAATGTGACGTCAAGATGATCCACGCCTTGGTTCATATCCAGGTCAGTAAATATTTACACCCGTGGAGCAGGGATGAGGAAGATAGTTTATAAGAAGTGAACAAGCATTTACGTGTTAGGAGAGTGGAGATCCCTTAGTGCACCAGAGGAGATTCAAATCATGATCCCCTCACTATAAGAACAGATAACAACACAAGAACGTAGTTTATTAATCTAGATTATGTAAAATAGTCCACAGATAGCAATAATTTCGAAAAAATCATTTGAGATATTTTCTATTTTTTCGATCAGTAAATTGATAACTAATATTAAATTACTTTTTATAAAAACTATTTTTAATAACTACATATGCATAATCCAAACAACATAACAAATACCCAAATTGTAAGAGCTATTTTAAAATATTTCAAGTTTTTGAAAAGTCAATCATCAGTAAACTACTCTCATTTGAAGAGGTAGTTTAATTCATTTTTTAAGCAGAGCCATGAAATCTAAAGACAAAGTTTGGAACAGATCTATCAAACCGGTGGGACAGTGGGATTGAAATAAAGATAAACAGGCATACAAAACTGTAAACTCCACAACTTTGGGTTAGTGTCAGATAAAACTAAGGATTTTCTCACAATCACAATACTTTCTCTTGATATGAGAAAGTAAAAAGTGGGTAGCTCTCTAGTTACTTATTTTAAAACGGAAGAAATTAGTGCTATAAAGACTAAGAGCTCTTAGTAGCAGATGCAGGTTTTATACAATCAACACAGAACAAGGACAAACCCTGAAGGTGGCAGGTTTTCACAGGACCACTGAAGGTGCAGGTGTTTCTCACAAGGACAACCCTGAAGGTGGCAGGTGTTTATCACAAGGACAAACCCTGAAGGTGGCAGGTGTTTATCACATGTACGTACGTACGTACTTGTTTATTCACATGATAGTTCTAGCAATGACCTGTAACTACTCGCTCCTGATGGTAGTTCTAGCAATGACCTGTAACTACTCGCTCCTGATGGTAGTTCTAGCAATGACCTGTAACTTCATCTATGTATTCTAGCATGACCTGTATACTCGTCCTTAGATATCTAGCAATGACCTGTAACTACTCGCTCTTGATGGTAGTTCTAGCAATGACCTGTAACTACTCGCTCCTGAGGGTAGTTCTACAAGACCTTAACTACTCTCTGATGTATTCTAGCAATGACCTGTAACTATCGCTCTTGATGTAGTTCTAGCATGACCTGAACTATCGCTTTGATGGTAGTTTAGCATGACCTTACTACTGTCCTGATGATAAAACAATAACATTGCTACAAAGAACTTATCTTAATATTTCCTTTATATTGTATCGGTGTCTTGTCTTAAAATATAAATAGTTACACTACGTATCTATTCTGAAGATATATATTTTATCAAGGTCAATGTTTTCATCATGGTAATCTCTATAGACCTATAATAAGTTACGTGATTTTTTCTCTGTCCGGGAAATTAGAAACTCTGAGATTAAAAACGTTAGTGTTTTAATAAACTTGTTCTTAGAACCGGCATTAACAAGATTGAAGCTATGGACAGAAGTAAGTTTATATATATATATAGTGTATATATATATATAGAGTTAAATATATAGTACTTATTTTATAATATATAAATCAATAATATTTTATATAAATATAAAATTTAATGAAAGTTGACTATTTTAATATTATTCTGGACTGTCTAATCTGTAATTCCGTGGCGTGTAGGCTGAGGTTTGCCCGAAACACTACGAAGATCCAACACATATGACATATCAATACGTGAGTGTGCTACATCATCCCTATTAACATACTCACACATTCACACACGACTACAGTTATGTCCCTCCGGCAGAATACTGTGAGATATCGACAATACTCGCTGTATTTATTAGCAGTGATAACCTCGGATACACCAATAGAGCCGTGGATAGTGAAAATAGGGGAGCCAGGTTCGATAGGGCCGTGGAGAGAAATCACGGGCTCTCCAGGGACAAATTCAAACATTCCAATCAATAAATTTAAAAACATATGAGTTGCACACATGGACTCACAATACAAAGGATATCATTAAACATAATTATTATATAATGGGTGACTTTGACTTTTCTCTTGAAAATTAAAACATTTAAAAGAACGAAAAATTCAACTAGATGAGACCTGACCTATTTCACAAGTAAAAATATACTACTTTTGAATTTATAAACTTAAAGTTAAAAAAAATATATATTTTAACTATAAAAGCATGACATAATAAAGTTTAATTACATTCAAAAGCATAGTATATCATATTTAAAGTATAAAAAGCATCACATTTAAAGTAATTATTGCCAAATGTTCTTAAAAATCTCTCATTTTTCATACCTAATCAAAAAACTGTTTTTCTGGCCATCAGTAGATCAGTAGTTGCTTCCGAGCCCGTGAGCGACCCCGTGGACTGCGAGACCATCACCTAATAATTCAGACAAAAATAAATATTTGCGAATCGTACAGTAGTCAACGCTAAAATATAACTTAAGCTCTTTGTTGACTTAGATATTCGTATTCCTTAAAACCAAGGCCATTTCTGAGATCTTAAAAATGAATAAAATGTATATTTGAGTAGAAATTAAGTTAACAATATGGCCTGCTGGGCTGGGCCCCGGGGTTACAACCCCGGCTGGCCCCTTTCCTCTCATTGGGCCTGGCCATATGTAGAGTATTACTAATTATATCTCAGGATTTAGACAGTGTGTAAGTCATTGTATGAAATGTGTATGCTAATTGTGTGAAGTTTAAATTTAGGTTCACAGAGTACTTTTATAATTGGAAAATAGTAACAACACAATAATATTTAATATCTGGAAATAACTGGTAAAACACAAGGAAAATAAAAAGAATGCTGGGATATTTGTAGGTAGTCTTCTCTTTAATGGAAGAAACAAATCAAACTGTGTTGATAATATGTCCTCACCCTTAGTACTATTTTACCAGCCAGAAACATCAACAACATACAAATAATTACCCATCAAATTCCAATAAAGATGCTCAAAGCACCAATGGCATGACTCGACACGATACCATTATATAAATAATTAAATTTCAGCCCTACAAACAACTTTTTAAATCTTCTGTAAAACTGGAAAAGAGAGAAAATATTTATTTTACTATTATAATTTTGGCATTGCTATAAAAATGACAACGATAATGAAAACAATGTCATGGAAATGGGAATGAAGCCGCGCGGGGAGTGTCAGAAATATAACGATTTAGCTCTTCAGTCTGGGGAATTATGGTTTTTTATCACAGCTCCCAACGTATATTTTCTAAGCACACATATTAGATTAAAACAAATTACAAACACACACAAACTAGGAAATCCCGCCTAGTAATACTCGTACATAGTTAATCGCAGTAGCTGCATTTTATATTTTATATTTGATAGTAAGACTTACTCCTATTGATAAAACAGAAGGCACAAATGTTATTTAGAACGACAAGTTTGGCGCGTCCTTACAACCTTTCCCTGTTGTAAGACTGGGATGTTGATTCAGCCGTCATGTCACGGCTCACAACACGTGATTTACGTGAAAGAAACACCGGAAAATGAGTCCCCAGCTTTTGTCAAAGTCATTTTTAAAGAACTAGTTATTCCTCCCCTGACCCTTTCACGTGTGATGCCGTATTTGCAAATAATAGGGGAGCATATTAAGATGAAATTTGTTACTCACTAAACTCAATAAATATTGACTTTTCTTCTTATTTTTATATTTTATTTCAATCATTATAGCCACAGGCACCCTATTTTAGGACTGCGCAATATTATATTTATAGAAGTTCTCGCATGCCATGGACGGACGGATGACGGGGGAAACAACAGGTTCGGGAGCACTCGGTTGGACGGTATTAGATCATCCAACGTTTAGCTATCCTTTGGTAAGTACAGACTAATTTACCTAGGGTGACTGGTGAGTCTTTACTGGTAAGTACAGACTAATTTACCTAGGGTGACTGGTGAGTATTTACTGGTAAGTACAGACTAATTTACCTAGGGTGACTGGTGAGTCTTTATGGTAAGTACAGACTAATCTACCTAGGGTGACTGGTGAGTCTTTACTGGTAAGTACAGACTAATTTACCTAGGGTGACTGGTGAAGGTAAGTACAGACTAATCTACCTAGGGTGACTGGTGAGTCTTTACTGGTAAGTACAGACTAATCTACCTAGGGTGACTGGTGAGTCTTTACTGGTAAGTACAGACTAATTTACCTAGGGTGACTGGTGAGTCTTTACTGGTAAGTACAGACTAATCTACCTAGGGTGACTGGTGAGTCTTTACTGGTAAGTACAGACTAATCTACCTAGGGTGACTGGTGAGTCTTTACTGGTAAGTACAGACTAATCTACCTAGGGTGACTGGTGAGTCTTTACTGGTAAGTACAGACTAATCTACCTAGGGTGACTGGTGAGTCTTTACTGGTAAGTACAGACTAATCTACCTAGGGTGACTGGTGAGTCTTTACTGGTAAGTACAGACTAATCTACCTAGGGTGACTGGTGAGTCTTTACTGGTAAGTACAGACTAATCTACCTAGGGTGACTGGTGAGTCTTTACTGGTAAGTACAGACTAATCTACCTAGGGTGACTGGTGAGTCTTTACTGGTAAGTACAGACTAATCTACCTAGGGTGACTGGTGAGTCTTTACTGGTAAGTACAGACTAATTTACCTAGGGTGACTGGTGAGTCTTTACTCATCTCTTGCTTCGGGTCTCACTTCTTATCTGGGCGGGGTATGCTCTATTAAAGCGAACTAACCAGGATTGAGCACATTCTACTGGAATGTATAGTAGCAGCGAGAAATCACAACCAACCTCTGAACACCCAGATGAGATCTGAACCCAGCTCTCATTATATGAGTTTAACATTTCACCCCCGTGACCACCACTACGGATTATATTCCATCAGTCATCTTTACATGAGCGTTTAGCTTCTAAAATATGATCTTGAAGTCCAGATTAGATCCTGGAGGAATGAACAGAGTATTTATTGCTCCTATAAATGGTCTCCCTCCTGGTCACGTTTTGAATGATGACTATTTTTTGGTTCGTTAAGGTTTAAAGCTTAAACTCAATAAAGGATAATCCCGGCATCAGAATATACCGGTGAGCTCACGGACTATACGGCAAACTTGTCTAGACTAGTTTTCAGGGCAGGAGAAAACATGACATTTCATGGTCCTGCCATTTTTCAATCATAAGTTATTTAGTATCTCAAAGAGTTGTGGAGATTTTATCGAAATTGGAGATAACCTTTTATATAAATTACCTTCTACATCATTTTCACGGTAAAATTAGATTCGCCATTTAATTTAACACTGTATAGATACGAATTATAATAAACATTGTTTGATCGGTTTTCTATAAAATCACCTTTTCTCTTTTCGACATTAAGTTAACTAAAATTAATTGTAGGGTGAGATATAAAAATCCCAAAATTCCTCTGAAGGACCTTATGAAAACCTCAAATACCGAGTGTTAGGTTGATCTGTAGAGTGGTTTAAACAGAACAGTAAGACAGGTGGAGGGACAAAAAACCCTGTATTTTAAGGGTTCATGTAATGTTGACATCCGATAAAATCTCGGATTTGAGTTTTCACACGATCACAATACATACACTCTCCGAGGGGTCGTGAGGAAGACAATAAGTGTAATTTAAGAATATTATTTATAATATTTACAATTTATTCAGAAAAAAATAAATGTTATTGTTATCAGCGGATAATAATAGATTATTTGGATTATCATAAAAAATCAATTCTAGTCAGATATTTAAATACCTAGGGCTTGATATCATGTTCTCCACTACCAATAATATATATCGTCAAGGAATCTACACAAGGGTGAATTTTGAAATAGCTAAACCAACAATTTAACTAAATAAATTAAGCGCATTGATTAAAAGCCATCCCAAATGAACACCTGGCCAGATACAAACACGGTCCCTTCAGAACTAGGTCTAGTGCACAGAGTGGATCACCTCGCCAATATTCCCTGTTATTCGGGCCACCGAGCGAGGGGATGACTATTCATCTGCAATATTGGTTCATTCATTTGATAGAGGCTATATCATGTCACGTGTTCATTTCCTCTATTCTACCCTTATCGGTAAATATGGTCACGTACGAGTTTATCCGGCCAATAATAACAAAATGTACAAACAGATCGTGTTGGAACACACTAAGCAGTAAATATTTAATTAAATAATCGAGATTAATGTATGTGTAGTGCGTATGTGTCAAATTTGTCAATTGTGGAGAGTTATTTAGAGATGTTTAAAATAATCACCGTTGTAACGATACGTCACACAGATTGAGCACAGCATATAATTATGAGTGTTGTACGACCAAATAATGCCAGGTTGTTTATTATGCTAATGCAAAACTATTTCAAACAAACTGGTAGCCATAGTTAATTTAAAACAAGAATGATGAAAGTGAGATTGCAGAGTAAGACCAGTTGTTGGTGCACGTGAGTATTAATAAAATTAGCATTCTAGAACAACTTATTTACCAACATTGCTAGACTGGCCAATGGTGTCAAGCTTAGTGGGGACCAACACCTCACACCCACTCTTGACACCTGACTGCCCCCAATACTGGCCAAGGGTGTTTGACAGTATGGCAGCCCCTCACTCTAAATTATTATTAGCACCGCGTCTTACTACCCGTTCGGGTTATACACACTTACGCTAATGTGTAATGGTAGGGTGGTTGTGAGATGAAATGAAGGACCTACAGTTTAACGTGGAATCCGAACCACGGTGGAGGCCTGGCATTCCCCACATTCACAAGATGTCTTGTCAGAGGTGAAGGAAGGGTTTGGTAATCAGATAAATCTTTGCCGGACGGAGGATTGAACCCCGGCCGCCAGCATAGAAGTCTGACACCTTACCCCTAGACCACCTGGTCACCCTCACTCTAAAGATGTATTCCTCTGAAGGAGAATAGCTCCCAACATTAGAGGTAGACAGCCGACTACTAGACATTCAGATTGATTGGACTATTAACATTACATTTTTATCCAGCCTACTTCATCGATAATCAAGCACAAATCATAAAACCCTACCTTCCTTTACTAATCTTCTTAGAAGAAGAATTAACTATGGCGAACAAAATCATATAAATTTAATTAATATTCACTTAAAAATAAATAAGTTTTTTTACTAAACGTATGGAACTTTATACATATATTTTAAACATGAATAGCTTTTAATCATCATCATGGAGGAAGAATGAACTAAGAATAATAAAGAATAATTATGTAATCAATATTCTCTTACTTTTGCCAACAATCATCACACGACCCTATTGGTCTTCACGCCTACATTATAAGCGTTAGTGAACTTACAAATAATCTTATTGTAAGAATGGACTAAGTTTAACTAAATAACATAAATTTAAGCAATATCAGCTAAAGTTATAATCTTTTATGACCGACTCTGCCAATCTTTAACTTTATATTATAAAGCCTAGTACTATTTTACTCACCATCTTATAGGAATAAAGATATAGAGTGAAAAAATAATATAAATTTATTCAAGATACACTTTAAGCTAAACACATTCTTTGACTGACTATATTGAACATTACTCACGTTCTCAAACCAATCATCCTAGACTTAGAGGAATAAGTCCTAGGGCGTAGGAAGAGGAGGAATAGCCAAATGTCACTCCCCTAACTAGCCCTTATCCAATCTCCTTTCCCTGAAGGGTCTGGCATGCTGTTCTACTAGCGTTCGACGGTCAACTTCTTGAGCCCATAACCGTAAATTACACTCTTCAATTCCCCCCCCCCCCCCAATGCCTTACCCTCACGCCCCAATCCCCTTCACCCTACCTCCCCCCCCTGTAGGCCTGTAATAAAACTCCTCTTCTCCTCAACACCTCATCAGGGTGGATAAATCTAATTAATTGGAGCATGTTCTAAAAAGTGTTCTGAATTAACCAAAAGATTGTTTGGTTTTTGGGGAGTGGGATTAAATATGATTGAACTGATCTATGTTAGAACGTCCCAGCGTGCTACATAGGATACTATGAAATCTATTTAGATACTCGAATTGTAAAATTATTTAAGTGGGCTTGCGTGGTATATTTGTATTTAAGTTCCCAAATTGTTAAATTATGATGAACTTATCTGGTAGCGATACATTCTGTGAGTCTACTTACTGTTGATAGTTACTATATTTTTTTATAATAAACAATTTTTGGATTTCGTTATCCAAATAATTTACGGAGGGAAACAATTATTGTTTGGTGCAGGTAACAGTGGTAATTATCTACACTCCACACAATTCCTAAAAATCACCTTTTCGTGATACTGTAGTTATATTTCACTTTGTTTAATTTTTGTAGCTGCGAAATGATCAGGGTGCATTTTACTACCCTCAACATCTTGTAACTAGACAAAACCTAGACCATAGGCTAGCTATTATCATCCGTAGATAATGTAAATGTATAATAAATCTTAGAATATTAATAAATGTAATGCTGGTATCAAGCCTTGCACTACGCGATTATAATCTTGTCTCTACCCACAATTCACAGCTATTCTTAGTAGTTTAGTGAGGGTAAGCACTTACATAACATGGGTTTCAATAAACCTCCAAAACAAATTTGACAAGCTTAGAAAGTATTGAAGTTATTTAACATTTGTTTGAATTGGGCAGTTTCAGATGACATTGACGAATTAATTATCACATTTAAGTCCTTCATGACTTGTGTAGTGACCTAATTATTTAATCTGAAGGTATCCTCGGCTCATCTATCAATATTTAGTGAAAAACTATCTCTGCCGAAATAATGCAACATTAATTGAAGTAATTTGGGATGTTCTTATAATATGTTTTTGATGAAGTACTCCTTATTAGCGTCAACGACCGCGAAAGACCTCAACGGGGTCCACGTCCGACGCCGCGACACCACTATGTCCGCGGAGATGTTGGCGAGGTGCGAGACCTTCGTCGTGGGAAATGAGACCAAGCAGGAGTTCTACTCGCCGAACTACCCCAACAACTACCCCAACAACACTAACTGCTTTAAGGTGTTGAAAGGTAAGTGGGCTAGATTGCACCTGTTCACTTCGATATTGGCTCAAAGAATCGGTTGGTGTCCCTACAAATACATTCTTCCTGGACACATTTCTTGTCGCGAGCTCTTGCAAACAGATTTATCAGCTCTCCCTGCACAGCGTTTAGCTGTCCGTTAGAGATATATATACTTATACAAATATTATTATTATTATTATTATTAGCACCACGTCTTACTACCCATTCGCTTTATACGCAATTACGCTAATGTGTAATGGTAGGGTGATTGTGAAATGAAATGGAGGACCTACAGTTTAACGTGGAATCCGAACCACGGTGGAAGCCTGGCATTCCCCACATTCACAAGATGTCACCAGGTCACCTACCTTATACAGATAAAATATAAACGGGAAAGGTATAATATAAAAGAAATATATCCTCATTTGCGTGAAGTAAGATTTGAAAACTATGTAGATAATAAACGAGCTCAGTACATCTAGCCAGTATTAAAACTCCGACCCTTTATTCACCTGCCAGTGCCTCAAATAATGTTATTTAGATGGTATAATATATTCATCATACAGAATGGTATTATACCATCTAAATAACATTATTTGAGGCACTTACTCATACGATCTACCATCCATCATTATTAGATGCATTTAGTAGTTACTCCTAACTTATTTGTCCACTATAATTTTTTTTTAAATGTTTTCTTTTCCTGGTTAACAGAACCAAAATACAGCAGTGTATATAGATAGCTAAATGTCCTGAAAATAAAGTAAAATATTTATAATTTAATATATTTAACAATACATTTAAATTTATATTTTTTTGCCCAAAAAATTGGAAGTATTAAACTAAGCCTTCATAAAATTAATAATTTAGTTCCCAAAACAAATTAGGAATATTAGAGTAAAAATATTAATAGGTGATAGTTTATCTACCCTATAAAATATATTTAAAAAGGAACAAAGAATGGAGGATTCAGAACCCACATCCAAAGAAGCAATTATTTATGCAATGACTACACAAAATTAATACATGGTTGAAAGATTACAGCTTGGTTGGGAAATGATATTTGGGCTGGAGCTTTTGATTAAACATGCGTCCCTTACATTAACACTGGCCAGTGTCATTAAAACTAATAGGTCTAAAAAACGTATTATATTCTAATAATGTAGAATCAACTATTAATAGATTTAATATAAATGTTTAAAATATGTATAAGATACACTTTATTCGCTACAACGTTGCCATTTGAAAATAATATTAATGGTATTGATTTTTATGAACATTTCAATGACTTTAATAGGTTTAAGCTTACAAAGTACGTACATAAAGGTCCAGCTCACTTCAAGTGTCTTCAGATTTCTATGAAATGATGCATATTAGATTGAATTGTGACATTAAAACAAAAAAGTTGTCAAAGAACAGGATATAACCCAAAATGTGCTTCCTCTAGACATAGAAAACTATGACCAATTTCATGGAGGAAAGTCAATCTCCCCAACTTGATAAAACTGTCTGTTGCTACTTGTTAACTTGCATTGTAGTTTATAAAAGAGGGTTTTATAATCCAGCTCCACTAAATACGCTGATACAGATGTACAGTACATGAATACAGATACTACAGTGGTCGTGATTGTCTGTGACAGAGACAGTGGGGCTCAAATCTTTCCTAGAATCGCTCTTCCTGAATATTTTCCAACTCTCCTTCCTCGCAATTGCGCATGCATATTTTGCTCCTGCTTATAAACTGACCAGGTGAAAAATGTCCAATGTATGGTTTTCACTTTTAGCCCCCTTGACCCCTCGGCTATTATTGCGGGGCTTTAATGCTTTTAGATGCGTATTTATAATTTACCATTTTAAATTTACTATCCTAATGGAACGTGATTATTTCTAGTTCATTAGTATTGAGGAGGAGTTTTGTTCACGCTTGTACTAATCTAGTTCATTAGTGTTGAGGAGGAGTTTTGTTCACGCTTGTACTAATCTAGTTCATTAGTGTTGAGGAGGAGTTTTGTTCACGCTTGTACTAATCTAGTGAATCTCCAAGTATTTTGGTAACAAGTACAAAAATAACTGCCGCGATCCAAACAGAAAATCTTCTGTGAATAAAAAAAGTCAACAGTTTTATTTTTATCACTCTACAGTTTTATTAATTCTCTGGGCAATGAAAATTCTTTGTTTTTTACTGCACATTAAAAAAAATAAGTTCTCCGTGTAGTCGGTGAAAGAGCCGACTAGATATTAGTATTTAAATGACATTTACTCGGCTCAAGTACCGAAAAATAAATGGGACTTTGTATGCGAACTTTTCCATTTTTCATTTTCTTGGATGAGGTTTTTTTTTTTTTTTACCGGTAGCTGGAAGGCTTGAATTGAGCGCGGAAGGGTGCATTGGAGTGAGGCTTAAAAGGTTCTATCACTCTGACGTAACTTTATCAGCTTTTGCCTTTCCACAAAAGCGAAAGGAAAAAAAACAAAGGGGTGAGGGGTACATAAAACATTATTTGTACAGAAAGGTTCACAGGTTATGATAGAAAAAAAATTTGCTTTGAAAGCAAAAATGGTCTCATTGAACCTTCTCAAATCCACTTCCCTTGGAAAATCTCCTCCAGTGCGATCAATATAACTGGCACTCCTTTCTTCCAGTTCAGAGTCGGGTTAGATCATCATTTGATTCTTAGTGTTCTAATCCATTGGCCAACCGAATTAAAGGCGTCTTAAAACTCGTCTGAGACCAGAATATTCAACTCCCCGTCTCCCGGTACAAACGTCCATCCATTCAAGAGATGAAGCGTGGACCCCTGACTGAAACACACGCGCACTGCCGACTAAGTTAAGGTGTCATATCTTCTTGTTCTCTAAGGAATATGGGAGATGGCTTGCAGTAGAAAGTATGCTCGTTTCGTTACCGCGATCAAGCTCAAAATGGTAAAATATTTTCTATACGCGCTCATACATTGATTGCGCGGCATTGGTGGTGGTCACATCACTGAGCTTGATTTAACTCGCAACGTAAACTGATTGATTGTTTGTAAAAAAATACTACATCTGTATTGATTAATATAAGTAGCATTGTATAAATAAACACCCAACTCTGGTGGTAATGATTTAAATATACTTTCCCCCCAAACTATATGTATCCTCCCCTATCTAAGCCACCCCCTGATAACAAACTATATAATGTCATACTTGCTTAACGCGGACAAAAAACATATACTCATCCTAAATAAATGGTTAATATTATAATGTAGGCAGTACTAGTTCTCTTCCAGCAGTGGAGCCTACATTGCAGGGGTAATGGAGGTGTTACCACTGGTGTGACAGCTCGCTCTTTCCGAAGATATCTTTAAACGTGCGTAGATTATTCAAAATACATCTATAACATCATATATCAATAATCGCACAAGATAAAAATGTTTAAATTATAAATTAGATTTTAATAATATTTTAGGGTGACCTGGTGGTCTAGGGGTAAGGTGTCAGACTTCTGTGCTGGCGGCCGGGGTTCAATCCTCGGTCCCGGCAAAGATTTATCTGATTTCCAAACTCTTCCTTCACCTCTGACAAGACATCTTGTGAATGTGGGGAATGCCAGGCCGCCACCGTGGTTCGGATCCCACGTTAAACTGTAGGTCCTCCATTTCATCTCACAATCACCCTACCATTACACATTAGCGTAAGTGCGTAAAACCCGAACGGGTTGTAAGACGCGGTGCTAATAAATAAATAATATTTTAAAAGTAAACTTTTGAAACCTTTTTAATTGGTTTTTGAAAGTTTTCGCTGTCGTTATTTAAAGGGAAAACAATGTTTCGGGCACAATAATATTAGTTTAAATGTGTTTTATAGAGCTTTAATTTATAGGAATCACTGTTTCTAATCTATACTTTCAAATTAAGCTATCTAGTACAATTTGAATTAAAGTTTTTTGAAATAACGAGTGCAATTGTTGTTTATAACTCATCAATTTAAGTATCAACATAAACATATAATTATCTAGTTAATACCATATATTTTGTGTTCTAAAATTATCGAATACATGACAGGAAGTAGAGAATAAACAACACACGCACTTCCTGTTCGAGTGAGTGAAGAGTCTTTGACCACACGAATGTCGTACTCTCCAACAGTGTTACCAACTTGCACTTGCCGTGGACAAACACAGATTGAGATCCATTGCTCTAGATGACTGGTTCAGTCTAAGCCAAGTCTAAATCAGAGCACGATTATATCGAATAATGGCAGACCTTCTAAGCCAATGGCTCTTAGATTCTATGTAAAGATTTAAATAATAATTCTAAATTTCCAGCAGGGGATAGCAACAGTTTTAAAGATAGTCAAATTTATTTTACAGCAGTACAAATTATCACAATATATTTTTTTAAAGGTGCATGCAAAACACATTCCTTGATTTAAGAATGTATAAAAATAGACCTGTTAGCTCTTAATAATTGAAACAAAGGACAGTCTAGTTTCATTAATAAACATAGTTTCAGTGACCCAGGCTAAAAGAGCTAGGATATCATTAGATTCTAATTGTCTTTTGCTGAGACCGCGTCTTACAACACATCTTGGCTATACATTCTATATAATAAACTTCCCTGATCTAAAACTCACTGGTGTAAAACGTCTACATCCTGAACATGTGGCAAGACGCGCTGCTAAAGAGATTACTAACATATTCCCGAGAAAATACACTTTCACACATGTATAAATATAATATGGATGGAGAGCGCTAAATCTTGACACATTAATTATTACATTTTTTCCAAAGAAAGATTTAAATTTTAGTTAAATGTATGGTCAAAATTTAATAAAATTTAGTGATTATGTAATTTTCATTAACAAATAAATAGTTTAAAAATATTGAAAATGTGTGATTTCTGAAAATAAAAAATCTATAAAATTAAAATGTATCATTAATGTAAAAATATGCTTTTAATGTTAAAATAATTTTCTGAAAAAAGGCATTGTCAAAAGATTACGTAAGCTTCACACAATTTTAATTTGAGCTTCGTGACTTCTTGGGACGTCAATGGAAAGTTTTTATTTCCTATAAAGCAATTTCCCATTGAATATGGAAGGACAAACATTTATATTAACAAAATATTATTTATTAAAACATGTTTATCAAATATAATAGTTCATTTTCATTGCATTAATAATAGAAGAATTGAAAACTAAAACTTTAATTTACAGACCACGAGAACTTATTTATTTAGCTTCTATTCAAACACGTTTGTAAAGACTTTAATTACTTTTCTTCTGATTCTTTCATTCTTTTATTGGTTTCAGAATCCGAATACAAAATATAGAATAAATTAATTCCACAAGAAAATATACACAACTTTTGCAGAGAGAGGCTTAGCAAAATTGAATTTCTTCTCTGTTTATCTTGAACTTTGCTTTTAATTCAACTGTTGACATTCAAACAAGGCCAAAGTTGTATTTTTATTTACACACATTTTAAACACATTTTGATTTTAGAACTAGTTTAAACAATCCTCTTCTAGATACAGTTTTATTGAGTTATAATCAGCCTTTCTTTAAAATTATAAGTAAATACAAAATATGAAATTGTGTAAATCAAGAAAAATGTAAGATATATTATACACTAAAAAAACAACCATTTCGCATGACGTAATCTGTCATGACAGTTTAGCTGGGTTCAAACTACGGATCAAAATTATGTCTGCTCAAGTTTTGATAGAGGAGCGTAGATTTGTAAGTCCAATAGATTATATTAAGAGTTGACAAAGGAGACAGGTTAGAGAAATGGACCTGTAGGAGCGGTTTGGATCTTTGAAATCTTCTAAAATACAATCGTTAATTTTATCAGCCGATTAATTCTTGGAACTGGAATATATTTCTTCTCGAAACACGAAAAGCTGCTTTGGTGGTCACATGATCTAAGGCGTCACTCTCGCAATAGACTTGACTGCCGATGACCGGAAGAACGGGGTTTGAATCTCAGTTCGATGTACCGTACTGAGGGGGGTTTATCCTAAATGGTTTTCCACTCTCGATTTATGCAAATTCTGTTCACGTCCTCTAAATTAAACCACCCTCATCCCTAAAATCATTGGCATGACTAGTTAATGTGCGTGTACAACCAGATCAAGTGATAAGACGCGGTGATAACAAAAGAAAAAATATATGCCTAAACCTCGGAAAATATTAATTATATAAAATCAAATAACAATGTTAATAATTCTACTATTTTTACAACGTTGCTATGATAAGTTATTTCATACCTCAATGAGTTGTGGAATTATGCTCATTGTTGGAGATACCCGCTCTGTAAGGCACCCTTTCAGTTAATTTTACAAGAACGTGAGTTGCATCATTTTGTTTGTAATTATAAACTGTGTCTAGAAACGAATTTGAATTAAAATAGACAAGATGGATTCTATTTAATCAAAATTTGTTCTTTTCACTCTAAATTACTCTAATTTACCCTTCATTTTAATATTAAATATATAATTTCCAAAAATTATCTAGGAGACCTCATGGTCTTAACCTTCATATTTGAATGAGTAAATAAATACCTGTTCCTAGTGAGCTGATAAGTGATTCTAAGTTCCCAAGTGCAAACCAATAATCAGGGTTCAAACCCCTGATACTCTTGTTCCTATTAGGCTTTGTAACGACCTAGGGGATCTATTGTTAATCAGAGAAAGAGAAGCTACACAATACCAATAATAATATTATTACATCTGGTAGAATGGGTTCTATATATATGTTTATATATGTTAAATATTGCGTATGACCAACTAGATACAGTAAAGATCCCTTTTCTTAAAAGCGAATGAAATATCAACTCTCCTTTCAGTATAAAATATGGTACCAGTAGTTTCCCTGAGAGGTTCTGATCTAGTGTTTTATGTTGTTAATGCATTTTGACTCTAATCCAGCATTTTGGTGGGTCTAAACAACTACGTATTGTGACGAGTGTGGGATCAAACTTGCTGCCCACTCTATGAAAACACATGTACTGTACACAGTGATAGAGAGCTCTATCCAAGCTGAGCGTCAGGCTCTGTCGCTGTTTCCAACCAGTACTGGCCTATGAGTAGCTTCCCTGTTAAAATGCTAGCAGCTTTTGTTCTCAAAAGGAAAGGAAGAAGAAGAAAAGGGAGGGAACTCTTGAGCAAGTTTCATATTTCCTTCCTTTATGTTACAGAATCTCTCGCCAGCATCCGCAAAGCCCGTCTTTTTCCATGAGCTTATTATTATCATCCTATTTTTATTTTTTTCCTGACGTACTACATGAAACGTTACACTATAATTCGAGAAGTTTCTCTTTTTGTAAGTTGAAAAAATATTTCTTACACTCACAATAGAAGTTATAAAAACGTGTACAAGAATACAATTGTATTCATGTAAGACTAAACGTAGCATGATTTTTAAAATATAATTACAATTTTTTTGGAAACGACGTACATTATATTCAGAAGACCAAGATATATAAAACATGTTATTTTTTAAGGTGTAAAAATGACTCCCTAATAAAATACATTAATACATTATTAAATAAAGGAAATTGAATTTCTATTTGTAATATTTAAAAAAGTATTATCTTCAGTATTGTCATCGTGATATTTTTGTGTTCGCCAAAAAGATATGATTCATATAATCAAAATAACTCGTTCAATTAATATGTTTGAAGCATGTTTTTTAGACAGTTTAAAAATTAGTATATAAATGATATGGCCATGGCCTATTCTTCCATGAGGATACTATAAAGGCAACATTTAGCAGTTCCCCTCCACTGAACTATTGCTACCTCTCTGGGTCAGACATGTTATTTAAATTAAAACACTATACAAATGGTCTATTCACTATCTAGGATCTATAAATAGGCCTACCTCCTCTTCGGGTAATACGCCTGTGTAACTAGTTACGATAATGTTTTAGGGATGACAAGGAATAGTTTAGATGAAGTGCACCCACATTTGAGTGGAAAACCATGTTGAAAATTACACCCAACCGGGATTTGAACCCTGATCTCCCTTTTATCTGCAGTCTATTATGATATGAGAGTAACGCCTTAGACCATGCAGCCACCGAAATGGGTGATAGATCAGTACTTTTAGACTAAGGAATTATTCTTGAGGGTCCGAGCCTTCTTTTCGAGTTGACCCAAATTGTTTCCTCCAAGCGGCCCGAACTTTACAAGAATGTAGCAATGTCAACCATTAAAAATAACACTAACTAACATGGCTTGCAGTTCACAAAGAGATATTGATATATTGATAAACTACATCTGAAAACAGGAACCTCACTCAAACGTTGGTTCGTAACCATCAACTCGCAAATAGTTCCAAAGACGTGTTTGCGAAGCCCAATTAGCTGTGAATTGACAATATCTACAAACCAGATTCACATTCTAACCTTTAGACCAGTGTATATTTCTCACAAGAATGTCTGCATGGTTGTTTAATGACATCATCCTGGGCTGTTGTACTTCCTGTTTTATGAAAGACAATCCCAATCTCAATCCAATATGATGTGATCCCTCACTGTGGGGGATTCGGGGCTGAGGTTTAACTTGCTTGTACTTGGTTCGTCTTTACCCAAACTTGCAATTAGTTTTGTCCCTGTAATGACGTCTCAACTAATTGCCACAGTACAGCGAGCTTTACTTCCCGCTGTAATTAGTCAGTGGTGATGAATGGAATATGACATGTAACGACATAACATACGCTACCATAGTTTGTTACGTGTGTGCTTGGCTTTCAAGAAGGGGTGGTAACACAACATCTAGACTGGGTTCGTTTTAAAATACGAAAACTTGCTTCCATTAATAAATTAGATAAATGAAACTACTATTTGAGTAAATAAAATTAAATTAGACTGTTTAGTAAGTTTTAAAATTTTACAATTGATGTTAATACATTATTTCTACAATTAGACTAAACCTCCAATTTAAATGTATTTAAAAATGCAGTGTCTGGTGAGGGTAAAGAATAGTTTTAGCTGTTGGTATAAGAACTTGCTCATTAAACTTTCTGCAGTATATGACCCAGTTCTTGAGAGTCAGTTGTCCCGGGCGAGTGGCAAGTGAAATAACCAAAATACCTTTCTCCTCGAAATTTGTATGCCCTTTCACTCTCGCTCTTTGAAATTCTCGAGTGCTGACACAATCAGTTGGTTCAGAGAGCTCCTTCTATTCTAGTGTTTTGTTTTAAAATATGAGGGGCTGATTATTGGGGGAGTAGATAAAATCTCATATAATCTGAAATTTGAAAATGCTTTACAGTTTAAAAGAATATATATATGTATATATGTGATATTTAAAAGTGAAGTAAGTATAAAATGTTGAGAAGGACAGCAAGCTCTGTTTTCATCTGAATGAAAGGCTGACGTTTGTCCAACTAATAATGGACACTGACTACATTATGGGATCAGCTGCTCCACAAAGGGTCGAAGGGGGAGGCTGGTTTTGACCTGGTCAGGGAAAATGAGGGGGGGAAGAGGGGGGGTTGCCAGTGGTGTCTCAAACTCTCTCTCCCCCCAAATCCCCCACATGTAGCCCAGCCTTTTAGGAAGATCTGTTGGAATTCTCAACTCGGCAGCTTCATCCCCCCCCCTCCTTTGCCCTCAGACCATTGTCCGTATAGCTCGGGGCAGCCCACAGACCCCAGATGAAAGAATTAAACATTTACCGGATCAGAGAAGCATGAGATAACTCTAACGCACTTCATCTTGATGTGAGTAAGAGAGAGAGAGAGAACTCAGAGATACTTGGTAGAATGGTGGTTAGAACAGGACTGGCCGCGTGGTTAGAGCACTCCGCTTGCTAAGCACAGGAGTACCAGGTTATAGTCCACCCTGTGTTAAATGTATCGATAGTATATTCAATTGAATACATTATTTTTAAGATTCACGATTAGAGAAAATTATATTAGAAATATTTATAGGTGATAAGATTTAACTTTAGTTTGGGTTTAGAGGAATATATGAAAGTTTGGGTTTAGAGGAATATATGAAGTTCATTTGATAACACTGACATTATTTTTAGTGAAATATCCTGATTATTGAACTACAATAACATTATTTTAAAACCTAAATATTACTTTATTATAATGAGGACTACGGAAAACAACATATTCGTGTTTTGCTTAAAACATGTTGATATCCAACTGGAATGTTTGATTGAATTAGCGAGGCTGGTGAATTTATAGTAAATGAACATGCATTTGCTTGAAAGAAGAGTGAACACAATTTATATAAAACCGTGCTAGTGAGTTTGAACTCCAATCTCCCGAGTAAGGCAAACCTGACGAGGTCGTCACCTTAGTTTGACACTACACCCCTTGAAATATTGATATAGATCCTCACTGAGGAAACAATATTAGTGCAGTAAGCTATATAAGAACCATGACCCCCACTAATCAGGTAATACGTTCTATTCACTCACCTAACTACCTACAGTAAAACTCCCATGGGATATATATATAATATGTAGAACCCCCCCCCCCCCCCACACCAATGCACACTGCAAGTACTCCTAGTATAAAGTAGGTCTCAAAAGACTAACCCCCATAATGGCACACACTGCAAGCTACTCCTAGTATAAAGGTAGGTCTCCAAAAGACTATACCTCCACAATGGCACACTGCAAGTACTCCTAGTATAAAGGTAGGTCTCCAAAAGACTATACCCCCACAATGGCACACTGCAAATGCTCCTAGTATAAAGGTAGGTCTCCAAGGGACTATACCTCCACAATGGCACACTGCAAGTACTCCTAGTATAAAGGTAGGTCTCCAAAAGACTATACCCCCACAATGGCACACTGCAAATGCTCCTAGTATAAAGGTAGGTCTCCAAAAGACTATACCCCCACAATGGCACACTGCAAGTACTCCTAGTATAAAGGTAGGTCTCCAAAAGACTATACCCCCACAATGGCACACTGCAAGTACTCCTAGTATAAAGGTAGGTCTCCAAAAGACTATACCCCCACAATGGCACACTGAAAATGCTCCTAGTATAAAGGTAGGTCTCCAAGGGACTATACCTCCACAATGGCACACTGCAAGTACTCCTAGTATAAAGGTAGGTCTCCAAAAGACTATACCCCCACAATGGCACACTGCAAATGCTCCTAGTATAAAGGTAGGTCTCCAAAAGACTATACCCCCACAATGGCACACTGCAAGTACTCCTAGTATAAAGGTAGGTCTCCAAAAGACTATATCCCCACAATGGCACACTGCAAGTACTCCTAGTATAAAAGTAGGTCTCCAAGAGACTATACCCCCACAATGGCACACTGCAAGTACTCCTAGTATAAAGGTAGGTCTCCAAAAGACTATACCCCCACAATGGCACACTGCAAGTACTCCTAGTATAAAGGTAGGTCTCCAAAAGACTATACCCCCACAATGGCACACTGCAAGTACTCCTAGTATAAAGGTAGGTCTCCAAAAGACTATACCCCCACAATGGCACACTGCAAGTACTCCTAGTATAAAGGTAGGTCTCCAAAAGACTATACCCCCACAATGGCACACTGCAAGTACTCCTAGTATAAAAGTAGGTCTCCAAAAGACTATACCCCCACAATGGCACACTGCAAGTACTCCTAGTATAAAAGTAGGTCTCCAAAAGACTATACCCCCACAATGGCACACTGCAAGTACTCCTAGTATAAAGGTAGGTCTCCAAAAGACTATACCTCCACAATGGCACACTGCAAGTACTCCTAGTATAAAGGTAGGTCTCCAAAAGACTATACCCCCACAATGGCACACTGAAAATGCTCCTAGTATAAAGGTAGGTCTCCAAAAGACTATACCCCCACAATGGCACACTGCAAGTACTCCTAGTATAAAGGTAGGTCTCCAAAAGACTATACCCCCACAATGGCACACTGCAAGTACTCCTAGTATAAAAGTAGGTCTCCAATAGACTATACCCCCACAATGGCACACTGCAAGTACTCCTAGTATAAAGGTAGGTCTCCAAAAGACTATACCCCCACAATGGCACACTGCAAGTACTCCTAGTATAAAGGTAGGTCTCCAAAAGACTATACCCCCACAATGGCACACTGCAAATGCTCCTAGTATAAAGGTAGGTCTCCAAAAGACTATACCCCCACAATGGCACACTGCAAGTACTCCTAGTATAAAGGTAGGTCTCCAAAAGACTATACCCCCACAATGGCACACTGCAAGTACTCCTAGTATAAAAGTAGGTCTCCAAAAGACTATACCCCCACAATGGCACACTGCAAGTACTCCTAGTATAAAAGTAGGTCTCCAAAAGACTATACCCCCACAATGGCACACTGCAAGTACTCCTAGTATAAAGGTAGGTCTCCAAAAGACTATACCTCCACAATGGCACACTGCAAGTACTCCTAGTATAAAGGTAGGTCTCCAAAAGACTATACCCCCACAATGGCACACTGCAAATGCTCCTAGTATAAAGGTAGGTCTCCAAGGGACTATACCTCCACAGTGGCACACTGCAAGTACTCCTAGTATAAAGGTAAGTCTCCAAGGGACTATACCTCCACAATGGCACACTGCAAGTACTCCTAGTATAAAGGTAGGTCTCCAAGGGACTATACCTCCACAATGGCACACTGCAAGTACTCCTAGTATAAAGGTAAGTCTCCAAGGGACTATACCTCCACAATGGCACACTGCAAGTACTCCTAGTATAAAGGTAGGTCTCCAAGGGACTATACCTCCACAATGGCACACTGCAAGTACTCCTAGTATAAAGGTAAGTCTCCAAGAGACCAGGGGAGAGTTTACTCCACGTTATAGCGCGCAAACAGTTTGGCAATAAAGTTCTTCATGGCGTAGCGGGCGATGCTTGTTGTGTAGTTTTAGAACCTTGTCAAGATGGCTGGATGGGTCTTGTGTGTGCGAGGGGCTTTGCCTCCCCGCTTCCGGGGTTTTGAAATATTAGCTCTGATAACACAAAATGGGGCTAACAGAGGGTAAACCAGGGTTTGCAGTGCGTGTGATCGCACATATTATGGCCTTATTTATTCCCCCATCCCCTAACGCACCTTTTATAACACAACACACATTGTAAGGTGTAAAAATATAGCTTATGACATCTGGAGGATAAACAATAGCACAGGGTGCGTGGCGGGTCGAAAGCCACGTTTAAACCACGAGAAATGGAAATAAAATGAAAGTTTAATTTTTCTCAAATTTGTTAGGAGTAACCATTCTAGCGGTCTTCATGGGTGTTTACCTACCCGATAATTCAACAGCTTAACTCTAAGCTATTTAGTGAAACAAAGCTCTAACCTAAA
Source organism: Timema cristinae (assembly GCA_039000515.1). NCBI lineage: Eukaryota > Metazoa > Arthropoda > Insecta > Phasmatodea > Timematidae > Timema > Timema cristinae. The sequence goes on along the minus strand of JBCFYV010001001.1, from coordinate 31,518,106 downwards.
AATTGGTTCACTCTATTTAACATTGATCTAGTCCGATATGTTCCCCTCCACTGTTAGTTCACAACACTGCCACCCACCGAGTCTGTGTAGTGTTTGTCACATGTGTGTATAGTCACGGTTATCAATAAGTTTAGAAAACAAAATAAATGGTTCAGTGTACCAAACACACTTTCATTTTCTTTTATCTTAAAATAAAGACATTTACCAAAACTCTTAATATATGTGAAACGAAATAATACACACTGTTACAGAAACAGTCCACCAAATAACATAACTGAAATAATATACAACATTACAGAAACATTGCGTAAAGAGAAATATCTGTGTCTATCAAAGAGCATAATGACCAATTTCATTTATTAAAGTACTCCATAAAAAATATAAAGGTTTGCTCATAGCTCAACATCTGTTGGTTTTATAAAAATATATTTTAAACAAAATGGTTTTATATTTAATAATACTACATCATTACCGAGATTAGTTTTTTGTATTTCAAATAGTTCGAAAAAATTAGTATTATCTCTTCTAGCCCTTCAGTAAACTACCATTAATTTTAGGATTAGATATTGTATTCTAAAAACTCTTCGGGTGAATCTTATGAAAAACCTTGAAAGCGAATTTTAGCCTGATCGGTAAAACATATAACGTTTAAATAGCTAGCCTGATATATTAATGTTTGTGCGCCATCTTTAGGGTGACATTTGATATAACGATTAAATTGGGTCCAAGTTTGCTGTTCTGTATTATAATAATTTAAAAGGGATGATGCCTTATTTTATAAATTAAAAGTCTTGGTATTTTATTATTTGTATTATAAGTTCATATACAGTTTTTTTGCTAGATATTTCACACGGTGTAGATTTTAATTTAAAAGCCCGACTATTACGTCATATACACGACCATTCCCGACACGTGAGATTTAGGACACAGATTAAGATGTCATAGACTCTACCTACATGGCTCCTTTTCAGGAAGGAAAGTGAAGAGATGCGTACCCTGAAGGGGTATATCTAGCGACATTTCCTTCTCGAAGCTTCCTAAAAGAAAAAAGGTGTGGTCATCCAGGTGCGTTTCTGTCCACAAAACTGCGTTGTCTTTTTAAACAGAGACGTAGAAATATGTCGCCATACCTTGAAACTTAACAACTTAACACAAATAAATATTACTGCCCACTCTAATTTATAATATCGTGATTTTTAATATAGATGGGAATAATAAATTGAGTTGTATAATTCCATATCATTACAATCATATCAACTAAACAACCTATAAAATCCAAATATAAAGTACAATAATCGAGAGAGTCCATCTTTGGTCGTGAGATCATCACTATCAATTGACCGTGTGAGATCATCACTATCAATTGACCGTGTGAGATCATCACTATCAATTGGCCGTGTGAGATCATCACTATCAATTGGCCGTGTGAGATCATCACTATCAATTGGCCGTGTGAGATCATCACTATCAATTGGCCGTGTGAGATCATCACTATCAATTGGCCGTGTGAGATCATCACTATCAATTGGCCGTGTGAGATCATCACTATCAATTGACCGTGTGAGATCATCACTATCAATTGACCGTGTGAGATCATCACTATCAATTGGCCGTGTGAGATCATCACTATCAATTGGCCGTGTGAGATCATCACTATCAATTGGCCGTGTGAGATCATCACTATCAATTGACCGTGTGAGATCATCACTATCAATTGACCGTGTGAGATCATCACTATCAATTGGCCGTGTGAGATCATCACTATCAATTGCCGTGTGAGATCATCACTATCAATTGACCGTGTGAGATCACCACTATCCAGTCAAAGCGTCTCGGTTAATAAAGACCAAACATTCTGTTAGTAAAACCCCTATTATTCCATCAATATAAATAGAACGACGATCAAAACATGACACGCTCTCACTCACAATATTGCCCTGATATTATTCATTCATTACCTTCTTTAAATCAGGAATGTTTTAATTGTGTTCATTTCAGCTTTGTTATGTTCTACGGGTGAATATTATTTATGCACCCTACTGGAATCAGTACGAATCCCTTGAACAGAAAGCCACTTGGAAAGGTGAGCTTACATCACCGTCTTCATAATTGTGTTGATTAGTGTTAGTTTAGTTAAAGAGCAGTTCATAGTGAAACACCCAGCGCAGCAGTCTCTATGGTTGATGATGTTATGGTGACCCTAAGGTTGAGGGGGGGGGGGTATAAATCAAGAGGGTTACAACCCTAGGGTATGCATCTTTGTGGGCGCGCACCAGCTTGTAAGTGGGGGGAGGGTGGGTGGGGAGTTATACCGCAGTGGGGTCTTTGTCGGAATAAACCAACTGGAACTGTACCGCAATATCTACAGCCGAGATACAGCCGAGTAGAGTCAGGTGGGTAGAGCTGCTCTCTGTGCTGTTCACTGTGTGTGATCCGTGAGCCCGGTCTGTGCCGTGGCTGCCTGCTGAACTAAGGGGCCCCAGTTCGACTCCCGACATGGCAGAATATAAATATCATAGTTGAGATATGTGTTTTTCTTTCACATCGAGGAAATGGCACTTGGGAGAGACTGTTATTGAATCAGACTTGTTTTTAAATCGTTCGCTGTTATAATCAGTTCAATTTAGAGTGTACGTCAGAAATCCTTATACCTAACAATGTAGGGACGTATGTTGTATTCTGTTAGTCCTGGTGTCTCTTCCTACCTAAACAGCCATTACCCCCCCCCCCCCACCCACCCCCCCATCACGACATCGCTTAGAGGGTTCATGTTGTTTAGTCAGCTAATTATTTTGCATTATTAATTACCTTTACGTGAGTGGGAGACTCTTCAAGGGTAAAAGTTATGGAACATTCCTTTGGACGGGGGACGGGGGGGGGGGGGGTCCTTGAAATGGTTGAGGGAATGGAATGAGATAAAGGGGAAATAAATATGTTTTAATACAATTAAAACAATATTATCTGATTATAATCTGTAATAATATTATTCAATATGCATGTTAGTAGCTACAGCTCATTACTGTGTGAATCAAACTACATTCCTATTTTCATAATTGTTGTTTTGACACCTAGAAAGTAAATATACTATGATACAGGCCGGATGGAGAGTATTTCACCAGGTAGGCCGGAAACTTCTGCTAGTCGATATTTATTAATTACTGAACTCCTGTACCATGTGATCATGTATCCACTGATCTACTCTATGGATTCAAGTGATCCCGCGTCTTACCACCTGTGCAGGCTATATCAATATAAGATAATTACTCTAATGGGGCAAGGAAGAATGTTAGAGGTGATATATCTGCATTTTCTTGGAATGAGGGTGGAAACCACCCTCAGTAGACCCGACCGGGATTCGAACACCAATCTTAACGTAATAAACCGGGTGGTCCAACACAGAGAGTTAATCCTTAGACCGTTCTGCCACTGAAGATGGTTAAAATGAATTATTAAAATACATATATCAGATCTAGTTTTTAAGATTGTTAAGAATTTTACAATTGACAAACATAAAAACCAATCTTTAACTTCTGTGTTGATAAAATTATCAAGCTCTCAAAGATAACAAGTTAATTAAAATGGTTATTTTGTAGTTTAAAGTAAAGTTAACGTCGGACAAAGACTGACAAGTCATTTGGTCTAAACTCGTGTCCTCTGTCGTTGAAGGCTGTGGATATTTTATTCCAACAAAGTGTGTGTACGTTTAAACGTCGTATGACACAATCAAGAGAAGAATGTCATAAGCCTGCAACAAAATGACAACTGAAAAACATTCCAAGTGAATGTTTGTCGGTCTCTTATCTTTATACTGTGTTACTGTGCTGACAGCCCGTTTAGAATGTGTTTGTGGAGGGAAAGCAATACAGAAAGACGCTCGAGAATGGGAGGCCATTTTTAAAGGCTCACTTCTATTTTATCCACTCACTTCTACTCGATATTGAAGTGTACTTCGTTCGCGCATATTTTACATGTAACGGGTTTTCTGATACCACTGAGAAAGTATCAATATATCTATTTTTTAATCTGAGAATGGAGAAAGTAAGTAAAGGCTTCGCCTTCTGGCCATTTTCAAAACTTGGTAAAAATGAAGCAAGGAAAGTTTTGCTTTAAGATGATGTCGGGAACAGAAACTGTTAGTAAAAGGTTAAAATATTTTTTTCTCGTTGCAGGTTGAATTAAACTCTTTTACACAGATAAATGGTGTGATATATGAAAGGATATGGTTTCAAAGATACAAGAGGCATGTGATATATGAAAGGATATGTTTCAAGATACAAAGGCACCAATCTTATTATCCCGAAAAAACCTAAATATATTATATATTAAAACTAAAAAGTTAATAATTTAATATATTGCTCAAATAACTTCGATGCTCAAGTACAATTATATATAAATTAAATTACTTGTTTTTATGTACTCAATAAACCTATATGTTTATATATTTTGGAAATATAGTTTCAAATTGTAAAATTTTATATTTTAAATTCTCCAAATGGTTGATTTTTTGAAGCTCCATTTATAATTTATTTAATATTAATAACTTTGGATCAATGAAAATGAGAATATTATGATATTTATTTGATATTACCTGTTAAATACCCGTTATAAAATAAAATATAATATTTTAAGCTTAAAAGCACCAAAGCTTAATTGTTTGTTACCTACTATCACCTGTCATTATGTACACTCACATTAAACTAAATCACAACTGATATACCATTGTTGGACACACTAATATTAACTACAAGCTTTACTCAACAAGGATGTGTCTCAAGATGGAATCTCATTATTGTCATTCGATCATTAACGTTTTATTTCACCATTTTAACAAATTCTTATAAGTTATATATAGTGATTCAATTATTTCAAACCATTTTACACGAGCTATAGGGAGTCAAATGTTCTAATTAATGTATCATTGTTAAGGTATAGTAACTAATGTGTGAGATTGACATTCTACATACTCACATATCCAAATATAATATATTAAGAACTATAATTTGTAATATATAAGAAGTGTGAAAGTGGTACAGTTACATAATCCTTAATCATATATACATTTTGTTCTATTTATTCATTTTGTAGTCTATTATATTATTTATTTAGAAATATTTTTTAACTACACTAGTTAAACTTATTGATGTGTTTGAATTTAACATTGAAGATATAAATTTAAAATTCTATTTGATGACATTTCTTGCTATGATTGTATCGATTTTAGGCCCACGCCAACTATCAGAACATAATATGCCAGATGAGACAGAGGATCAGATAACTTCCTACCCCCGATGTTAAACTCCTCGATATTGTCGAATGAGCTGTAACTGTAGGACAACAGACATTGCGTGCGGTATTTTACATTCTAGTGCTCCTTTTCAAACCAAAACCTTATAACAAGGCTGACTATTGACGGCTGTTTCAGGAACTAGGGACCTTGTGCTAATGGCACTGAAACGATCCTAATAAGGGGAAAACAGGCGAAATAATAAATACTAATAGCTCGAGCTAATGCGAAACATGGGCCTGTCCCTGGTGTTTACTCAACTTTACCAATGAAATTACCAACTTTCCCTCGATCATTTCCTGAAATTCCCGACTAACGAGTAAGTCACATCCTTCTAACTCCCCCCCTACCACCTCATTTTTCTACTAATCTTTTTTATTAATAATAAGTTTTAAAATTTAAATATACTTTTTTTTAATTTGTATTAACATTGTTTACTAGGAATTATATAATATATTACACAGCTACAAACAAACAAAAATTACAGTCTGAATAACATAATAATTTACAGATTTAATGATTATCAAATTTCATATTTTGAGTAAAACCACATTTTCCCGGATTTTTGTTGTAATTTACCAAATTCTCGACTAGTTCCCGTTTTTTCCCGATCACTTCAAATCTCCGGCAATTCCCGTTTTCCCTGATTTTCCCTAATGGTAGACACCCTGACAATGTCTTATCTTGCACAAACCTCTATTCTTGGACATATAGATGACAAACATACCCTCATTTCCTGTCTAATGAAATAAGTCCTTATTGTTTCTTATTTTGTAGTTTGTAAGTTTGTAAGTGTGGAAAATCCCAGTTCGCAGAGGTTTGGTGTAGAAATAGCAACAGCGTTCTTACAGCACATTCGGAAACTGTTGGATACTCTTCTTTCTAACATACAAAACTTAGCCAGTGGTAGTTCGCCATATTTAAACTGTAGAGTGTGATCTGCTCATTCGACTTTCTCCAGATTGAGTTGGTTGTTGCTTCAAGCGATACTGCATACGGCTTGCGCACCCAGTCACATTCGTTGCGGTGAGAGAGGGAAGTACTGCTTCATTTTATCTTCAAGAACTGACAGATGTTCTCAGATCAATCTTGATGTAATTTCTCCTTGAGGATATACTTCAGCTTTAGAAGGAAACATTTCAGCCGCTTCTTTTCCATTTGTAGTTTCCACAGTAAAAGCTTATTTAAGAAACCATAGTTTGTCACTTGAGTTTAACACATTTTCTTCTTTTCCTTGCATCAGGCTGATTAAATGGCTGAAATTATCAGCCAAGTAAGCAAGATTGGCACACCACTCCTCATCATTTAATTTGAAAATAAATTCCTGGGTTACAGGAGTAAAGAGGTTAAGTAACTCGTTTTTATGTTCATCAAATCTTGTGAGAATTTTCCCCTTGACAACCACCGAATATCGGTGTGTAAAACTAATGTATCCTGGGGAGAAGCCGCTTATAGACACAGTTGTTTGAAATTCGTGATTTTAAAGCTCGTCATTTAAAGTAGTTGACCATCTTAATAACGGAGTCCAAAACACCTCTAAATTCGGCTGGGAGAGTTTTCTCCACTAGAGACTCACAATGTATGAAGCTGATGAGTGGAGCCTACATTTGTAAATTGATGTTTTAGTCTCGCATTGAAACCTTTGAAACTTAAGTCATTGCTGGTGCACCGTCTGTACAGACAAAAACACATTTTTTCCGCCATTGTCCATTGTTTTATAAGGTATTAGAGATGGAGTTGAATATATCTAATCTTGTTGACGTGTTAAGTAGTTCTGTGCACGTCAACAATCATTGTCAACAAATCTGATGTAGCTCAACACAATACATGTTAGTTGACTCATCCAGCTGCAGTGTGAATATTCGCCCATCACACGATTTTTAGCATTTTTAGCATTCTGGGAACATTTAGTCCCACCTTCTTCACCTTTCTATTTACTTAAGGTTTAGACGAGTGATACATTCGACAGGTGTAGTCAAGTTTAACCTTACCAACGCATCCTAACCGGAGGTCGAGCAGGTAAGTTGATGGTTTAGCAGTGCACTCACTGGTCACTCACTGGTCACTCACTTATCACGTTCATTCAGTCGCTCATTTAGTGCGTTTAATTCAAAACTACACTTCTCACCTCAAACTCTATCAAGTTATTAATAAGTAGCATGTTAAATATCCCAGTTAACAAAAATAGCTCACGTTTTGTGAATACGCATTTGAGCTTTTCTACCTCAAACCAAAGATGATGTCAAGACATCTTCATTAAATTTACAGACACAATAACTTGTGGTATTCATATGATTATAGAATGAAATGAAAAAATAAAAAATCTAATTATTGTTGAAGTAATTTGTAAAATACAAACCTAAAAATAAGAGCTCAGTTTGGATGAGTAAGACACCCACCCTAGAATAATAAGCCAGCGTTGTCTTGAAATAAGACACTAGATTTATTCGCGTTAAACACTTGTAGCTAGATCATTAAAGGAGAATTGATTAAATTGACGTATCTTTGTGTAGGATAGATGAGGCTCAGTAAATGCTGTGTTATCCTCATATCGGGACAAATTACAATCTTTACTAGTTTTAGCTTGAATGATGCTTTGGGAAAAGGTTTACCTACATCATTTAACGACACACTTCTTCTTTAGTTACAAAGTATCATAAACATAATAGTTATGTCATTTTAACATTTAGCTTGTTTTGTTTATAGTGTTTCTCACATATTAGTGTTATATAAACATTTGAATTATTTTAGATTTATTAATCATATAATATTTTCCAAATTGTTATGTAGTTCACGTGGTCTTCTTTGTTTCCTTCTACTGTGGCTTCTTTAACACCATTAGATAAACCAATACTTCTCGAAATGTGATAATCACAGTTGACCTTTAGTTTTATAACCCCAAGGAAATGTTCTCTTTTCATTTACTCTTGTTAGGGCTACCATTTTATACCATTTAAATAAATAAATAAACTTACATTAAAAATGAGTGTTCACTCAATAGCTCTGCTGGCTACCATATAGTAAATTCTCACGCGTATTTATTTAAAAGAATATTGAGGGAGGGGGAAAGTAATTTGAAGTTTTGTAGATTATGTCGCCTGAAAAAACCCAGCATTTGGACTTGATAATACCATCAAGGATAGCCAAAAATAACTGAATGTTTGACGCTGAATTGAAATACTTGTGTTCACATCACGACTGGGTTGATTATATCTATTTGTCAACATTCCTTCCTTACAGATAAATGTTAGTGCATGGGTAATAAAACTTATTGATTTTAAATATAAATATGCACATTATTGACGTCTTAAACTACATTACGGAGAGAAGGTAGCTTAGAGCGAGTGAAACTATATCTGTGTGAAGAAAGGAAAGGATAATCCCCCTCAATGTACTTGTTTAGATTTGAACCTAGGTCTCCCCGTACCCAAAAATCCAGTCTAATTGCACAAACATTGCTTTATATGGTGAGTGTCGACTGAATATTTCATGCCTTGATATAAGTCAATCCATCAGTAAAATTAACCTCAATAATATATTTTCACCAGACTGTCTTATTACCAATCCTTACTATCCTCATTTACTTCAAAATTTTAAAAATAAGGAGGGTGGAATCTATAGGAAATGTACCTGCATTTAAAATGATTTAGGGAAACAACCTTTCAGTTTTGTGTGCATCCCACTTAAATGCAGTAATAGAACCACATATACGGATTGAGTAGGACTATTTGATTGTTAGGTTGATTAAACAAGATTACTATTTATAGTGTCAACTAAAAACTCTGCCTTAAGTATCCAATAACTACAATTACACCACGGCAGGATTGTTTCACAAAATGTAACTTTTTAAAGCCTAGCTCTCAACTTTATAATCCAAGATATGTTTAGCACTGCCGTAACACCTATACCTTGGTTTACTTTAATAATGAACATTTGGAGCATATTTTAGAAAATACAAATATTATTTGCGGTCAACATTGATAGCATTTTAATATATTATAAATATTACACTATAGGTATTTATAATATATATCAAGAGTTACAACTTCAGAATACATGAACTGACGTATGAATATGTGAAAACACAAATCAAATTTTATAGTTCTCAGATAAGAGCCTTCTGATGAAAATTGTGATTTAGTTTCGTCCTAAAATCTTGGGTAATTTGGGTTTTTACGACAACAAGATTAGTTTTCATATTCCCCTAATTTATTTGAGGAATTTAGGGTGTACTTTTGGAACCGACTGATACAGCACACGACTTATAAACTAACTTAAATCTAGATCAGACACAACACATAGACCCCTGCCGTTAGTTCTTCACTGTGAAGGGTTATTCCAGTAGTTTATTCCGGGACCCTTAGTTCACACATTACCAGCTGAGATAGTATGTCGACCACGAGGATAGTTTGTAGTATTTTGAGTTGAGCCATCGGGTTTGAACGCCAACCAATACATCACCTGCACACCAAACTAACCGAGTTTATTGGACATAGTCTGTTTTCAACCCCAGCTCAGACCCCGCAGTTTGCTGCATATTTTATTGGAGGCCGTGAAAATCTGTGCGGTAAAGGTTTTACTACAGTGATCGGGCGTCTTTTCTTATCGGAGGGAACGTTCCTTCTATTAGTGGCTTTACAAGATGGCGAAGTAGTCTAGAGGTGAAAATTATTGACTTGATCTATTTACTCCAGACTTTAGATAAATCCTAGTGGTTCAAAAAGGGATAGAGGGTTTAAAAAAAAGATTGCTCGTGAGAAAAATAGGTTTATTTTTTCTTGAAGGTGCAGTTTTTGTAATTGCTTTACTTTACTCTGGTAATAGTTTCTCTAATAGTGGTGAGTAGAGAGGTCAAGAAACGTACAGTCGCCTTAAAAACCAATAGTGTTTCGATGGTGACATACCTGTTCTTTCTTAAACTAGGCTATATAAAATATGTTTAGTATTATTCTTTTTAACGTATTCATTGAGTTCTTCTAGGCACTCTATATACAGAGTGAGATTAACCAAGGCCCTAAGATTAATACATGGAAATTGGCTCATCAAGTTGGTGTAAGTCAAACCACACACATGTGTGCCTGACAATAAATAATATATGTATTGAATTAATAACCAATACGTCGCCCTAAAAGGATTTTCTTGGCCATCTATGCATCACTACAAATGTGGATTCTCAATTTTATGAATACATAAATTGGTGAGGGTGGTACTCTTTATGTTAGTGGCTGGTAAATTGGCGAGGGTGGTACTCTTTATGTGAGTGGCTGGTAAATTGGTGAGGGTGGTACTCTTTATGTTAGTGGCTGGTAAATTGGTGAGGGTGGTACTCTTATGTGAGTGACTGGTAAATTGGTGAGGGTGGTACTCTTTATGTTAGTGGCTGGTAAATTGGCGAGGGTGGTACTCTTTATGTGAGTGACTGGTAAATTGGTGAGGGTGGTACTCTTTATGTGAGTGACTGGTAAATTGGGCACTTCATAGTAGAATATCAACTGTAAAGTAATAGAATAATCACCAGCAGACTAGTTCAGCACAAACAATTCAGCTGAATGTTAGCTACTCCATGAAGTATTCCCGAGGGAAAATATATTATTATTGATAGAAAGAGCAAAACTAGGCTAGGTTAGGTTAATTTAAGTTAGGCTAGAGTTTCCTAATCCACATAGGTAGTAAATCGTAATGAAAGATAGCAACGCCGAACCCACCATGGGTTGGAGGAGGGTAAGGGGGGGGGGGGGGTGCAAGGTACCAGTACCATACACACTTTGAGAGTAGCCTGTTTTCAAAAGAAGTGCCTAGTCGGTGCGTGATAAAAACAAGCATAGAGAGTTTGTTGCAGGCATCACACATTTCTAACTTGACTGAGATAAGTCAATGGCTCCCATGTTGTTATTTGTACAACTTGTACCTCGACAGTAAGTCATTGAGACTAGGACTAGGACTAGGACTAGGTCTGTTCCAAACCCTCGCACACTCCCATTAGCAGCGAGGAAAGGAGGAGGAACTCGGATGGATGGAGCGCCATCAAACTGAAGAAACGGACGAAATCTGTGTAGTTCCCTCCTCACTCTTGTTACAGCCGTGCATTGCACCCCGTCACCCCTCAATTCAGGGGGTGTTCCATACTGAGTCAATGTAGGGTTGGCTTTATGGTTACAGTTCCTGGCCCTTACTTGAACTAATGAGGATATAACCCTGGACCCTGGTTGTACATTGTTCCTGACCCTTACTTGAACTAATGAGGATATAACCCTGGACCCTGGTTGTACATTGTTCCTGACCCTTACTTGAACTAATGGGGATATAACCCTGGACCATGGTTGTACATTGTCCCTGACCCTTACTTGAACTAATGGGGATATGACCCTGGACCCTGGTTGTACATTGTTCCTGACCCTTACTTGAACTAATGGGGATATGACCCTGGACCCTGGTTGTACATTGTTCCTGACCCTTACTTGAACTAATGGGGATATGACCCTGGACCCTGGTTGTACATTGTTCCTGACCCTTACTTGAACTAATGGGGATATGACCCTGGACCCTGGTTGTACATTGTTCCTGACTCTTCTATCTCGTAACTGGGTATTCTAACTTATTTTATGTTTTCTAAACACAATTAAAATCCTCATTTTATAAACGTTTGATTCGTCCTTTCTCCTCACTGGCATTAAACCTACACATAGAAGAACAGAACTAGATAATTATATCATTTTTATTCTGATGAAATATGTACAATTTAAAAACCAAGTGAAAACACACAAATACAGGACACGGCAGACTCGTACATTCTCATGTGTCATATTTTTTACTATGAATTTAAAAAAAATATTTTTCAAAAAACGAAAAATAGATATAATTATATAACACAGAAACATTATCATAAATTATTATTATTATTATTATTATTATTATTATTAGCACCGCGTCTTACTACCCATTCGGGTTATACGCACTTACGCTAATGTGTAATGGTAGGGTGATTGTGAGATGAAATGAAGGACCTACAGTTTAACGTGGAATCCGAACCACGGTGGAGGCCTGGCATTATCATAAATGTTTTCTTAAGTTGACATACTTTATCTCAATATTAATCATTACATCTGATTTATATAAATAAAGTATATTATATAATTAGCCTATTGATTATTAGCTGACAGTTTAATGAAGAAAAGTGGACATTTAAAAAAATATTACTATCTTTATTTGAATAGTTATTATTATTGCTGTTTGAAATTAAATTAATTAATCATTATATTTAATGTTTGTAAATTAATTAGTGATATTCAGTATATAACTAGCAACACTTCAGCTCTATAAATATTACATAGTCATCGCTCATCAGGTATTATAACTGGTGTTAATAATATATATATATATATATATATATATATACACAATCCCGGCTTATAATTAAATGTTCCTCCGAGTCTACACAATATAAGCTATTTTTAAAGATTTTACATTAAAAAGCAATACGGAAAATTAGTTTCAGTTCCTTTACCAGATCCGTAATGATGCTGTGTTATTCCTGGGAGGAGGGGGCCAAGTATTTAAACTAAGATTAATTCAAGTTTATTGTCCATTATTATTGAGAACAGAAAAGGGATAAACAAAGCCTAACCTCACACTACTCTAGTAACATAGTAACACAAGTTTTTAAACGTAACAATGTTTTTATATTTTGTATTTTTTTCTAAACTTTCTAGACTTTCATTGGAGCCAAAAATTCCGCCTTCTTTTGTGAGACCCTTTGTTTTAAAAATATGGCTCCTACCCCCTTAATAAGTATATCTTTCTTTCCCTCCCCTATAAGCTCCCACTGGTAGAAGTAGTGGACGACTTGGAAGCCAGATGGTAACAAAAATAAAAAAAAGTTGGACTCTGAAGCGAGGACAGAATAAACGAACAACACGGCTTAAATAGTATCTTCTAAACAAAGACAAAAGTGGGAGGCGAATATGGAGTTAAGAAAGAGAGGGAGAAAATTGGAGGAATTGAAGAGAGTGATCTTTCTTCAGAAGGGACGAATTGTATTGGAAGAATCTTTTTCATTTTCTGAAGGTATATTCTGTTCTCATATCACCGGATCATTGGAAGAATTCACCCTTAAGTCAATTTCTCTTCGGAGCTCTCCCAACAAAGAATTGTCCTAATGAACCACCTTAAGGCAAGGTAACCATTCGTCTGCGAGTTTCAAGGACGGTCCCAAAAATAAAACCTTTGCCCCGAACTCAATTTGGCCCAAATTTTGTTTTAAATAAATAAGTACAATTTGAAATGTATGTAGATGAAATAAACATGTTTTAATAAAGTTGGTTTCTAAATGGTTTTAATATAGAATCTGAATACTTCACATCATTACGACAAACGAAGAATAATTTTCACTTATGACTTTCCATGTCAATTTTGTCTTTTAACTGTGCTAGATTAGTTGACTGATTCCTTGTAACGTTTCTTGTCACTTTCATTATAACTAAGTCTAAAACAACATTTCGTAGACGTAGCTTACAGACACTGTCCAATCCCACGAATATAAAGAACATACACACACACACACACACATATATATATATATATATATATATATATATATATATAATATTACATTTGCTACCTTCTACGGTCCCTACAAACTGTTTTAGAGTCATTGTCACTGGAGAAAAGATTTTTGTACTTAAAATAATTATTCACTATGAGATATAGCGAATTAAAGTGATACATTTTTAAAACCACTAAAACATGATTGTCTACATTGACCATAGTAAAAAACTAATTTTGTTAGATGAAGGCTGGATCTATGTTTCTATCAATTTATCTGAAGCACATATAGTGCAACATTTTGCGTGAAACGTAATTGAAAATGAGCTAATTCAACTATTTCATTCTATTTTCTAACCCTACAAAACTTACAAAGTGTAGGCCTAAGGTTTTAATCACAATATAACCTAATTAATTCGGACCATATGAACCCTCCTTAGCAACATCATAACATAATAGGAGGTCCAATTCACAAAATATAAAAAGGCAATAGGAGTGAGTGGTTGGAGTTCTTGTTTTTTGAATATCTGAGATTGACCCTCAAAACCCAGATCACGCAAATCACACCAGTTGAGGGAATAATATAATGACAGTTGCCCTTAGTGAAAATTAAACACATAAATATGTACCTAAACTAAAGATACACCAAAACACACAAAACATAAGTGTATTATTTCTATTTTTAGCATTGAAGAGACTTGGAGTAGCTTTGTTGGTATTTATTCAAAAGTATCATAATCTATACTTATAAAATAACATGTCCTGACTGACTGACTGACTGACTGACTGATTCATCATCGCCGAGCGCAAACTATCAAGGCTACAAGCATGAAATTCGGACTGTATATTCATTTTGCTATGTAGGCACCCACTAAGAAAGGATTTTAGAAAATTCCACCCCAAAGGGGTCAAAATAGGGGATGATAATATGTATGAAAGTCCGTCATTTTGAAAGTTACATAAACAAAATTTTGTATTTCGGTTATTGACGTAAAACAAATAAATACGTGTTTCAGGAATTTTGGAAATTTTATTTAATAAGGGATGAAAAAGGGGGTGAAAGTTTGTATCGGACTTGCATTATTTTTGATCTGAGGTCAAGTTATGGTCATCAACGTAACGTAATATTTTAAATTAATCTGTAAATACATATGTATATTTTCGTATTTGTATATAATCAACTTCCAGGCGAGCAAATCCGCGGGCAACAGCTATCTAGTTAAATATATATAAGTATAAGTATTATCATTTGAATAAGTTTGAGCAGTATATAGAGATCTTAAAAATGATTAAGATAGCTGTAGAGTTGGTGAAAAGATTTTCATTATGAATTAAAATGCTTGAAGCAAAAAAAAATCATAGTTAAATACGGCTTTAACTCAAGACAATTACATTAGAAGAGAACAATAATACCTTAATCAATTATTTCCTAACCAGTTTGTAAAGGTACGTGATCTTCGTCAAAACAAAATATCCATTACGAAATTCTTATCTACCTTCATAAGTTACAACACGAGTCCTCGAAAATTCCCTCATTATTCCTTATACTTCTATACATATTCCCATTATACACTAAGATCTTAAAAAATCGTATCAACGTACGGCCAATAGGCATTCCTCAGAATAAGCACTTTAACAACAGGTGAAATTTGTCTACGTTTCCTTTTTTTTTAAACCGTCAACAATCCTCGTTTAAAAAAACTTAGTCCCAAAATTACCAATAATAACCCTCATAATAATATCTCTTCATTCTCACAATTAGGTCGAGAGATATCTATAAAAAATAATCGATAGTCTCAAAAATAAATAAAGTATCGATATCCACATAAATTAATTAACTACCGATTTTTATGAAGTATCGAGATCCATACAAATTCATTGACCCAAAGTTTAAAACTGATCTATATATAGCATAAGTCCCTCGTTACAAAGTTAATATTATGAAACCGAAAGAGAATTTTGAAAATTTAAAAGGTAAATGAAAGTTAATAACCAGAAAAAACATTAAATTGAAAAATAATGTAGATCTTACATTTTAACAATCCCGAAAGCCTTAACTTCCAATACCTTCGTCCAAGCTAAATCCAAGAGTAGCCATAAATAGCCTCGTTGGATATATATATATATATATATATATATATATATATATACACACACACACCAAAGGGGAGGGGGGGCGCGCATGACAACAGAAACCTCTACCGTATACTCCAAACATCCCGACGCTTCGAGAACGTGGAAGAACAACATATCTTCGCATTTTAAACTCTTTGGACTGTCCATGTTTGTTTGGTGCGCTCTGTTGGTCGCCAATCGAAACTTGAGCGCAGCGGCTAGTTAACCTCGCGGCGTGCTTATGCTCGGTAGTGTTTGTTTTCTTTCCGACTCGTAGTTCTAGACGCAGGGCCGGTGAAACGGGGTAAGTTGTATACATTTTTCTTAGTCAATTCTTCTAGAATTGTAGCCAAATGCTATACATATTTGGCTTAATCCGGATTCTCCTTTTCTCAAAATGATCCATTTAATGAAGTACAATAAAAAAACTTAGTTATGATTTAATTATTAGTGAAATAAATGTGTGTTAAAATAAAACCACAGAAGAGTAATATTTCAAACCTGTTTTTTTTTATTCCGAACTTTCATTAATCTGGACAAATTAAACACCTATTAATTCAGATTAATGAGGTTCTACTGTATATAAGGATATTTGGAGACCTCTTCGCTTCATTTTGTCATGAACCATTTTTTAAAAGAATAAATTGAAATATTTAGTAATGTGGTATTTTTGAAGGTCTTCAACATGTGTAAGACCTTGTACAGACGGACCCAATGACGTTACCTACCTGTGACGTGGCGTAAATACTATGTAGGGACATTGGGATCGTTAAATTACACATCAAACATTACCACTTGAATTAATATCTACACTTAAAATCAAATATTTAGCTAAAAAAACAATAATTCACACCAAGACAAAATTAGCTGGCAGCAAACCTTGTTGGTTGTTGTCATTGGCAAGAGTAGTATTTATAAAATGCTAACAATTAAAATGGTGTTCATTATTATTATTATTTGTGACAGTTTTACATTCAACCCAATATGACGGCTTTCAATCGGCACTCTTTTAAAGGTCACCATCGTACTTAGGTGTGCCAAATTAGTGTGAACTGATGTGTCACATTATAATCAACTTACCTAAAGTTTTAAATTTGAAAATTGGAAGCCATTTTTTTTTAGAAAAAGGGCTCTTTTTATTGGATTTTTTTAAGGTCACCACTATTTTCAGTACTAAAACATTAGTTGGAAATGATGCCTTAGTAAAAAATGTAGCCAACATAAAAATTTAAAAAAGTTAGAAGCTATTTTTTTCAAAATGGCCACCATTTTGAATCCAAAGGGAAATTTCTTTGGAGTCCTCTTCCAAAATGGATCCCTGAGGTCTAATATACATGCCTGCAAAGCGGATTGCTTGAATAACAAAACGCTGTATTATTTTAGTATTTCTCTCCTACCACATTGACTATTTCCCCTCTTAATACACTTAGATTTTATTCTATAAGTTGTATAGATATAACATTGAATTAAAAAATCATAAATTCTAAACTATTTCAAAAAATAGTATGTAGTGTCACAAAATTACTTTTTTGACTCTTTCAGAAGATTTTTACAACGCATTTGTTTTAATAATTTGATTTATTCACTAAAATGCCAGTAGGAATCTTTCCGCCACTACATGAATTTAAAAAGTTAGTGAAAGTATCTATCTATAAAGAATAGGAAACAAGTAATAATTTATTTTGTATTACCAATAAATGCAGTTCAGGTGAAATATTAGAGTGAATATTTACATTTGTCAGCGGAAGAGGGAAAGTGCCATCAGCTGATAGCAAAGAGCTTTTCAAGGTGAACCTATAATTGTATTCCCTTTCTTTTCAATTCAAACATTGGTGTCCAAGTGACTTATGATGCAACTCACTTCACGAAATAGCTTCCTATTTCCCAAAAATCCAGAGTCCTTATGTATTAAAATGGCATAGTATGGGCTGTCCATTGAACCAATGGTCTCTAGTTGAATGGTGACAGATTACTTTTGCCGCAAAAGTGCGTCTCCCATGTAAAGGTGTCACGCAACATGAATAATGGCTGCCTTAAAAATGAAAGAAGTAGCTTAATATGAGGTTTGGTTAAGCATTTTAAAATTGAGATTATGATTTTAGATTTTGTGTGTGTGACTTCTTAAAATACATTTTTAAAGTAGTGATTTGTTTTTTAAAAGTTATTACTGTAGATATTATTGATTAATCAACCTATATATTATGAGTTATAAAAATAAATATTACATAATAAAAACAGATTATCTAAAGTCTGGCCACTATTTAGTATCTATATATTATGTTTTATGTAAACTCCATTCAACCCGAAGGTTAGCGGTTTAACGTTGATGGATTGAACTATGACGATGTCTTACTGGCTATATCATATAAAGTCAGTTTATTACCACTGTTATAATCTGTACCATAGTGGAAACCGTCAAAGTAAGATTGCATTTTAATTGGGCAAACGTAATGTACAGTCCTATTTTAAACTATATATTTCTATTTTGGGGTATTTTTAATAGTTTCTGAAGGCATAAATTAAAATTACACTGGTTGGGGGTGAAGTTAGTTACAAATCTGTTTAAAATACAAGACAAAATAAAAGCATTGTAAACACAATAATATATGTTACAATCATCCTATAGTTATCATTTGGGTCATAGATAAATCAACGTTCATTAAAGGTACAGACAAGCACTGGTTATAAATATGGGGTCACATCGAACATTAATTGTTGGGTTAATAGCTTTATTTATTCACTGAAGTTATTTTGTACCTTAGGTGACTGCGGGCTAGGTAAGGTGTCGGACTTCTGTGCTGCGGTCGGGTTCGATCCTCGTCTCGCACAAATTTATCTGATTACAAACCCTTCTTCACCTCTGACAAGACATCTTGTGAATGTGGGGAATGCCAGCCTCACCGTGGTTCGGATTCCACGTTAAACTGTAGGTCTTCATTTCATCTCACAATCACCTAACATTAACATTAGCGTAAGTGTGTATAACCCAATGGTAGTAAGACGCGGTGCTAATAATAATAATAATAATAATAATATAAAATAATAATAATATTTTGTACCTTGATTTATAGAGCTCATATTCTAATCAAGAACAGACCGTTATAAACTATCTTACGCCAAAGCATGTTTTGAATATTGATAATTTTTCACCATAGTATTTATTTATTTTAAGCATAAATAAATTACTGGTCAATGTTAATTTATATAAAACATGTTTTAAAACATTTTAAGTTCACTATTATCAACTATCACTAATTTCATTCATAAACTGAAAACTAATACTAACATTCTGGTTTACTAGAATGGTTGAGAGCTATGTGTGTAGGCCTAGCTTAATGGATTGCTGGACAGGAGTGACGTATGAAATATTAAACAGTGCTAACAAAGAACAGTGTAACAAGCTATAATTATGTACACTTCAAGAAGGTCGATGACAAGAAGAGGAGTTGTTTGGGGGGAGGGGGGATGACCGAAACTCAAACTATTGGCATTCTGCAAACAATTGCAACACGCCATTATTCTACCCCACCCCGTACCCCCTTTTCCCCACTTATTTCCTGAACCACCCTCTAGATGAGAATCACCCCTCACAGTAACCCCTCCCCTCCTAGAGGCAGTCGGTTCCTGCTCGCATCAGCTGGAAAATTGGCTCAGATATTACCATGACAGCTGCGTATTTATTTACTCCTTCCACAATCTTTCTCTTTTCTTCTCCTTACATAGTGGAGAGAGGTGAGGAATGGGATTGTGTCAGAAGAATGTTTTAAAGGCGATGGTGGCTTGTTTGTAAATAGAAATATCCTTCCATATTAAAATACACTTACATTCTATTGGTGTAATAGACAAATATACAGTTTCTGTATGCTCCAACAGTACATAAAAACATTTATACTGTACAAAAATACCAACTACGCATTTTTAGTCAAATATTTATAGCCATTTTTAAAATACATCAAAATTTAAAAAAAAGTCATTTTTAAAACTACCCTAAAATGAACATTTTGTTCCTGTAAAAAATATTAATCGTGTCAAATACTCCACATATTTACATTTTAAATATTTTAAATAAAATTGAAAAAGGTGTTTTTATAAATTAAAATTTTCAAGTCTCTCGTCATTGGACCCTTAAAAATGAGGGTCAGAATATAAAATAAAAACCTTGAACCAAATTCTTCAAAAGTTTTAAATCTTGACCCATTACATTGCCACAGTTACAAACAAAACCAAACTAATAGAGACAATTACCCGCCTCGGTGGCGTAGTTGGCTAACGCGCTTGTCGTGTTGAGCTCGACTGCTGAGGACGGGGAGATCGAGGTTCGAATCTCGGTCGGGTGAACTGTGGGTGGTTTTTCCTAAATGGTTTTCCACTCTCCCTCCACGCAAATGCGGGTTACTTCCTCTAATTCAACCTTCCCAATTCCTAATCCATTAGCGTAATTAGTACTTAAAGCGTATAACCCGAACGGGTAGTAAGACGAGGTGCTAAATAGAGAAAATTAAAAAAAAAATTAGGTTTGGAGTCAAATAAAACTAAAATATTCATAATAAAATTATCTCCTGCACAACAATTTTTACGATTACATTATTTACTTTTTCTTTATTTTATAAATTAAAATTGGTGAAATATGTATATTTTAATATATGTCTGAATCCTTTGATGTGTGATTCGTAATAAAGCAAATGTAATTGACACTATCGTTATTCCCCACACACCCAGCAAACAATGACCTCGCAAAGAATAATTAATCTTTGTCTCTGCAACAATTATTTGTCATCATAAAGTTTCATTACCACGTCCAAGCTAATGAGTTCTGTTCATTTCCTTTCCCACTCCTTCTCACGCGTTGTCTTTCTCCCTTTCTCTCTCTACTTCTCTTGAATTTAACATGCCGTGCAAATGAGTTTTTTCTTCGTTTCCCTTTCATTTTCACGATACAAGCTATACATGCAGACACGCACGCACGCACGGTCGCTAGCTATCCTCCTAATGAATGTTTGTGCCACTCTCGCGCATGCGCGATACACGTTTATTATTAACAAAACGACCCGCTACGGCGCCCTTGTTTTATTATGAGGCGCAAACGGAAATTAACAATCTGAAAAAAAGGACTTTTTGGCTCATTCGAATTAAGTTTGCTGTAGTGTTGGATAATTTGTTAATTTTATGCGAACCAATTAAATTAATTAGGACTCATTAATTATTCTTATAAAATTTTAATATTAATGTCTCGTGTATCATATCCGAATTGAAATATTATTGGAGACAAATGGTAGAGGCAAATGATTTTGGTTTTTAGTAAACTTTTCTCTCTGAAGTTCTGATAAGGATATTTTGGGGTAGGTTAATTGTATATGTTACGGGAAAAGCCCGAATTCAGGTCAAACCACGATCTTCGCGGGAAAATCACGATTTGGGCAAATCACGATTCAACCAACACTGTAAAGAATAATTCAAATAAAAAGCACTGACAAAATATTACAAACTAATTAGATTAAATTGCAAACCATACAAAAATTTAAAAACAAAGAAACTACTTAATTAAATGCATCTTGTGTAATAAAGATGTTCTGCATAATAAGTTAAAATAAATGAAGTAAAATAATTATAATTATGTAATAGAACTAAAGAAATTAAAAATGATAAAGGTGTTTAGTGATAAACATAAAAATAATTGATGAAAACATATAGAAGGACTCACAGTTCATTTGTTGGTGCACGTAACAGAGGAATGACACTTTGAATTGCATTTAATGCAGTTTGCGTTGCATTAATTTTCTTTATTTGGACATTTCTGCTCACAAGAACAGAGTCCGTACCCCAGCTCACCAGTACGTGGTTATTTTCTGCGTGCTTCTCTGAGACTTATTTCTTTATTTGGAATGTCCTCTGCCTTCACAAATTATTATTCACAATCCTTAATTATTTGATATCTTGAGAAAAGACAGTTAATTGTATCGTAAAATATCTAATTTATACTAACCGTAATAAAACCTGCCCCAGAATATTCTTTGTCTTTTGTAAGCACTGACTCATTCTAATACAAGATATAAATTGAAACATGTGACGAACATTTTTGATACTGACGTGTTCTGGTGAACTACAAACACACACATAAGGTTTACGTACGTATGAGGTATATTTTCATAGTGAATATTACCCTTGGCCCGAATAAAGCGAGAAATCAGTCTGTCAATAAAATATAAAAACATGTTAATAGTGTTTAATGCGGTCTAGAGGTAAGGTGTCAGACTTCTGTGCTGGCGGCCGGGGTTCAATCCTCGGTCCCGGCACGATTTATCTGATTTCCAAACCCTTCCTTCACCTCTGACAAGACGTGTATTAATCACATCTTGTGAATGTGGGGAATGCCAGGCCTCCACCGTGGTTCGGATTCCACGTTAAACTGTAGGTCCTTCATTTCATCTCACAATCACCCTACCATTACACATTAGCGTAAGTGCGTATAACCCGAACGGGTAGTAAGACGCGGTGCTAATAATAATAATAATAATAATAAATATATTATAATATGGGTATACCTATTAACCGTGTGCAGAAATAATCTATTCGCGACTTTCCCAGTGTTAAACGGTCACATCGAGATTTGCCGTTGCATAGAGGCCCTATTTCAGCTTTTGCCCGTGACATATACATGCATGGCATCTCATTACCCAACAATTCTAAATACTTACCTGGGCTTATCGGCGATTGGAAGAGAAATATAACAATTCTATCTGCTTACCTTGACTTATCGGTGAATGGAAGAGAATATAACAATTCCTGGAAATGTACACGCAATTACGTGAATAACCAACTTATGAAGAATAAAACCCTCTAACACCCTTAACTCCTGGTCACCCCAAGACCAAACCAGGCGCCTTAGTCTGCATGTCTACACAATAAACCAAAACACACTTGAATGTTAGTTTGTAAATTTATTTGGAAGCTTATAGTATTATAAAAAAATATTAATTGTAAAGTTGCATATTTATTATGAGCTAAAATGTGCAATGAATGTAATGTGCAGTACCTTAATAACGAGATATTAGCATATATACTGATATAATGTCGTGGTGGAAAATAAATGAAAGATATTTCCTAACAGACTTATCAGATAAAAAAGACAACTGAACAGAAAATGAAAGGAAAACGTCTTAGGGTGCAGTTCCTCGTACCCCTGATACTTCTTATACTGTTCGCTTTTCTTGGCGGGGGGGGGGGGCAACCTCTTTGGATGAGTATGGCTAGACAGATAGACAGACAGACGCGGGAGAAGTCTTTTATGCGATGAAGAGTTCACGGAGTGCCAAGATTGTGAGTGAGTGTTACTTCAAAAAGGAACTTTTCATCTATATTCCCCTCTCATACCGCGCTCCACGCTCACAAAAACGGGAAATGTGTCACAGCACCACACTTAGTTACTTTTAAAAAATGTATTCAAGCTCAGATTTTTCCGTACAATATTATTTAATGTGCACTGTAGCATGACAACTCGAAAGGTTTACTTAGATCTAAGGTCTGTCTCCGTTGATAAGTAGACTTTGAATTACCCTGGTTCGATTTAGGATAATATAATAACTAGTTATTATTTATGTGCAGTATTTGAAAATGTAAAATGACACCTGAACACTGGAATTGAACCGGGACATTCTATTAGCTCACCAGTGCTATACCGATAAGGTTTCAATGATTAATCCCGTGATTAAGGCGGAGTCTCTGATGGAGGGTTAACTATGAACTATCATTGGAAACCCTAATTTGTGGTAGATATTATTGTATCAAACGTTCAGGTTTTACGCGCGTGGAAAATAAAATGATCGTAATTCATTAAATAAAGGATTTATTTCTGTATTAGGAGTCAGTAAATAAAATAATGGTTTTCGGTTGGAAACGATTATAAAAAAATCTAGCCCAAACTGAAGTGCTATGGATAGAAGATTTACAGCTAGATTTCTTATTCTTAAATTTTAAATATCTATCTTTGGTCACAATATAAAAAGATTATTTACTTTAAATTTACCAGTGGTCTGTGGTTGAGGTAATTTTATTTCCTGGCTGAAAACCTTGATTGATTAGCCTGGCAGTGTTATAAACCTTGATCGATTAGCCTGGTAGTAGGTGACAGGCGAACTAAACTTTAATAATTAAGGGTTGGCAAATTATATTTTTGGTACAAACTGAAAAAGGCATCCCCTCTTCACTAACTCTAAAAATATTTTTTGGAATAAAAGGGGTATAAAATAGGGCTTTCTTAAGGTGCTCGAATTAGAAAACTCATAATTTGAAGTTTGGTTTGATTAAAAAATTTAAATGCAAAAACGTTATACTTTATGTCTCCTATATATAAAAATGGATAAATTTACTTAAAACTAGTGTTAAACAACATAATATAACTGTTGCAGAAACATGATGAAATAATAGAGCACCACATTTCCCCAGAGAACATAAATGATATTTACATAAACGAGAAAAGATAAACGTCTCTGTCCACCAAAGAGCGAAAATAAGTTCACCCTTTTAAAAAAACTCGGTCAAATAAATTATATTTGCTTATATCTTGGAAACTGTTGGTTTTATAGGAATATACCTTTGTTAAAGGTTTTATTTTTAATAATACTACGAGATAACGATAAGGTATCTAGTATCTACAATAGTTGCGGAGTTTTCAAAGCTGTAAATTTACGCTTATGAAGTAGCCTCAAGGTCAGTTTCATAAAAAAATTGAGAAACTGTATTTTGTTTCTTCTCTAGCTGAAATACATACAGCTACACATATGTGTAAGGCTCTGATATAGTTAAATATCATTACAATCGACATATGAACATTATTCACATCTAAAAGTCTAGGTAGCTTAGTACAAGTATATCTATTAATAAAATGAATAATAGTCGGTCTGTCTGTCTGTCACGAGCAATGCACGGATTCTACCGCACGCACAGGTCTGGAATCAAAGATTTTTCAATTTACGAATAATATTCTTGTTGCGGCAATATTAATAACCAAGATATTATTTACAGCTTCTAAAGTGTGATATTCAAGTAGAACTATTAATTGATGCTCATTAACTTTATTCCAAATCGTGTACATGTCCATTCTTGTTTTCAAATAGTATCGTTAGGGTTTTGTGTGTTTTATTTTAGTCGGACTATCCCTGACTATCTTAGTCCCTTTGTCTCGGGTACATAGTTTCAAGATTGGAAAAACGTTAAATATTTATATATAAAATAAAATAAAGTAGAAGCACTATTGAGTTAATCGTGGTCACTGCCCCAAAATAAAATACATAATTTATGTCTTACATTAATTTCCCTTCACCATATTATACTACCCGTCCCCCTATATGAATATAATCAGCCAAGTGATACATGAACAGCCGGCGCGCGTTTGTAAGTGTTTGTTGTGAGCTCCTAACGCCAAAGGTCAGTTTCATAGTCAAATTTAGTACGCCTCAAGTGCGGCGCTACACTAAGTACATGACGACACATACCTATACTCGAATGGAATGGGCCATTCTCGCATTGGAAACTGGCCCATTCCATTCTGGTTTAGGTAGGTGTCGTCATGTACTTAGTGTGGCCGCACT